>OV815285.1:28919298-30169298 GCA_929108145.2 Limnephilus rhombicus
ACACACCATCTGGAACTTCACTGGATAACTTAAACTCCCCATGACCCTCTCTTTTTCGTAAATACTCATTCGTTTTACTTTTTTTTTCTTTTTTTGCTGAGTAGGTGCAATATGAATCTTTCGTCATCCTCAGACTCAGATTGTAAATCGACAAGAAGTTGTTGCCTTGCTGTCATCTTGCATACTGCGAGAAGTGGGTTGGGTATGGTGTGGGTGTGGGCTGTGTTAAATATGCGCTACTATTAAAAAAACGTGTACGTAGGCTGGGTTTCGGTCACGCGGTGCTGTGCGTGGACATGCGTGGACGGGGCTCAATTTGCGCCAGGGCTTAAGAAGAAACAACCCAGCATAATAAGTCAAGACACTTTCGTGAGTGTTTTTAATTTTTCTTTATTCAATGCATTGTTTATTAGTGAATTACAGTTGTTGAGAATTTTTCGACCACCATGCCGCCAGGCGGTGGTGTGATCGATTTTGATTTCTCTTCTGCAGATATAATTTGATTCCCTTACAGACAGCACCAGAAATAACATTTTTTTCCCCTTGAATTGAATATTTAATATGGAATTGGAGCACCGCGTCATCATCAGATATATTATATTATCCTTCGTCTGGACCGTATCCTCGTTTGTCGTACCAGTTGCAGAGAATCACGCGCTTCTGAGGTCGACGCTCTTATTCTTCTCAAGTGATGGAGCAGAATGGAGAATAGCCTGGCAGAATGCCGACCGTTCCCACCCCACCGGTGCCAAGAGTTTGGAATATTCGATATTCGCCTCTATTGTCACACCACAATCGACAGGAAAAAGTGTGAGCAAATAGTCCAATTGACATCAATATCACGGATAGTCCAATTACACCAAAACTAAACGCTGAAAACCACAGGTATTTCCGAAGCACCGGCCCTAAGAGGATCAACGCGTGCAACTCTTTTTTACGCATAAACAGTAGACGTGGGCAGAATGATTCGCAGGAGTGAATCGATTCAGTCTGATTCCCATGGCCTTTTGAATTGATTCCTTTAATTCATTCCTTTAATTCAATTAAATCCCAAAAAAAAAAAAAAAGAAAAAAAAAAAAATAATAATAATAATAATTGAAAATTAAATGAATGGGGAGGCTAACACCGCACGCGAGACCGGGAGGCCACGGAGTACCCGGAGTACCGCGAAAGAGGAGACTGATAGGCTACCAAGCATCGCACAAAGAGGAGACCGATTATTCTATCTGATTATCTCGCTAAAACCTATAGATTAATGTGTTTGACTCTTTTTAGTGTCACTTTTCGTTTCATCGGTTTTCAAATCACAATGAGTGGGGAGGCTACGAAGCACCGCACAAAGAGGATACCAATAGGCTACGAAACACCACACAAAGAGGGGACCGAACATTTAAATCCTATATTGTTTGTCTTTTTTTAGTGTCGTAATTTTTCGTATGTAAAATGTATTTATTGTTAGCAATTATATCTTAAAATTATACAAGTTTTCGTTTCACCCTTAAAATTTTATTGATTTTATTTTATTTATTAAACTTATAATTTTGTTCCATTTCACGTGATCTAATATAAACATACATTTAACATTAAGATGAGTATTTTATGACAGCTAACCACAGCTAATTGGCCTTATAATATCTGCAAATTTACATATTATATCGACCCAAGATCTACGTCTAAAAGTAGGTAGGTACAATATCTTCCGTACGTACCAAAAAACAGATAAGCATCATTTTAGCTTCTCACTGCTGATGTTCAGATTCAAAGTCGAAAGTTTTCGACTAACTATGTAATGAAATTGACGGCTTGGCGCGCGGGGGAATAAATGAACCGCGCGGACGGATTAAGGGCTGGCATTGCGGAATGAATTTGTAACTTTTGACTAATGTTTTGTGTCTTACCTAGCAGTGACTTGATTTACTCGCGAGCTGCGGACCTAGGACTGGGATGCGTTTGGGACATATCATGACATTGACGTGGTCTGAGATTCTGAGGTCTGAGATTTACAAAAGACCATGACGTCAGAAGTGAAAAAGACTTTTGTTTTAATTCCTCTGTCTGTCGGAATCGGACAAACTCGATTTCGACAGACTAGATACCTGGGACGCGGACATTAAACACGGACCTGGGACGGCGGGGACCTTATGACAATCTCAGGACTATTGATTAGGATGAATGATTAATTCATTGCGTGAAAGAGATGCTCGGGCAACCCGGATGAATCGCGGCCGCGTTTTGGCCATTTTGGGACATGGACTTTGATGATGTTCGGGTGTTTTTAGAATGGCGGCACGGCGGTAGCGGAATACAATCGTAATAGGCGAGTCGTTCACAATACCGTCCGTCGACCACTTCGCGGCGCGCGGCCCGTTTAATAATATTTAAATACCTATGAAACAATATAATATTTAAATCGTTTACAGAACACATTATTCATTGAAATAATTTAACAGTAAAATAAACGGAAATTAAAAATGTATGGTGTCATTAAAAATCGTAGGATGCAAGGCCAAAGATAAGGAATGAAGAATCAATTCCTTTTGAAATTGAGAATTAGATTGAGTGTGTCACAAGATTGAATTCATTCATTTAATTCGGTCATTCAATTTTGCCCACGTCTAATAAACAGTCTTCACCACAATTAGCACATCTGCCCTGATGACGGACATTGTAAGGCTGTCCGAAACGTTGGCTAATGAAGGAGGAAGCGCAACAGTGCATAATAACTCAAAAATGAATCATGGTAAATAGTCAAATGTTCGTAATGGTTATTGTCAACGTGTTATCGGTGTGATCGTAGACACGACTACTACATATTTGGCACAATGAATTAATTGATCATGACCGCTTTCGCCAATTAAACTGAGCGATCGCTAAGTTGAAATAATATAGGTAGCTAATTTTTGTTGGTGACTAACGGTGAAACCAAAGATGTTGACAAAATTACGCAAAACTATGTAATCGTTGTTTTACTAATTCATTAACTCCACCTACAATTGTGTTATCAAAAATAGGTTAGAATACCATTATGTCGTTATATCTTTACGCACGAATTCACAATAGAAGTTAATTTATGCAAGTTTCCCAAATAAAAGTTTTAATTATCATATTTTTGCAACTTTGTATTGTTCGCACAGAATTGACTTATCTTTCTAGGTCTTCCGCCATGGGTAAAATTGTACTAACTCAAACCAACGTTCACTCGGTTTTGATTGAGTGATATGTATAAATAAAGACGTGTAAAACCCATTCTTAATAATAAATCATAATCAATGGAATGTAACTTATTTTTAGAGCTACTCGTATTATAAGAAAATACATCTATCTAATAGGCCAAGGAAAAGAATTGATATAAAATAATTTATTACATGAACACAGTTTTCCAATTCAATTTACCCAGCAGACGATTCAAAAGTGAATTGTCAAAACAGCACCTGAATCAATAATTAGAACAACCGAGAAATATCGAGAATCTGCTTGCATAACATTAAACAGTATGGCTACTACCACATTGACAAGTATAAGGCTTGAACAACATTACAATATCGTTGAATAATAAATTGTGTACTTTGTTAGTTCTAATGGACGCACGGGACGTTTTGCCATTATTTCTGTAAAAACCTGCTTTTTTGATCTTGCAGGATCAATAACAAACTCCGAACTATAAGAAAATTACACGAAGTTAGTAAGCTGTCTAGACCAGGCGTGCCAAACCTACGACCCACGGGTCGCATGCGGCTCAATTGAAGATTTTTGGGGCCCAAAACGAAGTTTTCATTTTTCTATATTTTGGATTTTATTCATAAAAATATTTACAGAGTGTGTACTTCACAAGGGGTAGAAGTGAAACCTTCAGAAAACTAAAGTAGACAAGAGTGGGGAGGCTACGAAGCACCGCTCAAAGAGAACACCGATAAGGCTACGAAGCTCCGCACAAAGAGGAGACCGATTATGCTATCTCAATATCTCGCAGACTAAATCCTGTAGATGTATGTGTGTTTGTCTTTCTCGCTTTTTCGTTTCATCGAGTTTCAAACCACAACGGCGCTAAAAAAGTTTTCACTTCAAAAAAGAAAATTCTTTCTCGTAAATTTATCACATTTATTTTATATATTTTGTGAAACTAGAACTTACTGGATTTATAATAAAGTTATTGTGCAGGTGGGAATTTAAAGACTATTAAAATCTCTAGTCATTTAATAGCTGGCAAATAATGATAGAGCAATTAAAAAAAATCAGATTTGCTTGTACTCTCCGAAACTACAAGATGTAATATTATTAGATATTATTTGGTACTAAAAATATTGAAAAATTACTAAGTTGATAATTTTCGTCCGCAGACCTAATTTAAAGATTGCAGCCGGATGTCAAAATATGTAGGGGATTACCAAAGTACACCATCTCGTGTTAGACAATAAATTTAATATTACTTACCTAAAGAGCGCACGTTTTAACGTATTTGTGCACACCGATAATGGTTCAAATTGATGAGAAGTAGTTCATCAACAATCTTTTTAACATCAAAATCATCAGTCAGAAATTATCTCTACATGTTCCACCAGGAGATCAGGCGAAATGAGGGCGTCTAAGTATAAGTAGGTACAAACACGAATTAGCATTATGTGACGTCACAATCCATTTGTACCTGGCACTAGAGTACAGTAAATAATATTCAAATACATGTAGATATGTGAAATAAATCAATACTAGTAAACTTAAACATGTGCTGAGAATTCACGCTTCAAGTAATTTATATGTGACCCTTTAATACCTACGTCCATACACTACACAACACCCATGAGCCTTTCCCAACCAGCAAATAAATAATTAAGTAACAAAAAGCGCAAAATAGAGTGTATGAAATATATATATATTTTTTTATTTCATATAAATTTTACATTACAATTCATTTGCATTATCTGGACCACCATACCAGGCTTATTCCCGTATCATGGCAGTCGTGCGTACGTAGGCTATATTAAAATGTAATAATAAGAATAGTAAATGTAGACACATAAATAAAATCAATACTAAAAAAACATAAAACACACAACAAAATTCAAAACTAAAATTAAACTGAATGATAAAATTAACCTTTCAAAATAGAAATAAAATTACTCAAATAATATTAAGGACCTGCAACCCGGATTTCTACCGATTTATTACATATTTCCCTTAAACACGGTAAGTTTTAAAGCTCTTAAAAAATATATGTTATTCTTGAAGATAATATCTAGACTTTGCCCGCGCCACGGACATATGAATATATCCTGGGGTCCTAGCATGGTCGATTGATATAGGTTTTATCGAAAATGTCGGTAACTTGTCATCGCTCCCGAGCGCGACTGCAGGCCGCTAACGAACAAGCAACAGTTCACAACGACTAAGGGTTCCTAATTTATTTGAGGTGAACTGTTATTTCTTCGTTAGTGGCCTGCAGTCGTGCTCAGGAGCGATTTCAAGTTACCGACATTTTCGATAAAACCTATATCGATCGACCATGCTAGGGGGCCTGATGCCTATGGCCCGCGCCGAAACGCAAATTATATAAAATTCCCTCGATAGAAAAAATCGCAAAGTATGCTCCAAAAATTATAAACAAGTTTGTTTCAGTTATTTTACAAGTTATATTGTATGAAAAATTCACAGTGTTTCTTTAAATGCTGTTTAAGATAATGCCCGCGAGATTTTTGCTCTATTTTAAACGAGTCGTATTTTATTAAACATTTTCGTAATTTTCGCATCGATTTTGTCGCTGTAAATGTTAGCGCTCTCCCCTAACATTCGTAATTTCGTATCTCTCCATCTTCTTCTTTTCGAGCCCGGTTGCAGAGCGTTAAAGAGCAAGATTTAAAAAACACTCAATAGTGTATTATAAGACCTCCCTTTTGAAAGAAGTCAAAATGACTCGAGTCAGAACTCGTTACAACTGTAGGTATAGAGCGGTGAAGAGGTCCAAGGAATATCGTAATAATTGTGACTTTAATAACGTGTTCGGGTCTTCCCATCAATGTGCAAGTATTTTTTAACTTTCTTGCTAGTTGGGAACAGCTCACGTTCATTGTGTGGAGTGTCTGGACGAAGCTAATGACACCTCGACGGCAGAGCGGCAAGTTCATTAGTTCCGGTCCCAGTTTTAACCCAGTTTTAAGCGAACCCAATTTTAATGTTTTACGATTTTCGTGTCGTATTCCAGAGCGGGGATATTTAAAAAAAATTATCCGGAAAAAAGACCAACATTAGGAATGATAATTGGCATTAGCCACGTTGAACGACCTAATCTGAATAGATAGATAAATCACCTTATCTCCTTCCCTTCCCCATTTCAATCAGCCTAAAAACATAGACAAATAATGAGGGTTAACACAGTCAGAATTCACAGTGGCTCCGGTAAAACTCCACTAGTTCGAGTTAGGGAACGTACCCATACTACGTGACCAATTTTTTTGCAATTTTTAACCCCCCCGGTGACCAACAACCTCAGCAACCCGCCGCTCATTTGTACCAAGCGTGGTATTTTGAAGACCCCCTCCCTGAACAGGTCACGTAGTATGGGTACGTTCCCTTACTATGAAATGTTTGTGTGATGGTTCAACAATTTCTGTTACGTGCGTCGTTTGTGAGAAATAATGAGAGATTACAACGCAGCTATCAGTGGTATGCCTATAAAATGTGATTGTAGCAGAAATGTGGAAATCATTTTACGGTACCTACTTGTAATATTGTTGATTGTTTTCTGTGGTATAACGTCACGCCAGCTGTAATAAATAAAAGCCACACACAATAATAAATCTCATGCCCCGTGTAGCAACAACAGAAATGGGCGACCTGAATAATATGTACATTATTTTCACCAACTCGGAAAAACAAGCGAAAAATGTAGAAGTGATAATTTAACTTTCCTTGGCTTTGAAAACGGCCTGGACACACCTCCTTCTAATCTTTTCTCTGAAAAACAACTGATCATGTGTGTGGCCTTGTTACATTGCTACTAGTTTATTGTAGAGATATCGAATAAAAACACGAGATCCTGATAAAATGGCTTGTAATTAATTACCCATGCTGACCATGGTAGTTCAACGTTAATATACTTGTCTATTGTCACTGAAGGTATGCAGCACCAAAAATTGGAAATATAAAGAATAACGTTCTGGTGCTTTTGAATAATCTGAATGAGGTAAATCTTTAACTATGGTAGATCATATAAGGCAATTTGATGACCATAAAATACTTATTGCTCATCTTAACAGTACAATGCAATTAGCTGCTTAACCAGGGGTGTTAGAATGGTCGATAGGTAAGGATTGATAGGATAACTTTCGGTAACTTCTCATTGTTCCCTAGCACGATTGCAGACCGCTAACGAATAAGTAACAGTTCATATTCGATATTCATATATTCGACCTCAACTGTTGTCTTTACGTTAGCGATTCGCGGTTGTCCTAGGGAACCATGAGAAGTTACCGAAAGTTACCCTATCTATCCTTATCGATCGACCATGCTAGGACCCCAGGAGCATAGACAAAAACATTGTATTTTACTTCTTCAAACTTCGCAAAATTACTTTGTGGCATCATTAATAATATATATAATATAGTGGTTTATACAAAGTGATCTGTTATTCATTATACATTGTATTTTATTCATAAAGAAACAGTATTTTTGTTTGAATAGCTTTGAATAGGAACGCCAGGAGCACAGAACGCAGAAATGGTGCGGGTATACTCGGTATAATACAAGTATGCCGAACCCACAGACTAGAGAACACAAGTATGTAATGCTCAGTGGGCGTGTTTCTTGACAATTCTCTGCTTGAATTTCAAAAGAAACAACATTAATCTGAAATTTAAATGGGATGGTGATATAAAATGTCAGGCAAGTGTAAGAGAGATATAGCCGGTGCTAAACTATGTTCTAGCTAGTACCAAAAGATACGTCGGTTTCAATTCAAGTCTACATGAGGCATTTCTAGTATGTATTATCTACTCAGTGGAGGAACCAAAATAGCCGCAATCCGCAATGTCAAAAGAGTCGAGCAGGTTGAATAGAGTGCGAGACGCCTCACACCAGAGGCGCGGCACTCCGACGCGTTACCATCTGAAAGATCGATAAAGTAAAAAAAAAGCCCTTACGTAATGGGCAATGGCGGAGCGTTCTGACCTTAGTCACCTTGGTAGATCGGTACCGCACCGAACTTTAGTTTTCAAGGTTTAGGCAGGTATTTGAAAAGTCCGATAACAAAATCAATATTCTATGGTCCAAGTGAAAATTATAGTTTTGATGCATAAGTTAACAGTATGAAAACTAGCTGTGTGTTATCAATATCAATGGGCGAGTATTTGACAGATAAGAGCTTATCGCCGTTAACGAAAACGACGAATTCGATAATGCGCTGCCATCTATTGTTTTGTTGTCTGAAGCTTTATGAAAAAAACAACTACATAATAATATATTTAGTGGTTCGGTCACGTAGCTCATTTATGGGATAACTAGTAGTTACTACCCGGCTTCGATAAATTTTCAATAATATTATTTGTTATTGAAAAATTTGGAAACACAAACAACCCGGCGTCTTGACTTTTTTCGTGGAATGTATGAATATTTCAAGGTGCATATATCTGACGACGAAATTTACGTTACGAGCTGAAGATAATTGCTTTGACCTATATACATATTACAGACAGAAAAGGCTGTGCGAATTTCATATCGTCAGAGTTCACAGTTCAAGGGTTTTTTCCAGCGTCTTTGACCAATAGTTGAAATTAAAAACGATTTTTAAGGCGATCCACTAGTCCAGGAAAAAATCGAAATCATAATTCACGCCCCTTTATGGGAGGAGTTTGAAAATACTTAAGAAAAAGCTTTTGGAAAAGGTATTTGAGTAATTTTTTTTACAGGTTGATTTCGTAAAAACCTGTAAAAAACATTAACTCCCTTTTTACGCATTGTTTATTGTAATAAAATGGAAATTTAAAATTGATTTCACGAAATCAAGCGCCGCAGAGTCACGCGTCCATCTCCCGCTCTGTTCGGGGCGTGACTGAGGGTGTGGCGACTGTGGCGTGGACAGTAGTTCTTCGGTGGACGCCATAGGGTTCACTTTGAAAAACCGAATTCGTCGACTAGCGGCCGTATTGTAAAATAACAACGCGAAAATGCATATTTTATTTTATATTGGGAAGATTGGGAGTAAATATCAACTTTTTTTGCGATAATTATAAAATTAACTGAATTTGCCACATTATACAATAAAACCATATCCGAAAAGGGGTTTATAAATAGGAGAGTTTAGACTTGAAAGTGTGTTTTTTTGACCTTATACTTTATTTTTTTATAGGCTTATTAAAAGACCGACATTTTTAAGGGCCAAGGTATGTTCTACACGCAGTATTTAATTGAAGCATCTATAATACTTCTAAGCGATCAAATTTTCAAAACAAAAACATATGATTTTGTATGATTTTGCATTATTTACTATGGCTTCATCATTTTCATTCACAAAATAAAGTATTGTAAACATTCGATTTTCTCTTTAATTTTATTTTATATTGTCTCATTTACCACAACGTTTAACTTAAATGCCGACCTGAACTTGATACGATCCATTCTCGCTTACAATGACCGTAAGCGAAAGAGAAAGATGCGTAAAACATACGTGCGACAGAGAAAGGCTTGGGCGGGGAGGCATGCCGCTTTCCGAATCTTAAACTCGCTCATTGCGACGACTTCTGCATAAACGTCAGGTCAGTATTAAAGTATGGCGTTTACTATACCAGGATAATTATGTAACAATGGAATGTACTTTTCCTTTTGATCGCGAAACTAGAATGTAGCAACAAACAAATCAAGGTCGCGTGAGGCCTTAAAAAATCATGACGAGAAATCATACGCGGCTCACGTGTGAACACTTCCTCAAACATGAAACGAGTTTTCTAAAATTGGGTTGAGCAAAAAACGTATGTAGTTATTAATTTTTTAACTTCCTGCACTTGCTAAATTTATTCGTGATCAATGATGCCTGATCTCTGAAAAAACACAGACAATAAAATGACGTCAGTCGAGAAATTATCATTTTTTTCAAAAATGTGAATGAGTAATGTTGGTGAACATCAATGCTGCTACAAATTAAAAAAAAATATGTGCAAAATAGAAACCGCAAAAGTAATTGCAAATGTTTGTGAGGCCATACCGACACGCTAATGTGCATACCTACACTATTCGTGTCTTTCTTAACCTAACCCACCCTGTGTAGTCAGATGGAACGTATGTGAGGATCGGTCAAATGGGAGCAGTAAATAAGAAGATGATCTGTTGAGTTAGGTTAGGTTGAGGGGCTTTTACAAAACGTGAATAACTTGCACGTGAATATATATTTTTTTTTTTACAGTGAATACCGCACAAGAATCTCAACTGCTCCCGTCTGGAGCCAGTGAGACTATGGCATCCCCAATTGGGGTATGTTGTGAGGCTGAAGGTAGTGGGGAGGGGAAGGAGGTGGGGAAGAGGAAGGTTGGGAAGTACCTGGCTATTCAGATCTGGTCACCAAACACGGCTAAAGCCATTTTCAAGCAACGTTTCAATTCTGAATGGTGGTCTTACACCAGGGCGATACTGATAGTATCTTCCACTCTGGAACATGCCGCAAATATACTATATATTATTTTAAATGAATTAATTGTGAAATAACACAAATTAATCAAATAAAATTTATTTGCGCATGCCGGGTTCGAACCCGCGACCTCCGGATTGTGAGTGAAGAGTCTTACCCACTGGCAGTACCGGATTATCCCTAAGGCAGAGTAGGCAACTGCCTAGGGGCCCCGCATCGGCTAGGGGCCCCGCGTCCCGAGAAAAACTGACTTGCTTCAATTAGTGAGCAACGAAGTTTCGGAAAAAGTCAGTTTTCAAGATGTTTTAATTTTTTTTATTAGAAACATTTACAGGTTAATAACATTAGGTACACGCATTAAAGAAAACAACAAATTATAATAATAATTAGCTTATAACCCAATAAGTAACTAATGTTCATATCATGCACAAACAATAAATAAAAAGTCTGTAATCAAAACAAATATATAATCATAGTTGTATTTTACTTTAACTTTCCTTCTTTTTGTTGCAACATTACTTAGTATCTGAAGTGATTGAAGGTGCCGTGTGTGGTTTATATTGGCATTTGTTTTGTTTTATTTCTAATTATATGTTTAAAATATAAATGTTGTACAAGCTTCAGTATGCACTACCTGTCTGCTTGCTAAAATTCTTTGGGAAAGGTTTTCTGGAAGAGATCACTTTAGTGACAAGACGGATCTTTTTATTAATTTTTTTTACAATATATATTTTTGTTTCTACATATGTATGTGTCCTTTTATGTGTAATAAAGGGTTATTGTATTTTATTGTATTGTATTCGTTTTCTTTATTAAATGGGGTGATGGCATACCTTTTGTAACGCAGTAAAAGAACAGATTAATTATGAATAAAATTACGTTTTGGTAGAAAAAAGAAGAAAAAAATTGGAAGTTAGAGAAGGGTTAAAGTGCAGTGGCGGACTAAAGCCGTCAGAAGCGCCGGGCGGCAAAGTTGAATGAACCCCCCCCCCCGCTCCCCTTAGTGAAGTTGATGTAATTTTACAAGTTTTTTATTCAGTTCACACGGGCCTCTGACTCTGGGGGGCCTCTAAACGCCACCATGTTCCCTTGATCAAATCATTGAAAGCGTTTTTCTCGAAAGTTTTTTAACACGTTTTTCAACCTGGTTGACAACATATTAAAAAAAAACTATACATTCGATTTGCATGCACCAAGTAACGTAATATGTTTTCCTAGGTAGTCAGAGGGAGTTTTTATTCGATTTTTTTTTTGCTGCATTTTGAAGTGAAAAACGCGATTTTCGCTAAAAAATTTCGGTGAATTTGTTATTAGAAAATGAAAAAAAAACTCATCGCATCGGTCTAGTCAAGTCAAGTCAATTTTCCGAATGTTTTACATTCAGAAAAAAATAAAGTTTTAAAACCTTACGTATCCCTCCCCCCCTTATACTTTTGTTAAGGATTTGATCAAGGGAACTAGGAGGCGTTTGGAGGCCCCTTCAACCCTCCCCCACCCACCCCTCCACCCCCCGTTAGTCCACCATTGGTAAGGGGGGCCCCGAGACGTGCGTTGCCTATGGGCCCCGACATGGTTAATCCGGCCCTGCCCACTGGACCAAGGAGGTCGTCTATATACTGACAATAGAGCCATGTAAAAAATGGCTTTTAAATTTTCGTTTTTTTTGCGTCTGCATAAAAGATATTAACAGTAAAGTTTTATATGGAGAATGAATTTAAAAAAAAAATAAATACAATTTTACAAAAGTCAAATATCAAAGCGTTTGACTTGGCTGCGAATTGCAGTTCCTCGTTGACACTCTCATTATAATTTTCACTAGTAAATATTTTGGCAAGCCAAAAAGAAAAATGTGTGGATATTATGAAGAGAGTAAATATTATCATAAATCTAAACTCGGTGCAAATGTCAAATAGAAGAGAAAAAGCACGTGGAAATGTCGGAAGATAAAAATTTGAATAATAATTATTACCTCATGCTAAAAAATAAGTTTTCTGTGTTTAATGCCAGCTTGACGGTCGACAACGTGACCCCAAGATTATTGTGTTGCCAAATATTCGGGTAAATTAAGAATTTAATAATGTTGATATTCCAAAGCCTGGTGGTTTGAATTCAAATCTAAGATTAAGCCAAAGAGTACCTGCACAGAAACGCTGCATTTATCTAATCATAAGTAATCGTGTGTGACAGGACACCCGGGAGGTAAACGAAAGGCGGGCAGACCTAGACTGAGATGGGAGGATGATGTCAGGAAGGATGCAAGAGGATTACTCCATGTTGCAGATTGGAAGACGACGGCCGAGGACAGAGGGCGGTGGAGGCTTATTTTGAAGGAGGCCAAGGCTCGAAATGGGCTGTAGCGCCATTGAAGAAGAAGAAGTAATCGTATATAATACATATAGATAAATCTTTAACAGTATAAAAATAATTTAATGTCACCTATCTGGGAATTAACTTCTATGTAAACCTTCATAATGCACCACAGATTATAAAAATCAAATCTCTGAGGACGGACGTCACAGTTTTTAAAATGGCCAGGAAAGTATAGATTTTGTAAAGGACGAAAACCAAGAAAGGTCTCCAATCTAACATAAAATGTTTTAAAAAAAAATGAACAACCGACCTTTAACTTTTAGGGGTAGGAGCTAATCCTATTTAACCTTTGCCATTCAAAGAAACTCACCTAGGAGTCCAATCCAATTATGAGCTTACACTGAACACTGAAGCCGTTTTAATAATAAAGGAGGTAAATGGAGGCAAGGTTTATTACAGCTTAACTAAGTCCACGTGCATGTAAACATTCTGCGACATGCATTTTCCTTGACATTGTGACATACGTTACATTCACTTGAACTCAATGAAGCAGAACACAAAAGGTTCGCGTACTAAGGATATGATAATGACTTCATTTTGAACATTTTGCAAAAGATGAAGGCAACATAGGGTAATAACTAATAACAAAAGGATAAATGGAATATTTTGGAAACTAAGAGTGAATCTTTAAATTATGTATTGAGCTTGAATTGTCCTTACATACCCATTAACCTCCGTAGTGCAACGATTGTAAAAATCCCACGAACAAAATATGTCAGGGTATGTAACGTAACCTATTTAACAAATTTTGGTGATGAAGTTGCATATTGTTTTGAGTTGTACGGTCACCGAATATCAGATAATATCCAAATGGTTACGTCGGCGTTCGACGGTTACACATTGTTCGTAACCATAAGAAAATAGGAAATGGCGGCAACAAGCGATGAAGCATGAAGCCCGAAATATTGCGAAGTACATGAAGGGACATGAGAAAGAATGCCAGATGATAGGACACTGAAAACACGAAGAGTGGAAGATTGAAGTGGGGAGGGAAGGCCCAAGTACTAGAGGCGAATGGCTAGGAATCGAAGCCGGAGAACATTTGTAGGGTGACCAGACAACTCAGAATCATGCTAATTCAACACCTTCTTTGAAAAGTGATAAAAAAGTAAATAAAAAATGGTTAAATATGTTATGTTAATTTAGGTTATGGGCTATTTTTCTTTTTTTTTGCATAACTTTATAAAGGGGTGTTGAAATTGCAAGATTCTGAGTTGTCATGGAACTCATTTTTTGTAGAGACAATGATGACAATAACATTGACCTTACATTCGTTGCCGATCTCCCGATCCGTAAGTTAGTTATCGCGGATTTTACCACACATCTCAGGGATCCCAAGCATCATACTTTCGTTCTCCTATGAGGTTTGGTGTCAAAACAAACTTGGAGGTGAATTCACGAACGCTGCAAGGGTGCACAATGCTAGGGGTACACGGCAAATAACAATTTGTATTTCATCAATATCCGCAGTCTATTGACACTGAATGTAAGTTATGAATAGTATGCAAATATGAAAAATATTCGAATATTATTGCCAGCGCTGCGTTTGTTGAATGTATACAAATAAAATTATCATCGCTTATCACCGAGAGACCCCCTGTTAATTATGTTAGTTCACTCAGTTAGACTTTTGGTCCGTGAACTGAGATAAACAGCTAAAGTCAGCGGAGTAAAGTGCTGTGGAGATAATACATTATCGTAGCATAAATACATATTTTAAGTTGTTGTTTAGACACAATATAAATTTAAAAGTCTACTGTTTATTTATTATGCTTTGTGGTGTGAAACAGATCCATTCGTTTTGAAAGATCACTTGGAATTCACGCCCGTAAATCCACTGCGAATAACGAATATGATAGATGATAGGCAGTTCGAGGAAATACACGTTTTTCTCAGCGTCTTAATGAACCATTAAATACCATGTAAGCGATTATCACAATAAAGATGCACGTGTTATTTTATGATCAACTCATTATCAGCAATCGATAAAAAACAATTAAGTTTTACTTCTACAAACAGGGCATTATATTTAATGTTGCAGATGACAATCGCTGTGATAAATAAATACAGTACCATTAGGATGGTTCCCCCTACCACACACCTGTCACTTTTTACTTATTTTTAAACATATGTTTTTGAATTTTACTTTTTTCTTTTCTATTTTTTTCAATGAAGTGGAATCTTCGAAGTGAAAATTAACACACTTCCCGACATTCGATCGAGCTGAAATTATTAACTTAATTAATTAAGAACTTAATATATGAAATAAATGTTGGTCTCACCAACTCGGGATTTGGCCCGGACCTTTGGGAAGGAAGGTTAAAACTTTAGTGAAACCAAAAAAAACCTTTTATTTTTTTATTTATTAAAAGACATAACAGGCTGGATAGCGCGGCTGATTCCGATCATCGTGTAGGAAGGTTCAAATATCAGTCAAACCAAAAAAAATAATTTTAAAGTTTTAAAATACATTTGAAAATACATTTGAAAATGTTTTACAGTTTGTTAAAAACAAGGTCTTTTCAGGTTGATTTTTTCTTGATAAATAACTAAAACGTACAATTTATTTAAGACAATGGAAGGACGGGTTGTCTGGGGCGGTGACAAAGGGCGTAGGAAACTCGTAACTATGCCTTTTGAGGTATCCTGACAGACTGCAGACAGACAGACATATTCGGATAATCAAAATAATAAAAAAGATACTCAGCTCTTTCGATGAATACCAATTTATTCTTAATTCATGCGTTCGCTTCACACATGCGCACACACATTTAAATCGCACCGCCGAATTTCCAATACCGTACAAAATGCAAAATAATACATAGGTACATAATATATTATAATAGATATGCATACTCATAAAAAAACACATAAAACATTTTATATGATAGCAACTGCAATCGTTACACGTTTCGATAAATTTCATCAAATAAAAGGTCGGGATTTAAGTTGGGGAAAGGCAACCTTATCATTATCCGTTATCAATCAGTCAAACCGCGGTCAAAACACACAAACACTGGTACTTGATGAAAATAAGCAGCTTCTAGGCTGATGATAAAAATGATATATCGATCATGAAACAGTAGAAGGGAATAACCCCATCGGTTTTGTTTTATACTTATCTGTGACGTATCGCATGCAAAATGATCTAAAAAGATAATATAAATAATATCTCGTAATTTTGAAATCAGAATCAAAGAACATTTAAGGTGTCTTAATAATAATAATTTTTCTGAGTTCGCTAACCATATCATTGAAAATAACCATAGTTTTGAAAAAAACACGTTTAGAAAACGTTTAGATAACTTAGAAGCTTTGGAAATTAAAAAATCCCTTAAAAATAATGAATCTATTATCAACAAACAAAAAATATTGTCATATAGCCCAATCATGGATTTGTTCCCCTACCCACCCACTCTACACTAATACCTACCCACCCAATCTACATTATTAAATAACAACGGCTCCACCCCTACCTTAATAAAACATTGTTCTAAACTGTCAAATTAGTATAAGCATTCCCTGACGAAGGAACGTTTGTTCCGAAACCGGTCGGATTTGCACATTTTATAAGTGATTTATACAAAGTTGCATTGTTTCATTTTATTATAATGGATAACCACAAAGTAATAGCTACATTCAAAAATATAAAAAGATCTACTTTATAAATTGGTCCTTTTAGGCTCCGGATTCTTAATATAACGTACTACCTTTGAACAGTAAGTTTTAGGCTTGTAAGGTGTAAAAGGATTCATAATCTGGTCTTTCACAGATCACGATAGTTAATTATTTTCGGAAAAAACACACTTTTTGTAATTTGTGCTTTAAAGTATTATAATTAATTGTTTACGCCCGTATCATAAATTTCTACCGAAATGTAACGCCCTTTGACTTGAACTTGATACTCCAAAATATTATGATGGATCAATTATTTGCGCCCGTACATACGCAATATAAATATAAATAAATAGTTTTATCCATAAACAAACTCAAATCTTTCAAGAAAGGATTACAAATACTATAATGGATTGAATCAACGAAACAATATTGTTTTTGTAAGCCTTTCTTGAAAGATTTAACTTTTTTATGGATAAAACTGTTTATTCATATTGCGTACGTACGGGCGCAAACAATTAATTCATCTGCAACCGGGCTCGAAAAGAAGAAGATGGAGAGATACGAAATTACTAATATTTACAGCGACAAAATCGATGCGAAAATTGCGAAAATGTTTAATAAAACACGACTCGTTTAAAATAGAGCAAAAACCTCGCGGGCATTGTCTTAAACAGCATTTAAAGAAACACTGTGAATTTTTTCATACATACAACTTGTAAAATAACTAAAACATACGTGTTTATAATAATTTTTGGAGCATACTTTGCGATTTTTTTCTATCGGGGGAATTTTATATAATTTGCGTTTCGGCGCGGGCAATGTCTAGGATATTATCTTCAAGAATAATATATATATTTTTAAGAGCTTTAAAACTTACCATGTTTAAGGGAAATATGTAAGAAATCGGTAGAAATTCGGGTTGCGGGGCCGTTAATATTTTAAAGCAAAACTTACAAAAAGGGTTTTTTTTTAAATAATTAATCTGCGAAAGAATAGGTTTAGAATTCTTTTAAGTAACACCTTAAAAAATATATATTTGAAAATAATCAAGAGTTGGAAAGTAATGTGAAATTCATGCGATAGAAAAAAATCGCAAAGCGTGCTCCGAAAATCATAAAATCTGGTTTTGTAATTCAATGTGTTATAGGTATGAAAATTTTCAGTGCTTCTTAAAAGCTACTAAGTCAGATGTTAAGAGATTTCGCCCTATTTTAATTAAGTAATATTTTTGCTTACGCCTCCTAATAAGAGTTTTTAATATCTACAAATGAAAAACGTTATTTGCTTAAAATCACTTTATATATTATTTATAAATGTTGACCGGTTTCGGTTGATCTCAACCTTCGTCAGGACATTGAAACTATTTACGGCCTGATGAAAGTTGAGATCAACCGAAACCGGTCGACGTTTATAAATATAATATAAAGTGGTTTGAAACAAAATGTTTTTCATTTGTATGTCAGGCCACAAAGTGTTTGTGTTCCTCTAACATTCATATTTACATATGTTTTTCAAACCATCTTCAGTAATCTTCTTCTTTTTGAACAATTATATAATTTCAGATGACAATTCAAAGCCTTCATTTTCAATTCTGTCAGACGCATTATTTGTCTACATATTTCGCAAAACAAGGGTACAAGCAGAAATTCTAAATATCTACATACTTATATAGTTGTCAGGGAATATCACAATAATTAGTAATAAAAAAGGCCAAATTCAAACCTAGAATAAATAAAAGCAGAGCGTACAATTCACACGCGATAGAAGTGAAACGTTCAGAAAACTAAAGTAGACAAGAGTGGGGAGGCTACGAAGCACCGCACATAGAGGAGACCGATTATATTATGTCATTCACTCGCAGGCTAAATCCTATAGATGTGTGTGCTTTTCTATTTTTGGTGTCGCTATTTTTAGTTTCATCGAGTTTCAAATCACAACGGTGCTAAAGAAGTTTTCACTTAAAAAAATAACTCAAATTGACGAATTTTGGCGTGCTCATGCCTACAGTGTGTTGGGGGAAAAGATGGGGAAGAAATAGAATGTGGCAACTTAAAATAAGAAAACCCCATCGATATAGACAACATTTAAATTCTCAATAGTATGTTTCTTCACCGGGGCAATATTAATATTTTAATTTATTTATATTCATATGCGAAAAAACCCAATTTTTAACTGGTTCTGTAAATAATAATAATTAATCCCAATCACTATCATCACCGCGCTCGTAAAATGACGTTGCAAAGATAACCTTGTTTTTGAAGAAAAATATTAGCAACAAACTCTGTTTGAATAGAACCTCGGCCCCGTGACACGCTGGTAAGGTGTTTACATTCTGAATCCTGACCCAACTAGGTCAGGGGTTCCGTACCCGACGCCGGTATGCTAAAATCTACTTGCTAATGCTAAATAGGCGACAGACTGAATGACAGAAGAAAGAATAACATCGTTACAGAAATCACCTAGGTTGATGTGTTTCACAGTAACTCGAACAAACACACTAGTCCAGAGATCGGCACATTTTCAAGTGAGAAGAGCCAATTTGTCAAAGAAACAGGAAAACAAATATATCAGAGAGCCATATTATAACAGGGGGGGAGGGGTTGTAATCTATGGTGTAAATGTGTTGGAACGATTTACTTTGTGTTATCTACATTCTTACTGTAATATCACACTCCTGCCCATTTAAATGTTTCTATAAACAGACTCGCACATATATTCCTTATAAATTAAAAGCAGTTTTGTGTTCGGAATGCAAAAAGATAATTCCAATTCCGGATCCATTGATGTCTGAAGAGCAGCAGACGCCTATGCAAAAGGACACAAATTTCGACCCCTGCACTAGTCACATAGTGTTATAATTCAGAAGTCATCGCATCGAGGTAATTAGCAATTAAGATTTTGGTGAAAGTTTGAGCTCTCACTTATTTTTGATGAAAATCTGTAATTAATATATTCGTAATCAGAATGAAATCATTCAAAATAATATCCACATTACAAATTGCATCATCTCGATTTGTAGCAGAGTGGAAATAGCAAGTTTAGGGTTAATTACACGAATCCATAAGCTTGTTTTCATAATATAATATGCTTGACAATATAACATTACCAGACATATGTATGACGTACGAGGCGTATCTTCCTGACCGATCTAACGGAACCTACGTTATAATCAGGAAAAATCATAAGCTTTGCTGACGATACAGTAATTGTATTCAACGAAAAAGATTGGAGAAGTACCTACAAAGAAGCGGAACATGGACTTGGTCTACTGCAAAACTGGCTTAAGAGAAATTCCCTTACACTTAATGTCAATAAAACAAAATATCTGACATTTTCTATAACAGCCAGAGGACAGCCAGAGGATGACTTTAATCTCAAATTACGTACTTGCCAAGAAAACTATCAAAATCAAGGCTTATCATGCCACTGTCCTACCATAGCACACTCCAAAAGTATCAAATATCTTG
Organism: Limnephilus rhombicus; assembly: GCA_929108145.2. Taxonomy (NCBI): domain Eukaryota; kingdom Metazoa; phylum Arthropoda; class Insecta; order Trichoptera; family Limnephilidae; genus Limnephilus; species Limnephilus rhombicus. The sequence continues at coordinate 28,939,361 of OV815285.1, forward strand.
GTATTGAAATTGATGATAATCTCCGATGGAACGCACACATTGAAGTAATCACAAAAAAACTCACCAGGTACATTTACTTCTTTAGAGCCATCCTCAACATAATCGACATTAAGAAAGTGTACTACGCTTTATGTCAACCACAAATAGAGTACGGGATAACTGGATGGGGATCTGCCCTGAGCACTCACATGGACCGGCTCAATATAGCCCAAAAAGGAGTACTAAAGACAATTTTGAAATTCCCGGTTAGAACATTGTTTTGTTTCAAAGCATTCAAGTCTACAACATACAAAAACTTTATGCAAAAAATATTTTATTTAAAATACAAAAAAAAAACATATCAAAATACTCCACTGTCCAACATAGATACACAACCAGAGCAATAAACCAAAATATTCTAGCTACAGCCAGTTTGAAAACATCTTTTGGACAAAGAAATATGAAATACAATGCGACAAAACTATACAACGCTTTACCAACTCAAACAAAAAAAATAACAGAAATAAATAAATTTAAAACTAAAGTAAAAATATGGCTGAGAGAACAAAGTGAAAATGAACTATCAAACATACTGAAGACCATGTAAAGACAACTGGATACTAAATACAAATGTGGAAAAACTACAGGCCGCCTCAGAACAGGAAACCCTAGTGAGGAGGACTGTGAAAAAAAAAAAAAAATAATGTACTTTATAATACCTTAATATAATATAATTTATAAATACATTATGTACAAATTTTGCTATAGATACTAATAAAAAAATAAAAATAAAATCTACGAATTCAGATGGCGCCAAATTAATTATTTAGGTTAAAATACTTTTTGCAAGTTATGCTTTAAAATATTAGAATGAATTAATTGTTTGCTCCCGTACACTTTCAATGTGAACATGAATAAATAGTTTTGTCGTGTAATATATACCAATATCAATGGTTTTGTCCACAAAGAAACCCTTTCAAGAAAGCTATCAAATACAATATGTATTGGATTGAGTCACCGATACAAAATTGAATGCAAAAACCTTTTTTTATGCTAATCTGCAACAGTATAAATAATCGTATAAAAATAATATTGTGTTACATGATGAAAATGTAGGTATTATTTTCACGAAAATCATTATCAGAAGGCACCATTTCTCGATAAAAAGTAAGCTATCGTTATCAAGGAGATTTAATAAGTTAATTATAGCTTATATTATGAACACTTATCAGGTTGACACCTGATTAAAGTTCGCGGGGGGTAGTGGGGGGACTTATTTATTATTCCTAACGGAAGGCCTCCGTAGCTTAGTGGTCTAAGTCGGGAGGTTCGATTCCTACATGGACATACATATGTGCAACATTAACATATCACACCATAGCACTGCTGTTATATTCAGCATTTCAAAAAACTTTGAATGTGAAAATAAAATGTAAAATCCTTTGTTTGTAAACGAATTAAGTACCTAACTAAAGTATTTTTATGACTGTTTTAGTGTACCTATCATTAAGATTTAGGTAATGCACCATTGAGACGAGAAAGAAAATATATGCGATACCTCACAAAAGAGTCCCTGTCTGTACACTGTGAAGACAGGGGAACTATATCGCCACCCGGTTAGGCAGCGTCGTGAGGCAAGTTAAGGTGGGGTCTGTATGAAGGGATTTGAAAATGCAGGTCTTGAAGAGGCCTGGATAATACGAAGGTGGAAAAACAGATGCCGGTAGCTCGTTCCACAAACAACTTACACAAAAACGTGTCGAAGAAACGACCCGTTCTCATGAAGTCAACGTCAACTGTGAACGATTGTTCCACTCCTGTTCCAACAGTGCCCTGGGGTAAGGTTAAACGTCAGGTACGTTATCAGATGGCGCCAATAAAATTATTTTAGGTTTTTAATACTTTTTGCACGTTTTGCTTTAAAATATTGAGGTGAATTAATTGTTTGCGCCCGTACATATTTAATACGAATATAAAAAATAGTTTTGTCCATAAAAAAACCCAAATCTTTCATAAAAGGCTGAAAAATACAATATTGTATTGAGTCACCGATACTCATAGATTTGGGTTTGTTTATGGACAAAACTATTTATTTATATTACGAAACTATTTATTTATATTCATATTAAATATGTACGGGCGCAAACAATTAATTCACCTCAATATTTTAAGCAAAACGTGCAAAGTATTAAAAACCGAAAATAATTTAATTGGCGCCATATGAATGCGTAGATTATAACGTACGTGACGTTTAACCTTAATGCTGCCAGCTCCTTTAAGCAGGTTCCATTGAAATACCTGTATTATTTGCACGCTTACATTGCGTCTGTAGATATAAAAATTGGTCTGTTAACGATAGATTGTCATTCAGACGCACCGCCCTACTCCTTTGCACAGGATCAAGAAGCTGCTTTATCGTGTATTTTTGCACTGAGTTAATTTTTTTTACAAATTGACAAATCAAAAACAATGATATTATAAAAGCATGAAAAATATACATACAAAACTGGAACATGAAAAAATCCCTTTAATTTTTAACTTCAAACGCTCTTATCTCAAAACCATACATTTTGATTTAGTAGGTATCTACATAAAAGTTGGCATGTATTTAGGCGGTACTTAAAAGAATTCATAATCTTCCCTTTTATAGATGGCGCGAGTTTAATTATTTTAGCGAAAAACCATAACAAGTTATGCACTAAAACATGAATAATTATTTGCACCGGCACGTAACCAATATGAATAAATAGTTTGAACAAACAAACTCAAATCTTTCAAGGATGACAAATATAATATTATAATATGGTAGATTCAATCGAATATTATATTTGTTAGCTTTTGTTAAAAGATTTGAGTTTTTTAAAAAGGATAAAGCTATTTATTCATTTAATTAAATGAAGACAATCGAAATTGAATCGAAAATCTGGAAACAGAAAAATCAGAAAAAGATATCGGCACCTCTGGGAGTCGAACCCAGGACCTCTTCATTTAATTAAATATTACAATTTGAGGTTTTTTACTCATAAAGTTAAAACAACAACAAAAAAAAAACAATAAAAACTATTTATATTCATATTGCGTATGCACGTGTGTAAATAATTGTACTCGAGCCATTTAGAGTAGATTATGAATTCTTTTGATTATTTAATATTTCAGGGTTATTATTTATTATTAAACTCGCGCCATCCATGCAAGAGTAGATGTAATCAGAGTAGATGGTAGGTATCCCGGTAGTGTAGCAAGCATAAAAACCGCACAAAAAATTAAAATTTCTTCTATTATTTATGCGCTAGATACGATAAAAGATTAGTAATATATTTTTTGCAAATTTATTAACGATATTTAATGCAGATTAAGCTGTTAAAAAAAGGAAATCGACAAAATACGCTATTATAGCAAGTTTAAAAACAATTCCCAAATAATGATCATACAAAAATATAAAATAAATTACATGTTTATAATAAGACTTCAAAGAAAATATTGATTTCAACAATTATTTCAACGTTAATTTAGCATTTGGTAAACCGCAGATATTGATAAAATCGAAGAAGTGATAAGAAATAAAATTTCGAAAGACATATGCCTGCGCTGATAATTCCTTTGTAACTGTAACACCTCTATAGCGGTGCATTCGGGAATAATGAAAGAGGGACAACGACGGAGCTTTCAGCGGCAAGATCATCTTGACTAATGTACAATGGTAACGTTCTTCAATAGGTAAAGCCTTTGGAGAGACAGATAAGAACGAAATGCCCACAAATGCACGCATAGTTAAATCATACATAAATTAATTTAATTCGTCATTGCGACAATGTCGAATGGTCGTAAGAAATATGAACTCGTTAAAATTGATAAGAGAAGAAGAAGAGTGATGCAACCACAACATGTTGACATTTTTTAATCATTCACTTTTATGAAAACCACTGCAGATAGATAAGTCAGACCCCCGCAACTTTGTTGGAATAAAGCACAATAAGAATGATGAAAAGTTCCATATACATTGATGAAGCACGACAGACGGGATTTATTCGTAGTTTTAATTACTGGCGAGGTCGAATGATCTGGTTGAATGGCAAATACATTAATTTTGCTGATAATTCAAAACAATTTGTACTGCGTTTCAAAACAATTTTAAGGAGTACTAGACTAAATACCAATAAGAGCAACAAGGAAGAAGAAGAATTGGACGCGGCATGTCTGGTCTAGGTGACAATAATATAATGATTTTTTTATTAGTCGTTCGGTTGAAGACGATGAACTTTGAACTAAAATATCCAGATATGGCTGCCGATACGAAGAACCCCTAGATGGAGTAATCTGTGGTAGTCGATTATACCAAAATGTTTACAATACTGCTAGCAGCTTATCTGTGAGGTATGGATTATCGGTCGGACGGACTTATATTATTTTTATCTGAACGTTTTAATAATACGTCAATCAGTATCGATTTTTAAAGAACTTGTTATAAAGGTGAGTTAGGTCATTCATTCGAATTGGCAGAATATCTTTTTATTCAGACGTTAATTTTGATTGAAAGATAGGGCAACGAACTGTATTCACACGAATGAGAGAAAGTATTTATTCTACACTTCTACAGGTACTCAGTTAACTTTTTTTTACTTCTACAGACTTAGTATTTTAAGATACGTTGTAGGTACATAGGCTCTCAACTATCTGCCTACAACGTATCTTAATTAAGATATTTTGGACACGCTGCTCGCCAAACTGAGAACTCCAACTTGGAGAGACTCATAGTCACTGGCAAAGTGGAAGGCAGAAGAAGGTCGCTAATGCTCTGGAGTGACCAAGTATCCACTGGCGTCTGGCACGTCTGTTTCCGCAGCTATCCACGAAGCGCAGGACCGCGAGTAGTGGAGTGGCCTTGTCCACCATGGAAATTGGAGGAGGTCACGATCTTCAGCAATGAGGAACCGACATGAGAAGAAGTTAACTTTTACATTCATCTCATTTTAATATCTTTTAAATCCGAGTTTCATTTCAAGATTTCATTAGACATACAATTGTATTGTAATAACCATAATTATCTTTTAAAACTAGTAAATCCCTAAATCCCTAAATCGAATACAAAATTTTGGTAATAAATTTGGTAATGTCGTTGATATATTTAGAGATTCCGTAGCAGTGCTTAAACGAAATCTACATAAACACTTTGCTGAAATGTATGACTTCACCATTCCATAGTGAAAAACCCTTTTTAGCTTCTATTTATTTCACTCTTTTCTTTTAGACTTTTAAACTTTAATATATATATGTAACTTTACAAATTAATATTGTAATTTAATTTATATTTCGATTATGCTTAAGTCCCTACTAATGCTGATTAATTTCAATCCCGTTATTTTTGTTTGTAAGTACAAAAAAAAAACTGTTCTCCATAATGGTATTCTATATTATTTGTAAAACATTTATGTAGGTACTACACATATAATAATTATTTTATTCATATATGTACTTAAACTTTTATATGCCATATAGTTAATGTAATAATACTAATAACAATGTATGTAAAAGCCCAATGGGCGTTTAAATAAATAAATAAATAAATAAATAAATAAATAAATAAATTCTCCGCAAGCACAGTGAATTCTGTCAACAGATAATATCTAGATTATTTGACTGCTATATTATTTATCAAAGGCGTTTATTATGAAAGCAATGTGGTATTTATAAATGTAATTGGAGCAAAGTTATTCGACGTGGTCTCGATAATCTGGAGTTAGATGGCTGCCGCAAAATACAGGAACGATTTTCTAATAATATCTAGGACCCATGCCATTCCACGAGGCATTGCATCACGCGGATTCTCGCGTGCTATTTACAATCGCTTTATTACGCATTAAAAATGTCAACAAAATACCACGAGAACCAGCTGACAAGCGTGATACCACGAGAACTAGCTGACAAGCGTGATACCACAAGTGGTAGAGCAACTACCTGATATGACGAATGATGTGTGATCGCGTAGTGTAGCTATGCGTGGATCATACATTTCGACATAGTAATGGAGTACCTATTAAATATCCCTTTCAAACTTAATTTTGTCTTTATAAATTTTGTGATTAGGTTCGAATGTATATGTTAAATAGATATCTACTACTCCTCAGTCGACATATCTATAGTACTGGAGAATTCCAGATTGCCTTACGTAATCAAATACATCACTGAGTGAATCATGTTCACTCCTACTAGTAGGTTCTTCGCTGGATCGTCATTGGTCATTAGTATCATCGCTTTTACGATTCTAAACAGGTTTAAATTATTCACAAGGAAAATATATACACAATCAAATAGATAGCTAACATTTAGCAACTATTGAAAATATAAGGCTTTTAGAAAAAAACAAAACGTTTGCTTTGTACCGTGTTGAGGAAAAACCTAACAGGAATATTACGAACGTTCAGATTCCCTCGTAGGTGCTTGCTAAAAACACTAGGAAAGGTGAAACGCAGAACATAAAAAATCGAATCATTTGGGTTTAGGTCATAAAAGCTGTTTCACAACTCAAACTGGTCCTAATCTCGCCGATAGATAAACCAAGAGAAGATGAAATTACCTGCCTATTACAAGTCACGACCAAAAGGTAATTTGCTTACAATTACGCGTCGTTTAGAAACTGCCTTAGATATTGTGAAATAAGGGACTCCAAGTGATTTGCGGGCAAGGTGATCAAACTAACTTCTAAACGGACAGAATTCAGGTCAACAACGGTTGAAGTGGGTTGAAGCTTGCAGCAAGTGGAATAAAACTAAAGTGATGCAACTCCGATTCTAGATTTCACTGGCTGAAATCTGATTGTATTGTTCCCGCTGATTACTGTATTATTTATGTGAAGATGTGATGTCTTATACCAACAATCGATTACGTAAAATAATTTATTATATCAGAAGATTGGAACCCTTTTGATTATGCAGCTATAGAATTGTAGAATAGGTATATAATGAAGGTAATTAGGAAAAGATTAGGAAGTATTAAAGAAGACCAAGAATGGTTAAAAGATAACACTGTTAATCCACAAGATAATTTGTTGAATCAAGAGAGAACCTGCCAAGTGAATAGGCTGATTAATGAGGAAGAATACTGCCCAATAGAGTTTTTGTTAGTGGCTGATAAGGCTCTACAAATTTCCTCAGTGTATTTGTTTATTTTAAGAGTCTCCATTTAATTAAAATACCAATATATTACAGGAAAGATTAGAAATTTACAATTTTAGATTGCAAATTTCGTTGGTTCCACAGAAAAGGAAACTTCTTCCTCATTTGCCCTTTTATTTTGCTATTGTTGAATCACTTCTATTTTCTTCGGTTTATTTTTACAGACCAGAGAAAAAATATACAATAGCAAATTCTACGATCATTCTCACGCCAGGCATCAAACATGATGGTGTGTCCGCCACGTGCTTCAATAAAATAATACAATCATTCAGTTTATTTATAATTATTATACATATTAACAAAACAATCATATTGATAATATTATAATTGATGACGATACGTATACTATGTCAAGAGAGATTAAGAATCAATCACCTGTCTATACAAACTATCAAGCTTGTTAGTTTAAGTAGATATAAGCAGAGATGATAAAAGGTCAAACAATAATAATTTCCTTATTCACACTACTGTAGTACCTCCTTAGAATCGTCTAATTTCATGCAGCTTTTGGCAATTGCCGGTAATTTAAACCTTTGATAATGCACGTTTATAATTTTGTATAAATAATTGCCAGACGGTATTGCCAGTCGGTATTGCCAACTACACCATTTGCATTTCACATTCGACATTAATGAGATGTTTCTAAAATGTATTAAAAAAAACGAAAAAAACGGGACCAACGCAAACTAACACATGCAAAGTTTGAATCACACGATCCTACTGAAGATAATTCTCTTTGTCCTGACCAGTCCTGCTTAGTTCTGACCAGTAATTTTGCTCTTCAAGAAATAATACTTTTGTATTCGAAGTACTTCTGGGTCGAATCACACAATCCGCAATAGTCTGACACCTGATCAAATAATTGTTCAGAGATCCTAGTCTGGAATTTTAAGAATTAATCACTTTATAATATAATTTGACCTATTTATTTATTCTTTCAGGGTTGAATCACACAATCTATCTTGAATCAATAGTCTGCTGTCTGACATCCGATCCACTTATTTTATTGTTTAATTTAGACAGACATCCTGATCGCGAACACGGAGTGGAAATAACTTGTCATTATGCTTAGATGAATTAAAAATGGAGTGCCATTGTCATTAAGGAGCTATTATTGCTAACAGGGTATGAGTAAATTACGTAATGAGAATGCTATAAGGCTGTTATATTAAAGCGTTTCTCTTCTCGGCTCAAACATTTGTCAATGTATATTTTATAAGGTTTTTCTTTTGTTTTTGTATAGTAAGTATGTAGTTCATAATATAGTAAATACGCAGTTCATATATTATGCAAGGTAAGTAAAAATAAATAAAGCAAGTCCTTTTACAAAAATGAGAAAACCACTAACGGCGGGTATTTTAGTATAGAAACTCAGAAATTTTATCTTGTAAGGGTCCCCACTAAAGAGCAACTTGAACATAATTATTTTTGACAAGCTTAAAAAGGAACTGAAACACCGGTTCTAAGCCCTGCTCTTACTGACAGCTTAAAAAGATTCTGTCAAAAATGTTCATTGTTCGATTCATACTGTTTTTGTTTCGCTGTTATGTTATGTTGTGAGCTTTGTGGTGTACCTATTGTTATTATTTACTGTGTCTTATTTTATATCTAAGAATTATTCATATTGGGAGTAAAAAGTCTCCCAGCGTCTTTTTCTAGCCAATTTAATATTTGGGAGGTGGGAATGGGTACCGCCGCCCCGGGAACCTTTATTGGATAACCAACACCTCTGCCATAGGTCACCCCAAGTGGTTCGCTACGTTTGGTGATTTAGCAGGGGTGCCCGGGTCCATGGGGTGAGGTCTGTCAAGGTCTTGGAGGCGGATGACCTGGACACATTGAACCCCAGATTCCTACCCACCCCTTAAACCCTTTTCCTTCCCAGAACTCTCCTCTCCTTCCTTTCCGAAAAAAACCCTCCACACAGCATCGCCAAAGATTACATAAGCCCTGAGAGAAATCATTTTCCTCTGGGCCTCCTGTGTGGAGCTCATGTAAAAAAAAAAAATTGTACTGGCAGAAAAATACGCAAAGAGTTTTGTCACCCCTCCAACACGTCAAGGCATAAGATTGTGTGATTTTGAACAGAATTCGGACTGGTTGATCCAAAATTACATGGTTTCTGGTCCAAGTGACGACACAGGCCCAGAGCAAATGGGTCGGTTCGTCTATCTGTGATAAAACATTAACACAACTTCCTGTATGCGTCAATATCAGTCATATTACGACTAACTATTCAAACCATCAAACAGGGAACTAGGAATTCAATTTCTAATCTGGTAATGATATAAATTATTGTTATGATTGAGCCTTGAAAAATTGCCAAGTATTTGACGACAAAAGACAATTAGGGGTCATTGACCAGACATAAAGACATCAATAAATGTAACAATGTGTTTGTTGATACAAAATATAATACGTTACAAAAATAATGACACTAACATGAAATACTAAATCATTTGAGGTTGAAGGAAATGGAAATAAGAAGATTAGACCTGGTAACTAAACACAGTTAAAGTCATTTCAAAATGACAAAAGCGTACGTGACAGCAAACATAAAACAGAAACAACATAGTAGATGTAGTACATCAATCTTCCTGTCCCTCTTTTCTTTCATACATCTTTATTGAACCGAATAATGTACCTAACAGGACTTGGCCCCATTTAACCTTTTGGATAAATTCTAGAAAAACTCGTTGTAAACATGACACCAAGTTAGGTTGTCAAATATCTACCGAGTGAGGTATCAGGCGCATGCGTGAATGCACGTACGAACTGCATCTAGACTCTAGAACTCTTTCTAGACCGTTGTCGAAACGCCCGTTCATATTATACCTACCAGAGTAGTAAGGGTGGATTTGAAAGTGGTAGCGTCATAGGTGTGACTCATAATATCCCCGAAATTGAAAGAAAACAAGAGAAAGAAGGAATGTTGGGAGTCTCGCTATTGAGTCAAAATTGCTAATCGCAGAAACACGTATCAATTCTGAAAGGTTATGTTTATACGGTGAAGTTAAAAAAATATTTTTCAAAGAAAATACAGGAAATCTGTGATTCGTTTAGTAAACAGTATTGGTGTGAAATAACGTAATCAATATATATTATAAAAGAAAATGTATGAAAGTGTGCGTCCCGCAGAAAATCAAAAACGAGTCCCGGTACGATCAAGGGAGTTATATGATGTGGTAGCCCTCTATCCCCTATCCACGAAGAAGGTTCCGGTTTTTACCTAAAGGGCATGCTTTTCAAGATATAAGGGCTGGAAGTTTCACCCTCTAGAAATTTCTAGAACAGTCCAGAACATTCGAGAGTATTCGAGAGAATTCCACAACATTCCAGAACATCCCGGAACATTCTGGAATGTTGTGGAATGTTCGGGAACAGGGAACATCATTGTGGAACATTCCAGAACACTTTCGAACATTGTGGACCATTGGTTGTAGGTTCGAACGTCAGATCAACCTCATATCAACTCCCTGAGCGAAGCCGGGTACCCCAGCTAGTATAATCATAATGTAAACTGTTGATTTCACTGAATAAATGACAAGCATATTCCACTTTGACTTGTAAACACCCAATTACGATTAGATGTCATTTCTCATTACTGTTACTTCGCCATGGCTACATACATAAATAAGAATATTTATGTTTTATTTATTCTCGACGAAATACTACACAATGTATGAAGGCACATAGCAATTTGGCAGGTTTACACGTATCTCAATTGATTAGAATGCATTTATTATCTACATGTACATAGAGTACATTATTATCTATTTTTAAGCTTTCCAAAACTATCTAGGCTCTAATCAGAAAAAATACCTTAACAAACAACTTGTATTAAACCACAAAATTTATTTATATGAGTCAACCGGTTTCGCTTGGATCAAATGCTTTGTCAATAATCATAAATGTATGTATAGTTAGTGAGCCTTATGTCGCTACGACCGTAGGAAACAGACATAAAATTGCTTGGAAAACGGAGTCCAGAGGTCACGATTTCGAGCGCAAATGTAGTCTTTTTTTATTTATTTTAGGATTAATTTCATAAGAAAAAAAGTTATTGAATGGAAACTGTCACGAATAATTTTAGCCAAACAACTGTAGATATTTAAAAAAAGTTGTTTCTTATATTATGCTTTCATACATTACTAATGGAATTTTTTTTTGTAGTATATATTATTACAATTTGGGAGGCGGTTATGGGTACCGCCGTCTCGGGAACCATTTATTGGATAATCAACACCTCTGCCACAAGTCAACCCAATTGGTTCGCTACGTTTGGTAACTTAGCAGGGGAGCCCGGGGGGTTCATGGGGTGAGGTTTGTTCAGGTGTTGGCGGCCGATGCGCCTGCCCACCTGCCGTGTGGTGGGCAGGATCGAGATTGGTTGAGGGAGGTCTTTAATCCTCTTCAGCAGGAATCTCTCAACCCATCGCCTTGCGCCGAGTTTGGAGGGATGGATTCATACCTCCGTCACTCCTGGACACACTGACCCCCAGATTCCTACCCACCCCTCATATCCTTCCCAAAACTTTCTCTCCTTTCTTTCATTAAAAAAACTCTCCAAGGAAAATAATTTCCCTCAGGGCCTCCTGTGTGAAGCTAATGTAAAAAAAAAATATATGTCACTTGGCCAATGGTAAAATCAGGCATCATGATCAGGTCAATCGTAAAATGATGCGCCCCAGGCACATCACGATGCGGCAGATCATGATGTGACTAGGCGGATTATGATCTGCCTGATTTTACGATAGGCTCGGAGTCAGTATAACTATAGCGAATTTGAGAAGAATTTGTCTATCCAAATTACTAAATATAGTAATTTAAATAAGCCATCTATCTCAAGCAAAGCATCGCAGCGCTTTCCAATGTTGATCCCTCACTAGGGGCGACACTGAGAGCATCCACTATCCATCACTCCCACAATAGTAAAATTACATTACGTCCCCCTATCAAATAAATTAATAACTCCTAATTGCAATCACTGCGCGGATGCACGTAGAAAATGCGACAATTACCTACTTGCAGCATCTTGATTGAGCCAAATGGACCCAACTCTTCGTGTGACAAATGAGAGCTCGTTATCACCAATGCCTCGCTTTATTGGGCTGCATTGAAATGACGGATGGAAAAACATCGCAGCTTCCCAGATCTGTGTCATTGTCAGTATGGCGGGGAAAATTAATGAGTTTCATTTAAATTAATGAGATGTAATAGTGAGTAGGTACAATGCAATGCCACAGTGTAAAATATTAGGAATTTATCATCCTTGTTTTTGTACTGTAAAACTATCTATGGAAGTGGTTATCTAGCGAAATCTTTCTCTCGGTATCTTATCTTATACCTGTACATTTTCAAAGGATCTTAAAAGTGGAAATAAGTTTTATATTTGTTTTATTATAAAATATCATAATGGAATTCCAGCATGAATTATCAGTCTCAAAAATAGAAATATTAAAATTACAGCTTTTCGCCGAGACGTGGAGAGATTATAAAACATTATCTAAGATATTAATTTCGGTGGTCTGTCCGTCTGTAACGCTGATTCAACGAACTCTAAAACTCGGAATTGATTTGAATTTAAGTGAAATTTCAAAATTGTAACTTTGCGAAAAACATAGATAAGCGATAAAGTGGGTAGGTACCTACCTACCTATATGTATATTATTTTAACAGAAAATTATCCTTTTCAAATTGGAACTATAATATCCCGTGATCTTTCAAGAGTCTGCGATAGTTTATTGTAAGCATGTTAGTGTTTATTTTTGTATTATTGCATCGCTAGTAGTATCGTCTTTTTATTCTTCGTTTTTCATGTTCTACCTGTCATTGAAATTACGAGTCGTCCAAAACTGAAATTAATGTAAATAGTTCACGGTTGGCCCGCATGTATGAACAGGCCAAAGGGATTCAGACTAAGATATGGAATCAAAGGCCTTGAAAGGGCTACCACCAAAAAGTCGGATACATTCTGCAAAACCGAATATTCCGTAGAATGCAAATCATTAACAGGGAAGGACTGACGACTAAAGATAAATAGGGAAGCAATTATGATCATGAATGAAGGAAAGGAAACTTTTATAATATGACGAGGAACTATAAATATAAATTATAAAACTATAAAGTTGTTCTTTCAAGGTAAAATTGAAGGAAAAGGAAGTACCGTAGGTAAAGAACACACTGACTGAAGAATCTTAGATAACGGCACAGAATGATATATGGTACCTAGATACGTAAATAATTATTGTTAGAAGCGACAGCCTAAAGAAAAAATATTCATAAAGGTGTCCAACTTTCGACAGGATGGCACTAGAATTCTAGAGGAAGGAGAATTGTTTTACAGTAATATATTATTACAAATCATTAAAAATTGTTCTTGAATTTTACCTGGATGTGAAGGTGATAATATGGATACCAATTTGTTACTAATGGGAGTGCCAAATTAATGGAGAAAGTTAATTTTATTTGTGTGGCTTAAAATAACAAAGTATTCATAATGAATACCCCATTTCTACTGAAACTTCCTGTAAATTGCGTAATTTACAATCTCATCATAATAATCATTTGACGTCGTATTACTAATTAACATAATTGGTACGTAATAATTGTCTCTTCTGAACAGTCATAATGACCAACAGACTTAAAGCCAGGGATAAGCGACCGAACAGACAGACTGGTATTAAAATGACCATCTTCTCTATCAACATGAGATGGCGATTATGGAATTATGACTAGGTACTTAGTGTTATGCGATATCGTCTGCAAATGTATTCAAGAATGGCGCAGCCTTGTGTATGTGAAAGATAAAAATACAGAGTTGGAATAATTGACCAACGATAACAAAAGGTACTATTGAACATAAATGCACCATACAATTCACTGCACAAATTTAAAAAAAATGACTCATCTAAAGATAATAAATAATAATATCGTAGGTATTTTATTACAAACATCTGCGATCATTCAAGGCACTCGATCGAGTTTTGTCCAGTTCCAGACGAATTAAATTAATTAGATATTTGCAAGTGCATTGTGTGAACTATCTGGAGAAGCTATTGGAATCAGATTCTCCAACAAAAGGGGGGCAGTCTTCAGTCAACGAAGTAGCATCTCCAATGCGCTCTGATGCTCCGTTCGTACGTTTTTTTTTTTGGCGGAATGCAACTGTTGTTATATTAATTTTAAATATAATCCGTCATGTTCCGCACGAGAGTTACACTCCAGTTATTTTTCAGAGCAGTTTTTGCCTCTGTCACAAGAATTACTTGATTACTTAGTCTGGGAGTATTTCGTCTCCTGATTTGAACGTGAACAAAGTGAAATCGTCTCTCGTCTACGACTACGGGAGATTGCGGAACGATAAGTTGAACATAACATTAACTAGATATTTACAACACCTTAATAATATTAAGCAAAAATATAAGTAATTATATAGAAAACAGATCAATAATGGTCCAGCATCTTCCCACGAGCTCTCCAAAGCGTTTGCTCTGATACAAATTTTCTTTATATTACATGATTGGCCAAAGGAGTCATTTCAGATATTATATTGAAGAGATTATAAGAGCTGCATGTCCGTTGGTTTAGGTTTGGAGGTAAGGTATAGAGCTTCTGTGTGAAATATTGCTAAATTACGATACATGTTGTTCTTTTATTTTACAACTGTAAAATAAAATAAGAATAACAATAAGACATTCTTGGGATTCGAATGAAATCTATTCACTGAATTCAACAGAAGGACGTTTTTGACAACTGAAGAACGCTTGAAATGGGATACACCGAAACGTCTAGAATTCAAAAGCATGAACGCAGTAGATAAACAATACTCCGAAACGTCAGTAGGAAGGTAACTACGAATCTAGGACAGTCGCAGCCGACCCTGATTGTCGCTCCGAGAGACATTGTGGAATAGTAGTCGAGTATCAGGTATCAGGTGGCACTCAACTGTATAGGTGGTAGGTACTGATTACGATGTCTGGCGGCGATAACTCGCCTTAACTTTAAATAATAATAATAATAATAAAAAAGATGAAATTTAAAAATAGTACCTACCTTCAGTTATTTTTGGAAGGCGAATAAATACTGCTGATCAAACATGACTATAATCTTGACAGCGGTATTGTATAATTGATGACGACACAAGTCATCAGATTCACATTAAGGTGAGGAAAACCTTGCCAGAGGTAAGTAATAATAATTGCGATAGGAAATTTACAGTAGAAATTTCTTTACACATATAATTAATTTGCTATTACAGTATATTTTGCTTGTTGACCTTCACAAATTATGTTATGTCAAATTGTGATTATACACATGTATGTATATATATACCCATAGATGTAGGTACAGGGATTATATACTTACTACCATATTATCAATCCTTTGTATCATTTATTAATATACCTATATTTTTATTACTTTTATCGTATTTTCTTATAAAATTACCAATAGTTTTTGTAATAATATTTTAAATTTAAATAAATGTAAAAATATTTGGTTGTCCTCTCTTAAACACAAGCAGCTGCTGTATTAGGAGAGTGATTGAAATATTGATGCTATATTATACATATTTTAAAATTAATAAATGTTTCAACTAATAAAAAAAACCTATCCTTGACTTTGTGCACAAAATAGTTAGTAAGTAACACAAAGCCAAAACTTTAATACCGGCCTGACGTTGATACAGAAATCGTCGCAATAGGCGAGTTTAAGATCAGAAAAGCGACTCCCCGCTCACGCCTTTCTCTTTAGCACGCATGTTTTACGCCTCTTTCTCTTTCGCTTACGTTTATTGTATGATCGTATAAAGTTCAGGCCGGAATTAAAGTTTGGCGTGTACCTATTATACCTTTCCTCAAAAAATATATTTTCAACGAAATCTAGTACGTACAACGAGTCGAATACAATATGTTTAATCTGACTAAAAACAAAAATTAACATCAATATGGAAGAATTCAAGAATAAGCATTTATATCAATAGACATCAATATTTACATAGACAATGATAACATAAGGATAGGTAGGAGCTATGAATTGTTTATATTTTATCACTTTATAATACTCTCCAACTTGGATGGCGGGCATCGGTACCGCCGCCCCTGGAACCATCTAATGGATAACCAATACCCCTCAGAGAGGTCATTTCAAGTAGTTTGGTGACTTAGTAGGAGTGCAAGGATTCATGGGGTGAGAGGTCTTGGTGGCGAATGCGTCAGCCCACCTTTTGCGTGGCCGGCCGGTCGGGAGAGACTGGTTGAGGGAGACCTAACTTAGACCTCTCTAGCCTGACTCTCTAGACCCATCGCCTTGCACCGCAGTGGGAGGGACGTCCATCACTCCTGGAAACATTGACCTCCAGATTCTTACTCACCCCTCATACCTTTTTTCATCCCAGAACATCCTTTCCCTAAAAAGACCCTCCACACAGCATTCTCAAAGATGACATAGGCCCTGAGGGAATTTTTTTCCTCACGGCCTCCTGTTTGGAGCTATTGTAAAAAAACAGAGTCTGCAATTCACACGAGGTAGAAGTGAAACTTTTAGAAAACTAACGTAGACAAGAATGTGGAGGCTACGAAGCATCGCACAAAAAGGCGACCGATTATATTATCTCATTCTCTAGCGGGCTAAATCCTATAGATGAATGTGTTTGTCTCTTTTTAGTGTCACTAACTTTCGTTTCATCGAGTTTCAAATCACAACGGTACTAAAGAAGTTTTCACTTCAAAAACCCAAATGGGAAACATCACCAGGTATTTCACATTAAAAGTTTATAACAATTAATGCAACGCATTTATGTGCCTGACAAAAAGTGTTTTTCCATGACAACCCACATTTATCCTAACCACACATATGCATGCCAATTTTATGATTCGATTACAATAAACAATACTTTAATACTTTATTCAAGCAGACGAGTGTATCATAAACCATACACGAAAGTTTATGGTTTATGATGATCACATTTACTTCGAAGCATTTTCTCATTTTAAAATAAAAAAGCATTTACTGTATATTTTAAAATAAAACGAGCAGAGTATAATAAAAATAATATTGTTAATACCTGATTTACGAGTTTAAATTAGTCTAGAATTTATCGTAGAAACGTGATGCGAACACATGGATTGTAAGTGACATTGTTTACTTTCTTCTGCAGCATAAAGATAATCATAACAGCATAATTAATTGTCATAACATTTGAATGGTTGAATTATATTATGTTATTAGCGCTGAATCGTGATAATAAAGTTTTAAAAACCCTTATTATAAAATAACATGTATACAAAAAGTTAATATTTTGGTAGAAATCAGACACTTTGTGGTTTAGATAACCACGAAGACAAATACAGAGCGTAATTCACATCTGGCGGGTGCGGCGAGCGGAAGCTCCATCGCGAACGGCTGCCACGCCGAGACTAAGCGTCACAGCGAGTGCAGCGTAGTGGGCATTTGGCGTGGGGGAACTAGGTTACACGCTAGTGTTTGCCGAATCACGGGTAAAATCGTTCCTCGCGACCGCAGCACCTTAGAGACCTTATTTTACGGACAGCCGTCGAATGTTCAAACCACAAAGTGTCTGCTTTCTACCAAAATATTAACTTTTTGTTTACATGTTATAATAAGATATTAAATTTTTGTTTACATGTTATAATAACTTTGTTCCGCGATTGAGAGCTAATAACAACACAATTCAACCATTATTAAGAAATGGCAATTTCTATTACATGCATCATGTAAAAATCTGTCTCTGTCTGTTACTATGTTAGATTTTAATTTCATGCTATTTCACCGTTCCTTTATTCTATATTATGTTTTGTCTCATTCTTTATATAAATGTAAGCACACGCAATGTACGTTTTGATTAGTTCAATTTTGAACCCTGATGATGCTCGTGTTAAGCGAAACCGGTCGGTCGTAATAAATTAAATCAATTTGTTGGTTTTATGAATAAAAGTAATTGTTTTATTTCATTAAAAAAAGTTAAGCTACGTTTAGGAATAAATCTTACATATAGTAAGTAATGGGAAGAGCCTGGAGCAAAGATATTTACATTTCAATATCTTTGGCCTGGAGAATGGAGCCTGGGAAGGCCAAGATTAAGATGGAGCGACAACGTCCTCAAAGAATATCTATCTTGGAGCTTCTAAACTGGAGAGAGCTGTCACAAAACCGAGATGAGTGGAGGAAGACTCTTGAGGAAGCCAAGACTCACCAGGGGTTGTAGAGCCAATAGTAATGATGATGATGATAGTAAGTAATTATATGTAAGATTTCTGTCGAAGATAATATGATACCAGACTACCAATAGTTCATACCTCTCATGTACAAGTACATTATTATACGAATATTGTGGATTGTGGCTTTATCTTCAAACAGCTGTCGAGCGTTTGCACATATTTTTGCAACAGAAATTGTAAGAAAAGTTTCCATTGTGTTGCTAAGCGTCGTGTAACCTTGGTCAATAAAACACCGGTCTTTATAGGGTCTCAGGTAATTGCATATTTTTAGAAACACCTTTCTAAACAATACCCAGATGAAATAATATTGCATTAGCCTACACCTAGTTTTTAATTCTATTAAATTATAAATTAATATCTTCTCACGACGGCGTTAATCAGAAAATGATATCTTCTAACTAATCGTAAAAACAAATTTATTAAATGCACCAACCTTCAAATCGTATAAAGTCGTTCAACACTAAAAATATAACGTTTTCTGTCAGAACAAACGCATAAAATATAACGACAACGAACTGGGGTATCCGGCTTCGCTCAGGGAGTTGATATGAGATTGAACTGACGTTCGAACCCACGACGGATCTTGCCTTTATACCCCTACCAATAAAGTTGTTAGGGGTAAATAACAAATAACATTGTTCGTTGTACAATGGGTAGCCCCACCCATACAAAAAAGGTTTCTAATGGTCTACGATGTTCCAGAACATTTTTTTATTTATTATAAAGACAAAGTAATACAATGCGACAGAAAAAAAAAAAATTTACAGAAAAAAGAAAAGTCCCAATAAACTACTTTTTAGTAGTTTGTCAATGGATGCTTATACTTTGAAGATATAAATAAACTTATTTTACTTTATTGTGCAGTTAGAATTTTTTGTGTTAGTGTCTCATACAAATTATCTTGTGTGCGTGGATTGCCGACTTTTTGAGGGAGAGGTCGATTGAGGCGGTTGCTGACGGTTTCACCTCTTCCTCGCATTCGATAAATGCTGGCGTCCCACAAGGATCGGTTCTGTCACCGACTTGGTTTCTGTTGCACATCAATGACCTCTTGTCACGTGCACCGATTCATTGTTACGCGGATGACAGTACAGTCCATGATAGCTTTTTGTTTGACAAGCCCCCAAAGGGCTCACAAACTCCAATAGCTCGGAGGGCTTTGAAGCAAAGAATGGACGGTTACCTCGAGAGTGTTTTCTCTCGGGGTAAGAATAACCTCGTCGAATTTAATGTTTCAAAGACCCAATCATGTTTGAAAACGTCTAAAAGGGATCGAAATGAAAATCTAGTCTCCTTCAACGGAAGCAATCTTCTAAACAGAACGTCCATCGATATGCTTGGTGTAACTAGTATGTAATATTAAGTGACTAGCTCAGGTACGGGGCTCCATCGAAACCAGAGTTAAGTTAGCCTCTCAGAAACTGGGCGTACTGTACAGGGCCCGCAGATACTTTAATAGTACACAACTGCTAACCCTATACAAATCGCAAGTGCGCCCCACGGTTGAATTTGGCAGCCACCTCTGGTCTGCAGCTCCAAAATACCTAAAAAAAACCCTTGACTCTGTGCAGAAACGGGCGGTCCGTTTGATAGATTCTCCCATCTTAACAGACGGACTGCAATCTTTAGAGCACAGGCGTCAGGTGGGAATGCTGTCCTTGTTCTACCGGTATTACAATGGAAGATGTTCCGAGGAACTAGCGTCATTGATCCCCTCGGCACCGGTGCATAGTCGGGAAACACGCCAAACACGCGCCCAACATTTGTACACGGTTGACATTAGTCACATGAGAACGGGTCGTTTCTATGACTCGTTCTTGAGTTCAACGGCTCGGCTGTGGAACGATTTGCCGGCCTCTGTGTTTCCTCCCTCCTACAACATGGGTCTCTTCAAGACCCGTGTTCACTCCTTCCTTTCCTCAAAAATACCCTCCACACAGCATCTTCAAATATGACATAGGCCCTGAGGGAAGTTATTTTCCTCAGGGCCTCCTGTGTGGAGTTAATGTAAAAAAAAAAAAATCTTTCGGCGAGCCAATTCTTCAACATAATATTTGTTTTACCATTTGTACATTTTTTAATTTCAGCAAGTAACATATTTAATAAATTTGGTATCATGTAGTCCAGCGTTCTTTGTCCATATTAGTTTAAGCGCTTAGGTACAATTAGTCCTTCATTTAGCGTAAAACGAGTATTGTAAGTGTGGCCCAGTATATGTATGTATATTAGTGTGGATCGATTTTTTGTTTTTTTGTTTTTCTTAGCAGCGGGGTGCGGAATGGATGCTCTATGGGGATACTTTTAAAAGTCACTATGACAGCATTAAGATATTTCGAGTGCAAGTACTGCCCCAAGTCAATTCAAATTTAAAAAAAACAGCCAGAAACTAGAAAAAGAAGGGTTTAATCTTTGCTCAATAAAAGTAGTTAAAATATAAAAAAATTAAACTTTTCATTTACTTGTAATATTATCTACTAATCAAGAAACAATAAAAGTACCATTGCTACACAAAAAATCACAAACAGTGTTAAAAAATAAAGTCAAAAATCATAAAAGTTATTGTGTTTTATAGTCCTTCTTCGAATTGAATACTGGCATTATACGAAAAGATTCTAGCTTGTTTTTTATCCACCCTTCACGTCTTTCAGGGTCGCAAATAGCAGAGCACGATGCCATTACCACTTAGATGCATCTTTCCGTGGTTTGCGTGTGCACGGCATCAATCGGAACTTACACAAAATGTTGGATTCAATAATTTCGTGGTCTGCAATGGCATCAATTATTGTCTCGCTAGATATCAGTTTTGTAAGAGGTGGTTCTGATGGTTTTTCCCAGTAGATAAAATCAATATAGTCTGCTGCGTTGAAATTAAAAGTAGGTAGCCTAAATACTCTTATTGGAGAGAACCCTGACGTACGTTCTCGGATACTTAGAATCCGTCTCAGAGCCAATTCTCTAATTTGTCTTCGTTCGTCGTTTAGCATACTAATAAGTATATTTTCGCTGTGGCCAAAATACCCGTTGCGTTGAATTACGGGATCTACCACCTTTTTCAAATGCTCTGAAAGGTAACGAGACAATTTTATGGTTTTGTGGAGGTGTCTCACTCCGTAAGGTTGTGTTTTTATTTTAACGAAGGTTGTGTTTTTATTTTAAACCACATCGGAGCATACACTCTTAGCACGAATTCAGTCAATATCACCTGGTTTTCTGTCGGATTCTTGGTTGAAATGTAAAGTCGGAGGAAAGTATTGGCTGTTATATTGATAACAGCCAATACTTACTTACGTTTACATTTATTGAAACGAGAATGACAGATTTTACCAGGGTTTCTTTTCACTAAGTTTTCGTTACATTGTCCTTCGGTGATTGCTCGGCACATTTCCAATAAATAAAGCTGGTCTATGCTAAGGTCGTCGCGGGATTTTGTAATGTCTGGTAAATTGCATTCTATTGCTTGAAATTCTATCACAGGAAGATATTCACAGTTCTTGAGTAACTTTCCTAGTTGGCCGCTAAAGCTTCTAGGACGTGTTGTAGTTCCATCAAGGTATTCGAAAAGGTGTCTCAAACTTAACTCGTTAGCATGACCAACCACTGACGTGAACGATGGAGCTTTCCTTCAAGAAGTCGAATAATGCCAGACTTAGTTCCAGTATTAACTGCTGTTCCGTCAGATCCGATAGACACAATGCACGCTAAATCAATGGATTTTGCCACAAAATATGCAAACAATTTGTGAGCTTTTGTTTTAGCATCACCGAAACGCCTATGTGGCCAATGTATTGTGAGCCAGGTTCTTTCAAAAGACTGATATAATCTTCTATCCCAACTTTTCTGCGTCCATCCTCCATGATTAATGTTTTATCCTTTCGGCCGTCAAACGATATGCAAATGACCGAATCAAAATGGGGCTAATTGATGGCAGTCAGTGTGGTCCTAGTTTTGGCACGAGCACGTCGAATCTTATTACGATCGATCACGTTTGTTAGATTATCTGTTGTCACTAATCCAATATCTTGCATTGTAGCGCAGACGATGGCAGCACCTGCCCGATCAGAAATACTGTATCGATCCTATGTTCTGGATACAACAGATAGTCCACTCTGTTGGATTTATTACATAAGAAGAAGAAGTAGATGAAGCAAAGTATTGTTGGTCAGTTGGAAGATCAACGTTAGTAAAACTTGAAACTGTACTGCGAGATGTGGACGGTTGATCTAAAGATGTTTGTTGTTTCTTGGTATAGTGCGCGAAAGTGGACTCAGCAATTTGTCAAATTTTCGCAGGAAAATAAATATTATCAGATTTTTAAAAATTATTATTTAAGGCGCAGCAATTTTTATTCATTATGAAATATAAAAGTAAAAATTAAAGTATTCATATTGACAAAAAACTGTTCATAAAGGGACAATTTTTTACCAGATTTTAAATAATTCAACTGCTTTGGGGCAGTACTTGTTATCAAAATTTTAAACTGATATTTTGTATGCTTAATTATATGTACCTAGAGCATTCATTCCGCACCCCGCGAAAACTGATTTATACAAAATAAAATTTTTCATACAATGGCGATCCACCCTAATGTATATAGGGCTATTCATACGCTGAGATATAATTTTATACCACAGAATTGCTCTTACTGAGAGAATTTTGTGATTCTGGTAAAAGTACGGAACATTATGTCTTTGTTCGTATAAATTTTTATGGACTAATAATTTAACTAATGATTTTAGAACTGATTGAACATGATTTACATTTGTTTTACAGAAAGTCCCCAGGCTGTAATTCCATACCTTATAATGGATTCAGATTATTACATAGATTGTTGTGTATTGTTTCACAATGATCTGGGATGTTCCGAGATGTTCCCGAGCGTTCCAGACTATTCCACAAGTTGGATGTTCCCGAACATTCCACAAGTTATATTATAACATTCCAGAATGTTCCGGGATGTTCTGATATATAGAGGGCGAAACTTCCAGCTCTCATATCCTTAAAAGCACGCCCTTTGTTTCAAAGAATGCTAAGCTAATTTCCTTTACAGAAGAATGTATCTAATAATGCGTAGATTAGACTCATTGCCAAGATTAAACAAAGTACCTACTTCGCCAGATCGATTATTCATGTACTTAGGATTTAGGATCAGTGGTTCCCAACCTGTGCAATATCGCTCACCAGCATTCAGTATTCACTCATATCAGCAATTTTCACTGGTTTGTCACTGGACCGAGAAAATTTTTAGCCTGCGCGCTTTTTTGCACGAATAGGTTTTGTTTTATAGGAGTACGCGACAAAATTTTGTTTATATATTTATGGGGAGGGGGGGGGGGGGTTATTTATTGGCATTGAAGAAAAATATACATATTTACATACTCATACTTTAAAAGCAAAGGGCCTAAACAGTTTGGGAACCTCTGACTTAGATGAATGTCCACATTATTTCCTTGCGAGTAGGTACTTATGTTTATATAATACGACGTGTGTTTATATTGTACGGAACACTCATGTGAGCATTATCATGATACAATGCATTATTATTAGTCTGTATTTATTTTTATTGTCAAAGCCATCATGAAACTGCTGTTTTGGCAGCTAAACAGCTGTCACAAATAATAAAAACAAACCGTCGATTCCGCTTTATTGGGACACCGGTTTATCGAGACAACCGGTTATTTGGGACAAAACCCAAGGAACAGAATCCAAATAAAGAAACTAATATTAATTTACTTCGGTTATCTGGACACCACTCAGTTTAATTGGGACAAACTAAAATCAACGTATCTCAGTAAACGAATTTTTCGGGTGTAAAGAGGGATGCTAATTTTGGATTGGTTAGAAGCAAATAATAAGGGGAAATAATTTTTTTTTGCAGTGGAAAAACAAATTTTGAAGCTGGAAAATGAAGGAGGACCCCCAAATAATATTAATTTATATTAATAATGATTATTAATACACACAAGAAATAACCATAAATTGAAGTCTCCCTTCATGTGCTTTTTACTCTCCCGTAAAATTTAAAAAATTCACATTCGTCATTAAGCGTTTCCCGATTTTATGAATATTTATCAATATTTGCACTGAATACAATTAATAATAAAATAATAAAAACGTTTACTTGTAAATAGATTTTAACAAATTTATAAATATAAACCGCGTTACCGCGTTACCGCGTTTCATAGGTATAAATATGAAATTATAGATATACAACAATTTTAGTTTAAATTTCGGACAACCATGCCCTTCTTCAGGGCACGTTACACTGTCCCTAATAAATAAATAAAATTGCATCCCAAACATTTAAATAATTACCTACGTGTGTATATCATCACATTAGCATATTATTCAGTTTTTTAGTTTTTATAAATACATTAAGATCAATGGTTTTTGTTCACATAAGCCTCACCGGAATGAGTGAAGGTGATTTAATAAGACCATGGCACAAAAAAATAGAGGCATAAGATTAGTAATTAAAACGCTGTAAATTAAAATACCAATCGAGATACCATTTACATTATTTATTGTACATAACTGAACTGCCTCAGTACCAACATTTTGTATTTGTTTAGTGATAAATTAAAGATGTCCATTGACTTGGTAGGTATAATCATCTCCCTCCATTAGTATTCTGGGCAAAGTACATAGGGTTGGTAATTAGTCTCAGTATTTCTGCACTGAAATATATCCCAACTCCTTTATTCTATTTATTTGACATATCTAGAAAAGATTCCATTTTTACGGAAAAAATGTTAACAATAGCATTAATTGGTGACTTACCTACACTTCGATTGTTGGCAATTTATTTTTAAAAACTTAGAATTTGAAAAATTAACTGGAAAACTGTGGCAATTATTGTTGAATGTAGGTTATAAAATGATTACTGATTACGATAGAAGCAAAGCCGTGACGAATAACGATAATAATAATAAACACTCAATGATTAATTTAATGAAGTCTAAACATCCGGAGCAAAGGAACGATAGTTCGATACTAACATAAATAAACCAAACCACACAGATACTAAATTTAATTTACAGAAATACCAATAAAATTTAACAAGTAATCATCAAAAGGTATCAATTTCAACATACTATACCTACTAGTTGTATTACAGCCGGTACCAACTTAATAATATAGAAGAGTAGATACTCACAGCAAAGAAAATTTGGAAAACATGTCGGTCATCTTGAAGCGTGAGACATCAAAAATAAATCACTATGATATTTGATTATTATGTTTCCAGTACAATATTAACTGTTAATAATAAACCATTAATCAAAAGTACGTTATCACTTTTAAAACTAGAGACAATTCGCTTTTGTTGACAGATTCGTTATTGTGGTTTTCATTGAATATATTGCACATTTTGAAAATAGCTTGAGCACACACGGAATAGTTTGCTGGCTTAGGTTTGCTGCGTTTGTGCATGTGGTACGAACGTTTGCTTGTCACTGGCACTTCTAGCAATGCCTAGTTACATACTAGGCTCTGTTTCTACAATCTCCGGGCATTAACCGCCTTCACTTTGCTTTCATTCAAACAGTAATTATCTAGAGAGGTCTAGCGCGAAGAACGATACATGGACCATAGACTAGAGAAGAGTTATGGAGTATAGATCATTTCGTTAGCTATGGCTATGAGCGTGTGTCTAATCGATAATTTATTTAGGCATAAAAAGATTTGGATTCTTTAGTCGATTAAAACTGAGAACAAATATTTATGCCAAATAGGTCAATTACATGATTGCAAAGTACCCTCTCTATCGCATATATAACAACCACACAATTTTTTATTGCCTGCCAACAATCTTATTGGTAGGTAGTAGGTATCGTAGGAAAAGAGCTGTCACAAGAATAAAAAATGGCGGTGCATGGTATTTACAACTCCTCTTTTTAACCCCCGACGCAACAAGAGGGGTGTTATAAGTTTGACGTGTTTATGTGTCTGTCTGTGACATCGTAGCTCCTAAACGAATGGACCGATTATGATGCGGTTTTTTTTTGTTTGAAAGCAGAGGTGACTAAGATAGTTCTTAGCTACAATTTATTAAAAATCTGTTCAGGCATTTCAAGGTCATCCATCAGCTCTATTTTGTGTCGGGGGTTACTTAAAATTTTGAAAATTTTACTTATCGCTACTATTAAAATTTCTTTAATAAAGCCAGCGGAATGAGTCGAAATATAAAAAACAACATTCGTAATAGCAATCAAAATATTTCGACGTCAATTATCTTCCCTTCCCCGATAACATTATTGATTTCTGTCTTTGCTACAATGTGGTGAAGTTGAGGGGAGGGGTTGGACAAATTCCTTTGGTCACCCTCGATGGTTATAAAAAGATTATTAATTGAACAAAAGTTTGAGCGAATTTAATTTTAAGGCGCCCCTAGACGCTACAATAACATTGTACAATGTTGTTGTATCGTCTAGGGGTCGCCTTATTAATTCGAACAAACCACTATAACATACCCATAGATTAATACCAGATTATTTGAAGTGTTTCTAGGCATTTCCAACAGCAATACATATGTATTGCACAAAGCGAAGAGCTAGAACAGAACGGAACGGAAATATCACAGTGTGGGTTGAAATAAGGTTATCAGAAATTTTCAATGTAAATATAAAACACACTTATACGGTTTAATCTGTCATAAACAGCTACCAATGATTGCTCAATGATTGGGAGCTTTTAAAATTCCTCGAGCAGCGCACGGCGCAGCAGCACCCAAAAAAGTTTAAAACATAAGTTCTTTATCACAACAATGCTACACCGCTTTTCTTACACACTAATTAATAGTGAGACAAACAATCTCCGCATGCTTCCCCATGCAGTAATTATCATACTTCTCCCTCCATCGTCTTAAAGTAATGCCGCGCGGTTTTGCCGTGGCAATTTTAGAAGTAGCCTTTGGGCACTTTATTTTATTTTTTCCTGTTTTGTGCCGCCATGGTGCCGTATCCGTGGGAATATTAAAATCATCTATGGCGCTTTTAAAATTCCGACGGCAATGTAACGGCTAAGGTGTTTCATTTCTTTTCTCAACCAAGTGGAATTTTAACACCCCTTGGAAAAATCATTAAAAGTGAAAAAAATAATTAAGTGATGAAGTCCCACTCTGTTGAGTTGTCCGGTCACCGATATACGTAGGTGCTTAGTTTAAAACACTAGTATTTAGTGTGTAAAAAAGAGATGCAGCATTATTGTGATACAGAATGTACGTTTTATGCCTGTTCTGTGCCGTTGCATGGCACGGCAACGACACAGCGACGGCAACGGCGTCTCCTTTCTTTAATACGTGTGAGGAAGATGCAAGATAATGACTTTTCCTTTGGAGGAAGCAGACAAACGTACATCGTTCGTCTCATCGTTTGTCTCACTATTATTTAGGGTGTAAGAAATACTGTAGGATTACTACGATAAAGAGCGTACTTTTTTATGCCGTTGCCGAGCCGTCGCCGTAGGAATATTAAAAGGGCCCAATAGGTTTAATCCTTTTTAAACCCAGGAAAGCCAACTATTAATCAAAAATATATATTTAATTTGGGTAGTATTTTTAAGACCTAATATTTTTAATTACCTACTTCCAAAAACAAAACAATAAAATAGAAAACTATTCAAATTTTCAGAACTCCACGCAATAAAGAAATAATGTTACAAGCAATGAAAAATAAAACGTAGATTTTGGCACACATCGTATAAACATAAACCAATGTGTTCAGATTTTCATTGTTTTAGTGCGGTTTAACAATAATGCGCTGCATTGAACTTCCAAGAATTTGTACGTTTTGGATGCGATGAAAACCAAAGTAAATATTGGAATACAATAAAGATTTCCATTCCACAATGGAAATATTTACCGCATAAAGTCAACCAAGAGAGATAACAACTACTAACTCATACAATTTATTATAATTAATACCTAATATCAAAAACGACGCAGTTTAGTACAAACCTTAGATAAAAAGTACCCACTTCAAACAAAGGTCGCATAGAATCTTTTGTACTACATGCGAAGAACAATGTAATCAAATAACTAATTTAAACCTTATGATAATCTTGGTGACATCGAAAACGTTATGCCAACTTTGTACTAACTGGAATTTTGCTCAATAGTCAATTGACCCAAATGGTTAGTTTCAAAATATAATATGCAAGAAGATACGCAAGGAGGTGTAAAAATTTCTGCACATTGACAAACAAAGACAGGTAGAAAGAATTGCATGTAACAAAACAAAATACTTACAATTCAAAAAGGGAAGTAAAGTAACTATGGATCAGCATAGTCTTCGTGTCTTTAAATTGCCGCTTTTGACTGCACTTCACCAGAAACATATTAATCTCGTAGGCTAAATAAGTTTAATCACACACTAACTTTAAACTAGACCGAAAAGGACCGCTAAATAATTAATTTTAGAATGTCGTGTATGGAGATTTTTTAAAACTGGATGTTAATGTTTGTTAACAAATTATTATAGTTAAAATGTATTTCGTAAAGTGGTTAATGTTTTATATCGTAATTTAGTTAATTTAGATTTGGGAGTAGACCGACACAGTAGTGGAACGATCTAGAAAGAAGGATTAAGACTGAGAGAAATGAAGCTGGACGCTTTGGACCAGTGGAACAGAAATAGAATGACCGCTTTACCGCAAGGAGAGAACAGTCAATATTAAAAGCGTAAAGTGCGTCAAGTCAAGACAAACTTAAGTCAGAGTCTATAATTTAGTTATCGGTAAAACGAAATCAGGATTATGGGATAAATGTGATAACAGAATTAGAAGTATATTTTCACGAGTCAATTTAAAAAAGTAAATTGCGCAATTAATATTAAAAACCCTATACCTTCAAATTAATAAATGGTAAATCAAAATGTAAATGTATCGAAACGCACATTATTATTGAAGGGCAGGCACCTGTGCCTGTACCCAAGGCAAAACGGAAAAACCTGGCTCTCCAAAGCGAAATTTTTTGCAAATTTCATATAAGCCGAAGGCAGTTTAGGAGAACTTTCAAGATTCATACAAAATTTCCGCCTGTGGCGCACTTTTAACTTAGCATGATGTTTTATCTCCTATTTGGGGGATCATGATTTTTACTATATTCTTTTTGGGTGAACATGAATTTTACTGATTACTAAATTAATATTTAAATAAATATTAAATTTTGCTAATTTTATCCGATTTTGGATGAACACACAGAGCTATACATTTAGAGGCGCTTTTGCGAACTAATATCGTGTTCCACTAGTGATAATAGGTGTGCACTGCGCGTAGACCGGATTTTGTATTTTCCGGTCGGTCGGCGTAAGAGCGTTGGAGGCCAAATCGGACTAATTGGAACCTGTTTTTTCATATCTCATCTAAATATAATACATAAATGGGTGAACAAAATTTTTACTATCTATATCTTTTTTTGGGTAAACAGTTGTAAAATCTCTCCCGGTTTGGGGGGCGGAAGAAAAAAATGCATTGTAGACTGACCCTACTAAGGCGAACAAATACCCTAAAATAAGTCGCAATCTTAACGACGTAAGTGAAGAACGCGTATACAAAAATATGCGATGCTCAAACCCGGTGCATTGGACAGACCTACGGTCGAATTTGCCAAAACAAGTGAAGAAGACGTTTACAGAAACGTTCTGCGCGCGGCTCGGCGTAATGAATGGACCTACGGTCGACTTCGCCCAAGCTAATCAGAGAAAATTGATCTTTGTGCGGAGTTTATTTTAATTAATTCTAATAAGAGTATTACTAAAATCTTAGATGTTTCTTGACGAATACCTCGGGAAGTTATTAATTAGCCGAAATAAAATAAAATCATGTGCGATACGCTAATTTTATAGTTGAAAAACGTGTTATAATTTTTTCAAATCCTTTTACGTTAAATATTTTAGTGGTAAGTTACTGTTTTATTAATCTTAATTATAAATAACTCAACTAACTAAAAAAGAGATATTACAGTTTTTTTACAAACTGTATTAGAAGAAAATACTCTATGTCTGTAAGTTTTGATTTTTTAACAAATACATCAACTAGTTCGTAAACTGAACGTCTGTTGGTGGTGTTCAAACCAGGTAATTTGAACGATTTTTGGAGGGTCCTAACTCCTATAAGAAGTAACTTATAAAAAAAACGAGTATGCTTTAGACCACACGACTGAAGTACAACGTCACTAATTTATATCTCCCTCCCAACTTCCGTTCGCCTCGCCCGACCGTTCGCCTCGCCCGATCACACTTTTCGTAACGCTCTCGCCACGCATTCACCAGCTTACTCCCCAAGTCAAGCGTGCGTAAATAAGTTTTACTTCAAAAATCAAAATGTATACCGACACGCTAGTGGTCGATATCTATATTAGGTATGTTATAAAAATATTTGCAGTAGTGTCAAAAGCCAGAGAGGAAATTGGGGAATACGTTTGTGTGGACAAAACGCCGCCCGGTTTCCTCGCTACGCCACTGAAAAAATGTCAACTGCACTATTTATTCTGTAAAATTGCGAAAACCGAAAAGAAAACACCATGGCAAGCCTCCGCTATATAAACAATGGATACAAACATACACATTGTTATTATATTAACAAGTGACGTAGGTTCCATGTTTACAAAATAATATTCGTGGTACGTGGTGTATGAAATACAAAGGCAGCTGTTAGCTTTTGTGAGGCCTGAGTGTGTCATCCATAGCAGAGCTAAAACCCTGGTTTAACAATATTAATATTTAACCAAAAAAAATTTTTTTACACATTCTTTCAAGGTTTTAGTTATGACAAGTTATAATATGTATGTATGAAAAAAATCTCAGTGTTTCTTTAAATGATATTTTAGACAATCCCCACGAGATTTTTGCTCTATTTTAAACGCGTCGTATTTCATTAAACATTTTCACAATTTTCGCTTAAATATTATCATTTTTAATATTTGCGCGCTCTTTCTAACATTCGTATTTACACATCTCTCCATCTTCTTCTTCTTGAGCGGGTATACCGCGCCTTAAGCCGCAGCTACCCGAATTTCTACCAATTTCTTACATTTCTCCCATAAATACATTTGAAGTTTTTGAGCTCTTAAAAAAATATATGTTGTTTTTGTTGTTTATATCTAGATACGTTCCACGCCGAAATGCAGATTAATTGAAATTTCTTCGATAGAAAAAAATCACAAAGTATTCTCCGAAAATTATTATAAACATGTTTGTTTCAGTTTTTTTACAAGTTATAGTTGTAAAAAAATTCACAATGTTTCTTTAAATGATACTTAAGACGCCTTTCACGAGATTTTTGCTCTATTTTAAACGAATCGTGTTTCATTAAAAATTTTCACAATTTTCGCAAAGATTTTATCGCTTTAAACATTAGCGCGCTCCTCTAACATTCGTAATTACACATCTCTCCATCTTCTTCTTTTTGAGCGCGGATGCGACGCCTTAAAGATAATAAGATTACCAAATGAATCGATGATCACGTGGACCGTAAGCTTGGTCAAGCCATTATTACACAACTTGCAGCAAGCGAAAGCCCAGCGCAACGCTGTGACATATCAATAACGATCGGTTGCGATTTGCGATTGGGATGCGTTTAGACTCAGTGATTCCCAAAGCGGGTATAGGTAACGCAACGAGAGATGAAAGCAATAAAAATGCTTAGAATTGATGTATTGGTATATCCGTATGTCTTCAAACTACGCCTACTTATCTTCTGCCTTGCTTATTTTATTATTATTGCCCACTTATTGTAACTAGTGTAGAAGAGACAGCAAGTTTTTATGGCGCTGATAGCATATTGTTTTGGCGCACTTACGGGTTGTCCTATTCATTCAATTCGTAAATGTGATGTAAACATACATATACCTTCGTATCGCAAGTGAAATAATTACTAATTTTTAAATTTGAAATAATTAACAGTGTTTGTAAAGTGTACAAGTGTAATAATTATTACGACATCATGGAGTCTTGTTACAAAACGGGACGTGGCAAATCACTGAATGGGCAAACTCGTGAAATTTTATTCCACGTGTTTAATTATTTTCATAATATAAAAAAAACGGTGGTCAACTTTTAAGCATAAATGACTTGTATGATTTGACGTCTAAGGCAACTGGAGTATCAACTAGTATTCAACTTATTCTACTTCAAATCTTTTGTACCTTTGTGTTACTAACACAAAGGTTTAAAAGGTATCTGTTATATTTTAGATAATGTAGATAGGCTGATGATGACTGATACATAACTAATAATTACTGTTGCTGATGATTGCTAACACATAATTATAAAAATTAAATAATCCATAAGCAGACAAGTTTTTAAGCACATCTTATGGAAATCACACTTCATTTCAACAATTACTACAAGAAAAAAACTATTTACATAGACAAAATGGGTTATTAGGTTCTTAGTTTAGGTAAACTATGTAATTCATGCGTATTGAGTTTGAAACGAAACTTTACAAATGTCAAATCCATACACAAAAGGCGATAATGGAGGTGTTTTATATGGGAAATTTTAAACTTTGTATGAAAATCGAATTTTAATGCAAATTTTTTCCGTCTATCCCTATCCCGACCGAAACCGATGTTTCTTTTGGTAATTATGTAAGTTTAAAGTAGTTTACTTTTCAAAATATATGCTTATTAAACGTGTAGCGGCATGTGGCGGCTTGTGGATTATTTACTCTATAAAATATTATGTATATTATAATAAATTAATCTTTTTAATTAACACAATATTTTTTTAACCTTGTCGTTATTTACGAATACCCATTTGAATTCAATCCTGAAGATTATCACAATAAACTTTATTTTGATAACCTTCAGTATTTCAATAAAAATGTAGTAAAACAAAATAAGTTTTATGTAACCGACTTCAACACGCTTTGGCTTCGAATTCTCAATTGTGAAATAATTATAATATTTTTTTAAAGCCTAAAACGAAACACGCTGTATGAAAGTTTTGCATCTGTGTGAGTACTGTGATGAAGTCAACTTAACTTGCGAGACCTATAACAAGAGAGATGATGCCTAGGGGTAAGAGGGGGGCAAGTAGGTGACGGAGAAGGCAATAAGGAGTTGGAAAAATGGTTGATTGAATGTTTTACAAAAAAATTCACTTAAAACGATGCAGATATCGATCGTCCAGTTGATTATTCAGACATCTCTAAATACTAACTTTTCAGAAAATGAGGAATGCAATATTCAAATGCTCAGCATAAAGCAAATATTATTTACACGTGTCTATGTTTTGCTTATTAAATATGCTATAAAATAACACCGGGAGGCGTAACTCTGCGGTACATTAGTACGACATTTTGAAATATCCTACTAGTCAGACCGGTCAGTGGCTGAGTTGGCTTAGCGTTTGGGTCCCGCCCGGCCATCCCGTGTTCGATTCCTCGGCTGGCCAAGTCCTCCATCACGACACAAGCTACATTTTCAGCTTAGTGTGGTGGTAGTAGAAGATTTAAAAATATTGTCAGGTTATTCGTACCCGGGAATGTTTGTCTTTCTTTTGAAAAAAGAAAAAACTGACCGAAAATCAACTTTATTTTAATCCATTACAATTTTTTCTCCTTTATAAATGATTTGGTGGTGTTTATGAGTAATCTGTGTATTGTACCAAATAGAGGGTGCAGTTTTACATATAACCAGGCGCGGCTGGCCCAAACGTTCAATAGTGCGCCGAACCGCCAACAAAATTGAACATTTTACAGTTCAACGTGTTCCTATTTAAGATTTTTTAATTTAAATTACGCACAATGTTGAAAATAAAAACTAATAACGTATTTAAATGCATGAATTTTGCCAGAGATAATAATTATTGCAGGCGACTGGAGTTCTTTTCCCGCGCGCTAAGAACTAGGAACCTACGTACATACCATTCGGCGCGTTTCGGTCAAACGCCCGTTTGGGAATTGTCATTTTGTATGGTGCTCCTACAAACATGTCCAGACCGTCAGAATAACGAAATGTACCAAAAATCTGCTTCTGGCGACGCGGCGCACGGCGCTACGAAGTGCGTCGAAAACATCCGACGTATTCCGAAGGGCTCCAGCAAAATAGGTTTAAACGGGAGAGTAACATTTAGCTTGCAAAATTCAACCATAAGTCAACGGGTCTTGTTATGTTTGGGATTTAGGGAACCTATTTGACAACGACATTAGTTTTTCAGTTAAAAATGACTTTTTATGTGTGTGCGTTTTAAATGCGCTACACCGGGTACTGGGAAGAAGCTTGAAGTTTATTTATTTGATTATTAAGGACCGAAGAAGTTTATTTATTTATTCTCTATAAATATGGTAGCTACGGTAGCTAGCTGTGTGACCTATCAACAATAAAATTACATTATACGTGTTTGATTTATTGATAGGTGAACCACCAAACATTTTAGGCACCAGCCGCGCCTGCATATAACTGCATACTCACCTGTCTCAACACAGGTATACCCTAGTGAGACAAGCGTCGAATAATGAAATGTAAACAAACCTTATACATATAGATAAATAAATACTATACAAATTTCGATTTTTTGGACTTGTCTGAACGATCGACATTACAGTAATGTCAGCGTATAAAATCCCTAAAAATGTGGGTCGATTTTTCGGTATAACTTTATTTGGTTTGAGCTTTCGTTTACGGGTTCATCGAAGTTAGAATTTTTTATATCAACTTCGAAAAAATCGGATCAAAAACACTCTGATTTACCTCCTCACAGCATTCATAAGCAGGTGAATTTTATTTTTTTAGATTAGTTTTCTGAAGATTTCATTTCTACCGCGATTTGTAATAATAGGTAAACTTTAATTTATTCTGGATAGTATTACAAGCAAAAAGAGTTTTGTTTGGGGGCGAACATCTATAAAACAGACTGTGGGTGAAATAAGTTTGAGAAACTCTGAATTCGTAGTAGGGATGTGAGATGTGACAGTGCGTGGCAACA
The DNA here is from genome assembly GCA_929108145.2 of Limnephilus rhombicus. NCBI lineage: Eukaryota > Metazoa > Arthropoda > Insecta > Trichoptera > Limnephilidae > Limnephilus > Limnephilus rhombicus. The sequence goes on from OV815285.1 coordinate 28,974,677, forward strand.
GGCACCAAGCGCGTTCGACATTAGCACACGCGTGGCTAAAATAAGTAGAAAACGTGCGAAGGCAGCCCGAGGTGTGTCGGCTTGGAGCCAATAGGAGCACAGGACGCAAATAACAGCGAATACATTAAGCGAATATAATATGGCCAATGGAAACGGATAGAGTTTGACTAATAATATTTGGTTGAGGTCAAGTCAATTATCTCATGGAGATGGGGAAGGAAATCATTAGCTAGGAATCTGTGCTAATGGTGACCGGACAACTCAGAATAAAACTAACTCAGAAGCACCTCAGAAAGGTCATTAAGAGTGATGATAAAAAAATGGTTAAATAGAAGTTAGGTTAGGGTTACCGACTATTTTGAAATTATTTTTTCATAGCTTTTAATGATCTTTCTGAGGTATTTCTGAGTTGGTTTCATTCTGAGTTGGCATGGAACCGTGCTAATATTGGAAAGAGATCTGGTGGATAGGTGCTTCGTGAATTGGATGTTCTAAAAAAATTACCGAACGAAATCAGGAAATATAAATATGTATTCGATAGAGATCAAGATGATAATCTCGCAACGAAGAGGTACTAATTAGCTAGGATTCATATGTATTGGTAAGAGCTATTGTGAAGAGGTGCATAGTCAATTGAAAGTTCGAAGAAAATAAGTAAAATTATGAAACATAATATAATGAAACGTAAAATTATGAGACATAATAGAATGTAACGTTAAATTATGAAACATAATAGAATGAAACGTTAAATTATGAAACATAAAATAATGAAACGTTAAATTATGAAACATAATAGAATGAAACGTAAAACTATGAGACATAATAGACTGAAACCTCAAATTATGAAACAGATATGAAAATGAAACAATTCAACTTTGTATAAACCACTTACCTATATAATGCGTAAATCCGACCGGTTTCGGAACAAACGTTCCTTCTTCAGGGAAAGCTTATACTAATTTTGGGTGGGTAGGTATTAATGTAGAGTGGGTGGGTAGGGGAACAAATCCATGATTTTTTTTTTTTTTTTTTACATGAGCTCCACACAGGAGGCCCTGAGGAAAATAATTTCCATCAGGGCCTATGTCATCTTTGGGGATGCTGTGTAGAGGGTTTTTTAAGGAAAGGAAGGAGAGGAGAGTTCTGGGAAGGAAAAGGGTTTAAGGGGTGGGTAGGAATCTGGGGTTCAGTGTGTCCCGGTCATCCGCCTCCAAGACCTAGACAAACCTCACCCCATGAACCCTATAAGACAATATTTTTTGTTTGTTGATAATAGATTCATTATTTTTAAGGGAATTTTTTAATTTCCAAAGCTTCTAAGTTATCTAAACGTTTTCCCTTATGATTAATATGAAGAATACTTATTCCTGTATTTTATTCAAAACTATGGTTGTTTTCAATGATATGATTAGAGAACTCAGAAAAATTATCATTATTAAGACACCTTAAATGTTCTTTGATTCTGATTTCAAAATTACGAGTTGTTTTTCCAATATAAAATGAGGGACAATCATTGCATTTGAGTTTATGTATTCCGGAATTAGTCAATTTATGGTCTTTATCGAACGTCAACTCAACAACTTTCTTAACCTTTTAAATTCCTTTCATAATCAAATAAAATTTAGATAGAAATATCAAATGTAAAATTAAACTTTTTGGATTTAACTTTATCTATTATAAATAATAAAATCGATTTTAGTACATATAAATTATTTTCCCATTTGGTCTCTGGTAGGTTGACATGTTGTTCTTGCATTATTTTGTATTTATTAAACTTATATAGTGCACTTGCATAGCGTGTATTGACTAGAATGACTAGATGATAATTTGTGGAAAAGTGTGTGGAAGGGTTTAGTTTTTCATGTGGGGAAGATTTAACCCGGACATAAAGTCGTAAAAATAAACAGTGGAAAACGTAATTATAATATGAACATAAAAGAGATCATAGAATAAAGATAACACAAGAAATGTGATGTGGACGAGTTTCGTGATTCAAAAGTCTGGCCAATCGGGCCTTAAATTTCCAAAAAAAACCCTCTGTTTATCTACCGGTCGCGCCAACATTATTTACTGTGAGGGGTAGATAATTTGGTTAAAACATAATAGAAAAGGGCCGAGTGAGATCGCGTTACACTAGGTAATATTACTTATTTATTTATTAAGCGTCTTATTAACCCCGCGTGAAATTGAAATGGCGATAAACTACTACCAGCGAGAGCTCGTAAGTACGTCATCGAGAATCAACCTCTTCCTTCACACACGTCTTGTAAGAAAACAGAAGGTACCAAAAGGATGAGCGTCGCGTACGACCTCTCGCTGGGACTAGTATACACGATGTCAAGCATGCGTGAGTGAGAGATCGCGTGCTAAATGGGCTAGAACCAAAAGGTAGTATTATTATTTGTACGACAACTGTCATTGCACGGAGCAGAGACATAAAAGAACCGGCATTTTGCAACATACTCGTACCTATATAAAACTACACAAATCATTTTGTGCGCAGCGCAAAACAAACAGTAAGATTAGAGCCAAGATCGAAAACAATATTCAACGTGACGTTTATGCGATCGAAATATTCAAACAGGGTAACAAACACTAACAACACGTTTCATACATGTAATAATTACCTCACACGTTATGTAGTAGAAAAAAATACAAGCACAGCTTACAACAGTAAACAAACATTTATAAAGAAAAACGACTCACCGTGCATTGGAATCAGTGACCTTCGTCTTCATCCACTGGGGCAACGACAGGCCGGAAGGAAGTGACCTTTCTGGATCCTGCGCCATCTTGCTTTATTTTTCCGCTCTTCAACTTTCACTTCCGGAAAATATCGTTACAGTCGAATTGAACGTTCGCTGGGAGCGACGCTAGACGTCTAAATTCTTGGCAGCAAAAAGCTCGGTGAATATTGGCGAATTCAAATATTCAAATAAAGAATAGAACATAACACGCCAATCGCGCAACACCGGCAGACAACTGTACAAATTTAATTTGACTCTGTCGAGGTGTGATAAATAGATATATTAGTGTCAACCAGACGCAATCTCGTGAACTCTGCTGGAGTCCGCGATAAGAAAAGATATACAACTTTATCACGAGTTATTTTTTTAAATTCGCGAATAACAAAGATATAACGAAGATAACACAAAATAAGTATTTTTTCAAATAATTAAGATTGATGCTGGTGTCTAGGTGGATTTTGAAAAATAATTACGTAATTTTTGATGGATAAAATGACAAAAAAATAATCAGACGCTTTTGCGTGTTTTAAATGAAAACTAAGAGTACGCTTTTGGTAATTTGCTGATCTGAAACGAAAGAAAAACACAATTAAACTCAGGCAAATACGTAAAATAAATAAAAAGATAAGACTGCACATTTGTTAAATCACGTCATTCTTCAACGTGAGTTGGAGGATTACGACAGCTAAAATAAGCAGATCATGGACTTTTTTCTGCTAATTTTAGATGATTTTTTTTTCTATTACAAATATAAGAAGTATGTTATTGCGTGCGAAGTCTTTAGGACAGGCGTTGGCAACATTTTAAATATTTTTGGAATATATTTGCACGGGTCAAATGAATCCAGAAATGCCAGATCTGGTTCGTGGGCCATTGGTTATCTATGACTGCCTTGGGCTGAAAAATGCAATTTTTATTTTGTGCAAGAGAAAGATGCCTGGAGTGGAATGCACAAAGGAGGCTAAACCTCTTCAAAAGCTGTGTTGCTATCGGAAGTCAGTTATTTCATAAATATGTATAATTGATAATTTAATAATCGATAGCGACAACCCATACCCGAATAACCCAAACCCATACCCATAAAGTACCTACTTACTACTTACCCGTAACACATATCATTTTTATTGAGTATTTGAAATTATATTTTTTGGTATTGAAAGAAGGGTAGGTAAATGCAGGTAACTCCACTAAAGGAGGACTGAATGCCGTTGGCGCTAATAAAAAACTGTCAAAAGAGGCGAAGCTAGCAGTCCACGATGGAGTCCTGGTACCTACCCTGATGTATGGCAGTGAGGCATGGAACTGGCAAAGGAAGGATGAAAGTAAACTGAATGCCGTTGAAATGAGATCCCTGAGGCGAATGTGTGGTAAAACCATGTATGATCGTGTGATAAATGTGGATATCCGCAAAGAATGTAAGGCTGATGTAGGCATAATGAATGAGTAAGATTAAGAAAGGGACCATTAGATGGTTTGGGCATGTAGAGCGAATGAAAGAAGAAAATAGTGTGAGAAGAATATATGACGCAAATTTGAATGGAAGAAGAAGTGAATCAGATACTTGAGTCGGGTCATGTCAAGTCAGAATAATAGAAGAGTATGTATGAGACGATGTATGAATGTGAGTGAGGCAAAGACTGTGTGCCAAGACCGAGTTGTTTTGCGGTCCGTCTTCTCTGCCTACCCCTGCGGGAAACGGCGTGACGGTTAGTTAGTTATATTTTTTGATTTTGCATTCTTTCTGTGTTTTCATCTTTGCCAGTCAGGTTCAATCCCGTGATTTTCGTGGATAATAAATATGCAACTAGATTATTAAAGTTTCACAAATCCCTATATTCACGTTCACTAGGCCTAGTCGCCTAGTGAATGACATCACACCAACCAGACTGAAAGAACTTAAAATACTGGAATAGAACCAGTGGAATCTTGTTTCAGAGTCAAACGTCTAGGCATTAATTGCCCTACGTTGAATGTTTGCTCAAAAGGTGCGATTTTATAACAAATCAAGATTCAGTACTAGGTTCTGCTTGGTACGATAACAACGACAGTACTTACATACATTTAATAGACTGATTAGGTACTCAGGTAGCCTTGGAGAAACAAAGAAAGGAGAACAAATTGAACGAAAAGCAAATAGGGCGAATATCACTGTGAGATAGCCGACCGAACTTTCGGTTTCGACCAAAAAACGACATCCGCCCCGGGTACCACCCATGAGCTACGCCACTGCCGAAACCGAAACTGAATTTGAGAGGTTTCGTTCTGCGATCGGACATGTTCGGTGCACTGAACTGCGAGCCACGAAGTGTCATTTTGCTGCGTCCGTGCCCATAGTCGTGTCAGGACTTGATTCACTCGTTTGATTTCGCTCCGCGAACTTTGCGGTAGTTGGGTGAAATTGGAGGTTTTTATACTTAGGGGCCGTTCAAGTATTACGTAACGCACTTGGGGGGGAGGAGGGGTCTTGTGAAACTTTACTGTGCGTTACCAGGGGGGGAGGGGGGGGGGGGGGTTCGAACAACGCGTTACGTAACATGTTTTTCTTTATTTAGATAAAAAACTCGGGAATTAAAATCTTCCATGTTGGCAACCCTTTTCGTTCTCTGAATCTCTAGTTTTATTTATTACCGCAAACGCGATTAAAACATGAAAAAGGTATGTAAACGACTTTCCAGCACTTTGCGCAACTGTGACTTTCAGGTAAAAATTGTCACTTGGGCGTTACGTAACGTTTAGGGGGGGGGGGGGAGGGGGAGTTTCAAAATACCACGCTTGGTCACAATGGGGGGCGGGGGGTTAGGTTTTTATCACATAGTCAAAATCCTCCTTCCTACAGGATGGGTCTCTTCAAGACCAATGTTCATTTCTTCTTCTCCTCAAAAAGACCCTACACACAGCATCTCATACGACATATGCCCTGAGAGAAATTATTTTCCTCAGGGCCTCCTGTGTGGAGTTAATGTGAAAAAAAAATCTTGTGCATGTACTGTGAAATATCGATTTGTAGTAAAATATTTCCTCATGTTGGAGAGTTCAGAAGAAATTTCTGAGATTTCTCTACATGAGGGAGAATGGCTACTACCCTACTCTATCCTACCGACTTTACTTTGCGTATTTTCGAAATGAACCGTCTACGGGCGTATACATTGCTGCACATTTCTTCAGACTGATTTGTGCATGGTTTGAAAACTCGGTTAGGGAACGTACCCATACTACGTGACCTGTTCAGGGGGGGGGGTCTTCAAAATACCACGCTTGGTACAAATGAGCGGCGGGTTGCTCAGGTTTTTGGTCACCAGGGGGGAGGGGTTAAAAATTGCAAAAAGTTGGTCACGTAGTATGGGTACGTTCCCTATCATGGAGAGCATTCATTTCTAAGTTCCCGATGGTTATCTCCGTCGGGCCAGCCCTGAGTCTGGCGCTAGCAAAAACCTCAAGGGCGCTGATTTAGTTGTTAGGTACCTACCTACCTATTATCAGCGCCTTTTTTAGATTAGCTCTGCGTAGGAGGTCCTGAGAAAAATAATTCCCCTTAGGGCCTATGTCATCTTTGGATGCTGCGTGGAGGGTCTTTTGAGGAAAGGAAGTTCTAGGAAGGAAAAAAGGTATGAGGGATGGGTAGGAATCTGGGAGTCAGTGTCTCCATGAGAAGATGTTCCGAGAGAGTTCTGCTGGAGAGATCAAAAGGTTTCCCTCAACCAGTCTCTCCCAGGCAGATGCATACACTGCCAAGACCGCACGACAAAGCACACCCCATGAACCCTGGCACCCCTGCACAAGTCACTAAACGTATCGAACCACTTGGAGTGACCTATGGCAGAAGTGTTGGTTATCCAATAAATGGTCCCGGGGCGGCGGTACCTACACCCGCCTCCCAATTTGAAAATCCCTGTATAGGGCCGACCCTGTCTTGTCACTGACAGCACATATTGTTCTATCTTACCTACACCCTAGGGATGGACATTAAAAAAATACATCGATGTTTTTTCCGATGTAATGCATCGAACGGTTGCATCGATGTATTGAGAAATACATCGATGTTTCCAATACATCGATGTATTTCTGATTTCCGATGTGAAAAACCTGCGTCAGGGGGGGGGGGGGGAGTTGTCGAACTTTGAAACAATGTAAGCAATCAAATTATTCAAATGGCGTACTGGCAACACTGGGATTGGTTTACACTCATCTCATTATTATGTAATAAAAAATTTCAATGAATAAAGAAAAGTAAAAAAAAAAATAACTTTTCGTATTCGATGCATCGAATAAAAAACATCGATATATATTCGATGTTGAAGTATTAACAATACATCGCTTCAATACGATGCATCGTTACAATACATCGAGTGTTTATAATACATCGATGTATATCGTCCATCCGTACTACACCCGCCTCCCAATTTGAAAATCCCTGTATAGGATAGGGCCGACACTGTCTTGTCACTGACAGCACAGACACAGATTGTTCTATCTATCTCTCAGCCTGCAGGACGCAGGACTAACTTGCCAATGGTATGCCGGTGGGAAGTGGGAAGAGCAATCTTCCTGTTGAAAAGAATCGATTCGGATATCAACATATTTAGCAGAAATGAAGCTGCCTTCAAAAGGCAAGCTCTGTTTCTACTAGTAGGTATAGTTGATGTACCCACTGTTTACATTTATGTAATTCTCTTTTATAAAATTAAGGGATGAAAGGTCGACGTAACCGCTTTTTAGATTTGTCAATAAGTAAATTCTACTTGTATTTTCCATTTTGAATGGTAGGTCAGCTAAAGGAATCTTTCAGTCTGGACACACTGTATGCAAAATAAGTAGCCACGGACTATAAACTAAATAAAACGTGAATACGATGAGTGATTGTCCTTGAATGAGGACTTTCTAATGGCTAAAAGGATTATGCTATCAGCATTTATAATCAAAGAGAGCAAACCAAAAATAAATATAATTTATTCCTATGAAAAGAGGAATCCCGCGCAAATTGATAAACTAAATTGATATCCATGTGTTTGGAGTAAACGATTTACACCCAAGGAATCTTGCATCTTCATCTTACTTCAAAATTAAGTAAATACAATTTGCCATTCCGCAAAGATAATAATCACACGAACTTTTCAATTGACTTCAACGTCAGCGTTCGCCGAAAGATACCCACAACCACCAGTTGCATTTAGATTGTATTAATTTTGTTATTCCACTTTAATTATATTATTATTATCCGTTGAATTGAGGTGTCACGTCATAACTCATGGTTCTGGTTTCAATATTTGTTTTACAAAACAATGGTTAGAATTGAATAAGCATCAAGTACACAGCTATAATATTGAATTGTAAACTACTTACCAATAAAGTGGATAGCATAAAACATATTTTCCGATTAAAAAACATCACGAAAACTCAACTTAAATCGCACTTCAAATTCAAGTAACTTCAATTTGACACCTTTTGCCTTTGGGTCATAAATTTTGGGTTTTGGTTCTTTGGTTGGATAAAATGGCAAAGTTTCAAGTACTGCCAGAGTACAAAATGCTGAAATCACTTTAGTACCTACTTTATAATTATTTTTATTGTATTTCACGTGACTAGATAACTCGAGATATTCTCGATTGTAAATTTTTTTAAAGATTAGATTTTATTTATTTATTTATTTATTTATTGTTTTGGAACATTTACAGAGTATTAACAGAAAAAAGTCATTGGATTAGCATTGTAAAAAGCGTACATGTTAATAGTCCACTTAAAAATGTTCACAGAATGCACAGTTTAATAGTTGTTAACAGAAATTAGGAATATCAAAATATAAACGGAGGTATAAAAAGAGATAACAAAAATAGTGATGATACAATATAGAGATAACAAAGATAAAAAAAGATCGATATACGATGTAAAAAAAACAGAAAAACAAAAAAAGTAAAGTACAAATAGAGTGAAGAACAGCCATTCACATTCAAGTTCAAGATAAGTATTAAGATAAGTAGTAGATTGTACGTACATCATGATATTTTTCATTTCGGTACACCCGTTAAGCCAACGATGCAACGATTATGCACGAATCACAATTTTATCTCTCCGTAGCAAAAAATAGATTTCTATGTATATTTTATTTTTCACATTTCATTTTATGCTTTCATATACTGGTTTCATATATTTGGTAATTTTATTTTTATTTCAAATTCGCGTGTTTTGTGTGTAATCTACCACGCGTTAGTAACTTGTAATAAACCCACTAGGGCGAAAAATAAATAATATTTCATTATTTTTTTAGATTGTTTTTTTTTGATTCCCATCATGTTTTTATAAATTTAATATTTACATATAAAAATATATATAAGTATCAAGAAAATGAAAAAGTCACTTTAACAAATTAGCAAATATTTGTACACAAGGATACACGATACACTACGAGTATAAAAACAAAAACCGTGTAGTAAGAAAATTTTAATTATTTTTTAAATTCAATACGCTACGTATTAAACTTTTTATAAAAATACTAAATTTTGATACCTTATACTCCACCCAATCCAAAACTCACAAAATAATTTTTTTTTTAAACTTAGGTTTATCGACGTCGTCTGATTTTTAATAATAATAATAACGTAGTATTTATATAGCGCAGTTTTGTGATATTTCACTTCAAGTGCGCTTTTACGGTATGTGTTTAAAATTTATAAACTTTTAAGTAATAAAGCTCTCAACTGACGACTGCTCCAATAGTGCTCCACCAATGGAGCCGCATAAAATGAATCAAGTTGTGTTTCACATCACGATTCATGACCGCTCAACGTCAGTCGAGCGTGATTCTAACATTCACGAAATAGTACCTCACACACGCACATTTCGGAGTGACCGAGTCCCGCGCCACCACAGGCCGCCGTGCAGAAAAGTAAAGACCTTTAGGTTTACAGCGCAGTTCACTGTGAGACTTTTCTGCGCGGCGGCCTGATGGTACTTCCACACCAAAGCCAACCTTCCAACTCCGAACTTAGTTTGGAGTTGGAAGGTTGGCCGATCGTGTGGTGGCTGCGGCCAACCCTCCAACCCCGAATTCCGAACCCAAAATGGCGGACATTGAACAGCTGTTGCTACGCTGTATCTTATATCAGTTGCCTATAATTATTACGCACGTATAATTATATACTTATATACACGACACGTTTTTAAACAATTGTTATACCACTCTCCGTAATAATATTGTCATTTTAATAGTACGCGGCCGCGCGTCTTGATCGCCTGCCGTTCGCAGACTGATGTGTGGACAGCTGCGGCAGGATGGTTCGTGTGAGTTGGCCGTCGGGATCGCCTCGAGGGCGATCAAGGGCCAACTCGAACTCCAACCTTCCAACTCGAACTTCCAACGCACGAACAACCCTCCACACGATTGTCCAAACGTTTGAAGTTGGAACGTTGGCCGCTGTGTGGGCTTACCATGAAGCGGTCGGTGCGGATGACGATACTCAAAATTCAAATTCACAGTAGGTTTGGAGCGTGAGGCACCCGTTCGGACTTTGGCGCGGTCGGAAATTCAATCCGACCGACCGCTCCACGCAAATCGCAAAGGATTTATCCATTTGTTGACTTCCGTAGAATCGAGGATTGGATCGGTCGTGAATGGGGGTCATAATGTTTTCATTCGATAACGAACAAAATAATTATTTTCATTTCGAAATAATAATCACCAGTCATCCATCTTGAGTTCTCCAATTTATTTATATTTTCCTTCACGTTCTAAATTTAGAAATATCTGTGGCCATAGAAAATTATTGAAGTGACATCCAGTGACAGCCAGTGACAACTGAACAATAACATTATTTACGTCATATCAGCGCTGCCAATATTCTGTGATATTAGTATAATATCCGACATTTAAATTTGTATTTATATAATTATGGCCGCGATTAAAAGTGATGCCGTGCCGGCAGTCAAAGATGAAGCCCGCAAAGCGCAATTGGAATGGGTTCAGATGAGAGAAGACTTGACTTCCCAGTACGGAGAAAATGCCCAAGAGAGATTTTATAGGAAGTTTTCATCAAACCCGTTTGTGCCTATTGGTTAGATTTAAAAAAATGTTTTTTAATTTTATGATATATTGTATTGCATAACTCTGATATTCGTTATAATTTATTGGTAAAATTGCCAAGACCCTCCCACTCATTTTTCGCACCGTAAATTCAAAAGTACGTAAAAAAACCATGTAGTGTTTCTGTGTTACTTCATTAATTAGATGAAACTGTTTTATGACTTAATGAAACAATTAAATTAACAATAAACTGTGAAAATTAAAAAATGTAACCAAATTGCACCATCTTTAAGAATTTGGTGATATCATCAAAATTAGGATTTTGAAGGAGCCAGGCAGGCCGCCCTTGTGAAAACTGGTATCCATAGTATAAAATTTATAATTTTCTAGTTTTTATTCAATTAGATGTACTGCTCAAAACAGATGATCAGAGAAATTTTTGAGATGGTGGGAAATGGCAACCTTGCCATCTTCCTTTTCACTACCCACCTGTGAGATGCAGTCAACAAAACTCTCTGAACATTTAACAGTAATAGAAAGCAATGACTATATAAAATCTATGTTAAGGGGTTCCATGACAACTCAACGCAGGCACTTCAAGACACCCTTAAAAAGTGATATAAAGTTATTAAAAGTGATAAAAAAAATAGCCAACATCCTCACCTAACGTAACCTACAGCCTACAGGGGCGTAGCTACCGCCGTATTGGGGCCCCCGGGCTACAGAGGCCTTTTGTTTCTTTTATGAGAAATCTTTATCCTTCATTTGGGCCCCCCAACTAATTTTGATACAGGGCCCCTCCAAGGCATGCTACTCCACTGGTAACCTACTGCACATAGTTTTTTTCAAAGGTGTCACTGCGTTGAGTTGTCCGGTCAACGTTTTAGGGAACAGACACTAAAAAGACCAGACAAATGATTTAAATTTGTTTGCTAACCGTGTTCGACTTATACCCATGGCTTCTTCTTCAAAAACCTGGTGGCATCCTACTTTGGCCTCTCTCAAATGTACAATTTTGCCGATTATCATTATTTCGTCTAATCTGAAACCGGCAGCTATCTTTAAACCGTCTTTAAATCGCCATCTGATGATATTTCAATTCCAACAGCCTACGTGCCCATTGGTAAAATACCATTTTATTGTCCCAATCAAGGTTAAATATTGTGATTGCGTCACTTTGCTTTATTGTTATTCCATTAGTTTATCCTCTTTCCAATAATGTCTCAACAGTTTAAATATTTGTACAGGGGATATTTTGAGCACACTAACCGGTGGGTTTATTTATTTAATGCATTAATTTTCTTAACCCCTCAGGCCTCAGACCATATTTTGTCAGGTCAAAATATTACTACTGTGCAATAAAATCCAAATGAATGGAATATTTTTGAACACATCCGAAAACTAAAAACTGTTTTTGAAAGGTGATAAGAGAATATGATGCTTTCAAATTTCATAAATCAAAATAAACATATCATTTTTAAAGTATAAAATTTTTGCATACAAATATAAAAAGTTTTGAAAATGGCTTGCCATTCGTTTTTTACTAAAATAACTGATATTGAAAAAAAATAAAAACACATTCATATTGGTAAATATGCAGTTAGTCCACCTCACGGATATCACGGAACGTTTGTGTTGTCAAAGTTTGATGCACGGATAATACGGAATGTTCCTTTTTTAACTAATAGACAATCAAATATGACATTTGTCAGAAGTACCAATCTTATAAAATAAATTCTCTAAAATAAACTCGCTTTTCATCATGCTTTTAAAAAACATCCCAGGTTTTGAATGGTTTGTTTGGCTACGCAGGGTTTGTCTAGCGGGTTTTTTGTAATTATTTTAATACATTTCTTTCCATGTTCTACTGTTATAAATACTGGTACAAACTTGTCAATGATGCATTCACTTTGTTTTACGCAAAAATATTTTTCCTATGATTGGCAGCATTGATGAAATGTTAAAATAAAAACGATGAATAAACATGGCGTTACCGCGCTAGTCAATTAATTTTAACAAAATTAAAATGTTAAATGCATATTTTTTGCATGTTTTTTGGTCTCCCCCGACATAAATACTCACTTTTCGTAATAATAAAGCTAAATCTAAATGTTTGGATAAAAAGTTTTCCGTATTAACGAGTAAACGGTTTAATGCATAAATAATTTCATATTTTATATACATGCCAATTTATTATAAAATGTTATTGTCGCCTTATTTTTTTGTTGTTCCATGTTAAAATAATGAATAAAAAATTCTCGAGTTTCATAAATTTTTTTCAAATTACGACCTAAAATTTTGGTTTCATAGAAGTGTATATTTTACTTCTTTTGTGATTGACTTTTAGATTTGAATATAAAGTGTGGTGTTTTCTCTTTCTAACACTGTTTACATCATATTTATAACCGTAGTAAGGAGAAACAACAATTTCTATGAGACCTTTATGAGTTGTTCCGAAAACTGAACAAATTAGCCTGAGGGGTTAAATATTTTTGTGATTCTTTTGTCCCATGTAAATTGAATGTACATATTAGGTAGTTGCCAAACTACTGAAGAACTGTGAACTGAAGGTCACCTATAATAACCTGCACACTTTTGTAATATCTCCTTTATTCTCTCCCGAGACATTCGTTATTCGTAAGTACTGAGACCAGTATTCTCCAGTACTATAGGATGCTTATTGAAAGACTTAGGTTCTTTAAATCACAGTGCCTGTTTATTGATGTGTCGTAATTTATAATTATACTTCAAGGACAAACGTCCTTCCCAGCTGAAAGCTGGTTTTTGTCTGCAGAGCTCCTGACTTATATTGATTCTACAATTTTACCTTCGGCACAACTCTGCAATGAGCCCGTGTTACTCAAAGAGTTCATGTACAACTAAAGTAATGTAGGAACTAAACCACAGACTAATATGATTGAACGGACCGGTCAGTGGATGCATGGACATTGTGTTTAGGTCCTACCCGGGCGTCGCGTGTTTGATTCCTCGTCTGCTAAGTCCTCCATCACGACACAAACAACATTTTCCGCTTACTGGTGGTAGTAGAATATTTCAAACATTCTTGGATTATTCGTAACCTGGGAATGTTTATTTCTTTAAAAAAAAAAATACATGTTTTGAGATACTGAAGGCTTCATGGAAGTGTTCCTTGATGGACAATTGCTTAAAAGCCTATGCCGATCAAGCATTATTTCTCTCCTGAATTCAATTCAATTAGACCAATCCATGGCAATGATTTTTTATAGCATTTTTTATTGCACTGCCCCTGCAACATACCTTCTTATTATCTTATCATATACATCGCTATATTTCTGGGTACCTGTAGGATATCGCCCACCACATATTTTGTTAAGGTTAAGTTAGATTGTTTATTAGTAAATTAAGAAAACAATTTAATTTACCTTATTTTCAAATCTAGCCCTAAAATAATATGTGGTGGGTGATATGATAACCCAAATGTAACTATTACATATCTTACAAAATCTGAAATCATATCCAGTGAACATTACATTATTACCTTGCGTATACTGTTTGTACTTACCTTGCAGTTTTATAGCTGACTCTTCAAATAAATATTTCCCATGTATTGAATATCCAAATTAATTTATCTTTTAGTCGTATTCTAGATATATTTCCAGTAAACTGCTCTAATATTGCTGGAAATCCCGTAATTACCCCTTTTTCTTTAGTTACCTCCCACTCAAATAAAATTTGTATATAAATATATCTGTCAATATTTAGTATCGTAGGTTAGTTTTAATATTCTCCTTATGAAGGAAGGGTTCTTCCGAAACCGGTAGAGTGTGAATAAAATTAAAGTGGTCTATAACAAATTTGTGTTTTTTATTGTAAATATTTACCAGTTGGATTCTTATTGTTATTCTTTATTTGCAGGTTGCCTGACGACAGTCGGTATCTTGGGCTACGGCCTCTATAACTTCCGCCACGGAAAGACCCGGATGTCCCAGCGGATGATGAGGTGGAGGATCATTGCTCAGGGTCTTACGGTCGTAGCCATCGGAGTGGGAGTCATCGTGGCAGGTGGCGAAGAGTAGAAACATCCGATGTAGTTCATAGATTTACCGTTAGATTTTGGATAATGCTCTAATAATAAGAGAAACAAACAATTCAGAGACAGTCATCTTCAAGTTACAGAGTCAACTGAAAGAGCATGCTTTTTTTTAATCTTTTCAGCATAAACCAAAATAGTTTTCATTATATTTATTTGCATATCAAACTTTACAACTCTGGCTTATTTAATGCAATTCATCCGAAAATATAATATTGTTATATCATATTATTTATTATTGTAACATTTGTAGACAGTGCCCAGGAACATTCTCCCTCTTCCCCTGTCAATGGTCGGTAGAGGTGTGTAAATGAGGAGATAATCTTTTCTATCCGGTGACCGAGCTACCTTTTGCTACCTTTTGGGACCTTTTTGTACATTACAGTACAGTATTTACATATATAAGATGTCTGGGGGTAAAGTGCACTAACTCAAGAGGTGACTCTACACGATAGTACAAATAAAAGAAAACTCCAAAGTTTTTAGATAAAAAGGTTGAATTGTTTGTATGGAAAAATTAATGTACTTCTATGAAAATTTTTTTTGTTTGGATGTAATGGAAAAGAAGTTATTTATCTTTTTACTTTTACCATCGTGTAGAATCACCCCCTCTTAGTAGTTAGTGGACTTTATTCCCGGACACTCTGTGTACAAATAATATATATTGACATGCTTATAGTATTTTGATGCAGTGCGTGTGTTTTAGTAAAACTTCACGGATCACATACGTGACATCTGCGAAGATCAAGTTAAAAGAAAAGAAGGAATCCTAAGTTTATGCGCCTCTTCCGCGAAGGGCCAGGATAGTTTGTTATTCTCAATCTAAATTCATGCAGCATTTTTTTCAAATGCTTTATACTTTGAATAAATTAAGATGCCATAGAATAATTTGCTTAGTTTTTTCTTTTGATAGTTGGCTGCACGTAACAAAGCTAATCTGCTAAATTCAAAGACAGGCATTTATAATAATTGTCTTTTGAAAACATCCATTCTTTAAAGATATCTTTTGCAGGACTTTTCGTTTATATTTTATTAACAATGTCAAAGTTACCGATGTTTGTTTGTTTGTTTTTGTTTAGTTTAGAGCTGTATGGTCTGATATTTTTGTACTTTATAGGTTTAAAAGTACTACTTAATTATTTTGTTATTTCAAATATATATACATTTTTAAGTGTTACACATCAGGATATTATCAAATTATGCAAAATGGGCTGGATTTGTCAATGATTTTTCTAAATATTGGTAAAACACAAATAATTTTAAACAATGGATGTAAATGGATTGTAAATATTTAACTATTTTTATAAATAAAAAAATGCTTTTTTCACAAAGCAATAATATACGAAATTCAAACTTATGTCCTATTGTTAAACATAATTCAAACTTATGTCCTATTGTTAAACATAATTCAAACTTATGTCCTATTGTTAAACATAATTCAAACTTATGTCCTATTGTTAAACATAATTCAAACTTATGTCCTATTGTTAAACATAATTCAGTAATTATGATGAGATTTGTTTTGTTGTGTTAAATAAAAGCGTTTTAGAAATGACTGTGTTTCATTGTCTTCAACTCGAGCGATGGATACCCGAATTAAGGTAGGTGATTTTAAAATATTGAAATGAATTATTAATTTAAAGACTTTTGAAGTGAAAACTTCTTTAGCGCCGTTGTGATTTTAAACTCGATGAAACGAAAAAGCGACACTAAAAAGACAAAAACACATAAATTTATAGGATTTAGCCTGCAAGAGAATAAGGTAGAATTATCAGTCTCCTCTTTTTGCGGTGCTTTGTAGTCTCCCCACTCTTGTCTATTTTTGTGTTCTGAAGGTTTCACTTTTACCGCGTGTGTGTGCGTCGCTTGTATTTTTTTTATAAAGCCTGAAAATATGGGATAAATGTTGAAATCTTGATGGATTTGTTGGCTTTGAATCGCAATAAGCAGTTCATATGTTCCCGTATTCATATTTGGATGTATGACATTTATTAAGTCAAATGTTCAAATCGAAAACTGAACACCCAGAAATACTCATCGCTCGAATGGTTAACTATATGTAACGACAAGCTACTATATTAATATAAGCCATTCGCAGTGAAGTCTAGAATTGCCGCGCGCATTACTGTAATAACAGCCTGTAGAAGCTTCATGACTCACTGTGGAAATGCCAATCTTCCCGCAGCTTCTGGCAGTTCTGTCAGGCCCACCATGGCTATAAAATAGTGCAGCGCTGGCCCTTTAGTCCAGTACTCAAATACAGTTCAGTCTAGACTAGTCACTCAGTTCGGTCCAGTATTCAAATATAGTCTAGCAAGCAACAACTCACCGCAACTTGTGACACTTGCGTCGTTGCTTCGCTGCATCCGCATTTTGAGATTCACTCGCGTCTCCGGCCTAGCGCACAGTCGAGCCACTGCCCGCTTGGTGCTGAGGACCGACCACACTATCCACGGTGCAGACCATCGGCCTGGAGGATCCTCCACCGTCCATCACCATGGTGTGGAGTGCCAGCAGCAGCAGTAGCATCAGCCTGAAGGAATTTCCCATGTCATTTTCACCAACCTCTGTGTCTCACTGGAGGATCAGGAAGATTCATGACCTTCACCACCAAGGAGATCGATATTAATTTTTGTATTGAAAAAACGTGGGGGGGGGGGGGAGGAGGGTGACTCGGGCGAATATGGGTAATACACCTGTGTAGAGCAAGAAGCTTGTGAGAAGTTTGTGAGCAAGAAACGGCTCCAACGGTTCGGAGGACTTTGAAACAAAGAATGGACGGTAACCTCGAGAGTGTTTTCTCTTGGGGTAAAAATAATCTCGTTGAATTTAATGTTTCAAAGACCCAGTCTGATTGCATCTAAAAGGGATCGAAATGAAAATCTAGTATCTTTCAACGGTAGCAATCTTCCGAACAGGCCCTCCATTGATATGCTTGGTGTAACCCTAAGTGACCAGCTCACTTATGGGGGCTCCATCGAAGCCAGAGTAAAGTTAGCCTCCCAAAAACTGGGCGTACTCTACAGGGCCCGCAGATACTTTAATAGTTCACAACTGTTAACCCTGTACAAATCACAAGTGCGCCCCACGGTTGAATTTGGCAGCCACCTCTGGTCTGGAGCTCCAAAATACCTGAAAAATACCCTCGACTCTGTGCAAAAACGGGCGGTCCACTTAATAGATTCTCCCATCTTAACAGACGGATTGCAATCTTTAGAGCACAGGCATCGGGTGGGAATGCTATCCTTGTTCTACCGGTATTACAATGGAAGATGCTCCGAAGAACTAGCGTCATTGATCCCTTCGGCACCGGTGCATAGTCGGGAAACACGCCAAACGCGTGCCCAACATTTGTACACGGTTGACATTTGTCACATGAGAATGGGTCGTTTCTTCGATTCGTTCTTGTGTTCAACAGCTCGGCTGTGGAATGATTTGCCGGTCTCTGTGTTTCCTCCTTCCTACAACATGGGTCTCTTCAAGACCAATGTTCATTCCTTCCTCTCCTCAAAAAGACCCTCCACACAGCATCCCAGATGACATAGGCCCGGATGGAAATTATTTTCCTCAGGGCCTCCTGTGTGGAGTTAAATTTAAAAAAAAAAAAAGAGTGGTGACAGGAAAACTCGACAAAAATTTTTGGCTGAAAACTCAACAAGAAAAACAAATGACTTTTCATCACAGGATTATTCACCACATGATTATTAGGAGAATTCATCAAAGTAATAAATATGAATGGATATGATTCAGAACAATGATTTTTTATTGATGATTAATGGTGATTTTTAAGAACATGAATACACATTTTGCCAGTTTCGTGAAAGGTATAAGCTAGTCCCAGCGATAGCTCGTACGAACGTCAGCAATGTTCGTCCTCGACCTTCTCATGCATCTTGTATGAAAATGAAAAATACAAAAGATACTTGAATGACAGCATCATATACGATCTCTCGCTGGGACTAGTATATTATCTGTTACCAACTGACATACGTTCAAATGAGAGTCATTTCCCCAAAATGTGTTTTTCAATCAATTTAATTGCTTGTTTTTTGTTATTTTGTTACACATGAATAATATGCTTTTTTGAGATGAATGTTCAGCGTGATATCGTCGTAATTATGTCAAATGTTAAAATATCTCATGATGATGTTGAGGTTACTGGATGTTAAACTATGTTTTATTTTATTTTATACTGGCTGAAGTCCCCGGCGATGCCCAGGCTTTATACAGAGTTTTCTAAATCAAATGTAGACAGTGACCTTACTTTGCATACAAATCAAATCCACACCGCCCGCTTGCCAGCCCGTCCGTCCACCACATACAGACATCCTCCTTTATAATTTCAACCAATTTATACAAAACCTTTACAAATTATGTACCTAAACCTTCCTCATGAATCATTCTATCTATTGGTGTAAACCGCATGAAAATCCTTTGAGTAGTTTTTGAGTTAATCGCGAACAGACAGACGCGGCGGAGAACTTTAATTTATAATATGTAGAGATGATATAACAAACCTTGTATTATAATAGAAATAGACGGGTACTCACTCACATTTCACGTTTGTGTGTTGTTGCCACCAAAATCGTTGTATCGGTGATTCAATGCAATATTGAATTTGTAAGCCTTTCTTGAAAGATGTGAGTTTGCTCATGGATAAAACTATTTATTCATATTTGTATGTACGGGACAGGTGAAAACAAATAATTTATCTTAATAATTAAAAGCATAACTTGCAAAAATGGTTTTTTCCTAAAATAATAAAACTCGAGCCATCTACGAAAGATCTGATTATGAAGTATCAATTTAATAGTATCCTGGTAGTGTAGCGAGGATAAAAACTCTTACTTTCAATTGTTGAAATCGCCGTGCATATTAGAATTAACACTATGCAACTATTTTAACATAAAACAACAATTGGGATATTTCACTTGTAAGGATGCACTTTCAGAACACTCGTATAAGAACTACCCCTTCAGGAGAATTAAAAATAATATATAGCTCACTGGCTCAAGCTGGGACTCAAAAAAAAAAAATGTGTCTACAGCTTCTAAGCGCAAACACATTTTTTTTTTTTTACATGATACCGCACAAGAGTCCCAACTGCTCCCGTCTAGAGCCAGTGGGACTATGGCATCCCCAATTGGGGTATGTTGTGAGGCTGAAGGTAGTGGGGAGGGGAAGGAGATAAGGAAGAGGAAGCTGGGGAAGTACCTGGCTATTCAGATCTGGTCACCAAACACGGCTAATGCCATTTCAAGCAACGTTTCAATTCTGAATGGTGGTCTTACACCAGGGCGATACCGAGAGTATCTTCCACTCTGGAAAGTGCCGCAAATATACTATATATTATTTTAAATGAATGAATTGTGAAATAACACAAATTAATCAAATAAAATTTCGGAGTGCAAGTCAAGAGCCTTACCACTGGACTACGCCGGCCGTCAAATACACATGTTATATAATCGAATACATAGTTATTTACTTTATGTAACCATGTACCTATTGCAATCTTCTCTATATATATATGTAACATACTTGAATTGTATATTTAATGAAAAAAAGATTTTATATCAACCTGTTAATATTACTTAAACAAAATCTTAGATAATCACTCTATAAATTGCCATCTCAAAACAGGCGTTTCACACCTAGTGAGATGGGCAATATGTCATTATTATAACCAAATGTAATATGAAAGTAATGAAATAAATTTTAAAAAAAAACAAAATATATTACTTTATACAGGCAAACAATTTTTAATAGCGCACCTATCTTTTTTAAAAAATTACATCTACATAGTATACACATCGGCCCACTGTCCCTTTTTTTTTGCGGGAAGTCAAGGTGCGTAGAAAATGTATTTATGCCAATGCACCAACTAATGTAACATTTGGAATCTGGCCACTAACAACACTCCTTGATGAAAACAGGGTTAAAATTTCCACTTAACATCAGCCACCTGATTTGATTTATGCAAAAACGTATTGAAAAAATATTGACGGCTGGCGTAGTCCAGCGGTAAGGCTCTTGACTCGCACACCGAAGGTCGCGGGATCGAATCCCGTCGTGGCAAATAAATTATTTTTGATTAATTTGTGTTATTTCACAATTTATTAATTTGAACATGTAGTATATTTGCGGCACGTTCCAGAGATATCTCCTTCCTCTTCCTCTCGGTATCGCCCTGGTGTAAGACCACCATTCAGAATTAAAACGTTGCTTGAAATGGCATTAGACGTGTTTGGTGACCAGATCTGAATAGCCAGGTACTTCTCCATCTCATTCCCCTCCCCACTACCCTCAGCCTCACAACATACCCCAATTAAGGATGCCATAGTCTCACTGGCTTCAGACGGGAGTAGCCTGGGACTATTGTGCGGTATTCATACAAAAAAAAAAAAAACATCGCCAAAAAGCATGTCTTATTTTATTTTGTGAAGTTCAGTTACAAAATATTCAAACGTTTTCTGAACATTTTCAATGAATTAATTTGCACATTAAAGCAATTTTTAAAGGGCTGATTTTTTTTCTGGGCTTATAAAAACAATCTATTGTTTCGAAGACCAAGACGGGTTCTACTCGCAGTACTTAAAGCATCTATAGTATTTCTAAGCCATCAAATTTTCAAACAAAAAAACATTTGATTTGCATTACTTCGTAGTGCTTCGCTTTTCTACGGACCTCCCTGCAGTAACCAAAATACATTGGCTGGGTAGTGATTTTATCAACCATTATGTTCATTCAAAGTATGATAATTAAATCTATACATAGTTTAAAAGCAAAGTCAAGTCGCTCCAGCTGTCTGTACGCTTAGATCTTTTAAACTACGCAACGGTTTTTTATGCGGTTTTCACCAATAGACAGACGAGGAAGGTTTAGGTATATAATTTGACAATATTTTGTGTAAATGGTTGAAATGTATAATATTTATATAAAGAGAGCAGTCTGGCAAGCGGGTGGTGTGGATTTGATATGTATGCAAATTAACAGCTGACGTTGCTTATAAAGGTTGGGTAATGGCGTTGGGTAATGTAGATGGTGCTGTGTTTCATTAACCACAGCAACGTGTGGCCGGGTCTGCTAGTTAAAATAATATTTTTCACCTAGCATCAGTAGGGTTCCATGCCAACTCAGAAAAAAATCAACTCAGAACCACCTCAGAAAGGTGAAAAATTAATTTTAAAATAACAATTAAATTTAAAATGAAAAATTAAATTTACCTGTTTAACCAATTTTTTTTATCATCACTCTTAATGACTCTTTTGTATCATCACTCAATGACCTGAGAGTGAATCTAGGATGGTTCTGAGTTGTTTTCATTCTGAGTTGGCCGGTCACCCATCAGTAGGTACTCAAGTATTTTTAGAATTAAAACTGATATTTAGAATCGATCCAAAAACATTTTATTAAAGATTTTTTATGTAATTTTTTGTTTCATTCTATGAGCTTAAATTATATAATCAATGGAGCTTCCTAACAAAAATACCCATAAGCTATGTATACAGTGTATACCCAGTACCGGATTATCCCTAAGGCAGAGTAGGCAACTGCCTAGGGGCCCCGCATCGGCTAGGGGCCCCGCATCGGCCAGGGGCCCTGTGTCCAGGGAAAAAATGACTTGCTTCAATTAGTAAGCAACGAAGTTTCGGAAAAAGCCAGCTTTCAAGATGTTTTTTTTTTATTTTTTATTAGGTAATTTTTATATCTGAAATGATTGAAGGTGCCGTTATGGTTTATATTGGCATTTGTTTCATTTTATTTCTAATTATACATACATATGTTTTTAAAATATAAATGTTGTACAAGCTTCAGTATGCACTACCTACCTTCTGCTTGGGAAAATAAAAGTGATGGCCGGTCGCTTGAAACGCTGTACCTTCGTTAGTTTTGCTCCGATTTACTTGAAATTTTGACCCAGTACTCAATATACTGACATGTTTTACATCAAAAGTTTCAAAACCTTACCCCCCCCCCCTCCCCCCCCATTAAAGCCTTTTAAGGATTTGATCAAGGGAACAAGGAGGCGTTTGGGAGCCCCTTCACCCCCCCTCCCCGTTAGTCCACCATTGGTAAAGGGGCCCCGAGACGTGCATTGCCTAGGGGCCCCGACATGGTTAATCCGGCCCTGTGTATACCCTTTGTACTCTATATTTTATTTGTACAACTGATTTTTATATTTGAATTCGTAACTGTTTTATTGGTGACCGGACAACTCAGAATCATGCATTTCAACAACACCTCCTTTGAACCGTTTTACTATATTATTGGAGCTATATTAATTGCGATACTTGACACATAGATGGCAGTAATGCTACTACATGCCATCACGTGGAAGGAAAAAAACTCAGTGACGTATGAATTTATTGTGCAGACTAATAAAATATTTCATTAGGTTGACCTTCCTTATTTGCAAAAAAACAATCGACTTAATTGAAAAAATACGTGCACGAAATAAATAAATCTTGAGGCTATAATAATTATCTTGGAATCAAACCAAGAAATGGGTTAGTTTTGCAATCCATCAACAGATGGTATTTAAAACCAACGGGTTACGTTGCTCAGAATATTTTCATGATATTTTTTGTGAACATTTCTAAATTATGCACGCATTTTGCGAGAGTCAAACGTTACAATTTCATCGCTTCGATCGATATGTTTCGTGCCCTTTTCTACGGATTCACCACAAACTTATAATAAATATTACAAAATGTAGGTACTGCGCAGGTACTTAGAAATAGGAAGACAGTGCGTAGGAACTGCACAGGAACTTTGTAGGTAATGCGTAGTAACTACTGCGTTACTGTAACATAGGCTTGTTGAAAAAGTATCGATATATCGATGTATCGATATTTTTAATTCAATACATCGATATTTTTAGCCGATATATTTTGATCCGAAATATCGATATATTGATACAAAATATCCAATATCGAAAATATAGCTTACAAATATATCGTCTTTGCATTAGTATTTGTGATCACTAATACTATCTCATATGTATAGATACATACACAGAAATGTATGCCATTTTTCGCCATTTTTTTCTAAGCCACTCTTATGTGTTGGTTCCCAATTGTCTATGATTATTGACCATACCTTGTTCCAAACATGAAGTCCTTTTTGATAGGACAAATACCACGCTTGGTACAAATGAGCGGCGGGTTGCTTAGGTTTTTTTGATATTTTTGTAATTATTACCTAATAAAAATGAATACATTATGTATAAAAATTACTATTGATAATATTGAGCTGAATACCCTATTACATATTTTAAAAACGCAAAATATTTTGAAAATTTGACCGATATATCGATACATCGATATTTTTTCCTCGATATATCGACGTCGATATTGATATTTTAATAAATATCGATACATGGATTTTTTTTTCACTTTCGTCATCCCTACAGTGTAACAAAGTCTCTGATGGTACTGCGCAGGCATAAATATATCTAACCACCCATGCGCAGGTATTTTGTAGGTGCTGCGATTGTACCTAGGGACTTACTTTGGAGGTCAAACAGGGTTAAACCGTAAACTGGCTTCGATTTTAATTTTCCTGAAATATTAGGACCAATTATGTGAAAAAGCTTGTAATTTTGGTTGGCCGATTCAGAACACTGGGACAGACAAGTTATAATATAAAAGTTCTCAAAAAACCAGGAAAGTATTACCAGGTCATTCTCAAAATTTGATTTAATTAATTTGAGCTGTTTCATGATTATTAATTCATTAAAAACAATTTATTATTATTTAATATTTGCGGCACGTTTCAGAGTGGAAGATATTATCAGTATCGCCCTTATGAAATTCCAATTAAAAAACCATTCAGAATAGAAACGTTGCTATGTTTTACGATCATTTTCTAAAGAAGTCACTGTAATTTATTTAATATAGCATACCTATATATATAATACACGTGTGTAACCGTAGTATTATTAATTTTACTATTACATATCTATAATAAAACACGGTACACAATGCTTCCAGGAAGAGTAGTAATAACATATTTGAACATAAGATATATTATGTTCTTACCTTTTCGATATTAATCGTGTTTGGAGAAAGATCTGATAGCCAGTTCTTCCACACGTTTCTCAGCAACATTTCCTTCTCCTCCCCATTGACGGACTAACGGGGGGGGGGGGGGCGCAAGGGGCGACCCGCCCCGGGCCTCTGTTCTTGGCCTCCGAACGCCTCCATGTTCCCCTGATCAAAATGTGACTGGATTTTCGGACTTTCGGACCTGATCAAAATGTGACTTTTCCGCATGTCGTCACTCAGCCAAGTATCCGACCAAACCCCTTACACCACCTCCAACTGTCCAACACCTACCATTTTTTTAATATTCTTTTAGAAAAAATGAAAAAAAGAAACATCAAAAATGTCACCGGCCACCAAAATTTAATTTACATTTCTTACTCCAAATAATGTCAAGTATCACTGGGT
Source organism: Limnephilus rhombicus (assembly GCA_929108145.2). NCBI lineage: Eukaryota > Metazoa > Arthropoda > Insecta > Trichoptera > Limnephilidae > Limnephilus > Limnephilus rhombicus. The sequence continues at coordinate 28,999,961 of OV815285.1, forward strand.
AAAGTAAGTCAAGTACGTCCCTTAAAACCCTGTATATACCTACCTATAATCATCCCAATTTCTTGGGTAGGTGACGACACTGCGCAAAAAAATATCGTGTTTTTCCAATGCTCATATAGCGCTTCAATTTAATTGCTTTTCTTTCCTTGTTTCCTTTATTTAATAGTTAATAAGGGTGTGCCGGATAAAAAGGTTAAAGACATTCAGCTCTGTTTGTTACTGGAGGTAAATTGAGCTCAGTAGCTTGTGATGCACCCATTACTGTAATGACTTTTGAGGATACAAGTAAAAAGGTTTGGGTTGATTGAAAATTAAAAGTTTCAAAAAGAAATGATTTGTATTTCTCTGGAAGCGTTAATATTTCTAAATCTACGTGCGAAAAGAACGCAAGCTGCGAAAATCAGATATATGATTAAAGATGCGCATTTCCAGATATAAAATAAATATTACATACGTATATGCACAGGGTACATATATACGCACCCGAAGGATTTTAACCGATGATTTCTGAGCATATTTGGAGCACAACAAGTAGATGTCATTTTGCTGACAGATGATATTTTTTTCTATAAGCAAAAATATATTTTTCAACTACACGTCGCCACTGATCACACTCCTACACGTTGCGATGGGATTACGCGTGTAACCGTGATGCTGGAACGAGACGGAGTGCTTTTACCGTGACCCGATTGGTTATATCTTATACCCAACGACTCAGTTGCAATGTGTAATGGAAAAATATTTTTAATTGTTTTTAATTGAAATAAATTAAGTATCATCAAACAGCAAAATAACATCTACATTTTGAACTCAAAATATGTGCAGGAATCGCTGGTTAAAATCCTTAGGGTACCTACGTTCTGTTATATCCCGTGTATTACCTATAATTTTGTATCTATCAGATATTTAAATATTTTGATAGATGTAAAATTGATTCATCGAATGTATGAAAGGATCACGTAGATACATTATTCATAAATTAGACAATATTAATCAATGCCAGGAGTATCTAAATGAGATTTAATTTTGTACTTACGTGCTCCACACACTCTTCTGCTCTGTTAAAAGTAGATTAATGAAAAAAAAAAAACTGTAAACAACATTGCTTGAACAGATTATGTAATAATTACAATAAATAATATCAAAATTAGACATTTTCAATTGCCAGCTAATACCAGAAAAACACAATATACCTAACTACCATTGCAGTCAGATTAACCGTATTTCTTCTAAAGTCACACCTAAAACATGCATTTTTGCTGTAAAATTTGATGTCCATCAACTTATCAGTATTTTAACACCAATAATGATAACTTTAATGAAGTGCCTCCATATAGCTAGCGGGCAGAGTCTCCGTCACGCAGCGGCAGCACGCGGCGAGCACGCGCCGTGTCCGTCGTGCTCGGCCGGTCAAGCGTGCTCGCGTGCTCCAGTGCGCCCGACCCCATAAAGTCATATCGCACGAGTATCACACGACCCGTCTGCAAACTGCAAACAAGCCACTGCCACTAGTTGTGAGCTGACCGGAATCTACCATCACTATCATGGGATTATTTTACGGTATTCAACAGCAAGCAACAAGAGGTTTTGTCTCAATAATGGTGATATGCGTTTGAAGTTCCCGTTTGTGTGCTGATCAGGGTCTAGTATCAGTATCATGAGATTATTGTAGGTACGGTACCTATCTATGCATCACGGATGGCTAAGGAGGAGCCAGTTTTGACCATGCGCGCAACATTATCCGAGCTGTACATGGATTATTTTACGATATTCATCGCCACTGATGGGTTATTATTATTAAGAAATATTGTTGATAGTTGCTACACTTCTAAAGTGTCTAGATTTTCTGCAGCTCAGATTTAGTGCATTGGGTGCTCAGACTGATGTCTGTATCAGCGATTTTGTAGTGTTTTTCACGACAACCTTGTTTCTTGGTTTTAAAATAATATTACCATGCAAGCGGAACCTTAGAAAAAAATCCCTAATTTCTGGTGTAGGTATGTATGTGCACAGTTCACAAATTAATACATGCATGTAGATTTTTTGGAAATTTAGGTGAATATAATATTTTTACAAAAATGTATGTAAGATTTTTTGCAAAAATATTATATTTAAGAGAATTATTATTCATGTGTAGGTTATCAGAAAAGAGGAGCTCTTGTGCCTGACAAGGGTGCCACGATTCTTACTTTGAAATTGAATTGAATTCTTATAAAGGTTTTGTATGAATTTACATACGCACTATGTTAATTATATTTATTTGCTCAGATTGGTCAATAAAAAATCTATTGAGATCATCTCATATCCATATCCGACCCTCCTCTTCGTCTTCCCTTAACCTTGTTTAAAATCCTATATTGATATATCTAATCTTTGTATTACAAAAGCTGTTTTTTTCATCATCTCTTAGTGAACTAAATCTAGTAACTTTCGTTAAACAATCAATGGAGCAAGGATCTTTAGAATATTCATTATACTGTCGACAAGAAGGCAAGATGTCTTCTATTTCAATTATTGATTTACAAGAAAAATAGTGTTGAAATAACGATATATGTGTTTGAACTGACGCGGGAATCTAACTCACATACTTCAAATTTAAAACCAGATATGCGAACTATCGCGCTACGAAGGTCGTTACAGAATAAGCGCTGCAATACAGACATAAGATGATCGCAATCTATTAATCTATGGTCCTGTCATTGAGAAATCTGCTGTAACTTCTCTGTCTGTTACAAACATCGTTTATAAGAAAAAGGGAGAGGTTACAATGAATCTATCAGCGGTACATCTATCATACCCAAGCATTTAATTTTGGTGAACGTTCGTCTTACCCAAGTCATCAGCCCTTAGAAGGCTAAAGAGGCATTACTTAGTTGCGCATTCATTTGGGCAATGCGATAATTATTGCGAAAGGCAGATCGGAAGATACACCAACATACACACATACACCACTTATACTTCGTATGAGCTCGGTTGAACAGTCTAGCGGTTATTTATTATTATTATCGCAGAAAGTCAACAGCCTCTTGAAGGCTAACTTCGCAATGGGGATGGCGAAGTTTTTGAACTTAACTTGCGTTACGCGGTTACCTCATTTTTGTAGGCATTTATATTATTTTGTAGGTGTTTCTAAATATAATAGAAAATTATGAAGGGAATCGGTTATTGGCTCAGATTTACGAAATATACCTACGTCAGTGGTTATTGAAGTGAAAAATTCTTTAGCACCGTTGTGATTTGAAACTCGATGAAACTAAAAAGTGACACTAAAAAGAGACAAACACATAAATCTTTAGGATTTAGCCTGCGAGATAATGAGATAGACTAATTGATCTCCTCTTTTTACGGTTCTTCGTAGCCTCCCCACTCTTGTCTACTTTAGTTTTCTGTATCTTTTCACTTGTATTTTTTAGTTATTACCTACACGTCGCGCGTGCGTCGGTTGATTCAGTGTGTCTTTTAGAATTTCAATGTTCAATGTACATTTTCGTTATTTGTTTTTGGGGTGTTATGCCGTGTTGCGCTACCTCCTTCTTTAGCCAACGTTTCGGACATCGTTGCAGTGTCCATCATCAGGGCAGATCCGGCAGATCCGGTAGATGGTTTTTGTCAAAATTATGATAATTTTTTATTAAATGATCTGCGAACTCAGATTCGTTATTGCCATTTAATGCCCTGACATGTTCTTTAACCCATTCTTCAAAGTTTCTATTTGTTCTACCTATATAAAAGTAATTATAGTCTTTACAATTTAGTTTATAAACGCCCGATTTTTTTGTTTTAATGTCGCTATCTTTGTTGTTAAGGATGAACTTTTTTAATTTATTATTTGTATAAAATGCTGGTTGTATAGTACCGGGAATATTTTTACTAATTATTTTTGACATATTATTATTAACAAATAGAATTCTACGCCATTGATTATTTATTTGTTTAGAAAAAGGGTAAACATATAGTTTTAAGAATTTCTGTTTATTCTTTTTATTTATTAGTTGATCTATTAATTTAGCAGAATAACCATTATTAACTGCTATTTGTTTAATAATATTTAATTCCAAAGTGTAATTTGGAACAGACAAAGGAATCGTAATTAATCTATTAATCATAGAATGAAAGGCCGCGAGTTTTTGAGAATAAGGATGATTTGATGAATTATCTATGACAATATCGGTGTACGTATCTTTACGGAAAATATTAAAATCTATTTTATTACCTATTAATGTTAAATTTAAATCTAAGGAATTTAAACTCTTCTCTTTACCTATTTCTAGTGTGAATTGAATGTTTTTATGAAATTTATTTAAAAAATTCAAGAACATCTCAGGGCATTAAATGGCAATAACGAATCTGAGTTCGCAGATCATTTAATAAAAAATGATCATAATTTTGACAAAAACCATTGACTTAAAATATTACATACGGGTTATAAGGCATCACAGATAAATAATTTAGAGATTTTAGAAATTAGGAAAAATGTAAATAATAAAGCAGACTTAATTAATAAGCAACAAATTTTTATAAACCCTCTTTTGAACCTTTTCCCATTTAACCGGTCTTTCCCTGCTAATGACTTTGAAATCCCAATTGTCCCCTCAATCTTACCCCTTCCCCTTCCTCCTACCCCTTCGTCCCATATGTGATCTATGTTTAATTTTTAAGTTTAGTATACATTTGATCCTGATGATGTGAACATCGTTCACGAAACATGTAGATTGTGTACAAATAAAAGTGATGTAAACAAAGTTGTTTGTCTTTTCTTAAAAGAAAATTTGTATTTTTCATCAAATTCTGAAACCTGAAATTTTCATACAGTGGATACAAAAGCTCTAACCTTTTTACAGTAGTTGTTGAGATGCACAGTTATGCTGCCTTCGATTGAATGCGCGAATACTCGTAAATTATTTTTCGACTATAATTTGTATAATAATAGTGCAGACGGATTAACTTTGAGATCTCATTAGTGCTTGGATTTTTGAATTAGCAATCATTAATAATTTAATTAACAATATGACCAAGCTTGAAGAATGATATATGTAGCCATTTGCGATATGTCACCTGTTTTTTTCAGGTGGGGATTGGATTAGCAACCTTTGCATATGCGAAAAGAGAAGTCTACTGGAATATTGCTGAGGCGCCGTATTCGTCAAACCAGAGTATGTATACCTACCAACCACGAGTGTTTTTCAGTTATAATTACATAAAAAACTTTTCTGGTGTCAAAATTTAGGCTGCTTTAGGGTCCCTCGCACGAACGCCTCAAAATTTTGACCATTGACACCATAAAGGTTTTCTTATCAACAATATCAGTAGTTAATCGACGCTTGCTACGACAAAAAGCTGACTTTTATTTTTTTTACATTAGCTCCACACACGGGGCCTTAAGGAAAATAATTCCACTCAGGGGATGTTTGGGGATGCTGTATGGAGGGTCTATTTAGGGGAAGGAAGGAAAGGAAATTCTGGGAAGTAAAAACGGATGAGGGGTGGGTAGGAATTTGGGGGTCAGTGTGTCCAAGAGTGACGGACGAATGAATCCATCCTTCCTACTGCGATGCAAGGCAATGTTCCGAGAGAGTCCTGCTGGAGAGGTCAAAAGATCTCCCGCAACCAGTCTCTACCGACCCGGCCTGTCACGCTGTTGGTGACTGACACATCCTGGTTCTATGGACCCAGGCACCCCTGCTAAGCCTCTTGGGGTGACCTACGGCAGAAGTATTGGTTATCTAATAAATGGTTCCCCGGGCGGCGGTACCCGTACCCGCCTGCCACTTTACACGTCATACAAATACAAATACGTCAAACAATGTGACAGTGTGGCTCAGCAGCGCCGAGCACGCTAGCGACATAGACAAACTAACGTCGACTACATAGTTTATTATACCGATTTTGCTTAGTTGTCGATGTGCTAGCTTAGGGCCGGGATGCCTATATGCCAATCATATAGGCATTACAATTAGTTACTATCTTGCAAGAAATGGTGATCGGACAACACAACATAGTGACACTACAACACACCTTTGAAAAGTGATGAAAAAATTGTTAAATAGGTTATGTCAGGTTAGGTTGTGGGCTATTTTTTTCATCACTTTACTGACATATCACTTTTCAAAGGTGTGCCACTGTGTTGAGATGTCACGGAACCAGAAGAAATACATATACAGCATTAGATACTAATAAAAAAAACGCTTAACGATCGTTAAACGGTGTTTCTGTTCGGTGACCGTTAAATGGTGTTTCTGCAATGTTACTAATAACCTTATGACGTTTTTATGTTGGCTGCATTGAACTTTGGTAGATTTGCGCGAGAAACGAGAAAAAAGTGCAGTGGCAGTTTTCTTCCAAAATCCATTAAATAAAAGGATTGTTTTTTTTATAATTTTGTATTTCTTTTAAATTTCTCTACATTTTGATTAAAAATGTATTGGTAAGCTTTTTCGTCAACTTTTTTCCGTGTTTGAAGTTTAAAATATGGCAATTTTAAAATACAGTACTAAAGTATATTTAAAACACAAATATCTAAAAGGAAAATTTACCTAGTTTCTGTATACGACATCTTCAAAAACTAAAGCATATTTAAAACACAAATATCTAAAAGGTAAATTTACCTAGTTTCTGTAGGTACCTATACGTACGACATCTTCAAAAAAAAGAAATATATAATACATTTAAAATTCGTTGGAAAAATGTTAAAATTCGTTTAGAAATTATTAATAAAATGTGAATATGGGTACAATAGATAAACTCCCCCTTAGCAGTGTAAGAAATGTATACATATATCTTTCCGCGAATTTTTTTTGTTATTTTTTAATTAGTAATTTTTTCAAATCCACGATCGTTTATCAATGAATAAAATTTTCAAAACGTTTTTTAGGAAGGCTGATAATATTTTTTATTACTTCAGAACAACGAAAAACAAAATTCTGTTCCCGGGTCTGCAAAACACTGTTAAGCGCGGGAGGCACGTGCGGCGTAGCATGCCACCAACGTATGCTAGTGAATGACTATTAATTTATGCCCTTTCTGTGCATGGCAAGAGACTTGCAACTGCACAACTTCTGATACTGGCGGTCTAGCTATATCTAATAATTTATTAGAGAGATTGGTAGGTAGGTAATTTTTCTAAGAGTGAGTTTAAAATACACACCGAGATAAGTACCACCGAAACAGGGAAAATCTGCGCAATGTGGGTATATTATTTCGTTATGCATGTTGGAAGTACTAGGTGGGTAGGTACCCGGTGGAATCTTACGGCAAACCGCAACGAGTCCGAAGGGGCAAGGGGAATTTTACGAGCGGCGTTTCTTTCAGGTTTTCGACCCCTCCGTAATATCTCTGAGGCCGCTTGGGACCGCGGTGTCGGATCTGTTCGACTGTCCGACGGGGAGGAAGTTAGTTCTACCTTCCAACAAATTGCCAGTAGCGTGCAATAAAGGCTTAAAAACTATCCGCATCCAGATTTTTTTTAAAGAAAAAATGCAGTTTTCAATTTTAATTTATTTTTTTATCATACCTTTATTATGATGACCTGCCTGCACGAGGGGTAAGGCTCTCAACTAGCCATCCGGAGGGGCGCGCGCAAGTAAATAGTTCACAATTTATTAAGTGTAAATTATACATAATATATTTGTGGCACGTTTTATCGCCCTGGTGTAAGACCACCATTCAGAATTGAAACGTTGTTCGAAATGGCTTTAGCCATATTTGGTGACCAGATTTGAATAGCCAGGTACTTCCTCACCTCTCGCTTTCTATCTCCTTACCTTCCCCACTACATTCAGCCCCACAACATACCCCGATTGGAAATGCCGTAGTCATACTGGCTCCAGACGGTTGGTAGCAACCAGGTCTCTGTATTCACGTAAAAAATAAGACTTTTGTTCAAAAGATGATTCAACATGATTTTCGACTACAAAACCAGGCACATGGGCATATTATCTTAGTAATAATGTAGGCATGTAATGCTAAACTATTCAGTAATGCACAACCAGAAGCCGTGTGGGGTCCAATTTACCTTTTTTTCTGACTAATTCACTAAATAGTCTTAAGGTTTACTTTAAGGTCAATTAGGTGAATATATTCAAGAATAATATAAAACTATAGATCAATATTTTTACGCGTAGAAAAATTGAAAAATGGTCCATTCCTTAGAAATCACAAGCATAATGACAAATTTTGGTCGTCAATATAAATTTGTTAGACTGTTTTTAATTTTGGCTTGTAACACTTTGTAAAACTTTGATGGCGTATAAATTCTATTTTGACATATTTTGGCCGTTGAATTATTGTTTGCTCTTAGGTTAAAAATGTAGGTAAAACGTTGTATTATTAAACTATATTATTTATTCATTATGAAAACCCACGTTAAATTAGGCAATGACAAAGCACAACTTACGGGTACTTATGGGCGTTTTAAACCTAGTTTCCATATTGCCATTTAAGTAATCTTTTCATATTCTCCAAAATGACCTTGAAAAAAAAATCACATCTTTGCGATTCTTTCAAAGACATAAAGAAACCATCCCTTCGTTCAGAATACAATTTTTAATGTTCTCAAAAGTTGTCTTGACAGAAGCAAATTCCTGTGATATCTTGAACGAAACCATTCCCCTGTTAAGAATATTATGAACTAAATATACAATTTGGCTGTCCTGAAACGGGTATCCTTCCCAGTTGGGTAGTATCATTTTGTAATGTATTGTAATATATATGCATGTATAAATAAATAAATATGGATTCGGGATGAAAAATGCTCTATTCTGTTTTGATATGTTCATAGAGCATAACATGGCGGACATTATTTGACATCTGTCGTCTATCATTGTTATAAATTATAAACATATAATGTGGAAATATTTGTTATATTTTTTAATTTTTTTATGTGAATAACTCACAAGAGTCTCAGCTGGTCCCGCCTGGAGCCAGTGAGCCTATGGCATCCCCAATTGGGGTATGTTGTGAGACTGAAGGTAAGTAGGGAGGGGAATGAGATGGGAAACAAGAAGGTACGGAAGTACCTGGCTAATTAGATCTAGTCACCAAACACGGCTAAAGCCATTTCAGGGAAAGTTTCAATTCTGAACGGTGGTCTTACACCAGGGCGATACTGCGAGTATCTTCCAATCTGGAAAGTGCGTAAATATACTATATATTATTTTAAATGAATTAATTTTGAAATAACACAAATTAATCAAATAAAATTTATTTGCACACGCCGGGATTCGATCTTGCATGTTTAAAAATAATGATACAAATGTGTTTATTACTATTGTGAACTTCGCGTGTATTTTTGATGATTTTTTTTATGGCATCGGCAAAGGAAGAGGCAAATGACAGATGCTTTCATGTGATCTATAGTTGTGTTCAAGGTGTTGCCATTTTAGGACGATTTAGCACAGCCCCAAAATATTTTTTCTTCTCTTATGATAACTATCCGTAAGTTTTTTTAAATTTTTATTTATTTATTTTTTTTTATTGAAAATTTTTGATACAATACTTATAATGATACATGAAATAATGAAAAGTAGGTATATAAAAAAGCTTAATATAATAAATGTATGAACAAAAAAATCCCACAAAGGCAATGCCTGTGCGTGGGTATAATATTGATTTTTTACTTTTATTTTTATTTCTATGGTTATAGTGAATATTTTAAGTATACATAAATTAGGGATTTTAAAAAAAGTAACTAAATAAATGCATTTAAAAACTACAGCATAATAACAGTCTGCACTGTTATTATTGTATTTGTAAGTTTTGTAAGAATAGATGTTACAAGTGCAATTTAAAAACATAAGAAAAACAAACAAAAAACAGCAAACAATATAATAAATCTTCTTTAAAAGCTGTCTAATGATAGATATATTTAACGGCTTTATTTAAACTTATAAGAAAAAAATATCTGTTTCAGTGTTTTTTAGCCAAATTTTGGTATATTTTTTATAAGATTGAAGATTTTGACATATGTTCTCTTTAAAGGTTGTACATAGTAAATTATACATTTTTGGAGCTATAAAACTAATATGCCTTTGGGACAACCTAGTTTTGCAGTGGGGTACTGCATACTCACGTGTGCCACGTCTTTGGCTGGTATGATTTGAATTTTTTAGGAAGTTATTTGGACGCATGTAAATAAATTTAAGACATTGAAGTCCATAGGTCTGTCTAAGGTCCAAAATATCAGTTTCCTTAAACAATTGTTTGGAGGGATACGATTTATTTTTTTTGTACAAAATCTTAAAATAGATTTTTGGGCAATTTCTAAAGTTTTCTAAATTTCTAAAGTAATCGTAAGTTTGAAAATAAGGATCGTTTAATTTTTTTTTTTTTTTTAATATGTGATCCGATGCAGTTTCCATATGGGGATCGGTACGAAAAAATCATTGTGTGAAAGCCCATTACCCTTAAAAGGCAATGTACGCCAATGAACCCATCTTCCCGATAGTAAAATTGCCCCCAGAATTTTGGCAGGAAATCGTGTGGCAACACGGAATCCAGAAAACCTGTCTTCATTTACTTTGTATCAAGGAAAACATACAGTAAATTATAGGCATACACCATTTAGGTATTATGTCTTTTATTCTGGGTTGAGTGTCAGATATAGAGGTGCTGGTTTCTGACACAACTCACGTTTCATCTGGTAAACTTTGATATAAACATACCTTTTAGATATTATATTAAAGGTTTCGTGCCATAATAATATATATCTCCTTGTGGCTTACGAGTTGGTACATTTTGGTGAATATTAACATCAGATATACCAGAATGGTTGACGGATGACAGGAATGGGAACATGCTTTGAAATACCAACAGAAAAAATGCGGACGACGTAAAATATCATATCTCTTATTCGAAGAATTCCAACTCTTTAAATTTAAAAGCCTTAAGAAATCAATACAATCTTCAAAAGATAAATCACGTATTTTTGACTGAAATATGCAACTAGAGATAGATTTAAAGGTCAGTTAGTAGGTAGGTAGTTACCTGGTCTTGATCTTTAAAAAGTTTTTTTAACTCGTAGCTTATGACTGAAATAACATTGAGGGCTGAAAATAGCCGTGATAATCAAGATATCTCAGACGGACAATCTCTGCAAATTTCATGAAGTAAGAGCTCACCGTTCGAATGTTTTAATGTCTTATACAATATCAATATTTTGATAATCTGCAGTGTGTAATGTAATTATGGAATGAGGCCCCGAGGAAAAAAATCCCTCAGGTCCTGTGCCATCTTTGGAGATGCTGTGTTGGGTGTCGTTTTAGGGAAAGGAATGATATAAAGTTCTGGGAAGGAACAAGGTGTGAGGGGTGGGTAGCAATCTAGGAGTCAATGTGTCCAGGAGTGACAGACGTATGAATCCATACCTCCCACTGCGGTGCAAGGCGATGGGTCGAGAGAGTCCGGCTGGAGAGTTCAAAAGGTCTCCCTCAGCCAAATGTCTCCATAGAAGGGCAAAAGCATCCGCCGCCAAGACCTAGACTAACCGCACCCCATGAACCCGGGAACCCCTGCTAAGTCACCAAACATAGCGAACCACTAGGAGTGACCTTCTCGTGGAGAGATACATTTATGAAAACCCTCCATCCATAACCTAGTCCCTCTCAGTCTCTCCCTTCTCCATATGTCATCTTCCAGTGAAGAGGAGAAAGAAAGTAATCAACATCCTTTATATATCTTTATTTCATATATTTATATTCTAAGAATCTAAATATTATAATATAGTAATTAAATTTAAAAATAAATAAAAGTACCTATAAGTTTGTGATATCCGTAGTATATCTCACAATGACGTCGAATAAAACTAAATTGGGTTATTTCTGCAAACTACAGATAAAATGATGTCACATTATTATCAATGGTTACGATAGAAGAAATGACATAACGACTTATCGTAATAATTTGCAAACTGAATCACACAGGATGTTATGTTTAACAATTTCTCTGATTGAAGTCACACGATATTATTTCAAGCTGTTTATTATATCCGAAATAACGAAATCTCAACAATCAAAAATATGAATCAAGTACCAGTTGTTCCATAATAATTGTATTATAAAAAGACAAGTTTGGATTTTTCTAATATGTTTGATTGTGTCTAAGTGAACATAATGATTAAAATATCAGAAAAAAAATGCTATAAGAGTGATTCAAATGTTTTTTTTTTAAATACATAAAATATCGGCATTATCGATGTTAAAATAATCATTACCTAATATATCTGTGTAAGCGATGTATTATTGAATTTTGTTCTGCATTGGTGCTAGTAGTGTTGCAATTGTAAGGTGATTTAAGTGGAGTAGGTCTACTAGGTATATGATAATTTATTAACAAAATTAATTCAGGGGAGTCAAAACAGTTCATAAGGAACAATCATATTTATTTATATTTAAAATTAAAAAAAAATAGGTCATTAATCTTCTATACGAGAGTGGACTGGCATTAGAAGTATGGAGGAGCTCTTTCAGGCAGCGCAAGACAGAGAGACATTTTCAAGAGTGATCGCCAATGTCGGGGGGACCTGATAGGTCACACAACGGAGATCGTTTAATTTTTTTATTTATTTATTTTATTTGTTATAAAATACATTCAGTATAAGGAAGCTTTGACTGTCCAACTAGGAAGGTCTCCCGTTCTAGGACAGTCAAATTGACATATTCATATTAGGTTGGTAGGTACATTATCATTCATAAAGTATTAAGTATTAAGTAAAGTTAAGCTTCACAATTTGCATTTACAATACAGCGGAGTGATAGGTTCTGGAATCAATTAATTAACAAGAAAAAGAAGAATATTAATTTCCTGTCAACATCGGTTCGGCCGTCAACGGTGAATCCTTGCTAGGAACATCGATATAAAATCTTCGAAAGTTACGCCTAGCGATCCGATATTGTAAAGCAATCGATTTCACCTCTTATTAATTCCCTGTCAATATCGGTTTGGAAGTCAACGGTGAAACCATGCTAAGGATATCGATATAAAATCATCAAAAGTTACACCTATCGATCAGGTTCACTCGATCGTGTCAAGATTTTTTGCGATGGGTAATAATTGAGAGCGTTTTGTTCGTTAATTCCAAAAGCAAACAATTTATTTGTTATGTTCAATTTATAAACTAACGTTTAAGACAAGATTTTTATGCAAAGCACAAAGGGTAACAATTATTATAAGCAATAATTGTCAGCCTGAAACACTCATTTACATTGAAAAATCTTCCGAGAAAAGATACTTGCCGGTGAAAAAATGTAATAATCAGTAATTGTTGAATGAAGCACCAGTATATATTGAATTATTTGGCGGGTATTAGATAAGCCGCCTTAGCTCAGTGGTCAGAGCATCCGACCGGCAATCAGAAGGACACGGGTTCAAGTCCCGTTGGCGGCAAGTATCTTTTCTCGGAAGATTTTTCAATGTAAATGAGTGTTTCAGGCTGACAATTATTGCTTATAATAATTGTTACCCTTTGTGCTATGCATAAAAATCTTGTCTTAAACGTTAGTTTATAAATTGAAAATAATAATTAATATTTAACAAGTTAAAAGTATTTCACCAAAAAATGTAGACATAATTTGTCTCGACGCCACCTAGCGAGAGATTTAGTACTAACAATACCTCCCTCACAAAAATAAAGTTGGTTGTTTTCAGGTGAAAAAATGCAATAATCAGTAATTGTTGAATGAAGCACCAGTATATATTGAATTATTTGGCGGGTATTAGATAAGCCGCCATAGATCAGTGATCAGAGCATCCGACCGGCAATCAGAAGGACACGGGTTCAAGTCCCATTGGCGGCAAGTATCTTTTCTCGAAAGATTTTTCAATGTAAATGAGTGTTTCAGGCTGACTGTAAATGTAAATGTAAATGAGTGTTTCAATGTAAATGAGTGTTTCAGCTTCATTGCTTAAAATAATTTATTTGTAGTAAATGTATTAAATGTCAAAAAAGTGCATTTCATTTTGACACTCCGCGATCTCAAAAATCTATAAAACATTTTTGAGGCACAATTTCCTATCAGATGTTTGCGGTTAAAAAATGTGATTTTTAATATATTAATTGCTTCTGTGGTTATCAAATAAATAACGTGTAAAAGTAGAAAATATGCAATTTTGACGCGAAAAAGTATCATTTATGGCAATATCAAAGGAACTAACACGTAGGATTCACGCTTTTTTAAAGTTTATGATTTTATAATATTTTTTTTATGAATCCTACATATATGTCATAATCGACAAAAGGTATGTGTATTTATTTGCTATATAGAACTACTTCTAATAAATATGTCTCCATATTAAAATTCGGAGGTATGATTTTTTTAATGTGGCCGGAAAATATTCAAAATGATCAACAAAAAATCACGAGCAATCGGAGGAAAAAGTTTAAAAAGTCTGTTTATTAGTAATCACAATGTCATTACCAATAAACATTAGTAATGGCATTACAATGACATTAGTAATGACATTATTAACAATGTCTTTACTAATAAACATTAGTAATGACATGACATTGTTCTGAAAAAACTCATGATTTGACATTTTTTCATGTTAAATGTAAGTTTGTTAATGGTACACCACATGTAATTTAAAAAAAAGGTTGTAGGGACAAACAGTTATGTATACAGGAATGTGTTGTTTTAACTGATGTTGTAATTTGTGTATTAGAAATGGATGATTTTATCATCCTAATCACGGGAAATCTGTTTGAAAGTCACGCAGCGTATCACAAATATTCCCCAATTAAAGCTGCAGTATCAATTGACTGGGCATTTGGGTTATTAGATAATTGGCAACCCGCTCTAAGTAAAAAAAGATATCGCATTAAAATGTAATCAGGAAGTTACAAAAATGGCGGATCCGTTTGACGTTGCAATCGGAAAATGGCAGCTTCCTTTAGCACAAAATCCGCAGAAACAGTATAATATTATTATAATCACTTTGATAAATAATTATTCATAACTGAACATATGCACCAGAAACAAAGTCCCAATAACCAATTAAGTTGTTGTTTTATTTTATATTATAATAAAACGAATATAAAATTTTATTCCACTAACTAACTAACTAACCATCACGCCGTTTCCCCGAAGGGGTAGGCAGAGAGGACGGACCGCCAAACAACACTCTTTGCCTCACTCACATTCATACATCGTCTCATACATACTCTTCTATTATTCTGACTTTTGACATGGCCCGTTTCAAGTATCTGATTCACTTGATCGTGCCATGTCTTCCTCGGGCGTCCCCGACTTCTTCTACCATTCACATTTGCATCATATATTCTTTTTACACTACTTTCTTCGCTCATTCGCTCTACGTGCCCAAACCATCTGAGGGTCCCTTTCTTAATTTTGCTCATTATTATTTATTAAAAATTAAAAATTAAAATTTTATTCCACTTAATTTTATTTGATCGTAACTGGTTTCAGCTCGTTAGAGCCATCTTCAGACTGGTACAAATAATTCTTAGTCTACGGTTTACATACACAACATATTGGGTGGGGGATTTGAATATCTTTGGGTGGGGGAGAGGGGTGGTCTACAAGGATTTTAATCAATTAATTATAGTTGCTAAGTCGTTTTAGACTGTCTAAATATGTATGTGTAATGTTCTAAATATTTTGGTAATTCCAGTAAGCTAATTACCTTGGGTTTGTAGCTCACTTCAATGTTGATTAGGGAAAAACGTTACAAGTAATATGAGTTACTAATGACCTAATTTTATTGTCAAATCGTTATTATATTCATGAAATATGGTATTTTTTATTGCTTTTTGAAGGGATACATGTTTATATTGGAGTAGGAATGGTCTAAACTAAATACATATTTTAATTTCAAAATTATTGTGACAATTACACTGGATACAAAAGCGGGGACTTAGCGAATGAATCTAATTGCTTTATCTTTACAAAGTTACTTTTTGAGGGGATACATGTTTACATTGGATTAGGAATGGCCTAAACTAAATACCTATTTTAATTTCGAGATTATTATGATTTTTTTTTATTTATTTATTAATAACGCCAAAATAAATTTCCAGTCTAAGAATAAATTGACAATGTTTGAATTTTTTTATACGTTTTTTATTATTTTTTACATTACCTCCACACAGGGGGCCTCGACAAAATAATTCCCATCAGGGCATATCGATAGTTCAGTTGATTATTCAGACACAGTGGCGTAGCGTGGGGGGGGGGGGGGGGGCACTTTTGAGGGGGGCGGCAAATTTTCACAATAAATAATAATATTATCTTGGAAAAATTTATACCAATTGAAATCATTATTTAAAAATGTTCTACAATACTTTCGTTTACGAATCCAACTATTTTTATTATAATTTATTAAAAATATCAATAATTATATTTTTTTAAGCTGCAAATTTCGCAATTCGTAGGAAAACCGTACACATATTATGAGAGTAATACTTATTAAAGCTGATAACTCGCAAAAAGATTCACTTTTAATTAAAACCAGAATAAGGAAGTTGAGTCCATTTTTTAAATTTTTTTTTATCAATGTTCACATTCAAACTTAAATACTAGTATTTTTTTATTTTTTTTAAAGTTCGTTTTCATAATTAAATTAAGTCTCAAAGTTTAAATTTTCTTAATCCCGCCAAAACGACCGGTAAGAGGCGAGGTGTATGTGTGACGTCATTTGACTCTAAAAAACACATTGCTTTGGGCATTTTTATGAAGATTTTTTTAATTCTTCTATAAGGAATTCCAGTAATTTTTCTTGTCAGTGTTTACCGTCTATCAGAATTAACTGTATTAAAAAATATATATATATTGATCAGGATTTCATAGTTAAATTAATTTTTAAAGTCAGAATTTGTGTTTTTCCCGCCGCCTGGTATTATGAAGTGATAGCTGTTTGTCGAAAGAGAGATACGATTTACAAAATGGGTAAATACGTCGTGAATGAATGCGATTCAAGGAAACAAACACATAATAAATCAACCGGAATTACTTTCCACACGGAAGTTTATTATTTACATATTCATATTTAATTAAAAAACGCAGAAATTTGAAATATAAAATGTCAAATACTATAATATAGGTTCAATGTTGCCACTAAAAAGTCGTTTTGGTTTTACCACATTATTGGGAGAATAGGTATATAATTTATGGAATAAGTTACTATGGAGCATGGAGGTAACCACTCATTTAAAATATTTTGGAAATAAAAATTACATTTTAATCTTCATCCAAAAGAAGTCATTACAACTTATTTTAGTTTATTAATGAATAATTTAGTAATTATTTTTACATAAGTATTTTATATAAGTATTTTATATTAATAATTTTGCAGGGCACCTAAAGATGCAGCACGCCGTGGGAAGTGGGTGGAAATAATTCGTTTGCTGAGAAAAAAACTTAGAAAACACCTTTTGAATCACTTTTAAAGCATCCGTTTGAGTATTAAGTATATTTTATTTTATTTTATTTTTTATTTGTAAGAAACAAACAGGTTATATACATACAATAGAAATAAAAATATATACGCTAACTGCAGTGAAGCCAAAAGAGTTTCTTATGCTAATATTGTTTCTAGATGGAGTTTTAATTTATCTTAAGCTAAATTTAGACTTAGGAAGGGGAGAGGAAGGGGAGAGGAGGGGGGGGGGGGGGGAGGGAGAATATACGATAGGGATATGAGATGCTCTCGATACCTTGCACACTATTCGATACTTCTGAAGGTTTAAATTAAAAATGTCTACGTTGTGAAATAATTCGTTGTATTGCGCACATATTCGAGGAATCGGGGAATTTTTTCTAAAGTTTGTTCTACAGGTGGGCAAATGAAGTAAATTCGATTGTCGGGTTAATCTTGAAGGAATATGGAGTTTTATTAAATTGGTAAGCTCTGGTGAGTCCAGGCCATTGTTTAAAATTTTAAATAATAAAATTTGATCAAAAATTAATCGTCGTGTATGAAGGGAGTTGAAGTGATGAAATTTAATAGAATCGGTGTAATTTAGAAAGTGTAGGTGAAGTTTATAATTAAGGTGTTTAAATTTTTTTTTTTGAATTCTTTCGATCCTAACAATGTGGGCTTGGTAGAAAGGAGTCCAGATCGGTGTGCAGCGTTCTAAGTGTGGGCGGATATATGCGGTGTAGAGGGAATATAGAGTATTTACGTTTCGAAAAGGTTTCGATATACGAATTATAAATTCCAGCATTTTGTTGGCTTTGTTGATGATATTATTAGTGTGTTGGATAAAGTTTAATTTAGAATCAAGCGTTACCCCAAGGTCCCTGATAGATTCAACTTCGTTGATAAGTATCCCGTTTAGTGTATAACCAAATGAAATTTTATTTTTATTACGTGTAAATGATATTTTATCACACTTTGAGATATTTATGACTAGTTTATTCAATTCACAGTAGACAAAAAGACGATTGAGGTCCTCTTGAAGTTTAAAACAGTCTTCGATTGATTTGACAACTAGGTATATTTTTTTATCATCTGCGTATGCTAGATAATTAGAGTGTAAAAAACATTTGTGAATATCATAAATAACACATTAAATAATAATGGGCCTAGATGAGAACAAAAGGTATGAAGTGAGCCATCGGAGTAAGTCACCATGAATGCCCAATTGATTTAATTTTTTAATTAAAATTAAATGGTTTACCTTATCGAAGGCCTTCGAGTAGTCAGTATAGATCACATCTATTTGGTTTCTGTTGTCCATATTACTCGATAAATAATCGGTAAAATTTACCAAATTTGTTAGAACCGATATTTTTTGTAAAAATCCGTGTTGTTGGTTTTGAATGTTGCGAACAATTGTAGTATAAATTTGATCGTAGATAATGCGCTCAAATAGTTTGCTAAATACCGTGAGTATTGATATTGGGCGGTAATTTTCAATGTTGCTTTTAGAACCTGTTTTATGAATAGGGATTATAATTCCTTCTTTAAATTTTGTGGGAAATTTTCCTTCTTTTAGTGATATTAAAAATATGTTAGTTAAAGGGTATGAGAGATTTTTGGCACATTTTGAGACAAAGTATGGTGAAATACCGTCACTGCCAGCACCCTTACTAACGTCTAAATTCTTCAGGTATCCATTGATCATTGAAGTGTGTATTTGTACGTTCCCAATTGGGTTATGATTATTCACATAAGTATAACTATCGTTTGTGCATTGTTATATACTATTGGTACGATAAAAATATTGGAACAAAAAATGTCGTAATGATTTCATTAGTTATGATTTTTTTACTCATATAATAAAAAAAAATATATTCAAAATAATTTAAATAAGTTAATTTTATTACAAACTAATGTTAACAAAACTCTTTTTCATTGTTTATATTGGGTAAAATTTCAAATGGTAGGCAACACCACCCTGCCAACCCATTTGAGAATTCGTCTGCTGACACAATTCAAAGGAAAATATTATCTTATTCGAAGTTCTGACTGAAGACTCTGTATCCTGTATCTGCTGCCAGAATAAGAATCAGAGAAAAACCATTATCATGTTCTGAGTGTACTTTTAATTCGCCGCATACAGACTTAATTCAAACCCATTTTGTGTTGAGAATGTAAATTTCCAATTATGGATTCATCTGTATGTTGACACATTTCAAAGGAAAACATCCTCTTATTTGAAGTTCAGTTATAATATTTTATTTGCAGACTATGTATGTACTGCAAGAATCAAAGTAAAACCATTTTCATGTTCTGAGTGTAGTTTAAATTCGCCAGGTACAGATTTAATTTAATTTTTTATTTTTTTTTATTTATCTTAAAAAAAAGGAACATGTTATATTGTTACTTTTCCTCCATTAAAAGCATTTGCTTGTGGATGGAGGAGCTTGTGGATACATTTGAAATATGTACAATTTATACATTCAGGTGTTTCACATAATATATGCACAGATTCACAGTTAATATACTGTTAATATACCGTTAAAACACATTTTAATCATAACGCAATCAAGATCCAATAACTAAAAGATAAAATCATCCACACGTATTCAGTAATAAGTAAAATAGGTGTAATTTTTAGTGTGACATTCATGTGGTGATGAGGAAAGCAGCAATTTTCCCGTTGGTGATTTCTCTAAAATGCTTTTTGATGGAATTCAACAATTGTACTTTGTCTTTGTCATTAATGCTTCTGATTGCTACTGGAAGATTATTAAAGAAGTATTTTCCTTGGTGTGTATAATGGTGTTGGGCAAAAGACGTGTTCAGTTTGGGGCATACAAATACATGTGTAAGTCTTGTACGATTTTCAATTTTTTGAATTTTTCGCAAATAAGTTTTTAAATGTTGGAACTTTGAATTCCTCGAATATGCGTTCAGTGGGGAAGTCTGGAGGTTTTTTTAGTATAATTTTTATAATGAGTCTTTAAACAATTTATATGGGGGTCAAACTAGTTTTGTAAGCTGCTCCCCAACTGATAATGGTACACTGAAGAATAGACTGTACAAGTGCGTAGTATATTGAGTATAGATTTTTCGTTGATAAGAAGTTTCTAATTCGTAAGAATATATAAATTAATTTCCTAATTCTTTTTATTGTATGTCCGATGTGATCTTTCCATTTTAGGTTTTTATCTATGATTATTCCGAGATATGTAATTTTATCCGCTGTTTTCAGAAGTGAACAATTTTGTCGACAGTGATTAGTATCGTGTTGTGCGAGAGAATGATTATGTAAGATTATTTGAAGATTTGATATATTGTTGGTGTTAATTTCGAAAGGTATGACATATGTTTTATCACTATTTAACGAAAGGAGGTTATAGTCAAACCATATTTTTAGATTATTTATGTCTTCTGTGGCTTTTAAATTAAGTTTTTCCCACTTTTTTTCTTTTATTATAAGAACGGTATCATCGGCGTAAGAGATAATTCGTCCATGTAATGGTTGAATAAATATATCGTTTACATACAAAATGAACAATATTGGTCCTAGCACGGTTCCCTGTGGGATACTAAAATTTGACGTTTCCTGGTCGCTAGTTTGGTAATTTATTTTAACAAATCGTGCACGATTGTTCAAGTAACTTTCTATCCATTGGACGGCTATGTCGTTGATGTTATTTGATTTCAGTTTTTTGATAAGCTTT
The DNA here is from genome assembly GCA_929108145.2 of Limnephilus rhombicus. NCBI lineage: Eukaryota > Metazoa > Arthropoda > Insecta > Trichoptera > Limnephilidae > Limnephilus > Limnephilus rhombicus. The sequence goes on from OV815285.1 coordinate 29,021,041, forward strand.
ACGTGTGAGATACTATCGAATGCTTTTCTTAGGTCTATGAATATTCCTGCGCATTTATTACCTTCATCAAGTGCCAAGTATATAAATGATGTTACATTTGCTATTGCGTCTTGTGTGCTTTTTGTTTTTAAGAATCCGAATTGATTGCCATGTAATATTTTATTGTTCTCCAGAAAATCTACAACCCGTTTTTTTACAATCTTTTCAAATATTTTTGCTATATTCGATATTAGTGAAATCGGTCGATAATTTGAGACATTTTGTGGGTCGCCAGTTCTAAAGATAGGGGATATTAAAGATTTTTTATAATTTGTTGGGAATATGCCTTTAGTCAGACTGAGATTAATAAGGTGGTTAAGAGGTTTCAGTAGATACATTTTCACTGTTTTAAGAATTTTCACAGAAATATGGTCAAAACCTGGATAGGATCCGTCTTTCATGTTTTCTATTATAAGTTGTATTTCAGTTTCAGTAGTTTTTTTAAAAGTGGACAGTTTTCGTTTTTGTGTATTATTAGTTATAGATTTTGGTGTATGTAAAGGTTTAGAGATTTTTGCTGTTAGTTTTGGATCTTTGTAAATGTTTGCTGTTAGTTTTGGATCTTTGGATACATCTATTATATTATTTTCGTGTTTAATGTATTTTATAGAATTCATTTTTTTCTTATTTTCAATTGCATAATTTACCGCTTTCCAAATAGCTTTCAGATTATTTTCTGAAGTAGAGATTACTTTTCTGAAGTAGTCATCTTTACTTTTTTTAATTAAAATTGTTAATTTATTTCTATATTTTTATATAGAAATAAATTAACAACTTATTTTTTAACTATTTTAGCATTTTCGTCGTGTGGATTTTTGATTGAATTTTTATACAGCTTTTCTCTTTCTCTAATAGATTTTATAAGGCCACGAGTGATCCAAGGTTTTATACGTCTGAATTTTGAATTCGTGTATAGTGAGACCTCTGTTGCGGAGGTTTCAATATGATTCATAAGTTTTTTTTCGAACATACTTGAACATTCTTCGACATCGTTGGATTGTAATATTGTATACCAAGTTTCTGTTTTCAATTTTTCCTCCAACATGGCAATATTTGTGGTTCTTTTAGTCTTAATTGGAACATTTATTTCTGACTTCATCTCGTTAACATATAATAATAAGCAAGAATGGTGGTCAGTAATATTTGTTTGCCAAACTATTGTTCTAATTTTATAAAGGTTTTGAAATTTTATGTTAACCCAAATATGATCTAAACAAGACGGTTTTTGTCCACGCATTTCTCGAGTATTTTTGTTAATGCATGATTTCAAATCTGATTCAGTCATACAATTTAGGTATTTTAGTCATACAATTTAGGTATTTTAGTAGTACAATTTAGTCATACAATTTAGGTATTTTTTTATTTAAACCAGTACAGAATGTAAAATTCCAGTTGAATTCATCTGCTGACACATTTCGAAGAAAAACATTCTGTTATTTGATGTGCAGTTATAAAATTCTAGTTGCAGACTGTTTATTTAACCCCTCCGAATTTTCGAGAATATTAGCTTTTGGTGTCTTAAACGAAATGACATTTTACGAAAACTTTTTGTTATTACCGCTTCACAATTAAAGCTCTATAAATGAAACATTTCTGAACGTAGCCGAATAGTAAACTGTTTTAGAAAGGTTACAAAATAGGCTTTCAAATTATTATATTAGAAATAAATATTAGCATTTGTAAATATTAAAATTTAGAACGCAAACATTAAAAATAGGTAAAAATGACTCACGTGATGTTTTTATGTGAAAACGGTACTAAAATCACAGATTATGTAAACAACAATACTTATTCTATTGTATATATATGTTATAAACACTTTTGTCACCTCACTTCTTTATCATTTCATATAAAAATATTTAATAAAAATTTAAAATGTGGAGCGCGGTGGAGCTGCCGGTAGCAAATTTGCGCGGGTAAATATTTTTGTCAACTACACGACTGACAGCTGATTCCTGTTATGTATTTCCATAGACAACTTGATAGAAATGTGCAGCTTGATCTACTATCGACCTTTTATTTTTTTGTTTTAGGGATGTAACTAAAACAATAACGGAGTTAGAACGATTTCTATGGAAACACACGCGCTGACGTATAAACACGCTTATTGTACTTGACTGATGTCCTATTTTTAACGCTTATATCTGCTTACGTTGCGGAGGGGTTTGCCATAATCAAAGTAAAACCATTTTCATGTTCTGAGTGTAGATTTAATTCACCGCATTCAAACTGGTTTTGTGTTCAGAATACCGCGATAAATTAATAAACGAGTTGCAGATCGTGCATCGAGTGAAGTTTTACATTTGAGTTACATAATTCTGTAAAATTCTGAGAAATTGTTTGTTGCGTGTGTAACTATTATTTGGGGACGCAGTATCAATAAATCAACTTTGGAGTAGAATTTATAAACATGATTTTCGTTGAAAGAATACTCGTCAAATGTGATTTAAAAAAAATCCTAGGTAACCTAGATACTATACTTCTGCCAAAAATGTTATTAATAATTAAAAACAACGCTATCTATGACGTACCTAAGTCAAAAGATTATAATCAAAGGGGACACACAGCTATTTATAGTTAGCCACCTACGAGTATTTGTATGAAGGAAATCACCAAAGCCTGCAGAAACCAGAACTGCTAGTTGAACCTCAGCTAAACGACGCGTGACGACTACAAACATGACCATAACAATGAACATCCTCATGTAACGCGTCTAACCCATGGGATATTATTTTCTCACAATGTTAATTTGACTTATATTATATTTTTTTCTAACAAAGAAAGTTCTTTTTAATGTAAATTTCATAGCTCCTGGATAAAATAGAATACCTTCACAAAACACATAGCAAAATGACCGCTTGATTTTTCATTTCGATATCTCAGCACCAGATTCTGGCAATGTCTTGGGTTAAGTCCAGCTTCACAACCACTTCACAGCAGATCAAAATATGCCCCGTACGAGTATCATAAATGGTAATACATATTTTTGAAGTGAAATTTCTATAGCCCCGCTATGATTTGGATTTCGGGTGAAACGGAAATGACGATTACTGCACCTGCGACGCACAACTGCGCTCATTGACCGCTTTGATTATGATGTCACTTTTAAAGGCTCCTATTGGTTGAGATATGAAACGGAAATTACGCTGTTGGTTGAGATTGTTTTGGTAAAGCTTCGCTTCTACCGCGTGTAAATTGCACTCGAATTTTTTGTTGGTAAATGCTGGGTACCGTACAGTATATTACAATATTTCTCTTAAAATTTGACTTAATTAATTATTCGAATGACGAGTTATGCTAGGTTCAAATGTTGAAGCGAGAGAGTAGGTAATTATGTATATTCCGATAATCTTGAAATACGTATATATAAAAAAAATATTTAATTTAATTTATTGGGGGCTAGAATTCCAATAATCCATGCGCTTGATAGCTGCAAGACGAGTTGTTATCTAGCCTTCTACATAGTTAAGTAAATTAAAATACGTACATATAAAAAGATATTTTCTTTAATTTATCGGTGGGCTAGAATTCCAATAATCCATGCGCTTGATAGCTGCAAGACGAGTTGTTATCTAGCCTCCTAAGTTAAGTAAATTCTAATGTAAAATCCATGCTAATTTGTACAGCGCTCTTGAGGCGATTTTTCGCAAAAACAGCGCTATATTAGTTGTCCAAATTTATTATTATTATTATTATACGCACACATATGCATAGTTATATTAAGGTAGCAATTGCGCATTAGTATAGCAAAAGAGCATGCTATTAATAAGCAATTGCTATCTAATAGCATGTGTGTCAGTGACGTTGCTAGTATTGAGCATGCTCTTTTGAGGTCAAACGAGCATGCTCACAAATTAACAGGCGTTTGATTTGTGAGCATGCCCATTGGATTCGCGGGTGAAAGGGGAAGCCTCTAAGCATGTGCGAACAGGCTAGCTCATGAGCATGCTCATTTTGATCCGATATCAGTTCGCGCCTACGCATTCTTTGCAAAAATATCAAAAATGGCCCGCTAGGGAGAAGAAAAAACCTTGCTTTTCGTGATTTATTATGGGAATCACGAAAGTGTTTGGAACACAAATTCACTAAAATACCCACATTACATTTTCAAATTCCCCAAAAGTTCCTTTACCTCCAAAATGAAACCATGTTCTATTGAAATTAGCATTTATTTTTTATTATTTAGTCATTTTTGGATTTGTTGACGTCTTGGACCCAAATCAAACGTTTTATTTTCTTTCATCAAAAGATTCTTAAATCGTTGCGTTGCTTGAAATAATAGTTTACTTAAATAAATAATAGTTTACTTCTGAGCAAATGTAATTGATTTTATTGTTGACATTTGTTTGACATGAGCATGCTCATTAAAGAGCACGTGTGTTGAATTGTTGGCTTTGAGCATGCTCATTCATGAGATCAAACCAAGCTTTCTCATTTATGAGCAAATTTCACTTCTCACAACACTTCACTATTCACACTATCTTTTACAGTTCAAGAAGCCGCTTTTTGGTACGAGCCATGGTCTAATGATCTAATGTCACGGGGCGCGATCATAAACTGCATACCTATTACAAACTAAAGAAGCACTTATTTGCGCAAGTTTAGTAATTGGCTTCCACGCTACCTCAATTTCATTTTATGTAATATTTACGAGTATGTATTAGGGAAAATTCATACTATCTGACTAAAAGGCTAGATAAATAATCTGCTAATTTCGAGTCAAAGCGAAACGAAGTCGATATCAAACATATTATTAACTAATATGATGGTGCAAAACAAAGTTACAGTGCTTTATTTTCTTGCCTCATCCGCACGCTTGGCACTTCTAAAGTATCTCGCCATAAAATGTTTGCTTCTATAAAATTCACACTTATATCTACGTGAGTTTTAAATAATAATAATATGTATTTCTAAGACGTTTCAATTCTTAACACAAATAATAAAGTACATTTAATATAGGACAATAATTTTTCTAAATTTTGAACGTCGCGTCGCGTCGCTTCGAGTCTGCAACATTTCAGCAAAAGTATAAAAAAATTACTTAAGGGCCCGCAACCCGGATTTGTACCGATTTATTACATATTTCCCTTAAACATGGTAAGTTTTAAAGCTCTAAAAAAATATATATGTTATTCTTGAAGATAATATCTAGACTTTGCCCGTGCCGAAACGCAAAGTATATAAAATTCCCTCGATAGAAAAAAATAGCAATACAAAAATTATTATTAACACGTTTGTTTCAGTTATTTTACAAGTTATATGTATGAAAAAAATCACAGTGTTTCTTTAAATGCTGTTTAAAGAAACACTGTGAATGTTTTATTAAACATTTTCGCAATTTTCGCATCGATTTTGTCGCTGTAAATGTTAGAGCTCTCCTCTAACATTCGTAATTTCGTATCTCTCCATCTTCTTCTTTTCGGGCCCGGTTGCACTGCCTTAAAGGGGTAAAAGGAGATGAGGATGTTTTCTTGAAAATTCAGATATACAGTGACCTTTCTCTTGTGTGGAAGACCGAGTGTGCAAACTATCATCAAACTCAAAATAAAATTGTGGATTTGTATAAAAAACAAAGTCACTTACATACAGGATACAGGCACGCTTTATGAATATGTAGATACATATACATACAAGAAATACATACAGCACGAAACGCAAAAGTTACAATATCTTGCGATTTTCTGAAGAAAGACTAAGGCATTTACATAAATAGCTTGTAAGGGTTTTCCACTTACAGAAGGTATAGTAATACTTTGGAATTATATGGATTTTCCAAACGATTCAACACATAAACTACTAGTAAATAGAATTAGGAATTTTACGTAAGAAAAACAATAAAAGTGATTTTGGGAAGGAACGATTAAATACCTAAATAGCTTGTACGGGCCTACCACTTTTAGAAACAGGAACCAGGTCTATAGAACCGAACTAGGGTAGCATGATTAAAGCGGAGTTCCTCCTTTACCTTCGAAAACAAAACGATACCCCCAGGAATGGAAACTGGAGTTTATGTCCTAATTTCAAAGATACAGGCCTACCGGGAGCTCAGGAATTACAAGATGTAAATGAAACACGCTTTCACCTTACGACTGGCCCGGAATTATTATTATAAACCTGAATATTTGATGTTTTACAATGCTTCACGTCAAATTGGGACTGTTGACGTAGAGTTGATCGCACTGTTTACTTTAGCCAGCAGAGCGTCGTGTTCTGCCCTAGATGTCATTTTGTATGTATTTTATTCAACTACGTGACAAGGTTAACAATTATTGTCAAATACAATGCTAGCTTTTTGTTTTCATAAGAATATCGTTAACCACATCGCGGATTTTATGTGAATCCTAACCGCTGGAGCGACCACGCGACATAAATAAATTGCCTCGATTGCTCGCGATTTCCCAAATGATTTTTTTTTAAAGTTTTCGCCAACATAAAAAAACCATACCTTTAAATTTTAACATGGAAACATAAAAAAACTTATTATAGTGCTATATAGCCAATGAATTAACCTGTGTTTTTCCGTTTATCTCATATTTGTAAGATTTATAAAAAAAAAAGAAATAATCGGACTTTAAAACCGCGAATCCTGCGTGTTGTTACTTTCAAACTGCCATGAGGGGTACGTTTTCGAGTCAACATAGAGTATTTTAGATTTCTGTATGTTGTTTGTGGTATACTTGATAATGAAAGGTGCATATCTATATCATATGCATATCATCCATCGCTCCCCACTGAATGAGCGATGGATGCAAATGATGAGGCGACCTCCCTGATGGACGATAAAAAAAACAATATTTCTTTTTTAAATTTTAATTTCTGTTTTATTTTTGTTTAATTTTATTTTGTTTTTAATTTTTTTAAAAAATTTATTATTATTATTTATGTTCGAATTTTATTTTCATTTTTTATGTAATATGGCAGACTGGGATTGCACTACCCTCCCAGCCCTGCTGGAATAAAAACTTAAATAAATAAATAAATAAATATCTATGGAAAAAGGACTTAATTAAGGAGCTAATCAAAAATTCGATATGAAAAAATATTTTTAAAATGTATTTTTAACATCGTTCTAAAATAGTCTACGACGTTCGGATTTGCGACATCTATTTCTTATTTTAATTTTATTTATAACTTCTCACCATACATTCTTATTTTTTATTTTTACATACAAAAAAAATTAATCTCACTAGGACTAGGCCTGTGTTGAGGTTAACATTTATAAAGTTGAGTGATTTTACACACACAAAATACTAAAATACACTATATTTAAAACACTAAAATATTATAATAAAGTAAGAAATACAAATATCATATTAGTGACCAGATGGGTAATTTAAGTATGATTTGTAACAATATAGACCATAAATAAATCTTTAATTACTATACCCACCAAGAAACAAAGCTAGTTCAAAACATATAGGGTGACACTCCAATTTTGGCAAATGGAACTCAAATAAAATATATTTATTTAAAAAAAGCTTATTATTCAAAAAACAAATATTATTAAAAAACAAATCTTATTAAAAAATAAATCTTATTATTTAAAAATTGAAATCTTATTATTTAAAAAAGGACAAGGATGAAAAAAATAGTATGCCAATCCTCTGTTAACACAAATATCTTAACATTATTTTTAAATTTAGCTAATGAATTGGAAGATTTAATGTAGTCTGGCAGAATATTAAACATAATTGGAGCTTGGTATAAATAGTTTCTTTGGCCAAAAGATGTTTTAGTATGTATTGCCATAAAGTTCATTGTTGAGCCAATTCTAGTGGTATGGATTTGTTGGGTTCTTTCTGCAGATTTAGTATTGATAAAAAATCTATAAATTATTTTAGTAATGTACAGCTGTTTTATACACATAACATTAGATTCCTTGTAAAGTAGTTTAGATGGATAACGAATTTTTTTTTGTACATGACTTTAAGAATTAATTTGTGAGCAATATTTAGTGGTTCTACATTGGACTTTAGACAGGATCCCCAGCATACTATATTGTAAGAAAGTCGAGATTGGACTAAGGCATAAAAGACAGATTTTAATTTCTCTTTATCCAATATATGACGAAGTTCTTTAAAAATATAGGTAAGTCTTCTGATATTGTTAACATGTCAATATGGTCATTCCATCTCAAATATTTATCAATATTTACACCTAGGTACCTTATACAGTCTACTCTTTCTAAAGGGTGGCAATTACAATTACAATTTTGCAGACAATTGTGTATAATTAGATTATGAGTGTTGGAAGGCTGACTTTTTGATGATATGCTAAAAGTTACATATTTTGTTTTTGATGTATTCAAAGTTAAGATTTTATTATTTAGCCAACTCTTTACTATTCTTAATCCTGAATCACATTTGTCAAAAGCATCTTTCCAGGTTTTACGCTCAAATATTAAAGCAGTGTCGTCTGCGAAACTAACAATTTTACCTGGAATATCTAAATTACACAAATCATTAATCTAGATTAAGAACAATATTGGTCCAAGTACACTACCTTGTGGAACCCCAATAGAGATTTGTTTGCTTGTGCTTAAATTATCATTTATCTCTACTTGTTGTGTTCTATCGCTAAGATAGGATTTGAACCAACTTAATGCTGTACAACTGTACATTGAATGCCAAGAGAAGATAATTTTTTGAGGAGTAATCCATGGGAAACCGTGTCAAATGCCTTTGATAGATCTAAGAACACAGCTAAGGCTTTGTTTCCATAATCCAGGGCACTAGTGACTTTCGACAATACCTTCAACACTGCATCACTCGTTCCTTTATTTTCTCTGAAACCAAACTGATTGCTAGAGAGTAATTTATTTGGCACGGGTTCAAGTCCCGTTGACGTCATGTATTTTTTCTCGGAAGATTTTTCAATGTGGATGAGTGTTTCAGGCTGATAATTATTGCTTATAATAATTGTTTAGTAATTTATTTGTTTCTAAGAATGATACCAATCTCGACTTAGCCAATCTCTCTATTACTTTTGAAAGCGTGGTCTATGGTCATAATAGTTAAAGCGTAACACTCCTTTTGTATTATGGCGGTAAGGTTTAAATCTTTTCGTTTTTGCAAGAAAAAAACATCGCCCAAAGCGAATTTTATTTTATTTTGCGAAGCTTAGGCGCAAATATTTAAATGTTTTGCGATCATTTTCTAAAGAACTTAATTTTCCACATTTTACAATAAAGGCTTAATTGAAATGGGGTTCTTAGTAGGAGATTTTGAACTTTAAAGCAGTGTTTAAAGGCCAGATACTTCATTTTGGTCCGGGAATAATAAAAAAAAACCTAAAAACGCTCGATTATTTTAAAGGTCAAGATATGATCTACTAGCAGTATTTATTTAAAATTAGATTTATTTATTAAAAACACACTTATGCGTTACTCCGTAGTGCATCGCCTTTGACAAAAATTCGTGCGCTCCCGTATAATCAATATGTGTATATTATAAAAGAAAGTCCAAAAAACGTGCGGCTCGCAAAAACTCAGAAACGAGTCCCGTTACGATCAAGGGTGTTATATGGTGTGGTAGATCTATATACCCCCTCCAGAATGACGATTCCCATTTTTACCTAAAGGGCGTGCTTTTGAAGATATAAGGGCTGGAAATTTCGTCCTGATTTCTAGAACAGTCTTCCGCTAAGTTCTAGAAGATTCGATAGGGCTCTAAAGGGCTCTTGAAGGAGTGGTGGAGTATGTCGTGGAATGTTCGGGAACAGGGAATCGGGAACATCATTATCAGAACACTCTCGAATGTTTTCCTGAGCGAAGCCGGGAAACCCAGCTAGCTATAAACACTTCTTTGAAACATAAAACCGTCAAAACAGGGAGAGCACATAAACATCAATAGCAATGATAATATAAAATGTAAAAAGTACATAAAGAAGACACTACAAGTTAAAGAATGAAGAAGCATTTAAATATTGCGTATCGACTGCCGAAAGTCATTTAGTTTTACACCAAAAAAATCAATGCTTTGACTTGCGTTGACAAGTCTCGATATTCTGGATAAGGGAGAATGGTATCCATAATTAGTAGAATGTTGATTGAGGAACAGCAATTCATTATTTCGGAGTCTCACGGGGAGGGATGTTGAACTAGATGAATTGTAACAAAGCAGGTGTATCAGTAATACTGTTGATAATTTTAAATATGCAAATTAGATCAGAGTCCTTTCTACGTTTTTCTAAAGAAAAAATGTTTAAAATGTGTTCAATTTCATCATATGAGTACTCGCCTCTTTCAAGACCCAACCTCCAAGCAATTCCTCTTAGGAAACGATGTTATACGGATTTGATGTGACAAGTGTGGACAGCATAGAAAGGAGACCAAATGACACTAGCGTATTCAAGGTGAGGGGCGAACCAGCGAACAGTAAAGAGTTTTAAGTGTACTTATATGTTTGAAGTCAGAGGTAATTCTACGAATGAAGCCGAGTAGTTAGATTTTAGGTTAGATTTTCTCCCTACGTATTCGTATATCTTAAATTGCACTGTAATTAGAAAAATATTCTGTTGTACAATAACAAAAACAAATTAATATAATAATAATAAATTAAATCCAAGGTGATTCTGAAAAGAATTCATAATCTCCTCTTTCATAGATGGCGCAAGTATAGTTATTTTAGGGAAAAATGCTTTTTACAAGTTATGCTTTAAAATATTTAGATGAATTAATTGTTCGCGCCCATATCTCCGAAATACGAACATAAATAAATAGTTTTGTCCATAAACAAACCCAAATCTTTCAAGAAAGGCTGAAAAATAAAATATTGGATTGAGTCACCGATACAAAATTGAATTGTTCAGCCTTTCTTGAAAGATTTGCGATTTTTTATGGACAAAACTATTTATTTATATTCATATTAAATGTGTTCGGGCGCAAACAATTAATTTACCTTAATATTTTAAAGCGTAACGTGCAAAAAGTATTAAAAACCCAAAATAATTTAATTGGCGCCATCTGTGATTGCGTAGATTATAACGTATGTGACGTTTAACCTTAAGGCGGCGTTGGCATTACGATTTTATTTCTACGTTTTCTAAAACTAAAATCTCTCTTTATTTTTACCGCCACATTGACCATGGATTAAGTAACACTATTGAGGAATACAGTAAAAACATCCTTCTAGACATCACAGCTCGTTTCATGTTAGCGTTGAGCTGTAATAAAGTACTTCCTGTCACGTGCCAAGCAAAACCAAGTAAACTCCGGTAATAATAATAATTCGTATCAGTCCCCTTCAGTTATGGTTCCAGTCATTAACTTCGCCCGTAATTACTCTCCGAGCACACTCATCTGTTGCCCATATCAGTATTGTTCAGGAAAAACACTTGAATACAGTAGCTAGATTCCAACAGGCAAAGCAAAAAATGCACGACTCTAACTATTTCAACCACGAATGTTGCTTACAGATTTTTACGCACCCTACGAACACAGAGTATTAGGACGTAGATATTCGTTAGCCACGCGTTGCTCTGGCTAACGAAACACAACGCCATCTACTGGATGGTTACCCAACTGTTCACATACAAATCACATACACCACATTCAGACATTCTCATTTAATTATATATTTCAACTAATTTACACAAAACCTTGACAAATTATATACCCAAACCTTCCTCAAGAATCACTCCATATATTGGTGTAGTTTTTGAACAGACGGAACAGAACGCGAACAGACGGACAGACGCGGCGAAGGATTTTAATTTATAATATGTAAATATATCGGATATATCCTACTAATATTATAAAGGCGAAAGTTTGTATGGATGTATGGATGTATGTCTGTTTGTTACCCTTTCACGCAAAAACTACTGAATGGATTTTAATGAAACTTTATAATAATATAGCTCATACATCAGAATAACATATAGCTATAGCTCAGAGCTCTGGCAATATGAAAGTTGTATAAAAAAATTATAATAGGTGGCACGCGAGCTGTATGAAAAATGAATGTGATGCGTATGGAGGGGGCTGTAAGGGGGTGGTGAGGGGGGGGGAGGTGTTGGAGTGGGGGGGGGGGAGAGTGGAGTGGGGATAGGGAAGGTGGAGGAGGCGGAGTGGAAACCCCCTTAATACTATGCGAGCGAAGCCGGGGGCAAAAGCTAGTTTTTAATATTAAAAAAAATGTGCAGATTTATCCATCGAGTTTTAAATGTGCGCAATTGTCTGATTTGATAAAAATTTGAGGAACGAGCTATGCTTGGGAATTTTTCGAAGCAATTGTTTGCGGAATAATCTGTGCGAATAATAAGGCGCTAACCCGCTCAAAAAGAAGAAGAAGGAGAGATATGTAAATACAAATATTCTGTTCGTTAAGTGTAAGCGACGTTTCCCGCCACTCACATAGACTGTAAAATAGGGGTGCTGGGTAGTCCTGGGTAGCCGCCAAGATGCTTGTCAATAACGCCCCGGTAATGGCCCACAAGAGGAAGAGGCAGCGTCCAAAAGGGGGGGCAGAAATGAAATGCAAGTTTTCAAGTCAAGTCCGGGAAGAGGTCCTTAGGTCAGGCAGAAGAGGCGGAGAAGTGCTTGAGACGGTACCAGATCGAGTTTGTCAAGTGCGTGTGTGCGTTGGAAACGCTTCTTGTCGAATGCTCTATGTTCCCGGGGTACCGCTGTATTTATAGCCGGCCCCTTGCCCTTGCCGCCGGCGCGGGTGGGCTCGAACCTTTTGCCCATTTTTCCGGCGGTTCGAGCTTTGGCGGGCTATAACCTCTGCTGTGGGCTACACAGCAGAGTTCTCTGTTGTCTCAGCTCTTCCCCTTATCCTTCTCTTATGTCTGACCCCCACGACCTCTCCCCTAGTAATTTATTTAATTTTATTATGGCATGTCAAATAACTTTCATTGGGGTCCCTGCACCCACATTTTGTCAGGGAAACTTAAATATCTAAATCATTATTAATTATACATTCATCAGAGATATTTATTAACATAAAGGAGAGTCCGGTCTATCTGTCCATATCATTTATTCGGTGACAGATTAGACCGAACTCTCATAATTTGCCAAAACATTCGGAGCCTTTTGTGTATTTCCGATTCAAAAATACCTACTCCCCCAGACGGAGCGTTCCTATTGGTCCGCCCGGTGGGTAGGTGAGGGGAAGGGTAGGAAGCAGTGCCCGCCTGCCCGCGCGGGGGGATTTCGCCCAAGGCGACGAGCACCACAGGAGCCCGTTCTCGGGCCAAGGAACACCTACTCCCCCGGACGGAGCGTTCCTATCGGTCCGCCCGGTGGGTAGGTGGTAGGGGAAGGGTAGGAAGCCGTGCCCGCCCGTCTACGCGGGGGGATTTCGCCCAAGGCGACGAGCACCAACAGGAGCCACAGGAGCCCGTTCTCGGGCCAAGGGAACTGGTCTTTATTCAAACAGGGTACATTTTAATTGTGAACATAATTATTAGCATATTATTTGCCTCAAACCCTTAATCCTACGTTATTTAAAGAGACGAGGACGGCCTGTGAGGGAACTCATCCTTGTCTTCGTCTACAAATATATTTAATCTTTCTTAAAAAATAAAGGAAGAAGATGTCCGGAAGGGAATCTTCTTTCCCTCGTCGACACGTCCGGTACACTCCCCCCGGTGCAGCGTCAGCTGTGCCCTACTCAGCTAGGACGGGTGCGGCGACGTCGGTGTCCCTGGCGGCCGGATCCTCTGTGGCCCGCTGGTGCACGTGGTCTGCCTGCCGCTGGAAGCTGCGTCGGAGGTGGCGTGGCTGGTAGGAGGACGATGATCTTCACTGCAGGCCTTATGTACTCGCCCGTGCTCGTTCTCACGCGTACTGCTCGCACCTGGCCATCTGCTGCGGGAATCGCCTCGACGACTCGTCCCCTGGGCCAGCTGTTGCGGGGCAGGGTGGAATCCACGATGAGGACCAGATCATCCTTCTGCACGGGGGCGCTGCGGTGTTGCCACTTTGGCCTCTCTGCCATGGTGGGGAGGTACTCCTTCAGCCATCGTCGCCAGAACATGTCCGCCATCTGTTGACTGATGCGCCACTGCTTCCGTAGGCCGATCTCTTCGTCCTTCGGGCCGTAAAGCGACAGGTGCGGCCGCCCACCTGCAGATCCTAGCAGGAAGTGATTAGGCGTTAGTGGTTCCTCATCTCTGGGGTCGACGGACAGGTGGGTAAGCGGCCGGTTATTCACGGCATACTCTGCTTCAGCCATTGCCGTCAAGAGGGTCTCTTCCCGGGGTGCTCGTTCTCTTAGGACCGCCTCCAGGGCTCGTTTCACAGACCTTACTAGCCTCTCCCAAGCTCCCCCCATATGCGGTGACATTGGCGGGAGAAAGTGCCACTCTGTTCCTTGCGTGGAGAGATGATCCTGCAGTCGGGGGTCCTCTTGGAGCTCTTTTAGCGCCCCCCTCATCTCGCTGTCCGCCCCGCGAAAGTTCGTTCCGTTGTCCGAGTAGATCGCTTCGGGCTGTCCTCTCCTCGCGGTCATCCTTCTAAGGGCCATAATGGCGGAATCGGCTGACAGCGAGTGGGCGATCTCCAGGTGTATAGCTCGGGTGGAGAGGCAAGTGAACAGGGCCCCGTATCTTTTTTCCCGCCGCCGGCCGATGGTAACGTCAATCGGCCCGAAGTAGTCCAGCCCGCAATTGGTAAACGGGCGTACATGGTGGGCTAGTCGGGCTGCCGGTAATTGACCCATTAGCGGCGGGTGGGGCCTCCCTCTTCGTATGCGGCATTCGGGGCAGGTGTGCGCAATTTTCCTGAGGTTCGTCCGTAGTCTCAGTATAAAGAAGCTACTTCTTAGCTCGGACATGGTTCGCTCTGTACTTGCGTGATCCCCTTTTTTGTGATAGTGGAGGATCAGCAGGCGTGTGTAGGGATCATCCCCGTCTAGTATGATCGGGGTCCGTACGCTTTGCACGACTCTTTTAGCGGATCGTAGCCGGGAGCCCATTCGTAGGATTCCGTCAGGCCCGAGAAATGGTGTCAGGGCATTGAGTCGGCTCCCGGTGGGTGTCGGCGCGCCAATGCGCAGCGCCCTCATGTCTGTGTTGAAGGCATCCCTCTGAGACTGCCGGACCCAGCGGGCTTCAGCTTCCTGGATCTCTTCCGCGCGCAGGGGGCCTTCATGGAGGGCGCGATAGGGTCCGTCGCGACACCGCCTGATGAACCGCAGCATCCATCCTGTTGAACGGATCAGTCGGAGCCAGGATGAGAAGCGCTCGATAGGCGGCAGGGCCTTCTCTTCTACGGTGGTAAGGCCCACAAACTTGGGCTTCCGCTCCAGGGCACTTTCGTCCGGCTGCATCCCGTGACCGCGTTGCACTGGCCACTCAGTATCTGGGAGAGTGATAAAGGGTGGTCCGGAGAACCACCTTCCAGTTTGTGTGAGGTCCGGTACCTCCACGTCGCGTGTCCCGATGTCCGCTGGATTGAACTTTGTGGGGACCCATCTCCATTCGCTGGTACTCGATAGATCGTCGATCTCACCCAAGCGGTTGGAGACAAATGTTGAATAGCTCCTTGAGTCCGTTCGTAGCCAGCATAGAACCGTTGTGGAATCTGTCCAGTAGGTCGTCCGACTTATGTGGCACTGCGTCTCTTTTCTTATGCTGGCCGTGAGGCGGGCGGCCATCAGCGCTGCTTGAAGCTCGAGCCGCGGGATAGACAAAGGCTTGAGGGGCGCCACCTTACATTTACTTGCCAGGAAGGTAGCGCGTTTGCCCTCCGGGTTCCCCTCGACCAGGTACGCGATGGTGCAGCAGGCAGACTCCGAGGCGTCGCAGAAGAGGTGCAGCTCGAATGCCCCGTTCTTTCTTTGCAAGCAGCGCCTCGGGACTCGGATGTCATTCTCCTGCAGCGTCTTTACCCAGCTGGCCCATCGTGTCGCATGCGCGTCCTGGATGCGCTCGTCCCAGCCAACGCTGGACCTCCAGACATCTTGTAGGAGGATCTTCGATCGCACGGTGAGGCAGGCTACAAACCCCACCGGATCGAAGATTTTCATAACGGTGCTCAGCAGCTGCCGCTTTGTTGGGTGTCTGACGAGCTCCGCTGCTTCGGTCTCCTTGAATTTGTAGATGAACTCATCGCTGCAAGGGTCCCACGCTAATCCCAGCACCTTTTCCGTTTCCGCATCGGCGCCGCTGCTTATTGTGACGGCTGACTTTGCCCTTTTTTCTGCTGGAACACTCTGGATGGCGGTGGGCGCGTTGGATGCCCAGCTAGCGAGGTAAAACCCTCCTTGAGCCAACAAGGCACCGACCTCTCGAACCAGCGTCGCGGCTTCCCTCACGGTGTCGGCGGCGTCCAAATAATCGTCCATATAGAATTTAGACCGCACTGCAGCGGCGGCATCGGGGAACTCAGCGGCGCCTTGCTCGGCCACTCGGTTACGCACGAACTGCGCACTACTCGGGGAACACGTTGCGCCGAACATCATTGCCGTCAATTTGTAGGTGCTAGGTGGTTCCTGTGGCCTAGCGCGCCATAGGAAGAGCTGGGACATCTGGTCTTCCTTTTTTATGCGGATCCTTAAAAACATTTCCTCTATATTGGCTGCTAGGGCGACCTTCCCCTCGCGGAACCGCAGCAAGTTCCCCAGCAGTGAGGACAGGAGGTCGGGCCCGGTTAGCAACCGGTCGTTCAGGCTCGTACCTCGGCAGCGGCTGGCGGCGTCAAATACCACCCGCAATTTCCCGGGGTTATTCGTGTTTGATACGGCAAAATGCGGCAGGTACCATTTCCTTCTGCATGGAGTGCTTGCTTCCTCCTCGGACAACTTTACCGCATATCCCCGCTCTATGAGGTGCTCTATCTTGCCTGTGTACGCCGCCGCCAATTGGGGCTCCCTGCCCAATTTCCTTTCAAGCGAGGCGAGCCGGTTTATTGCGCACTGCCGGTTGTCGGGCAGCCAGGCGTCGTCCTCCCTCCATAGTAGGCCGGTCTCCCACCGGTTTGTCCCTGCTAGGCGGGTGGTGCTCTTCAATAGTGCCTCTGCTCGTTGGATGTCCGCGGACACCCGGATCGCGGCGGTCACGCCCAGCGAATCCACGGCGAAATGCTGCTTGACCAGCCTGTCCACCCTGTGGTCCGGGTCCGCTGCCTTGGCCGACATGTTGAGTGTGATGCCGCCGTCGATGTCCCGACGTCCTCCATGCATGATCCAACCGAGGGCCGTCCGTGTCGACATGCGGCCGCCGCTTTCCATTTGCTGTTCACGTGCTACCAGGAGATGCACGTTGTCTTGTCCTATCAGCATACGCGGTTGCACTGGCCGGTGGCCCACTACTGCTTGGTCCGGCAAGTTCAGATCCCGCACCGTGTTGGCGGAGATGGCGTACTCCCCACTGTCGCCTCGCACTGATACTTTCGCTCGCCGAGAATCGCTGTCTGACCAGCAGGTCCCGTAGGCCCCGTGTATGCGCAGTCCACAGGGAGGCCCGCTTGCTCCCACTTGCTCTGCTATTGCTGCGTCGATAAGGGTTACTGTTGACCCGTCATCGAGCAGCGCGTGTGTCAACACTTGACCTTTCGGGCCACAAACTTTCACTGGCACCACTTTCAGGAACACTTCACTTGGCCCGAGGGCCACCGTCGTATTCACGGTGTCACTGCTTGCGGGGTACCGCGACCCGTCGTGCAATAGTCTGTGGTGGGCGAAACGGCACGTGCCCACTCCACAGCTCACTTTAGATTTGCAATAACGGGTATAGTGGCCCTTTTCTAAACACTTGTTACACACGCGCACTACTTTCGCGAGTTCCCACCGGGCGGGAACATCCATCGCGGCGAACTGCGGGCACTCGCTCAATGTGTGGGCGCCATTACACTTTGCACACTTCACACTCTTCTCACTTTTCTCACTTTTCTCACTTTTGTTGCCCCTTTCACTTTTGTCGCCCTTTTCCCAGTCCTTCACTGCACTCTTTTCATATCCCACTTCATATTAATATCAACACTTTTAATATCAACACTTCAGAACTAGGTTTCTATAATCATACAGTGTACAGAAAAGACAGAAATGAAAAAAATAAATCCAGGGGAGGTGGAGTGTTAATATCCATAAACAACAAACTTCATTCAAGAAAACTTAAATGCATCTATACACATCTGGAGCAACTTTTCATCATGGTATCCACTAAAAAGGAAAAAATTATTATCGGCTCCGTCTACATTCCCCCATCTTCTGACGCTCAACTATACAAAGACCACTACCATGAAGTTGAAACGATCCGGAGAAGATATCCTTGCGCCACTATTATTTTGACAGGAGATTACAATCTGCCTAATATTGCATGGGACGTAGAAAACAACAAAACTTCATGCACGGACAACATCCACCACGGTTCTCATGATATAATCGAAATGTCAAATTTTCTTAGCCTCCGACAGTTAAACTGTGTTTTGAATATAAATTCTCGTCTTCTCGATCTAGTATTTTCCAATTCTTTATCAGTAAAAGTGTCCGCATCTGTTGAATCTATTCTCCCAGTTGACAAATACCACCCACCTCTAATAATTGAATGTAACAGTTCAATAACTAAAAAAAATCCATCTGCATCAACTAAGTTGAACTTTTTCAAAGCAGACTATAATCAAATCATTAATTTTTTATCTTCAACCGACTGGAAATTTTTGGACACTGAAGAAAACATCAATGTAATGGTTGACAAATTTTACTTAATTCTAAATAATGCTATTGATTTATTTGTACCCGTTTCAAAAATGTATACGCATAATTACCCAAAATGGTTTAGTACCGATCTTATTAAATTAATTAGAGACAAAAAAATCGCTCATAAAGCTTACAAATCATCACATGATCCTATTGATTACGCAAAATTTTGTGAACTAAGAACGAGCATCAAAAAAATTTCCAAGTTATGTTACAAAAAGTGCATCGATAACTGCGAAGAATTGGCTCTTGCCAACCCTCAAAATATCTATAAATTTTCAAACCTACTAAACAATAATGACTCCGGTGTACCCTCTAATATGTATTTAAATAACAAAATGGCCGATAATCCCCAAGAAATCGTTAATTTGTTTGCTGAATTCTTCAGCAAAGTCTACGATTCTGCAAACAACTCTCCATTATTCAACGCCACAACATCTAATGATAACCAGATCGATTTCAATCAATGTATATTTGAAGAAAGTGATATTAGAAATAAATTAAAGTCCCTAGACCCGAAAAAATCGGCTGGTCCCGATAACATTCCTACAATCTTCTTATCTAAATGCTTATCAATCTTAACTTATCCTCTTACTAAACTTTTTAATTTGTCAATAAAAACTGGCATCTTTCCGAATAAATGGAAAACAAGCTTTCTGTCTCCAATTTTCAAGAAGGGTGATAAATCCGATATATCCAACTATAGACCTATCTGTATCCAGTCGTCGATCCCGAAAATATTTGAATCTGCTCTGCTCTCTAAACTATCTCCTGAGATTAATAAAGTAATTTCACATAGACAACACGGTTTCATGTCAAAAAGGTCTACTCTCACAAATTTGATGATCTATCAGGAATACTTATTTAATAATATGCACAATCGTCTTCAAACAGACGTGGTATACACTGACTTTAGCAAAGCTTTCGACAAAGTCTCACACAAAATACTTATGCACAAATTAAAATCCCTTGGAATAACGGGGCATATTTTGAGATGGTTTGAAAGTTATTTATACAATAGAAAAATTTCAGTCAAACTCAACTTGCACTTTTCAAATCAATTCGAAATCTTCTCCGGAGTCCCCCAGGGGTCACATCTGGGACCAGTGCTGTTTTCCTTGTTCATCAACGACATAACTACAATCTTTGATGGAGTTATGATACTTTTATTTGCTGATGATCTTAAAATTTACAAAACAATTACTAATCTCAATGACTGTTGCGTATTACAAACAAATCTTGTGAGGCTACAAGAATGGTGCATCCATAATGAACTCTTCCTCAATATTGAAAAATGTCAAACAATAACTTTTGCCCGAATTAAAAATCCTATTAAATATGAATACAGCATCAACAACATCTTTCTAAAAAGAGTTGAACAAATCAAGGACCTAGGTATTATTTTTGACAATCAATTATCTTTTGTTTCTCATATAAACGAAATAACTAACAAGGCCATGAAAAGCTTAGGGTTTATATTGAGGACGGTAAAAGATTTTAAAATAATTAATTCATTTAAGTTGCTGTTCACTGGGTTAGTGAGAAGCCATTTAGAGTACAATTCAACAATCTGGGCTCTTTTTTATAAGATTCACCAACAAAAAATTGAGAGAGTGCAACATAAGTTTTTGAGATTTATAAACTATAAATTAGGAATTCCAATCGAAGAACTTAACTACACATTTTTAATGGACTTACTAAAATTAAATGAATTAACTTCAAGACGAACAATGAGTGATTTAATTTGTCTTTTCAATATTTCAAATGGCAGACTGGACGCCCTGGATTTAACCAAACTAATCCAACTGCGAGTACCTACCCGTAATACAAGATTGAATGCGCCGTACTTCGTTAACGCGCCTACTAATAATTACTTCGAAAACTCGCCTATCGAAAGACTTCATCGACTTGGAAATGAATATAACTCAATCGATGTTTATCGTCATCTGTCAGTGTCCAAATTTAAATTCAGTATATTGGAACAGTTACAATAGAACTATAAATCCCCATCTTGAAATTTTGTGTGCACAGTTTATTGTAAACCCTCATAGTTAAGTTCCGTCAAAACACCTACAATATAGGGCGTAATAAAGGTTAGTAATTTATAATTTATAAACAAACCTTATAAAAACTGTTCTTGTTTATCGTTGTAATAGGTAATAATAACAAATTTACTTTAACGACTTATACTTTGATTAACATTTTAATTTGATTGTAATTAGATACTCTGTTATATTATATTATCGAACTCATTTGTCCTCTCCGTGATAGTTTACTGAAGTATCTGACATTATTCCATGGTTTCAGTATAAAGGGGATTGGTATATTTATGGTATAAAGTATTTCGTCTTCGGAAATTGAATTCCTTGCAGAAATTCTGACGATAAAGTAATTGGTCAAAATGCAATTGTTTTGTATATTAATTTTAGTGCGGTGCAAGTCGGTAGTATGTATTTTTGTTTAAAATCAACTTCGCTATGTATTCAACACATAAATTGCACATATATTAAAAACTCACCATTATTATTATTTGTTATATACGTATATACATATAAAACTGATTTTTTTCTCTTTATTGTATAATGCTATACTTTTTACTTACCAGCTTTATTTATATGTACCATGTGTAAAAACTATTCATGTTTTCTTTGTATTCTAAACACACCTGTATGCACTAAAACATAAAAATGTAAATGTATGTAAAAGCCCATAAGGGCGTTAATGATTAATAAATAAATAAATAAATAAATAAATAAATAAATAAATAAATAAATAAATATCCCGCGCTCTGTGCGTGCACCTGCTCGCGGCGCGGGCGGGTTGTCTTGGCCGGGTCGACCAGGCCGGAGCGCGGGACCGCATTCGCGAGCCGCTTCAGAAAGGCCGCAAACTGGTGGACGTCCGCTTGCTCTGGGTTGTCCGCGACCTTCTCCAGCCAGGCGATGCGTAGGGCGAAGGGCATCTGCGAGGACATCTCGCTCAGCAGCGCAGGGTTCATTAGGTAGTTGTCGGCCAGGTTGCCGAGCGACGTCACCACATTCTGAACCGTCCCCGAGTACTCGACCAGGGCCTCGTTGGTCGCATCGTCGGCGAGCCGCGGTAAATTCTTCACCCTCTCGTGCATCACCGCGGCAATCGCTTGCGCCCCCCCGAACCGGTTCCTGAGGGTCTCCATGATCTCTCCGACCTGCTCGGGATCCATCAGAAGTGGGTTGACCGCATCCCGTGCCTTCCCGCGCAGCGCGCGCTGGAGGCGGATTAGATTCTCCGCCGCTGTCATCCCGCACGTGTCCGTTGATTGCTTAAACTGCGCTGAGAAGGTGGGCCACTCCACTGGGTCACCGGAGAAGGTGGGCAAGTCCTTAGCCGTGGACTGCCGCGCTATCAGGGCCGCCATCCGGTTGTCCTCCTCGTAGGTTCTCGGCGTAGCTCCGGACTGCGAACTACGGATGGCGTCGGCCACCACGGCGGCGAACTGTGCGAAAGGGTCCGGTCCACGGTCGACCCATTCCCTCGTCTGCCGTGCGGTTTCTGCGGCTGTGGGATGCCCCGGGAAGTGCACCGAGCCAGCTGTGGGCCCGGTGGGTACTGAAGCTGCGGGTGCCACCGGCGGGAGATCGGGCGGCGTTGGGCCGGCCCCGGTGTCGGCGGCGGGCTTCGGCTGTGCTTCCCCGGCATCGCTGGTGTGCCTCGGCTGCGCTTCCCTGGCCTCGCCGGTGTGGCTCGGCTGCGCTTCCCCCGCATCGGCGGGGTGCCTCGGCTGTGATGCCCCGGCTGACTGGGCAGGCTCTGCTGGCTCTTGAAAGGTCCGTGACGCCTCCAGCATGCTGATCAGCCGCTCCATTTGCCGAGCCGAGTCCCGTGCCTGCTGCTTGCTGCGCTTCCTTTCCGCCCGTAGCTCTCGTTGTAGCAGGCGGAGGGTGTCTTCTGTGGAGGGCTCGCTGTCCGAAGCTGACTGCTCTTCCGCCGAAGCGGAGGCGCTCTCCGGAGCGGGGGCGTCTTCCTCTGCTCTTGCCTGCTCCGCGACCGGAGCAGCGGGGCTCAGGCCGGGGCGATCGGCACCGTCTTCTTCTCCACCTCTTCCTGACCGCAAGGACCTGGGCATCGTAGCGGCTGGTGACTGGATCCGGCTCGAAGGACCACTATGTAAGCGACGTTTCCCGCCACTCACATAGACTGTAAAATAGGGGTGCTGGGTAGTCCTGGGTAGCCGCCAAGATGCTTGTCAATAACGCAACGGTTAAAAATTACAAAAAGTTGGTCACGTAGTAAGGGTACGTTCCCTTACTGTAAGCCGCCCGATTACGAATGTTACAAGATTTTGTGCAACGTCTTAAATGCAAAGAAAAAGCTTGTGTTCTCTCTTTCTAAATCTGTTTATATTGTATATCTGATAATATAGTAAAATGAGATTGAACGAGTTTTATAAGGACATTTCATTTGGAAATTATCTTAACTCTGCAAATAGTGTCAGTATTGATGTCGCAACAATCTTAGGTTCACTTTCTTTATCTCCTAAAATAGCTTTCATTTTACAGTGATTTTAAACCTGCAATAATTTTTTACGTAGTCACTATGATTTTGTTTATATCCAGATCTTTTCTCAATCATTTCATGATTAGCTTATTACATTTTAGGCATAAAATAAAAATAAAATAATTAATATAAGAACAATCAATCAAATCTGGTACCTAATGTATGCTAAACTGTCAAACAACTGTCAAATTTTTTGCGAAATTTTCTCAATTTTTCTTTCCGCAAGAACCTTCTACAGAGTATTAGAAAACTTTTCAAAAAAATAATGACATAGGTAAAGTCATTCTGAAGTTATGGCGTGACCAAGGGAAGGAACAGGGATTCAATTTTATATATATATAGATGACATTTGTATAGCGCAGTTTTATATTAGTTTTATATAGCGCAGTTTTATTTCACTTCAAGTGTGTCTACAGTAATTAATTAACTTAAAAACAATCTAGTTGTCGATACATTTTAAGATTTTCACGGCCAAAAGTATTTTCGATATTTGTCTTTGGGGTGTTATGCCGTGTTGCGCTACCTCCTTCTTTAGTCAAAGTTTCGGACAGCGTTGCAGTGTCCATCATCTGGGCAGATCCGGTAGACATTAAAAATTATTTAGACGTCTACCGGATCTGCCCTGATGATGGACACTGCAACGCTGTCCGAAACGTTGGCTAAAAAAGGAGGTAGGGCAACACGGCATAACACCCCAAAAACAAATAACGAAAATCTGGTTTTCAGTCAAATTTTTCCTATAGTTCTTGATCTAATACTATGATACAAAAATGTACAATACAAAGCAAAGACAAGTATAAACTATAATATGCTACAAAATGTGCAATAACAGTGCTATCATAGCACAGGACAATAATAATAACTAGCATAACATAAAATAAAAGGTACAGTACATTATGAAGCAATGATAAGAGAACTACAAATAATCATTAGTAAGAGTGCTATAGCACAGGACAATAGTACAGGATTCTAGCGTCTTATCATTATTATTTATTATCATTATTAAGATCGCTAAATGTATTTGAAAATGTATTTTGAAGCCATAAGTATTTGAAATACAAATTACAAAATACATCAGCATCAGGTAATTGAAATACCAATTACAAAATACATTTTAGGAGGTAATTGAAATACAAATACAAAATACGTATTTGTATTTCAAATCCGTATTTCAATTACAAGTAATTCAAATACTGCCCAGCCCTGACTCACACCATAAGCAATTTTCGCTTCTGACCAACAGTAGCACATTGCGACAACAATGCTTTTTGATGAGGAAATGCCGCTGCCTGGCTTTTGCTGAATGTGGCTAAAATGTTTCACTTCCGAAATGAAAAGAGTTATGGCTCGGTAATGGATTTGTTTATGGCGATGATATATTATTGAGTTTAGGGTTACACAGAGGATAGGGTTCTTTGTGTAAGTTCTTCACTGACCCGAGGAAAGTGTGGATTATATGTAAATGATATCGTTGGTAATGATACAGGGTGTCCAAAAACTGTAGCGGGGTTTTATTTTGTTTGTGACGTCATAAAGGAGCGTTGCGGTGATAAATGGTATGTGTCGGCGGCCGATCGTAAAATCAGGCAGATCATGATGCGCCTAGCTACTTCGTGAAGTGCCTCAGGCGCATCATGATCGGCCTGATTTTACTATTTGCCTGCGACATATGGACAGCATCGAGCACTACTTTGTGGAGATTCAGTAGCAATGGAGTCGTACCCGGCGACGCACGGTGCTTTTTGAGTGCGAACCTATTGCCGAAACGATTATTCTGTAGTTAGCGCTCAGCGTTTTCATCGTGCGGAACATCATTCTCGCAATGCACCGAATGACAAGAGCATTAGAAAATGGTAAAGGATGTTCGAAAATACCGGATCAACTGTATTTGTACGAATTCAAAACACGGGTCTTTCAGGTCAAGTATTTCCACGAAGGCCGACGTGGGCGAGCACTCACTAAACAGAATGTTTTCCTCCAGCATTTCATTGGCAAATCTTAGTCAATTAGAGTAATCGGTGTCATTCAGTTCTTGAATCACCTGGATTTTATAGGCTTTTAGATGTAAGTCTTTCTTCAAAATTAACTGCAAAGACGATTTTTTTGATATTGAGTGCTTGACTTCGTTTGCGAATGGATAACGATGGATTTTTGCCAACCGAAGCCCTTACTTCTTCGATCGTCTCTTATCCTCTAATTGACCCCGGGCGACACCGGTATTGATCCGGTATTTTCGAACATCCGAATCCTTTTTGTAATGCTCTCGCCACTTGGTGCATCGCGAGAATGTTATTCCGCACAATAAAAACGCTAAGCGCTAACTACAGAATCACCGTTTCGGTAATAGGCTCGCACGCAAAAAGCACCGTGCGTCCCCGGTACGACTTCATTGCTACTGAATCTCCACGAAGTAGTGCTTGGCGCTGTCCATATGTCGGCGGCCGATCGTAAAATCAGGCGGATCATGGTGCGCCTAGCCACAGCGTGATCTGCCGCCATTTCAAGTTAGGCACATTATAATAATAATATCTTTATTTGGAAAACAAACAGCTTTACAAAGATACATAAAAAATGAGTGCTAAAATAAAACAGTAAGACTAAAACCATGTTTTCGCTGATATTTATTTATTTATTTTTTTATTAGCTAGACAAGAAAAACTAAGAAAAAAATAGTTAAGAGAAGCTAAATACTTAAATATGCATGATAAGAATATAGAAAAACACAATAAAGGGTTAGCTTAGGGGTCGTCCATTAATCACGTGATGTTTTTTAGAAACTTTTTAACCCCCCCCCCCTGGTGATATGTGGTGAGGTTTTAGACTAACCCCCCCCCCCTCCCGAAATCACGTGTATTTTTTTTTGTACAAAGTATTTTTAAATTTTCAGAATATTATCACGAAAAATAAATACACGTGATATCTCATTATACCCCCCCCCCCTCGTGATATTTCGTGATTTTTCCGAACCCCCCCCCTTTTCGACAAATTAGGGAATATGTAAATATATTGCAAATTAGGAAAAGAAATCTGATAAATAATAAAATAAATATAAATATGGATGTTAAGTGGTGTGTTGTGAGGCATTACATTTATCTAAATGTGTTTTTTGAATTTGTTGAAAGTTATATTGAAGATGTCTGTATATGTGAGGTGTGTGTTATGATCGTGGCAGGCTCGATGTATGAATTCATTTTCTAAGTAGTTGGTGTTGGAGCGGCTGTTATAAAAAAAGGAATAAGCTGTTATAAATTATTATTGTCGCACAATATTGTCACATAGCGCAGGCAGCGCCTCTATTGCTGCATTTTACAACTCTTATTTGAATGTGCCTAAGCGAATAGCAAGGCGGAATGTCGGACTTTCATCTTCGATCGGTACGCCTGGTTATAAATCTGCCTTTTCGTGATGTACCCCTGCACATTGTGAAATGTCGGCAGATCACGATGTGGCTAGGCGCATCATGATTCGCCTGATTTTACCATCGGCCGCCGACACATACACTGCATCACCGCACCGCTCCTTTGTGACGTCACAAACAAAACAAAACCCCCCTACAGTTTTTGGACACCCATTAATAGCGATAAATTGTAATGGGTTTGTTTACAGTGTTATTCCATTGGTTCTTAGCGTTCATGTATAAATATTTATAAAAAGTATCATCCCACTATTGAATTTGATAGCCACCTCTGATCTGGAGCCCCAAAATACCCGAAAAAAACTCTTGACTCCGTGCAGAAACGGGCAGTCCGTTTGATAGATTTTCTTATTTTGTAATCTTTAGAGCACAGGCGTCAGGTAGATATAGAGTCCTTGTTCTTTTTTTTCGTTAACTCCACACAGAAGTCACACTAATCACTAGTCATCTTTGAAGATGTTGTGTGGAGAGTCTTTTTGAGGAGAGGAAGGAGTGAACATGGGTCTTAAAGAATACCTTCAGCAGCCGCTACCCGAATTTCTACCGATTTCTTACATATCTCCCTTAAATATGTAAAGTTTTAAAGCTCTTATAAAAATATATGTTATTCTTGAGATAATATCTAGACATTCCCCGTGCCAAAACGCAAATTATATAAAATTGCCTCGATAGAAAAAAATCGCAAATTATGCTCCAAAAATTATTATAAACACGTTTCTTTAAGTTATTTTACAAGTTATATGTATGAAAAAATTCACAATGTTTCGTTAAATGCTGTTTAAAATAACTCGCGCGAGATTTTTGCTCTATTTTAAATAAGTCGTGTTTTATTAAACATTTTCACAATTTTCGAATCGATTTTGTCGCTTTAAATTTAAATACTAGCGCGCTCCTCTAACATTCGTAATTTCATATCTCTCCATCTTCTCCTTTTTGAGATCGGTTGCGGCGCCTTAATAGTAGGTACACAACTGCTATCTCTGTACAAATCGCAAGTGTACCCCACGGTATAATTTGGCAGCCACCTCTGGTCTGGAGCCAAAAATTCCTCCATCGTTTGGATTCGGGCGGTCCGTTTGATTGATTCTTCCATCTTATCAAACGTTTGAAATTTTTAGAGCACGTGGGAAAACCGACCTTGTTCTGCCGGTATTTCAATGG
This sequence comes from Limnephilus rhombicus, assembly GCA_929108145.2. NCBI lineage: Eukaryota > Metazoa > Arthropoda > Insecta > Trichoptera > Limnephilidae > Limnephilus > Limnephilus rhombicus. Next base: position 29,048,833 of record OV815285.1, read on the forward strand.
ACTAGCGCCATTGATCCCCTCGGCACCGGTGCGTAATCGGGAAACACCCCAAACGCGCAACCATTTTTCGCGTGAGAACGGTAGCTTCTACGACTCGTTCTTGAGTTCAACAGCTCGGCTGTGCAACGATTTGCCGGCCTCTGTGTTTTCTCCCTCCTACAACATGGGTCTCTTCAAGACCTATGTTCACTCCTCCCTCTCCTCAAAAAGACCCTCCACACAGTGTCTTCAAAGATGACATAGATCCTGAGGGAAATTATTTTCCCCAGGGCCTCCTGTATGGAGTTAATGTAAAAAAAATCCCCATTAATAATGTCATGTTGGGAATTTATTTTTGTTATCGAAAAAAGCGAGGTTATTTCTGTTATACTATTTTTGAACTGACTTTTGCGGCATGAATTTAATAAAATTACCGTGAAAGTAATAGTTTTTAGTAACGTAGATCCTTTATATATGAATAAATAAATACAAATTCCAGAACATTTAAATTTTGCAACAATGAATGAGATAAATAGGAAATTAACAGTTTTGTTTCAAATTCCTTAAATAAAAGGGCTGTGTTTTTTAATTTTGAGTTTTCAGTCTTAATTAAAAATGTTTGTGGTGAGCAAACATTCTTCATGTTTGTAGGTTACAATATTGCAATTTTTAAATTCTAAAGTATATTTTAAATACAAAATCAAAAACTTATTTTTATCTAGTTTGTAAAATGGAATTTGTTTTTACGGAATCTTTTATTTATTTTACCCACTTTCCAAATATAAGACAAAAAAGTCCCGATAAACTGCTTTTTAGCAGTTTGTCTAACGGGTTCCTTACATTAAAGATCTTATAGTGAGTTAATAGTTACATTTTACTATTATATAAAATAAAATTAAAATTTTTACAGGAACATAAAGAAAAAAAAAATATGAAAACATAAATAAAGTCTTTAGAATATTATGTCATTGTAAGCTAATACAAAATAATTCTTTCAGTAAGCCAAGTCTTCAGTAATTTCACCAATCATTTGTTTTGGGAACAGTTATTAATTTAACGTTCTTTGAACATATTTATTTTTATGCTTAGGTAAAATTAGTCCTTCATTAAAGTTAAAACGAGTATTATGGTTGTGTTCCAGCCTGTTTATATATAAAGGATTATTTATGTGCTGAAATATAATTTTGTACCACAGAATTGCTCTTACTGAAAGAATTTTGAGACTCTGATAGAAGTATGGAATATTACGCCTTTCTTTGTATACATTTTTTTCAGCTAATATTTTAAGCAATGAATTTTACAGTGATTGAAAATGGTCTATATTTGTTTTACTGGAAAATCCCCAAGCTGTTATTCCATAGCTTATAACAGATTCAGCTAGAGATAAGTAAATTATTCAAAGTGTGCAGAAAGGAACATTTTTTTTAGTTTATACAATCTACTTACAATTGGTTTTAAAAATAAGAAATACGAAATTCGAAAAGAAATTATTATTGAAAATACCTTCTTTGACTGGAAAAGAAATGTACATAATCTTTCCACGAACTATTTTTTGTCAGTTTCTAATTAGTTAGGTTTTCACATGTTTTTCAATTGAATAAAATATTCTCGTAATTTTTTAGTAAGGGTGTTAAGGTTCGAAAATCAACTAAAATTTTTTTTATACAGAGCGCGAGTTAGGTTTAATGATGCAATACTTATTCCTGTTGTAATGACTGATTCACTGCACAAAATAGATAAAAACAAACACTTACCAACCTGCCTCGTAAAATGAAAAAAGTCATTACAAAAAGGTACGTGGTGCCAACTGTACGAAGGTAATTATGATAGGCCTAATCTGATTTTGATGACAATCGCAGTTAGACAACAATGAGGGTACATCACATAATGGGTGCCTTTATTCCATGTGTCGGGTAATTTATTGCTCCTTGGTTCAATGCAATTATGGAAATATCTGTCATTGTCATTGTCACTATCACGATCACTGTTGCAGAGAAGTAAGAACGTTGGTTCTGGTCCCAGAGGTTGTAGCTTCTAAACCCGCAACACTAATTCATAGTAATAAATAAATACTGTACACAAAAAACCCTTTTCTGAGAAAGCCCACATGGACCAAACAATTTGGCGTCTTGTCTTATTTTTTTTGATAAAAACAGTTGTGTTATTTAAAAAATTACAGTCAGAATAAGTAAAGTTAAAGTTGACACCAAAGCTTACCTTTTGGTAATTTTTATCGAGGATTTTCTTATTTCGAGTTAGTATCACACGAGTGATAGTTGTGCGATATTAAAGGGATGAGAATCGTGTGATGAAAAATGCGTATTAATGAAATAATAAATCTACGAAATTACTAGATACCAAGATAAATAACATTTTGTTGGTAATTTAATGTTGTAATAATATATTGCCCTTTTGTATTTAATGGATATTTAATCAAATAAATCGTAGGTACATTCTTCTTTAATAAACCTTTTCACGTACTTGCCTGCTGGTTTACCGGGTTATTGGGGGTTATTGGCTTCCTTAAAAATCGTTGTTTTAAAAAACTTTACCTAAAACCTTCTACACTACAATTACAATAAATAAAAGCATCACTTTTACCACCACTTTTGTTAATTAATATTCAATTCTCTTTCAGTGCTGGCTACCCGAGAGTTTATTTTATTTTCATTTATGTACACAGTTTTCTTTTACCCACCTCACTACACAAAGTCCATATCTCCTCTGTTTGAAATTTAATGAAAGCACTATTTACAGTTTTATCCAAAGATACTTAATTTTTTTCTATACATAACAGGTAAGCGTTTACAATTGAGAATTATAATTAATTGCATATGAAATTTTAAACCAGAAAGCTTTGACTACTGGAATGAATACATAAATATTTAAAATAATTACTTAATTACGTTAAAACGTTTGTTAAATTAAATAAAAAATACGGACGTAATAAAACATCCCTTCATATTACCACAGCGGAAAACGAAGATTTTGAGTAGCCCAAAATTGTATAAATACGTCAAAGGTGAACTTAATCATATTTCTAAAGAGGGGACTTCAACCAGGTACACTTTATTTGATTAGCAGTAAGGGACAAGGAAGCACGCTGTCCGGACGATGAGGCTTTTATGTTTAAAGAAATTTCATAAAATAATCACGAAGGGTCGAAGATTATGGAGTGGGAAAAAATAAACATCAAGTAGAGAAAACAGACCATTCCTCGAAGGGGAACAATCCCGGGGGTGTAGTGGTAGCCTGTATTAACAGACCTTCCCACTTCCTTCTGCTCGCCTGGTACACAGTACTAGCATCAGACCTACTACCTACTTGCTGCACGCAAGTTATTCGGGTACGGCGCGCGCAACCTCTGCCTTCTCTCTCCTGCCCCTCTACAGATCGTAGCGGCCGCTACGCCAAACCCACACCGAGATAAAACATTGCATCATACAATCACACACACACGCAAGGTCACTACACAACATTGACATCATCTCGCGGAACGTCCGTAGAACACAACCACTCCTTTGCTGTTTCGCCAATTTATATCTCGCAAATCTTAAATTCCGGTCAAAAGTCTCCTCTGCACGAAGAAATCTGCAGGTTTCGACGTGTCGGACTCGATTTCGCGTGAAAATCTACGCAAAATCAGCGAACTTTTACATGGAAGTCAAAATGGGATCGCACCGCGATATCACATTTTGACATTTGTAAACCACACAGTGCCGCGAATCATACCTTGAAATTATTGTGATTCGTCAAAGAATCGACGTTCGTCCCAATAAAACGACTTATAAAGACAAAAACTCATGTAAATATTTAAAATTTAATACTAAAACGTCATTTCTAAATGCTCATGTGATCCTGTGACATTTGAACTAAATGTGTTTAAACTTTGACGACGGAGAGTTATAAATATAATCAAATGTAAATTAAATAATAAGATCTTAATCGATACATATCAAAAGGGTTCCGGCCCAGCCTTAACTAATATAAAAAATATCTATCTTAAGTAATTAAAAATATCATATTCTTATCTAATATAATTAAAATCAATTACCTAAAATAAAACATATCATAAAATTAAGAAATCTACATTAATATACCAAATAATAATTTATAAAATATTTTAAATCCATCAGAATCCTAACCTTACTTTCGAACTGCACGGAAATTTCGTTTGCTAGAGGAGCCGGGAAAAAAATAATTTTCGGAATCAAACGGCAAAAGGAGTGGGTTGTTAAAAATACATATCATAAATTTAAGTAACTAAAATTTTAATATACAAAAATATACATCATAATTAAATTATTCTATATCTGTAAAATATATCAAATTATCGTCTTATGAAAATTTAACAAACATATCAAAAATTGTACCTTAATATACAAACATTTAATATAGTCGTGCTTGTAAACGTATTTGTAACGCCATTGAAAAATCAAAATATATCAATAAAATCACATTGGCTGCATAAGACGACAACATCATTTTTCGCAATCGGTAAGTCTAACAAATGTATATTTTTGGTAATTCATGATAAGTTTCTATACACACTATTGATATAATAACATGATTAGCTCTATTTCGATTGAGAATTATTAACCTACAAATCCGAAAAGCGCCCCTAGCCGAAGGCTTTTATAGATTTATTACTGCCATCTCTTAATTAAGCTCTGAACCACGAAGGAAAGCTCTTACTAACTTCATTCGACAGCTAAAATCGAATTTGTTTCGTCGTAGCATTGTCCGAAAATTAACTGCTGGGATATTAGATTTTATGATTAAAATGACAGCGCATTATTTAATATTAAACTCGTGGACAATACATATAAATATTTTGAGCATAATTCGGTCGAAAAATTACGAGGGTGCGATCAATTTTATTCAACCTCACGTTTTTTTTTAAATTCTGAATGCCGGTGGATTTTTTAGCATTTAAAAAAAATAACAAAAGATAAAATAGATGTTCTATTTGACGTTGTTTTCTTTGTATGTAGCGGGGTATAACACTTTTAGAATAGGTATTTAGATTTTTGTTTCGGATTACGGTTCGGAGGTACGTGGAGAACATGTACCAAGTTCATAACGTTTTAAACCACTCAAATCAATTGGTCATAAATATCGTAATACCTCGATCACCATCAATAACGGCTGAAATCTAAATTCAAATAGGCTTTTGTCATTCCGGCCAAAAACTTCTAATTCAATCGATAAGGACACGTGTGTTCAAACAAATAGGGGTCACATTCGTTTGGCTTGTTGATTTTAGTAGGTCGGACTCGGCGGGCGCTACCAGGGGGGGTTGTTAGAATTGGTTGCCATGGTGACGTCGCGACGCTCACCCCGATTTCCCCCTTTTACTTCCAATCTCCCCCTCACCCCCCTTGCCCAAACCATGCCTCATGACTTCCCCTTTACGGGTTTTACCTGGTCGCGGTAAGTGGTTATTTGAAGAACGCATTTTTAAATGACAAGATCAATAATTGCAGACGTGTATTAAGTTCTTTTGTTTCGCCGCAGGGGAGGAGGTGAAAGTACATATTGAGGGTATAAAAATGTATTTTCTACTCGTTTCGTTAACAAACGCTTTGAAATATATGATTTTCGAATAGACTCGAAAAAGCAATCTTGATTCTCTGAAAAACATTTTAGAAGTGTATAGTTAAACACCGTACATTTTAAAAATATCATAATGTGTGTATATAAATTATTCACATTTTATATCCAAAAATCTTCTTAAATATAAATGTTAATGGAAGGGGGCAGCCAGCTATGAAAGCTCACAGAATTGTTTGACGGATTGAAAATGTAAAATATTTGTGCAGGTCTGTAATATTTTATTTTTGAAAATAAAAGTTTTCAATTTGGGAGGCAGGTATGGGGACCGTCGCCCCGGGAACCATTTATTGGATAACCAACACCTCTGCCATAGGTCGCCCTAAGTGGTTCACTGCGTTTGGTGTCTTTTGCAGGGGTGCCCGGTTTCGTAAGGTGAGGTTTGTCTGGGTCTTGGCGGTGGATGCGTTTTCCGATTAACAGAATGGTGGACCGGATCCAGCGATACTGGTTGAGGGAGATCTTTTGACCTCTCTATTGACCATTCGCTTTGCACCGCAGTGGAACGCGATATGAGGCATATTTATTTATTTATTTTTATTTTTTTTTTATTGTACGACAGACAGGTGAGTCCAATTACGGTACAATTTTAATTTTAATACATGTATATAGTTAATATTTCTAAGTATAGTTATATAATTAAGATTTCTACCCACCCTCATACCCCTTTCCTTCCCAGCACTTACTCTCCTTCTTTTACATAAAAAGACCCCCCAAAGCACAGCATCCCCAAAGATGACAAAGCCCTGAGGGATTTTTTCCTCAGAGCCTCCTGTGTGGAGTTAATTTAAAAACTTCATATTTTTATACTGCATTATGAACTATCTCAATACACATTACAAATTTACGAACATACTATTTCAAGGGAGGATTTAGGGGGGGAGGGGGGGGGGGCACGGGGGCACGTGCCCTCCCCCAGACGGTATTTTTGTGAACTGTGGAGATTCCATCACAGTACATACTTAGAAGCTAAAACTGTCTTTTTTAAACATTTAATTTTTCGAATGTTTTGACACTTTCATAAACCTTCCTATACATACTTGAACTTGTAGAAATAAACTTGAAGTATGACACTTTCTAATAGTAATTGGTGATTTTTTTGCCCGTCCGCCCCTTGTGCCCCCCCCCCAGAAAAAAATCCTAACAGTATTTGTTAATTTTTTTGCCCATCCGCCCCTTCTGCCCCCCCCTCTGGAAAAAATCCTAACAGTAATTGTTGATTTTTTTGCCCGTCCGCCCCTTGTGCCCCCCCCCCCCACCAGAAAAAAATCCTAACAGTGATTGTTGATTTTTTGCCCGTCCGCCTCTTGTGCTCCCCCAGAAAAAAATCCTGGATCCGCCCTTGTACTATTTACACCGGAATTTATTGATTTACTCTCCAGGTTTATAGTTATTTTTTTACGTGATATTTGACATCCACACTCGTAGGACTACTGTGAGGAAAAGGGCACGCCGATAAGGGCATTATTGCAAAGGGTCACTGACGCCAATTCCAAATGTATAGGTCACAAAGGGTGCGTTCGTTCCTAATAATAATACCAACTTCATTCGCCTGGAGAATTGAGTCCTCAACCTAAATATTTTTTGTGTGTTGAACGCGATCACAACAATGAAAATAAGAGTGTGAACGTTTTTAAGCAATTTTTGTCGAATATTCAACACCAAGGTAATTTCCTTGGCAATCTGAGAAACGAAGTGAACTATATTTCTAGAAGGAATATTGAAATGTAAATTACATTCTCCCTTTGTTTCCCCAAACGTGCCGAAAGAAAAAACCCATACCATGTTCCAAGTAAAAAAATGATGAGATTTTGCGTATTTCTATGAATACAAATGGTGGAAAATAAATACATTGTAAAATAATTTGGATGTATGAGGTTTGGTTTGACACAATTGTATGAAAATAACACAAATTACAATTCCTTAGTAACGACAGCATGACTAACTTTTATATCACAGAGGTTACTGAAGCTGGCAGGTAGGAAGGTACTACCCAGATATGGTACAAATAAAAAGTTTGTTTCCTTAAAAACACAAATATACGAGTATTTGTTTACTTAATGTTGCCAACATGGTAGTTACATAACGGTTATCAGTGGTTGATTTAGTATTTGAAGACACTTTGTTTATTCCTACATTTTTTATTTTTTATTTTTTTTATATTTTTTTAATATTTAATATAGATATATAGTACAGTGGTTTTATATAAATTACATATCGGTACACAAATTATTTAAAATTGCAATCTCACCAAAGAAGAAACTAGTTCTTGTGCTTGATGAGCGAGTTACACTAATTATAACAGAAATAGAAAAACATTATGCAATAGGTAAATATATAATGGGAACAATTGAAACTTCTGGATTATCTATAAGTGTAGGTGTACATACATGGGATACGGTTACATACTAAAATATTGTGCACTTAAGTGAATTTCGAAAAATCTAAATAAAATAGAGATGAATATAGATTGATAATACATAGAAAGAAAGAGAAAAACAGGTAATTATTAAATTAATTATTCCCGATGAAGTGTAGCTTCAGTTTGAGTTTCAGTTTATTGATGTCTTTGGTTTTTTTATTTCAATCGGAAGGTTGTTGAAAAACTTTATTCCTAAATAGATATAATTGTTTTGCATTAGTTTGGTATTAAATTTTGGTATTTTGAAGTTGTTTTGATATCTTTTTGATTGATGGGTTTCAAATTTTTTGATGATATTATCTTTGTAAATTTGGATAATTGCATTTTTCTTGAAGATATTCTCTACTCGAGGCACCGTGAAATCGGCGAAAAGCGTTTCTGTTGGATAAGTGGAGGGTTTCTTTAGGATTACTTTAATGATTAGCTTCTGGATCACTTTGATCGGAGTTAGAATGTTGAATGTTTTGTTGAATGCCCCCCCCCCATCCAATAATTCCATATTGAATTGATGACTGGATTAGTGCATAGTATACTCTTTTTAGATTGTTGAGTTTTAAAATATTTCTTAATCTTGTGAATATATATATATACATTTTCTGATACGCTTAACCAATTCGCAGAAATGGCTCTTCCACTTCATATGTTGTTCTATTATCACTCCGAGATATTTAATTTCTGATACTGATTTCAATGTTGAACAGCCTTGGATACATGTTATTTTATTACATTTGTTATTATGGATAATTATTTTAGTGTTGGGGATTGTTTTTAGTTTGTTGATTGAGAAGTGTATGTAGTATGTTTTGTTAGTATTCCATGAGAGAAGATTTATGTCAAACCAATGTTTTAAGGTGTTCATGCTATTATTTGCTTGTTCGTTTGCTCTATTCCAGTCGATCCCATTCACTATGATAGCTGTGTCGTCGGCATATGATATTATGTCTGCGTTAAGTGGTAGTTTAAAAATATCGTTTACATAAATTATAAATAGTAGGGGGCCAAGGACTGTGCCTTGAGGTATCCCGATATTACTTGTTAGTGGTAGACTTAGGGAGTTGTTTATCTTGACTACTTGTTGTCGTTCAAATAAATAGCTTTTTATCCATTTTAGAGCTTTATCGTTTATCCCAACATAGCTTAATTTTTTAAGAAGTTTATCATGAGAAATACTATCGAAAGATTTTTTAAGATCTATGAAGATTCCGAGGCATTTCAAAGATTTGTCTAGTGTGTTCTGAATAATGTTCGATAATTTGGCAATCGCATCTTGAGTACTTCTATTTTTCATAAATCCATATTGGTTGTCGTGAATTATGTTATTTTTGTTAATAAATGCAGTCAATCTTTTTTTGATGATTTTTTCAAAGATTTTGGCAATGTTTGAAACCAGCGAAATTGGACGATAATTTGTCACTTCTTCTGGGTTGCCAGATTTATGGATTGGAGTGATGATGGTTTGTTTATATATCGTTGGAAATATTCCGCTTTGAAGACTAATGTTGATTAAATGTGTTAATGGTTTTGAAATATGTTTTTTGATAGTTTCCAGTGTTCCGACAGTAACTCCGTCGAAACCTGGTGCTGATCTTCCCTTCGTGCTTGTAATGATTTGTTCGATTTCCTGGGCTGAAGTAAGGGGAAAAATGTCAATTTTGTTTAAGATATTGACGTTAATGCTCTGTTCGTCATTAGACGGTATTTTTTGTATTTGATTTGCAAGGTTTTTGCCTACATTTGCAAAAAAGTTGTTAAATATGTTAGCGGCAGCTGATGGATTTTCTTCGTATCGAATTTTGATATTGTTATGTGTAATACTGTGTATTTCATTTTTTTATGTTTTTTATTATCTATGATTTCATTTACAACATGCCAGACTTTTTTGCATCGTTCTCCGTTGCTTCTAGTTTTCACCGAAAATAGTTTTCTTTTGTGTTTTTTATTAAATACATAAGTTTGTTTTTGTATGCTTTTAGGTATTTTTTAAGGTTTCGTTTGTAGGTTGTCGGATTAATTGTTTGTATATTGCTTCTTTGTGTCTGATTGATACAATTAATCCAAAAGTTATCCATGGTTTAACTGGTTTGAATTTTGATGATTGTTTTCTGGAATCAATAGAATGTGCAGTACTTACGTGCATTGATAATTTTTTTTCAAATAGTTCGAAGCATTCATTCGTATCATTACAATTAAAAATATCGTGCCATTTCTCTTTATCTAGATTATGTACTAGGGCATTTATGTTGAGCGTTTTGCGTCGGCAGTTTTCATTCTCCGGAGTTTGTGTTGGTAAAGGCGAATATTTATTTTCGCAATTGTACGTAAAAATGCACCCAAAATGATCTGTGATTGTCGTTTGTATAACTGCAGATACTGTAATGATCTATGCACGAAGGTCGTTGACCTGGAATAATTCTTGTAAATTTTTTTTTTTTTTTTTTTTTTTTTTATTTTTTTTTTTATTTTAGCATATAAAATATAATGTTAAGTGTACATTATGTAATAATTTGTGTACATTCATGTTCAAATATCTTAATTAATACCACTCTTCCATGGAAGCATTAGCTTGTGTCTGGAAGAGTAGTGTACATTTTTTAAATGCTTTATTATATCTTAAGTTCTTAAATTACAATGTGAATGTAAAAAAAAAACAATAAGTTGTAAGTTCGGTTTAATGTAATTGTAATTATAAGTATTTATCAACTATCAAACAATTCTATTATTTGGATAATGTATCTAGAATTGGAGTATCACTAGGAAACTGAGTTATAAGTTATTTTTGAGATTAGATTAGTTGGAAACTTTTATTTTTATTTTTTTGAGATTATCTTTAAAATATTTTTTAACAGTGTTTATTAATTTGATTTTATCATTAATTTTTCTAATTTCATCCGGTAGTCGGTTGAAAATAAGTCTTCCTTGATAAGTATAAAAATTTTGTGCGAAGGAAGTGTTTAATTTTGGGCATGGAAAAATATATTTATGTCTTGTACGGTTTTCAGTTATAAATTGATACTTAAATGAATTAATACACGATATATAATTTAATTCTGCCATCATATTAAGATACTTATCTTTATCACAAGACGAATAATCATTTGCAATATTGAGGTTAACGTCTCCGACAACAATGGTTTTCTTATTTCTGTTCGAAAGAAGTATGCGTTTTAGTTCATCTACATATATTGGTAATATTGAGGCGTGAGTTCTATATATAGCGAATATGCTAAATGTATACTTTTGGTAACTGATTTCCATATTTAGGACGTTTACATTGTGGATGTGGATTTCTCTGTTAAAAGTCACAACATATTTATTTGAAATAAATATTGCGATTCCGCTGTTCTTGTTAATTCGGGTATTTGTTGCATAGTATGTATAACCCGGAATATTATAGTTTATATCGCTCGATGAGTGCGTCTCTGTTAATATTATACAGTCCAGTCTGTTAAGTTATTTTATTTTTACCAGGAGTTCGTCTAAATGACGGTCGATGCTTCTTACATTCATATGAAATATGATTAAGCTAACTTCGGGATTCATCGTTAAAATGTTGTTTGTTTCGTTCACTGATGTATATATTCTTTCGTCTATTGATATGGTTTTATCTATAGCACTTATCACGAAATCATCCATATTGAAGAAATAATAATAATGAATGGATTAGTGGCCGTGAATACATTTGATTTCAAAGAAGGGATAAGATTTTCTGGAGGACGGACTTGTTGAGAGCCTTTGTGTTTTTTTTATCACTAATAAAGTTGTGCAATTTCATTCATAATCAATTCTCTCTTTGGCAATTTGAAGCATTTTATGTCTGTATGTGCAATTGATGCTATCAGCACGGTGGTCGTCCAGGATGTTCGGCTTGAATTTTTTATTGTTGCTGGAACAGTTGTAGCAGATTGGTTTGGTGTTTCTCTCTGTGCATTTTCCTAGGGTATGGTCTTGTGCACAATGGGGGCAGGTAGGTGGCTGTGTTCTGTTCAGGCAAGCAGTGGTAACACTGCGTCAGAGGGTTAAGGTCGTCAATCGGGACTCTTTGGTATTTTATATTTATTTTTCCAAAGTTAAGAAGGATTTTTCTAATGGCTCCTGACGTTTGTATTAAGTAGTTTGATACGTCTTGATGGGACGTCTTTTGTTGATCGAATTTTTTGAGTTTGATTTCTTTTATGAGTTTAAAATCATCTTTACAGTAATTTTAAAAACCCTCATTTTGCTGGGTTATGCCTAAAACAATTTCTTCCTGCGTTAAATTTGACTCTAATCTTTTTACGATCATTATTGGTTTTCTCTTTTTGTTTCTTCAGCGTTAATAATGTCTTCTCCAAATGTTCCATTTATTTTTGTGACCAATTTTTGTGCGTCTTCTTTTTTACACATGAGATTATGAGTTTTTGTTCACCAATTTTTTTAAATTTTGTTACACCGACTTGCATTTTAGTTACATCAATGTTTTTTTCGATTCTTTTTCTCATTTCTTCAGCCTTCAAGTTTTTTGTTGTCGATATTATGATGGCGTGTTTTTGTGGAGTTTGTATCTCGTTTTTATTAATTGTTGTTGTGGCTTGCGCATATGTTTTTATATTTTTTGTCACGAAACTCTCTAGTTTCTCATTAATTGTTATAATTTGCTCTTGTAGATTAATAATTTTTTTTTGTAGGATAAGATGTTCTATTTTAATTTGTTCTTCTAGTTTCTTTAAGTTGTTCTCCAAACTCAGTTTTATTCTTGAATCTTTAACAGATATGATCTTTGCGATATCGCTCTTAATATCTTCGAGAATGTCATCCATTTTGTTTCTAATACCCTTCCGCCCGGGCGAGGTACTTTGGGTACGAAGTGTAGAACAATACTCGATACGCGAGGCAGTGCACTATACGAAACTGTACGACGGCACTGTTGTAGCACTGAAATGCAACTGAAATATAACATAATTTTTTATGTTCAGCAGTTACATCATCTTCTTATTTGTGTACCCTATCAGGTCCACCGACGTTGGCGATCACTCTGAAAAATGAATCTCTATCTTGCACCGCCCGGAATAGCTCCTCCACACTTCTAATACCGGTCCACTCTCGTAAGTTTCGCAGCCAAGACATTTGTCTCCTCTCAGGCCCTCGGCGACCCTCCGTCTTGCCTTTTAATATTAATTGGAGCAAGTGATATTTCTTTCAATTCAATATTCATTTCTGTCAAGACGTTTTTACTCCTGCAGCTCCAAAGTAAAAAGAATACTGTTCAACGCTTTCTGTACCTCGCTGTACACATCAGAACTGTGGGTTGACTACACTGTAACCCAATGACATAAGTTAAAGGTTGCTTACAATAACGCCTATCGCCAACTTTTCCGCCTACCGAGATACTGCAGTGCTACGGAAATGTTCCTGGAGGGACGAGTACATACTTTCCGTGCACTTCTCCGCCACCGCATGGGAAGTTTATGGCGCAGACTGCACCATTCGAAGAATGCGATCATCACCGCCATGACTGCCTGGATGGAATCTCCCCTGATGACCCTCTGGAGACGGGAGACGATGAAATACCCTCCGTAAACGGCTATTTAAAAATCATTTTAGTGTTTGATATTTACATCATTTTTTCTTTTCAGTTTCATTTTTAATGCTTATTCGTTTATTTTATTTAATTTATGTGTTGTTATTTACTTTTTACCTTAACTTATCATTTATCTTTTTTGTTTTTTTTTTAAATATGGAATGTATTGCATTGCACTCCCCTGCATACATTCTGGAATAAACTTATTATTATTATTATTATTATTTCCTCGAAGTACATGACCCAGATATGAAATTAGCGGTTCTCTGTCTGCTCTAGCCCTCTAAAATATCTGTGTTGGTGATCATGTCGATCCATGGGACTTTGAGCATTCTCCGGTGAAGCCACACTTCAAAAGCATCTAACCTGTTCATGGATTTTTTTTTTATTCATTGTATTGTTTATTACATGAATTGGGGATTTTTCGACCACCATGCTAGGCACATGCCCGTGTTGTGATAGTCGTCGTTTACTTTCAAGGTCTATGTCTCACATCCATACAGCAGTTGCATAGTCTAGTTAATTAGTAGTAGTTACATAGTATTAATCCGAATATTGATACGAACTCGTTTGAACTTCTTGAATTTATATCTCCATTTCAATTACGCGTCAAATTATATTAATCTCATACTCGTTTTTCGATTTTACTCTCCACGCAAACAAACAATTAAAGCGTCCTTTCCCAAATTTTGTTCAAAGCAATATTGGATTATTTACCAGATCTCCTCATTCGAAATTCGGTCTTACTCTTTTCATCATGCATAAGGAATCTTAATTCATTTGTAATTATTAAACATTCTTCCAGGTTTCAGTATCGTGCCTCACTGCCAAACTTCAAAGTTGTGATGAGAACTAACCAAATGTAATAACAATTTGTTATTACTATAGGCTGCATTGCGTCCTCCATCAATAGAATCACCTATATTTACCCCTCTGTCAGCGTCTTCATCATCATACTTTGGATAGCTAAACAAACGTAATAACAATTTGTTATTACTGTATACTGCATTGCGTCCTCCATCAATAGAATCACCTATATTTACCCTTCTTTCAACGGCGTCATCATCCTACTGTGGATAGTTAACCAAATGTAATAACAATTTGTTAATTCTGTATACTGCATTGTATTGTATTGCCCCCATCAATAGAATTACTTTACCCTTACATAATTATCCGACTTTGGATAACTAACCAAACGTCAAAATAATCAGTTATTATTGTACGCTACATTGCGTCCTCTACCAATGGAATCACCTATATTTATCCATCTGTCAATGTCGTTATAAGCGTACCATGGACTGCTTACCTAACGTGATAACAATTTGATATCACTGTATACTGTATTGCGCCCTCCATCAATAGAATCACATATATTTACGCTTCTGTCAATGTCGTCATCGTTCTACTATGAATAGCTAACCTAACGTAAAAACCATTTGTTATTACTGTATACTGCATTGCACAATAGAATAACTTATATTTACCTTTCCATAAACGTCGTCATCATCCTATTATGGACTGTTAATTAATGAAATAACAATTTGTTTTTACTGTATACTGAATTGCGTCCTCCGTCAATAGAATCACCTACCCCTCTGTCAACATCGTCATCATCTTACTATGGATAGCTAATTAAAGGTAATAACAATTTGTTATTACTGTATACTGCATTGCGTCCTCCATCATTAGAATAACCTATACTTATCCTTCTGTCAACATCGTCATCATCCTACTATGGATAGCTAACGAAACATAATAACGATTTATTATTACTGTATACTGCATTGCGTACTCCATCAATAGAATCACCTATATTTTTACCCGTCTATCAATGTCGTCATCAGTTTACTATGGACTGCTAATCTAACGTAAAAACAATTTGTTATTACTGTATACTGCATTGCGTCCTCAACCAATGGAATCGGCTTCTATCAATTATCCTTCTATCAATGTCGTCGTCAGTCTTCCAGTATCTCACGAACATGCTTCCAAAATGCACAAACTCATTAATTTGTTCCAAGTGTTCATCATCAACACTTAAGGCCACACAACCGCGTACAAAAAGAAGAAGATGGAGAGATACACATAAATATTCTGAACAACAGAATAAGGAAACTAACATATATATTTAGATGTTTAAGAGATATTTTAAACGAAAAATTACTTAGAACCACATACTTCGCTTTCTGTCAATCAATTATACAATACGGCATTATAGGATGGGGCGGTACATATACAAATCAAACACAAACAATTTACATATCACAAAAACTAATAATAAAAACAATTTAAAAAAAACCCTACTAATATTCGTCAGAACTTTTATTCAAACAATTTAAAGTCAGAAAATTAAGTGCATTATACTTTTATCATGCAACATTACAAATTTATAAAGATAATATTAAAAATCAAGTTGCACCATTTAAAAATAATAGAAGTCTTAGACAAACATCAATACTTCCCACTCCAAAATGTAAAAAAAAAATTGGACAATTGAGTCATAAATATCTTGGAGCAAAATTTTTTAATTCATTACCAGAAAAAATTAGAAACATGAATACCAATATAAAAAATTTTAAAACTCACCTTAAAAATTATACTGAAAACTTCGTTTAAATGGTAATTTAAATGTGATATAAATAAACTGAATGATATAAAAAAAAGCAATACAATAACACACAAGCCTTGCTTAATTATGGGGGTACATCAAATATATCTACTATGTAATTAATTACTGTATAAAATTTATTTGTTATTTATGTGCCTTCTATTACTAATAAAAAATAAAAAAAATTTATGCTTACTAAAAAAAAAAAAAATATGTAAATACGAATGATAGAGAAGCGCGCTAATAGTTAAAGAGATAAAATCGATGCGAAAATTGTTAAAATGTTTAATAAAGCACGACTCGTTTAAAATAGAGCTAAAATCTCGCAAGGGTTGTCTTAAACAGTATTTAAAGAAACACTGTGAATTTTTTTATACATATAACCTGTTAAATAACTGAAACAAACGTGTTTATAATAATTTTGGAGCATACTTTGCAGTTTTTTTCTATCGAAGGAATTTTATATAATATGCGTTTTGGCGCGACGAATGTATAGATTTTTTCTTCAAAAATAACATATATTTTTTTAAAAGCTTCAAAACTTCAAAGGTTTAAGGGAGGTTTGCAAGAAGTCGG
This sequence comes from Limnephilus rhombicus, assembly GCA_929108145.2. NCBI lineage: Eukaryota > Metazoa > Arthropoda > Insecta > Trichoptera > Limnephilidae > Limnephilus > Limnephilus rhombicus. Next base: position 29,065,588 of record OV815285.1, read on the forward strand.
TAGAAATTCGGTTAGCGGCGTCTTAAAAAAAGTCCTGAGACCTGAGTCCTGGAACATAACATATTTTCATGAAATTAATTTCTAAAAATCCCAATTTAATGTAAATTATAACGCACCACCATTAAGGTACAAACATGTCCAAATTAATATTGAGGAAAAATTGTATTGTTAAACTTTAAAACTGATTTATAAAATGGATTGTCATCACAAGTCAATCGATTGTCTTTGAAGCTCGGTCAGCCATTGGGCTTCAAAATGGCTATTGATTGAAAAAAAAAACACACATATTCCAGAACATAAAGCTGAAATATATAAAAATTACGATTAAAAGACGTGTTTCATAAGCATTAATGTAATGCCAACAGTCGCTAAATAAGCTTTGGCACAAAAACATTGTAAGCTTTATGGAGGTTTTCAGACTTTGTATCGCAAACTAACGAGAACTCAGTTCGTGTCGCACGACAGCTTGGTTTAGTGATTTCAGAATGATTGTTATGTGGAACTCAAGAAGTATTGATCGAAGTACGACGGTATTTGAATGGTTATTTTATGCAGACTTTTCAGGATTTCAGAACGCAATATAAAAATATTTCAAATTTGTTAACTGTTTTTGATCGACGTGGTAAGATATTTATGTTTTATGTCTTTTTTATGTATTTTATCGATAGTAGCACCGCTGTTCCCTCGATAAAATACCTAGCTATCTACTATTTTACCATTGTATATAAATAACATACTTTCATGTTCATGGTTCAATTGCCACCCGGAGATTTGAATTTAGTTTTTTTTTAATTAACTCCACACAGAAGGCCCTGAGGAAAATAATTGCCCTCAAGGCCCATGTAATTTATGCGAATGCTGTGTAAGGTTATTTAAAGGAAAGGAAGGAGAGGAAGTTCTGGGAAGGAAAAGGGTGTGAGGGGTGGGTGGGAATCTGGGGGTCAGTGTGTCCAGGAGTGACCGTCGTACGAATCCATCCCTCCCACTGCGGTGCAAGACGATATTACGAGAGAGTACGGCTGGAGAAGTCAAAGGGATTCCATCAACCATTCTCTCTCGATCCGGCCAGCTATGCAGCTGGCGGGCAGACGTATCCGCCGCCAATACCCGTACACAATGGCGTGCACAGAGTTTTTGATCAGTGTAGGCAGTAGGAAAACCGCCGAATTGATTCAAATAAATAAAAAAACTTACAACACATAACTCCCTTCGTACAAGTTTTCGCTAAGTGTGCTTGCTGTTGGTAAGACAACCAGTTGATAGAAATAGGTAACATCAGATGTCACTGTCGTCCCTGATTGCCATTTGCTAATTTTGTTCCAGAAAGCACTGCCTAATACTAACAAAAAACCTCATAGAAGCATATTAAAAATGACAGTTTACTCTATGCTCTATGCATTTTGAACATTGATATTATAATATCTTGTACGAAGTTATGTAGCTCCAAGCAGAAATAATTCCGGCCGCATTTTAGTGAGGCAGTGAAGGGAAGGAGGTGGGGAAGAGGAAGGTTGGGAAGTACCTGGCTATTCAGATCTGGTCACCAAACACGGCTAAAGCCATTTTCAAGCAACGTTTCAATTCCGAATGGTGGTCTTACACCAGGGCGATACTGATAGATGATACATGCCGCAAATATACTATATATTATTTTAAATGAATTAATTGTGAAATTACACAAATTAATCAATTAAAATTTATTTGCGCATGCCGGGTTCGGACCCGCGACCTCCGGATTATGAGTCAAGAGTCTTACCCACTGGACTACGGAGGTCGTCGTCGTGTAGTTCCTAGTTACAGTTTGCCTATGCCATGTTTGTAGTATGCCGTTTGATGAGGCGCTCGCGTAGTTTCGGTTGCTCAGCTTTTTCGCGATTATTTTTGAAAGTGTTTTTATTTTTAGCAATAATTTAATATTATAAAAAATTATAATATTATTTACATGCTTATGTTTTACAATTACGGTAGGGTAGGCAGTGCTTATGTGCCTATATGGAGTGCACGCCTCTGCCCGTACAAACCTCACCCCATGAACCCGGGCAACCCTGCTAAGCCACATTGGTTATACAATAAATGGTTCCCATGGCGGCGGTACCTAGACCCGCCTCCCAAACGCTTCAATTCTGAATGGTGGTCTTTCACCAGCGCGTAACTGGGAGTAAACTAGTTCCAGCAAAAACTCGTACGGACATCATCGACGTTCGTCCTCTTCCTTCTAATTTCATGTTTGAAAACGATAAAGACAGAAGACGCTAGCACTAGGACGTCACGTACATCTCTCGCTGGAACTAGTCTATCTTTCACTCTGCAACATGCCGCAAATATATAAAATTCACTTAATTAATTGTTTTTAATTAATAATTTAAGTGAAACAATACTTAAATAAATTTTACTTGCGCGTGACGGGATTTGAGGTAGCGACCTCTGTATTCGCTGTCAAAGTGAATATTAATACCTGCGTAGAATTTTTATTTTTTTCTTTAAAGTATAAATAACCCGACAATATTTGAAAATCTCCTACTACCATCACAGTAAGCCGAAACTATTGTTTGAGTCGTGATGGAGGACTTAGCCAGCCGAGGAATCGAACACGGAACGCCTGGGTGGGATCCAAACGCGATGCCCACTCAACTACTGACCGGTCATATGACCGGTCTTATAAGTATTTATATTATTTTTTGATGCCTTTAAAGTTTCCTAACTGTTGAATTGGTTCCTCCTAAGTAGGGATGTTGTGAGTTATGAAGCATAAATAAGGAAGAGGGCAGAATTAAATAAGAAGTTGAAGACGAAGGTTGACTATTAAAATTTGGTAACTAAATATAATAGTTTAAGCGGTATTAATGTAATGTGGTGGGATCAGTATTTTGTCATATAAATTCTATAATATAAAAAATATGCAAACGAACAATATATTTATTACAGTACGTACGATTAATGCTCATTACTCTGTTTTTCGAAAATATTTAGAGATTTAATCGGGGTGATTAAAAGCTCGGCCATTTCGATAAATATTCACAGGGTATCCACTAAAAGCTCGAACCTCGAATGGCACCAAATAATATTGCTATGTTTTCGTGATAAGAATTTTTATGGTGTGTTATTCGGTTCGTGGAATATAATGTGTTATTATATTATTATAAATGTGGATACACGGTCGCAATACGACATTTTCACGTAAAACACAATAAAAGCATACATTCATACAATACTTATCACACTTTTCTGCGGCATTGAGGGAAGGTTATTGCTTTTAAGGATTGAAAATCAACATGAAACCAAACATAACAGTACTGTGTAGAACAGGGGTGCCCAACAAAAATCATTTGGTGGGCCAAAAACATACTACTGAGTTTAGGTGGGCCACACGGGGGTCGTTTGACATCCATCAATACAGGTGAATGATGGAAATGACCGTTAATTTTTACCGATAATTATGTGTTCAAAAATGCTATGCTAGAAGGCATAAACTGACTTAAAAAAAAAAATATTTTCTGCTTCCGCCTGGAGCCAGTGAGACTATGGCATCCCCAATTGGGGTATGTTGTGAGGCTTAAGGTAGCGGAGAAGGGAAAGAGATGGGGAAGAGGAAGGTGGGGAAATACCTGGCTATTCAGATCTGGTCACCAAACACGGCTTACGCCATTTCAAGCAACGTTTCAAATCTGAATGGTGGTCTTACACCAGGGCGATATAAAGAGTATCTTCCACTCTGGAAAGTGCTGCAAATGTACTATACACTATTTTAACTGAATTAATTGTGAAATAACACAAATTATCTTAAAAAAAACTTATTTGACCACGCCGGAATTTGATTCCGCGACCTTCGGATTGCGAGTACAAGTGCCTTTCCTCTTAGACCACGCCAGCCGTCTATACATGCGTATACGTGTTTCCTTAGCACCCACCCTCAACTTATTAATATCAGGTCAGTTTCATTCGATCTTCCGAGAAATGTGCGGAAAAAATAAACTGATTGGAATTGATTGCGAATATAAATTCCTAGTGCGGCCACGCACCTTGCACTTTTCAAGCAATAAATCAAAACCCTCTTCAAGAGTCGTAGGTTTAATAACAAGTAAGTTCTAATTTCACAAAATAAAATATAAATGTAATAAATTTACGAGAATGATTTTTTTGGTATGAATACCAATATCCAAACCATTAAAAGTTGAAAACTTCATTTTGGGCCGTAAAAAATCTTCAATTGGAGCGCCAACGTGACGCGGCTCATGGGCCCCACTTTGGTAATGCCTGATGTAGAAGTAAACACGTAATACGACAATATTTTCACAATTTTAATGAGTTTTCGTGCAGATTAAATACAGATTAAGTTAAATATAGATTAAGCTTAATATTTCAAAAGAAATATATAGAGAAAAATTCAAAATATTACATACCTCCGTTATTTTTTATTTGTACATTTCCACGAAGGTTCTGAGTGAAAATCGAATTACCGTCGGTTTCAATAGTACGCATTACCGCGGATAGAGTTTATATTCTTTGATTATCTGGTTTTATTTTCGCTACCAAGATTAACCTAATTTAATATCTTAATGACACACGCAACCAAACTCTCGTGCTCCGTATTTTATTCTTATCCTTTCACCTAATTTATGGTGGTATATTTAATAGAGCAGAAGTGGGGGTAAACGGGGCACAGCTAATCACACGATGAATAAATAACAACGGAAAACTGCCAAAAATACCGTGGAAATCTGTTATTTTGGAAAATATATTAGCGGAAGTATCGTGTTTTGTATTTCGAACTCCGGAAATTAAAATGGTTTGTAATTGCAAAATAAACGCTACTGCCGCTTGGAGAATTTATCATTACGTTATTATAGTCGGCAACATTACATTATGTTTATTCAACAGTAATTATATTTACCCAATTCCATTTTTTTTTTTTTTTTACAGTGAATACTGCACAAGAATCTCAACTGCTCCCGTCTGGAGCCAGTGAGACTGTGGCATCCCCGATTGGGGTATGTTGTGAGGCTGAAGGTAGTGGGGAGGGGAAGGAGGTGGGGAAGAGGAAGGTTGGAAAGTACCTGGCTATTCAGATCTGGTCACCAAACACGGCTAAAGCCATTTTCAAGCAACGTTTCAATTCTGAATGGTGGTCTTACACCAGGGCGATACTGATAGTATCTTCCACTCTGGAACATGCCGCAAATATACTATATATTATTTTAAATGAATTAATTGTGAAATAACACAAATTAATCAAATAAAATTTATTTGCGCATGCCGGGTTCGAACCCGCGACCTCCGGATTGTGAGTCAAGAGTTCTTACCCACTGAACTACGGAGGTCGTCAAACCACTTACTGTTCGTTCTAATGAATTTGGTTAAATCCCCTACATCGCAATTAAAAATACCACTGTTACAAAATAATAGACATCATATCTTTATATAGTACTAGCTGACCAGACAAACGTTGATCTGCCGTTTAAATTTCTAGTGAATATTTTGGTTGTTAAATAAAAAATAACGAATGTATTGTAAGTGTGTGGGGATGGGATCTAATGACAGAAAGAGGAATGGAGCGCTGTAGACGATGACCGCCGATATAAACAAAAAACACCAACTAAAGTTCGTCTTTAACCAACACAAATATGCTCGATGGTTTGCCCACGCTAGAACAAGATGCCGAATGAAATATCAAAATGACGCGACGCTTCTCGTGAATATCTTGCGCATGTGTGGATTAAAGTTCGATGAGCGCCATCTGTCATTCAATAACATAAATAATTTCGTTCTGTTTGAAATACAAAAGACGGTCAAATTTGTTCATACAAAAATACTAAAATCGCGATTAAAAAATGGGAGGGTAGAGGTGGGTGGGTTAAATTTTGGGTTTATAGGTATTTTTTGATGCCAAATAAAAAAAATACAAAAAAAATATTTGTCAAAAACTAGACATTTTTTTCTGGATTGGAACTCCCTAATCACCAAGCGGTATATAATAACTGTAAAACCTATTCTCATATCTACCAAATATACATTAAAAAAATTATAAAAATTGGTCAAGCCGTTTCGGAGGAGTGCGATCACAAACACCGTGACACAAGATTTTTACATATGAGATAAAGCAAAATCGCTCCCGCTGTCCGTACGCTTAGATCTTTTAAACTAAGCAAAGGATTTTCATGCGGTTTTCACCAATAGATAGAGTGATTCATGAGGAAGGTTTAGGTATATAATATGTCAAGTTTTTGTGTAAATTGGTTGAAATATATAATATAAAAGGGGAGCGGGCGGTGTGGATTTGATATATCTGCAAATTAACAGATGGCGTTGGTTATAAAGGTTGAGTAATGGCATTGTCAGTAGATGGCGCTGTGTTTCGTTAGCAACAGTAACGTGTGGCCGGGTCTGCTCGTATAATAATATGATGAATTATACATAAATAGATATGATAGGATGAAGGTTTTATGTTACAAAATCTAATGTGATAGTAAATTGGTGTAATTTTTTTATTTATTTAGTAAGCTATGTTTTTTATTTATTTGAAATTTTTGTGTATTTTTTAAGTGATCATAAAAGACGTAAATCTGTTATTTTTATGGTGAAAGGTAATTAATAAAATTATGAAAAAATAATAGAAATTTGAAAGATTTCGGATGGGTTGTAAATTTTTTGATTATCTTATACATATAATGGAAAATTTGGGGTAATTTTAGGAAAATATCTGTCAGCACTTGAATATATGAGCTTTCTTATTCTAAAAGACCTTGTGGATTGAAGTATGTCGGTAAGTATTCTAGCTGTTATCATATTGAATAATGTATCAAATTGCATACAAGAACTAACTCATTAATCAACTACATTGTATCTCTATTTATATTGTTTATTTAATGGAATATAACAGTTTAAACTGGCCATTAATACAGCCATTAATGACTATCAGCCATGTGGAAACTTTGTAAGACCACCTTCCTTGTTTTTATCTATGTCTTTAATAAAATTAAAAAAGGCAGGTGTAAGATAACATAAAATCACATTGGTGTAAGATGTGTTTAATTAAAAAAGATTAATTTAAATATAGTCTATTTTTAACCTACTGTTTTAATTTATTTATAATATTGTGCGTCCATAAAAGCTTTTATTTATTTTATTTTATTTTTTTATTACATTTATTACATTCAAGATATAACAATATAAAAGGAAGCTTTGACTGTCCAACTAGGAAGGTTTCCCGTTTTAGGACAGTCAAATTGGCAGGTTGCGTGTACATAATTTCACATTAATGGATTCGATAATAATTAACAATAATGGTACATATTGGGGGAGTTACTTAGATATTAGGTACAATATCAGATATAAGTTGTGTTATTCTAGGTATACATCAGTAATAAACAATAAAATCCAGGTAGGTACATGTAAAATATAAAATAAAATAAAAATATAACATATAAATGTAAGAAAGAAAAATAAAAAAAAGTATTTTTTTAGGAAAATACAAATTAGCAGTAATAAACAATAAAATCCAGATAGATACATGTAAAATATAAAATAAAAGTATAATATATAAATGTAAGAAAGAAAAATAAAAAAAATATTTTTTAGGAAAATACAAAATACAAAATCGAAGAAATCAACTCAGACTACGTTTTTTAATAATTTTTCGGAATCTGTCCTACCTAAGTCTAATAACCTAAGTCTATAACTACTAAACAAATGATTTACATAACCCATGATTGATATAGACGAATAATATTATGCTTACAATATTTAAGAGGGATGCTATGGCCTTGTTATAACTATATCCCACGGAGTTCAACATATGTACTATTTCTGCTAATAATTTTTTTTAATTTTTTTAATTTTTTTTTTATTTTGTTTACGCCTTGATGGTTTTTACATATAAGGTAAATTGTACAGGAGCATTATAACAAGTATGTAGAATCATAACAAGTATATAGTACATAAAATAATAAACAGAGCACAGACATTTTCGTTATTTGTTTTTGGGGTGTTATGCCGTGTTGCGCTACCTCCTTCTTTAGCCAACGTTTCCGAAACGTTGGCTAAAGAAGGAGGTAGAGCAACACGGCATAACACCCCAAAACAAATAACGAAAATGCTTTTGGCCGTGAAAATCTTAAAACTTATCAGAGCACAGACATATATAAGTTGGCACAACACAAGTAGGTATGAGTATTCGATACAAAGGAGTTACAAAGGAGTACAACCAGCATATTAGTATTTGGTCTTAGGCTACAATAGTTTCAGAAATTATTGTCACCATGTTACACAAAACATTATACAAACATACTCGAAGCAAACCGGTTGGCAGAGGTGTAAAACATTTTTTTGCGGTTAATATAAAAATCAGTAAATTTCTTGAAATTATTTTTTTTTGTGCTATTATAAATGTATGTAAGTTTGTTATTAAAAGTTATTATTATGAAAAATAATAAAAGGTATACAACAATTACATATATAAAGAAGGAATTAGGTACTATGAAAGTAGTTACAATAGTGTGTATTAAATTTTTTGCTGTTAACAATTTGAAACCTTTAAGAATTTTTTATGTAAGTTTGTTATTATTATGAAAAAAAAAAAAAAATAAATAAAAGGCACACAGCAATTATATATATAAATAAATAAGTAGGTATATACTATGAAAGTAGTTACAGAGTAGTGGGTATTAAATTTGTTACTCTTAACAATCAGGAGCATTTAAGGATTTATGCATCTGCATGCATATACGTTTTTTAAAAGAAGCAATGTTTTGATAAAAAAATATGTCCACAGAACAAGTTTCATTCCCCACACGATGAAATCTCTGAAGACAAGAGTTATACATAAAATTAGTGCGAGAAGCAACTGTCTCAAATGGAGCATGGAGTCTAGTATTATGATTGTTGGGGACTTGATAATTTATCATATTCACTATAAAGACAATTTTTAACATTAAAAAAATGATATTATCATTATTTAAAAAATGCCTGTAATCGCAAAAAAATTTTTTTTTCTTTTTTTTTTTTCATTTGCTCCAAACAGGAGGTCCTGCGGAAAATAATTTCCTTCAGGTACTGTGTCATTTTTGTAGACGCTGTGTGAAGGGTGAGTTCTGGGAGGGAAAAAGGTATGAGAAATGGGTAGGAATCTAGGGCTCAGTATGTCCAGGAGTGACGGACGTATGTACCCATCCTTCCCACTGGGTGAGAAGGTCGAGAGAGTCCTGAGAGGTAAAAATAGTCCCTCCAAATCTGGTGGGTGGAGAGATACATACACGCCAATACCTAGACAATCCTCACCCACTTGGGGTGACAAATGGCAGAGGTGTTCGTCACCCAATAAATGGTTTCTACTCCCAAATTGAACCTTTTTTTAGATTTTGTAACCAATATCTTCTTCTTATAAATAAATATCATTATTTGTTTGATAGTTTGTTTGTTTGTGTTTTATGCGCTGCCTTACCGTTTATCCGATTGCGATGAAACTTTGGTGATACGAGTAAGTTGTGCGCTCGCCCACGAAGGTTATAGGCTATTTACAATGTTAAGCTCTGGCGTTATGAAATAAATGAAAATGTGTGTACTTTATATATTTTAGCGGCTGGGAGGAATAGCAGAAGGGGGAGGGGAACGGTCGAGGTGGGGTTCGCGGGGGAGGGGGAAAGCGGTGAGCATAGAATGGGATTGCGGGAAGGGAAGGGGTCTCGGGAGGTGAACGGGGACGCACGGGAAAGGACAGCAGGGAAAATAAATTTATTTCTTTGAATTGCAATGCAACGCATGCCGGGTACCAGCTAGTATATTATAAAAGAAAGTGTACGAAAGTGTGCGTCCCGATAAAACTCAGAAAAGAGTCCTGGTACAATCAAGCGAGTTATATGGTGTGGTAGCCTTCCATCACCTACCCACGAAGAAGATTCCCGTTTTTATCTGAAGGGCGTGCTTTTGAAGATATAAGCGCTGAAAGTTTCACCCTCTAGAAATTTCTACAACAGTCCAGAATATTCTAGAATGTTCGATAGCATTCCACAATATTCCAGAACATCCCGGAACATTTTGGAATATTATGGAATGTTCGGGATTAGTTTGGGGTGTTCCGGGACGTCCGTGGAACGTCCCGGAACATCTCAGACCATTGTAGAACATTCCGGAACACTCTCGAATGTTGTGGAATGTTCTGAAACATTGTGGAGTATTCGAAGCCTTTTTTTGAATGTGTGGGGCTAACCATTGGTAGGGGTATATAAAGCAAGATCCGTCGTGGGTTTGAACGTCAGTTCAATCTCATAACAACTCCCCGAGCGAAGCTATAAAGTATTATGATTATGAAAAATATACATTTCGCACCATCGTAAAGCGGGTTAAATCTTAATCACACAAAGTAGAGGAATCCTTGGATTAGTAGTTGTAATGTTATAAGGCAAGTGAAACAATACTTGTTGCCAGGCTCCGTACATATTCATACGGCAGTGTATAGTGTAGTCGGTAGTTGTGAGTTGTGCAGTGTACCTAGAAGTTGTATTATTATTGTCCGACCGGTGTACATTACACATATCTATTTCATGGGATTACTGAAGTGGACACTTAAACCGCATTTCACGACATTGCGACTGTATTTTGTTGTCTTGCCTGACACGGCACAACTTGGTACCATGGTAGCCTGTTGCGACACTTTTTTTAGCACTACAAATTAAAAAAAAACAAAGTTTGCAATTCACACGCGATAAAAGTGAAACCTTCAGAAAACTAAAGCAAACAATAGTGGGGAGGCTTCGACGCATCGCACAAAGAGACCAATAGGCTACGAAGCACCGCACTAAGAGAAGACCGATTATACAATGTCATTCTCTTGCAGGCCAAATCCTATAGATGTATTTATTTGTCTCTTTGTAGTGTCGCTATTTTTCGTTTCATCGAGGCAAATCACAATGGTGCAAAAGAAGTTTTCACTATAATAATAATTATTTATTTTTATGAAAATAAATAACTTTGTTTATACAACAATAATCGACATGTATCATAACTAATGATTTCTTCATCAGGATAAACGGTAATGAAAATTAACAAATATAAAAATAGATTAAGAAATGTACACAAATATGTACCTATGGACAAAAAATTACCCTACCTCTTTGGTCATATCGTTAAGAAAATGAATTGAATTGGTAGTCGATTTATGATACAGTTAAGTATGACCGAAGGGGATGAGATCGAATTGACTTAGTGGTTAGAGTAGAACCCCGGCAAGGCTAAGGTCCTGGGTTCGTTACCTAGAGTTTTCTGATTTTTCAGTTTAAAATTTTCCACTGTCAATACGGTCTTCAATGAGAAATGATGTTAATTTATTTATTATTATTTGCCAGTGGTACCTAATCCAATTTATACAATTTCAAACTAGAAAACTTTCAAAAAAATTTCACTTCTATTATAAGACTACCAGTAAGTAATTAATTCCAAAATCCTTGATAGTAGGTAAAAAGAATATGCATACATTGAAAATGGTGATCGTGATATTCAATTGTAACATGTTTCTTAATTGCTAGAATAAACATATTACAATTTGAAGTTAATTTCGTAATCGTGGTTTTTAATTTACTGTAGTCAGAAAATAATTTTTATAATCAAGCGTTCTTAAAATGATGTTTCATAAAAATGGCGCCTTAAAACTTTCCAAGTATTTTTATTATTCAATTTCAAAAATGAATTACCGGATAAATTAATTATTTGACACAGGATTTGCCGAAAAGAACCGTAACCGTAACCGAAAGAAAAAAATAATTTATGAAAATAAAAAAAAATTCTTTTAAATCTACAACAGAAAACTACCAGTTTAATGGTTCATGTTTGAATGGTTTGAAAGACAGAAGTAAACTAAAACACCGATAGAAGAGGTCAAATGCATTGTGGTGTGCACAATTTAACAATGTTTTACGATGCATGATTTTTCGGCTGGAAATATTTAAACAATATTTATTTATTTAGACGAAAGAGATATTTACATTTTTTTATATGAGCTCCACACAGGAGGCCCTGAGGAAAATAATTTATGTCATCCTTGGGGATGCTGTATGGAGGGTTTTTTTTTCAGGAAAGGAAGGACAGGAGAGTTCTGGGAAGGAAAAAAGTTTAAGGGGTGGGTAGGAATCTGGGGTTCAGTATGTCCTGGTCATCCGCCTCCAAGATCTAGACAAACCTCACCCCATGAACCCGGGTTAAATCACCAAACGTAGCGAACCACTTAGGGGTGACCTATGGCAGAGGTGTTGGTTTTCCAATAAAGGTTCCCGGGGCGGCGGTACCCATTCCCGCCTCCCAAATTGAAATATATATACAAAAACATTATACATAAACTGATAAATGAAATCATAAGTGTACAGCGTATGTGGGGTCAGGGCTGGGCAGTATTTGAATTACTTGTATTAGAAATACAAATACGTATTTTGTATTTGTATTTCAATTACTTCCTAAAAATGTATTTCGTAATTTGTATTTCAAATACTTATGGCTTCAAAATACGTTTTCAAATACATTTAGCGATATTAATAATGACAATGAAAAATAAACTGACGTACATACGAGACAAGGGCAATATATGTTAATATTTAGAGTTGGCAACGCTGTAAGTACGCCAAAGCAAGTATCATGGCAATTGTTGTTTTCATCGTTTCGCGGTATTTATTCGTGAAGACGGGAGTTAATTGATAAATGGATGTCAAATTCCGTCATTGCTTTATATTGTACATTTTCGTGTCATAGTATTAGATCAAGCACTATAGGAATAATTTGCCTGAATACTAGATTATTTTTAAGTTAATTACAGTAGAGCGCACTTGAAATAAGACAAAACTGCGCTACACAGATATCATGTTATTAAAATAATAATAATTATTATCCAACACCTCGGTCCTATACCAAAAAACTTTACAAGTAGAGCGGGGGTGAGATGCGTCTTCTGAGCAATATGATTGTTTCACTCTGCTCAGCTTTGCTTCTATGGGAACGCACCCTTAGATAAGGGCACTTACGACAATTTATTGCAATCAATGGTTTTACCATAACCAAATGTATTTTGTATTTTGTAATTTGTATTTGAAATAAAAAAATGGTTAAAATACTGTATTTTTTATTTCAAATCCACGACTTGAAAGTATTTTGTATTTCGTATTTTAAATACATGCGAAAAAGTATTTTGTAATTTGTATTTTAATTACAGCAAAGCATATATTGTGCCCAGCCCTGCGTGGGGTGTATTTACATCTGTATTATATATAAAGTAATAAAAGTGGATGTCAATGTAATTATAAAGTAGGAAAAAATAAGCATTAAAAAAAATTTCACTGAATTGATACAATTGATATTACAAGTACAATGAGAATACAATGAAAAAAAAATCAATGGAAATACCCACACAACAGAAAAATGATATACTAGGTTAGTAAGAGTTCATTAATTTCATCTTTGTATTTCTGTAATATTGATTTTAAAATATCCAAACAACAATATTTATTAGCAAGGCTATGGCTCTGCTCTTTCGAGACTTACAGGAATAACTCATACCCTTACATAACTCAATTTTCACAACGTTTTAACAGGAACTATTCACATATTATAGTGACACTACTTTGTTAGCAAATTCTTAGAGGATCTAATCGAGAGCAGGTACTAGGGTAGCACTGGGGTACTAAACCAAGAAAGTGCTAAATACGTTAGAGCTAGAGACTACCTGCGAAGTGCTTCAAGGAACTCCATAATAGATGATTGATTACTCGGGTTGTTGCTGTTGGTTATATTTTGGTTCAGATATATACGCGAGACATCGTCGCGACCTATCAAGATCTGAGAGTGATATAGATTTTCACAGCCAAAAGCAATATTGTGATTTATCATATATTTATATATTTTATCATATATAATCATATATTTTGTATTTTAACGTACTTATGAATTTTTGACACATCATTCCAATTTAAACAATGAAAATGAGAACAATTGTTAAAATATAAATAAGTACTTTATCGCTTGTCAGGATTCTTGACACAATTGTTTCCAATTTCAAAACAAACGTTCATTGAATCAGAGTTTCACAGACACAAAATCGGAATTAGCATGATACATTTTTAGATTTTCATGGCCAAAAGTATTTTCGTTATTTGTTTTTGGAGTGTTATGCCGTGTTGCGCGACCTCCTTTTTAGCTAACGTTTCGGACAGCGTTGCAGTGTCGATCATCGGGGCAGATCCGGCAGATCCGTTAGATGTGTCCACTCTACCGGATCTGCAGAATCTGCCCTGATGATGGACACTGCAACGCTATCAGAAACGTTGGCTAAAGAAGGAGGTAGCGCAACACGGCATAACACACCAAAAACAAATAACGGAATTAGCATGTTTGAATAGTAGAAAAAGGATGGATTGTTTAAAAAAAAAAAAATCTTCTTTATCTTTGTTTTAAAAGAAAGACAATAATGTTTGAAAATCTCCTACTACCACCACAGAAAGCCGAAAATGTTGCTTGCTCTGCGAAAGTTCTATTCAAGTTCTGTGATTATTTCAGTTTTAACAGTTTCAACTGGCCTATAATGATATAATAACAGAACTTGATTAGAACTTACACAGAACGTGAAAATTAACTTAAAATATTCGATGAATTGTTAAATAAAAAATACAAAAAAACCCATCCTTAGATTTCACAGTGTCATAATTCTTTCTGAAATGTGTGAACAAGCGATTGTCATAATGATATGTTTTCACAGTATTGTATTATTATGTCCGAAAAGTTGGTAAAATAAGAAAGAAGGACAACACGGCATTAAAACCCAAAAATTAATCACGATGATGGTCATTAATTTACTTGACGGTATTTTTCAGCGAAGAATGATCAATTCGTCTATTTGCACACAGAATGAGTAAGATGTCTGTGAATAATACAATATTGAAACCAACCGATTTAATTTTTGAGATAATACAGCCTCCAATATAATAAATTCCGCAATGCTGTTGCACTTCCCTTAAAAATGATAAAAGTATCTTCGAATTTATGAAAAGGAAACAGTTCACCAACACGTTTGAAAACTCTTACCAACATAAATTGGAAACTTTTACATAAAGTGGCTCTTATCAATAGTGCTTTTTTAGTTTTTTTCCCGGATAGATTGGGTTGAATTTAAAAAAATCAGCATTTTAACGACTAGTAAAAATGTTAATTTATTCGTATCTGCAGGAAAGTAATGAATTTTGGTTTTGTTTTGACCTTTTTTACGTGAGTGCCTCATTTGCCTACGTTTTGGTCTTTGGTTTTCGTGGCACGTTTTAATTCGCTACGAACTGCGGCGGTAACAGCTGATACGATGGTGTGAAAAATTGCTTCTACGTGATGAGAAATTTGATTCAGGACGTGATTATTTCACGAATATTTGCCGTTTTAAAATCAGATTATTCTTTGTAGCAAATATCTAAACATCTTTTCATAATGTAGGAGCTCTTACACATTATGTATCAAATTTTACTTCTGATAAACAGTTTTGATAAAAACTGATGTTTCGCCCATCTTTTTTACCTCCGATAAATTCTACTTCACTGGTGTGAAATTTTGTTTTCGTTGTGTGCAAATGTTAATTTATTGCTTTTTAGAATATTTATGGTTTTTTAAACATCTCCTCATAATGTTGGAGCTCTTACCAAAAGACGATAGAGGTTCTTTTAATGTTTGATGTAGTCTTCCATTGATTTGACAACTAAGTACCTACATTATAATTATGTTTTTATTAAAGATTTTTGTTGAAATTCGATTGAATTCATTGAATTTCACTTTATTTTTTAATCTAATAATTAAAATATGATTATTAATATATAATTAGCGCGCAAAGAACATTTATGAATATCATACACGTACCTTAAATAAAAATGGGCCTAAATGAGGACTTTGAGGTACGCCGGAGATCTCTAAGAAAAGGCGGACTTAGTTCCCTTAACTGATACAAATTGAAGTCTGCTTAAGATATGAAGTGAACATCGTGGGTAAGTCATAGTAGATGCCCAATTGATGTGATTTTTAATTTAATTATCTTGATTTATTTTTGGGATATTATAAGAATGCTTTTCCGGCCGTGAAAATCTCAAATCGTAACTGAGGATGAAATGGTTTCCCCTTCCGAAGGCCTTAGAGTAATTTGTGTAAATTGAATCTATTTGTTTTCTAAAGTTTACTAAATTTCTTACCACGATGTTGGTTTTGTATGTTGCGAACAATTTTATTATTGTATAAATTTGATCATAAACAATACGCTCAAAGAGTTTACCAAATTCTAAGAGTATTGAGAGTGGGCGGTAATTTAAATTGTTACTTCTTTAACCTGTCTTGTGAATATGGAATAAAATTGATTATTTAAACTTTGTTGGGAATTTTCCTCCTTTTGGAGACGTTAAAAATTTAATATGGCAGTCAAAGGGTATGTAAGATTACGTTTTCATTTTGAAATATAAATGTGGCGAGATATCATCGGAGTATTAATACTCCAAATGCCTGGTTTAGTCTAATAGTTATTGCTTTGAATTTCATGCTCATTTACAAAATGAGATTCAGTTCAATAAAAGATAATTAAAGAAAGGTAATGATCGGTTAAGCGAAATAGTTAAAGTAAACTACCAGCAATAGGGGATGTTTTAAAGAAGGTTTTTGCGTTTATACATCAGGTATCGTCAATCCTAATAAAATTAGTATATTTAGATATATCATGTAATCACATAAATATTAATAACAAAATGTGTTTATGAGCATATGAGAATAATATGTTTTATCAAAACATATTATGTAAATAGTATTATGATTTTTCTTATTTTATTGTGTTAAAATATTGTTGTATTTGATTGTTTAGTAACCGAATACATTATATTGACGGAATCCATGGTCGAGGTCTAAGACTGTCGACTAGCAATCCGGACGTCGCGGATTCAAATGTTTAATGCTAATAATTTGTGATATTTCAGTATTCAAAAAAATATATACCTACTAAACATGCGTCACGTTCCAGAGTGGAAGATACTCTCAGTATCGTTCTGGTGTGAGACCATCACTCGGAATTGAAAGGTAGCTTTAAATTGCTTTAGCCTTAATTGGTGACCATATCTGAATAGCCAGGTACTCTCCCACTTTTCTCGTCCCAACCTCCTTCCCCTCGGCAAAAAATATTTTTTGATCCATCCAGTACACTACTAGGGTCTTTTTATAAAATTATTAAAAAAAATCTATTTGACGGGAAACGAACCCACAGCCTCCGGATTGTAAGCCAAGCGCGCAACCGCAGCGTGCGGATGTCGCACGTAAGTAAAAGTAAATACGCACTAAAAAGAAATAAAACAGAAATTCAATAAATCACTCAAGCGGAATTCCTTCCGTAAATAAAATACGAAGGCTTGAGGCTTTCCAGGCAGAATCTTACTGGACCGGAAGTGACGTCAGCACTGCCTTGACCGCCGTTTCCTGTGAATTTGTACCTTAACAAATTATCGGGTCCGACCCATCTCTGTAGAGCCTGGCCTTGTACAAGGGGATAGAGAATTCCCCAACCCCTCACTAACAAAACATGATTCGAGTAATGTTGTATTTTAGTTGTAGGAACGCAGGTTTAGAGCTTTTTGCGTGTGGCCATTATTTTAATGAGATCTCGTGGTGGCTTAGGGACGTTTATTCAGGATTTTCTTCGAGATTCCCCTGAGGGGTAGGAAAAGGGAGGAAGTGGATCTTGAATTATGGGGCACTTAATGTTTATTTCGGGAAATATAGACACATCTAACTATATTATCTGAGGGGATTTATCATCTTGTAATGCTTCTATTCATGGAGGACCTAAGCAGGAACTTAGGGTTTAGATTACACTTGCTGGCACAGTCCAGCGGTAGGGCTCTTAACTAGCACTCCGAAGGTCGCGGGATCGAATCCCGGCGTGGCAAATAAATTTTATTTGATTAATTTGTGTTATTTCACAATTTATTCATTTAAAAATAATATACAGTATATTTGCGGCACGTTCCAGAGTGGAAGATACTCTCAGTATCGCCCTGGTATAAGACCACAATTTTAGAATTGAAACGTTGCTTGGAATGGCTTAAGCCGTATTTGGTGACCAGATCTGAATAGCCAGGTACTTCCCCACCTTCCTCTTCCCTATCTCCTTCCCCTCCCCACTACCTTCAGCCTCACACCATACCCCAATTGAGGATGCCATAGTCTCACTGGCTTCAGACGGGAGCAGTTGGGACTCTTGTGCGGTATACATGTAAAAAAAAACACTATAAGATTATTATTATTTTTTATTTTTTTATTTAGTAACTATATAATATTTTTTACATTTTTATATGAAACATTATTAATCCTCATTAATCCTCTAATTTGGGAGGCGGCCGTCACCGGAATCATTTATTGGATAACCAACACCTCTGCCATAGGTCCCACCAAGTGACTTAGCAGGGGCGCCCGGATTTCTTAGGAGTGAGGTTTGTCCGGATCTTGGCGGCGGATTCATCCGCCCACCAACTGATTGGCAGGCCAGGTCGGGAGAGACTGCATGAAGGAGACATTTTGACCTCTTCAGCTGGACTCTCTCAAAACACCGCCTTACACCGCAGTGGGAGGGATGGATTCATACGTCCGTCACTCCTGGACAAAATGACCACCAGATTCCTACCCACCTCTCATTCCTTTTTATTCCCTTCTCTCTTCTCCCTTTCCTAGAAAGAACCATCACACAACATCCCGAAATTACCAGCCCGCGCTGGGCCCCCTGTCCTGCGGGGCCCCCAAACGCCTTTATACTCTCTTGATCAAATCCTAAGCAAGGCACCAGGACTGTAAATTTTTTTTTTGTAATTTTTTTAAAATTTTATGAAAGATGTACGTGTTAAGAATGCTCTCACCAAATATTTTAAAGAAATTCGAAAAATTGACCGAGATACAGCATGTTATGTGGAAATAAAGAAATCCCTTAATAACAAAGTCTAACTAACTAACCATCACGCTGTTTCCCCGCAGGGGTAGGCAGCGAGGACGGCCCGCCAAACAACTCGATCTTGGCACACACTCCCTGCCAAATTCACATTCATACATCGTCTCATACATGCTCTTCTATTATTCCGACTCTTCACATGGCCCGACTCAACAATAATCTGATTCACTTGGTCGTACCCATTTTGCAATAAACCAAATCAGTCCCATCTTAGACATGTTCCCTTTCAACGTCCATTTGTTTCCTCCCTCCACTCTTCACGTACCTACTTACTAAGCACTCACTTAGTCCCCCACCCCAACTTCAATACTTTTTAATATATTATGTTCACTCATTGTTTTGAATTATCAAATAAGTGCATTTTAGACGGTTGTTCCGAAACCGGCCGGCGCCGTTTATAAAATAAGTAGTAGTTCAAACAACGAAATATTGTGTCATTTATTTTAAAAATAATAAGGAACTCCAGTGAAAAATATTATAGCTTTAAAAAAAATTGTTCATATAGACCAATGAGCGCTGATTCTGAATATATAAGTTTTATTTCATAATATTAAACGTAGAGTTCTTAAAAAAATATTAAATAGTGCATTTTTAAACCTCTCATCAAAACACACTGTAAAGTTGGTATTACTGAATGGTTAGTGCTGACGTCACGCGTCACCAGTTATTGTATTGAAACTTTGATTATGTAGGTATGACACAAGCCATCAGTATTAACAAGATTTCATGTTATCCGTTATTTCATACTGTTTATAGAGATTTAGTTGTCGTGTTTATTGAAACAATATTTAAGCCTACATAATTCAGTATCAAAAATAGAGGTATCTCTATTAGTATTATCTCTATTATTTAAAATATTGAAAAACTTTAAACTGTACGAAAAAATTGTATAATATTTTACATCAAAATGCTACCTAGAGACGGGTGAAGCGGCAAACGAGAATGAAAAGATCCGGTTCAGTGAATCGGCTCAATCGAACGATTGAATTAAGCTACGGACACACTTGCTCATTAGAAGCCAAAGAGTATGCTACCTAGTAGCAATTATTGCTACCCGCTCACTCGTTCGCAAAGATCCGCGGACCGCGAGCAAGTGTGTCCGTAGCTTTGAAGATCGGTCTTACGGAACCGGATCTTACGGATCCGTATGAAGATCCGGGTCACTGAGCCGACTCGTTCGCGAACGACTCACTTCTCTATGAACTTAGAATTCAAAATGGCCGTCGTCGGCGCTGTATCGCCTGTATCTCATTTGCCTACAATTTTTGCAGTGTGCAGGGGATGCTCCGTTTGAGATAGTATTGATTTTAGAAGCTAAAAAAATAATAATTTCAAGCAATTACTGTACCACTCTCCCGTAAAAAATATATTGAAAAATATGATAACATAATAAATATAATATAATAAATAAATAATTCCACCTAAATAATGTTTAAACTTATCGAATAGTACCATACTTTCCTCCGTATATCTGTCATACAAAATGAACACCTGTTGAAAAACTTTTCAGGAGTGATGACGTCACACGATTCACTATACGTGCGGTGTTTTTCGGGGGATCTTGAAAAATTAAAACTTTGAAAATTATTTTAACTATTAAAACAAACTCTAAAAAAAGTGCAGTTATTTAAGTCATAAGGTCAATTCATTAAAAAAAATTTTGGACTGGAGTTCTCTTTTCCCATTACCATCACTAAGCATTTTTTCACTTTTGCCAGTATCATCAACAAGTCTAAAAATTTTAGTCGAAAAGTTTTCAGTTTTTGCAGGTATAACTGAATCTTTAATCCAATCTACGTATAGATACTGAAGCCGCATCTTCAAGTATCTGATGAGATCACCCGCAGCGTCCCCTCGTGTAATATCCTCTCCTGCCATTTCCATGACGAGTGGAGAGCTCCTAGCCTCTAGCCACCCGCCCACTAGCCCACGTGGCAGAGTTCAAGTGTCATCGTCACTTTCCTTTGACTTCTTCCACCCCTGCTTCTTAGAGAAATGATCTCTCCAAATGCAGCTACGTATTTCTACTTGAAATATTGGTTTAAGTTGTTATTATTATTGAAAAAGACAATTTTTTTTCTAAAACTCACATATTTATAGTACATGCCTTACTTAGTCCGCATCGATATCTACCCGCCCAGCTGCTAGCCGAGTCGATATAAACCAAGCTCCCACATACTACACCTAATGTCTTATTTAGTTATTTAAGCATCACGTCCTGTAACATTTGGAATCGAGCCGCTAAAATTTCCGTTTAAAACATCGCCAAAAGTGTATTTTTTATTTTATTTTGTGATGTTCGGGCATAAGTATTTAAATGTTGTACGATCATTTAAAAAAACATTATGCAATAAAACCATAACCGGAAAGGGCTTCGTAACTAGGAGCTTTTGAACTATAAAGCCGTTTTTGGGCCTGACACCTGACATTTTTTTGTTTCTGGGTTCATGAAAAGACTTTAAAAAAAAAATACCCGATAATTTGATTAAAGCATCTAAAATATTTCTCAGCGATCAAATTTCCAACTAAAAACGTATGATTTTGCATTGTTTCGTAGTGCTTTTGATTTTGCATTATTTCGTAGTGCTTTTGCATTGTTTCGTAGTGCTTTTGATTTTGCATTGTGTCGTAGTGCTTTTGCATTGCTTTTGATACAGATTATACATTTTTAAAATAATATGAGATGTTGAATCACCACTTATTTAATCAAAATTAACAAAGTGATTTTGCAAACATTGAAAAATAAATATAAGATGTCTTTGAATGTCCAACTAGGGAGAGATTTTCCCGTCCAAGGTAAGTCGACTTTGGGCTTCCTGAAACAAATTTATCGGGAACACAAAACAATATTTACCATAAAGGCTGTAACCCCTCCGCAACGTAAGCAGATATAAGCGTTAAAAATAGGACAGCAGTCAAGTACAATAAGCGTGTTTATACGTCAGCGCGTGTGTTTCCATAGAAATCGTTATAACTCCGTTATTGTTTTAGTTACATCCCTAAAACAAAAAATCAAAGGTCGATAGTAGATCAAGCTGCACATTTCTATCAAGTTGTCTATGGAAATACATAACAGGAATCAGCTGTCAATCGTGTAGTTGACAAAAATATTTACCCGCGCAAATTTGCTACCGGCAGCTCCACCGCGGTCCACATTTTAAATTTTTATTAAATATTTTTATATGAAATGATAAAAAAATGAGGTGACAAAAGTGTTAATTATACATATATACAATAGAATAAGTAGTCATTTTTACCTATTTTTAATGTTTACGTTCTAAATTTTAATATTTACAAATGCTAATATTTATTTGTAATATAATAATTTGAAAGACTATTTTGTAACCTTTCTAAAACACTTTTTACCATTCGGATACGTTCAGAAATGTTTCATTTATAGAGCTTTAATTGTGAAGCGGTTATAACTAAAAGTTTTCGTAAAATGTCATTTCGTTTAAGACACCAAAAGCTAATATTCTCGAAAATTCGGAGGGGAATGTTCAATGAACTCCCGGTGAATGTTAAGGAAGCTAAAAGTCTTGCAGATTATGTCTCAATGTTGTGAACTCCAAATTATAGTAAGTAGGTACTAAATAATTTTGTAGTAAGTAGTTTTAGAAAAAAATATATTAGATGTAAGATGTAAACATTTTATAACCAAAAATAGCCTATTAAAAAAATAAAATTATTTATGCATTAAACCGCTTACTCGTTAATACGGAATATTTTTTATTCAAACTGTTGTATTTAGCTTTATTATCACGAAAAATGAGTATTTAAGTCGGGGGAGACCAAAAAACATGCAAAAAATATGCTTTTAACATTTTAATTTTGTTTAAATTAATTCACTTACGCGATTACAAATTCTTCGCCATATTCTATTTATATCAACAACTTATATGTTCATAGACAATCAATCCTTCACATTTTCCAAGGTACAAATAGCTAGAATATTAAAAAAGATTGCCATAGCGGAAAAATTGATTCTCAAATATTTTAGGAAGGTACACCAACTAGTATTGTGGAGTTTTTATGCCTTGACGCGAGTAGGCGTTATAAAGGGGCACTTTCTTTTGTATCACAAACCATGTTATACAAACCTAGCGTAGCCGCTAAACTACTTGAAAACTGGGATGTTTTTCTTGCCTTGACGCGAGTAGGCGTTATAAAGGGGCACTTTCTTTTGTATCACAAACCATGTTACACAAACCTAGCGTAGCCGCTAAACTACTTGAAAACTGGGATGTTTTTCTTGCCTTGACGCGAGTAGGCGTTATAAAGGGGCACTTTCTTTTGTATCACAAACCATGTTACACAAACCTAGCGTAGCCGCTAAACTACTTGAAAACTGGGATGTATTTCTTGCCTTGACGCGAGCAGGCGGTATAAAGGGGGCACTTTCTTTTGTATCATAAACCATATCACACAAACTTATACCAACATAACAAAATGACATTTGAAAATAATGTTTGAAAATGGACGGTCTCGTTTCACAGAATGAAAGCTAATTTTAATTTTACCTAATCGAAATTTAGAATGAAATATTTTCCACTTCCCCCAATGCAAATAGTTGTCTTTTAATGTAATTAAGGCGAATCAAAAGATTTTTTCCAAAAAAAAAGAAAAAAAAATCAAGAATATACAAGAATTTATTTTATGATGTTGGTACTTTCGGCAAATGTCACATTTGATTGTCTATTATCTATTTGTTAAAAAAGGAATATTCCGTATTATCTGTGCATCAAACTTCGACAACACGAACGTTCCGTATTATCCGTGAGGTGGACTAACTGCATATTTACCAAAATAAAAAAAACAGACTTAGACTAATTACACGCTGTTATCAAATAAGAAACTCTAGACAATTTTTTTAACAACTACCTTAAAAATATCGACATTTCATATCGACCCCCACACGGGTCGGTATGAAATCAACAAATCCAAAATAAGTAATTATGTAGCAAGAATTCATAAAAAACATTAATCTGTTTGAAATAATTTGCATACAGTAGTGGTGACCCGAGTGCGAGACTACGATATTGCGATAAATTGCCCACATTCGGACCCTTTGAGGATGCGGTCCAAGTTTTGTCAGAACTCACCGACATCACAGGGCGGTCAAATCTCTTGTCGTGTTTATGTAACGAGTAACTAATTCTACTTGTAATTATTTAACCAAATACAAAATATATTTTCAGAATCAGCGTTTGCTCATCAACATGTTTATATTTTTGTAAGCCATAATATTTTTACTTTTGAATGTAGCTATAACTTTGTGGTTATCCATTATAGATAAATGAAACAATTTAACTTTGTTTGAACCACTTTTATATTTGAGTAAATCCGACCGGTTTCAGAACGACCGTTCCTTCTTCAGGGCAATGTATACTGATTTGACAGTTATTTCAAAACTGTCAAATCAGTATCGGTGGGATTTACTCAAATATAAAAGTGGTTCAAACAAAGTTAAATTGTTTCATTTATCCATAATATTTTTAACCGGGGTTCTAACTGTTAACCTTCTTCTGAATGATTACCGAATAGTGCAAGTTGTTGCCCGGATCCAGCGGGAAAAAAATACTATGGTATCATCAATTTTGGAGAATGTTATGCGGCTAAAAAACGTAGGATGTTGTGGTGGATAGGATTATGTATGTAGTTTCGAATAGGTAAAATTCCTTAGAAAAGGTAGTTAAATGTACTTTTGAGGTGTCTCAACAGATGTCAGCAAAGTAGTGCCTTAGGAGAGTTCATGACTAATACCCAAACATAGACGATGATATCACTTTGATGGGCACCTTCAGTGTCGAATTCCATTGCTTCAGAATTACACAGAACATTCATTAGAGCGAACGTTTGTTCCAGTTAAATATTCATTGTAAACCACACTATAACCTAACTTGTAATCTCGACAAACCATGAATCAAGATTTCCGAAAATACATCAAGTAATCCCAATCACTGGGATTTATTTACGCCCCTTTTCGGGGCTTTTATATATGAAATTTACAAATTACACTGTCATTAAATAAAACATAAACCTCTTATATTTGTTTGAAAAAGAAATATATAGATATTTCTTTTACAAACAAATATAAGAGGTATATATTTATTTTATAAAGAAATATAAAGTATTTTTTGTACATAACTGAACTGCCTCAGTAACAGTATTTTGTATTTGTTTAAAGATAAATTGAAGATGTCCACTGACTTGGTATAATTATTTCCCTCCATTAGTATTCGGATTGAAGAACGTTACAGACGTAAACCTACCTACATGGGAAAGGAGAGTTGCAAAGTACCTGTTTATTCTGATCTAGTCAACAAGTCCGACTAAAGACAATGCCAGCGATGTTTCCATTCTGAAAATAGTTCCCTTACTAGGGCTCAATATTGAGAATTTTCACTCCTCTCTAACAACCTTGTAAAAGAAAGAAATTCTTTGCCTTATTTTAAAAATGTGTACGTAAAGTAAAAATTATTTCGAATTACGAATTATTTCGTCACGCCCATAGTTAACTTGCAATTACGAAATTTGTCGTCACGCCCGTGGCAAGCCCGCGCGATGTTGAATAGAGGCAATTAAAAATCGCGGTGAGTCATGCAACTCAATACCTATCTATTCACCTTATGTATATGCTATATCTACCTATTCAAAAAATAGCTCATTTCGTCCATAAAGATGGTGCTAAATTGTGGTGGTTTTAAATTATTTTATTAATCTCAATGGTACAATTACATATACAAATTAAAAACAGTTTTTTTAACCTATATAACATAAATCATGTAACACCTTTTTTTAGAGCAATGCTCGTGTTAAAAAGGCGGAGAAACGTATGTACGAGTAAATAACATTTTAACGTAAATATTTGAGAAATATTATGTTATATTACTGAGTACCTACATAATTAAACCATTTTTTTCATTTGCCCGCGTGCAGAACCAACCTTAGAAAAAATTCTCCAATCCCCCGTATATGCGCGCAATATAACACGCAATTTAACAATATCGATATTCTTAATAATACTCTTGTGAAATACCGAAACGAAGTCAAGCGTACGACTACAAATGTTAATTAAATTAATGCACAACTATAGAAAAGGTACAGCATGAGCATCTCCTGTCCCCATCCCATCTTCCTCTGCCTCTTGCCCTTTCCTATTCCTTCTTCCTTCTAATATACTTGTATATTTTATTTTATTTTTTTATTTTCATTTAATGGTTATTACCAATTACAATTTTATATTATATCATAATAACCAAAATTAGCATAAGAAACATAAGGCTTACCTCATGTTTAACCTCTTGTATAACTCATCCTGTATAAAAATTGCTGCTTGTTTCTTAGAATAAATAAATAAATGATTATATTACTAAATGTGGTATAAAAATGATGGAGGTTTTTATTGTACTTTTGCATTGTTATGTATTTAATGGCACAGTTTGTGCTTATGAACGAAAGTAAATAATAACGTCGGGAGCCAAGCGAATTCACTGGCAACATCTATGTTATATTGCTCTAGCAATACACGATAATTTAGCCGAAAATACGGAAATCTGGACAGCAATACCTTGCCGGCAAGAAATTGTCGTAACATTTCGCTCATTTACCAGAGCCTTAGGCTGGCCGCACACATCAGTTTTTTTCCATCCGATTGTCTGATCAGACAAAAATCGATTCGAAAACCGGATTAGTTATAATATAGGGGCCACGCCCGTTGTCGGACCGGATTGGACGGCCGGCGCGGAAAGGCGTGGCCTATTTTCGTTACCGATCCGGTTTTAGAATCGGATGTGTGCGGTGTTTATCCGGTTTTCATAAGAAATATATGGCGCGAAGGCCTTCCGGTTGTCTGATCAGACAATCGGATGGAAAAATCTGATGTTTGCGGCCGGCCTTAGAGATTTTGAGTGGTTCTGTAAATGTGTTTTGGTGAAATACCTATATACATGCATTGATCTACCCATACATGATAGAAACAAGAGACCAAGATGGCCAATGATCTATACCACTGCAAATCGGTAATGCGCGGTTTCATCCCGCTACAAAACATATCTGACAAAATATCCTCCGATAAAATATCCCACGGACAAAACATCCCCCAACAAAATATCTACTGAATCTTAACCTAAACTAACAAAAAAATGGAACCCTACAAATCGCGCGCTTGTTTATTGGCTCCGTCGTCGGCCGCGTCGCTTTGATAGCCCGTGCAGTTTGGTCGTAGCTCGGCGCCAATCGGCACACTTCCCACCGTATCTCCATATCTTTCTATTATCCAATAGAGTTTTCTTGAAATTACGAAATATTTTTTTAAAAATATGTCGTATTTGACGCAGTGGATAAATAAAATATTTTACGGTTGTAACTTGTAGGTAACAAAATCTTTACGATTTGACATCTTCTGTGGTTGTAAAACTTAACCATTTGTTCCTAAAGTAGAAAGCTCTACGAAAACTGTTTTCAGGGTTATAAAATATTTTTACATTTCAGTTTGCGTGATCTGAAATTTGAATTCAAAGATGATTGATGAATTATAAGAATACGTAATATTCCCTTTTACTACAATTTTACTACAATCCAAAGACAGCCTTCAATTGACTACAATTGAAGGCTGTCTTTGGATTGGATAGTATTGTTAAGGGGAATATAAATGCCAGACATATTTCGATTCCAGCCAATTAGCGCCCAAGTTGTTTTTTTAAAATTTATTTTGTGCATAATTTTATAAGAATGAAAAAAGTTAAAACATACAAAACGTCAAAAATAGTCTTAACCATAAAGGGGTATTTAAAAAAAAAAGTTTCTTATATGACTTCATAGTTAAGTCATGAAAAAACATTTTTTTTAGTAGTTTACGCTTCTATTTTTTTGTTACGTTAATAATAATTTTATTGTAATTCCAATACACACAAAAGGTAGTAAAATCTTCAATTTATCCGCAGCATACTTTTTGACGTTCATAATGTAAAGTGATTTTTATTTATTTATTTATTATTAGTTTCAATAGCAAGGTTTGTTCATGTATGTATAATGTATAGAATAAGTATAGATTCATTTTTTTTTCACAAACCTCACTAGGATTTCCTGTTCTGAGGGATTCGTAGTAAAGTTTAATCTAAATGGTATCTAAATAGGATTTCACTTAAGTTACACGTGCATCTATATCAAGTTCAGAAGTTTGAGGCAACTTTGCACCACCTATATATACAAAAATATACTGATTCGTTAAAGTTTTATTCACCTTATGACAAATTTATTTAATAATCATATAGAAATCTTTTATGACGACCATTATCAATATTCGATTTTATTCCAGATTAAAGATAGATGTAGGTTAGGTATTGCTTTATTTTGCAGCCATAAAAAAGATACGACTGCAATTTGCGTTCTATAATAACGTTACGGATACTAAAATCGAATTCATAGCATGTTTATTGCAACGTAATTCCTAGGAAAGGAGAATAAATTTGTTACTGAAATAAATCTACCGTGTTTCCATGATTGATGGAAGAACTATCGAGAACGAGTAAAATAAGTTCACAGATAATCATGGTTCATCGAAAATCTGAAAACAAAAAAATCAGCAAAGGAATCGGTCACATCTAGGACTCGAACCCAGAACCTTCGCCTTGCCGGGGCGCAGCTCTACCAAATGAGCTCGCGATACTTGCAATCATACATTAAGATAGCATCCAATAAAATGAAGATAATGTTTATGTTAGTAGTATTCGACGCATAATACAGTCAAATATGACGATAGGGACACATCAGCGGAGTTGGTAAAGCTGCGCTCCAGCAAGGCGAAGATTCTGGTTTCGAGTCCTAGAAGGGACCGTATCTTTTTCCGATTTTTCTATTTTCTGATTTGGCATTAACTTACGCCGCCTTAAGATTGGAACTGAGCAACCGTAGATAGGAAAAATATTAAAAAATTCAAAATGATCTGATTGCCGGTTTGATAAATTCAAATGGTACGGAGGTTTAAAAAACCAGACAAAAGTATATTATTGAACGCAGTTTCTAGTACTGTCACATAGGGCGGGCAATGTGTCAGTCTCAGCGTATTAGAGGCATTTCAAGTACTTACTTTGGGCACTTGAATAAGCAAATAATGGAGAATATATCACAGTGATTAGTATGATATCATACGTTCTGTCATAGCACCGGTGCTAACATCTTACACAAAAACGGGCATGGTAACAAACTAAACAATCTAGAGGCGCTAGAAATAAAAAAAGCTGTAAAAACCAAAAGTCATATACTTAATAATCAATTAGACATATCAAGTAGTCCTATATTAGGTCTGTTTCCAATAAACCCTTAAAAATAAAAATTCCCAGTGCTCCTTACCACCACGCCAATTGATGCTTTGTTTCTCCAAATTTATTATTATAACCCATTAGTCTACATAATTATCTTTCTGTTTTTTCCCATTACTTGAGTACTTATGTTAATGTATTTTATGACCGTTTATTTGTTTGTAATATTTGTATCATGTTGTCTCCCTCTATATTTTGTTATATATAAGCACACATTATGTACTTCTTGTTTAGTATTAATTTGTACCCTGAAGATGCTTAAGTTAAGCGAAACCGGTCGGTTAAAAAATTAATAAATATCGTGGTTTTAAACAAAAAGTATTTTATTTTATTAAATATGTCAAACCACAAAGTGATTGCTTTCTACAATAATAGTGATTATTATTTGTCGCTGAGCTGACGTAGATACCAATAAATCAACGTCATCAGATATCGGAAGCGCAGTCCACGTACTAATAACGAAGGTGGCACTATCACAGTATCTGCACCAAAAGCTTAGAATAAACTTTTAACTGACCTAGAATGCATAAAAGCTCTACAGATTTTAGAACTCATCTAAAAACATGTATTTTCGGAGAAAGTTTTCCATAAATAGATAATAACCAATTTTATTGGAATAACTTGTTATAATAACTATTTTAGGTTACACCCATCAATATAATAAATATATCAGTGAAGAAGAAAATAATACTAATAAATCTAAACGAAACATAAAAAAGTTCAAGACACAGAAAATAAAGAGGTAACGGTCGCAACTGGGAATCGAACTCAGAATCTCTTGTCTTACCGCGACAAACGCCTTAACCTACTCGGCCATAGGATTTATTTATTCTAAGTCGTTTTTAACGGTCTCATAATATTTCTTCAATTATATACTACATTAATAGGTATAATCTTTAAAAGTTATTCCAATAAAATTGAACATTCATATAGAATTTTAGAAAAAGCCAATAGGTGTCACATATAAATAAAATCGGATTTGTTTATCAGAGACACTACCTACGTAGGTTACAAAAAATCGTTAGGACGTGATCATTTAAAAATGCAGCAGTCAAAATTATGGGAAAAATTAGTTGAAGGTAATATCGAATTTGAAATATGAGGTCGACAAAAATGACTTAAAATGAATAGCCCCCGATGGCCGGGTGGGTTAACGCTTTTATCCCTTTTGTAAGACAAGGGTTCGATTCCCAATTGCGACCGTTTTATTGTCCTTTTGCACATTTCGTTTAGATTTATTACTATTATCTTCTTCTTCAATAAAATATTAACCTTTCATTTCACAGAATGCCCGTGTTGCGCGAAGTACGTACATTCTAAAACCGTTCTGTATATTATAATAATAAAAAAAGTAATTACAAAAAACAGTAAATTTTTTATGTTCATACAAGTCTTCTTTTTCTTCTTATCCACCACTCTTAAAATCTAGGAAGATACCTACAATCTATCATCAACTTTTACTCATCTATCTGGCTGAGGATGCAAGCTAATAATATAATATTTTCAATCATATATCAACAATATTCTCTCTCTCAATAGTCTCAATCTCCATCTTATTCATAAAAATAGACTAGGCAATCACTTATAATAACGTAGCTACATTAACAGATTGTTTCGACCTCTTCATCGATCAATAATAATAAAAAAACTATGTGAATGCATTTGACCAATGAACGTGATGCCTCGTTAAAATTACATTTTATTAATATTATGTATAGATAAATAGTATAAGGACAATACTTACCTAACAGGTCAATTTTACTAAGGACGGGTTGTTTCACAGAAATACTAATGCAACATTGTTATTATTCATAAGCAGAAGAGGTCGACTTTACTATCATGTTAAGCTTGTCAGCTTATTATATTTTCATAAACAGCTGAAACGGATTTAGAATCAGCATTTAACGGGGACCTTTCTGTAAAAAAATAGTACCCAGTAGACATTTGATGATATTGTTACAATTGAATGTCTGTGAAATAATTGGCGCTTAGCTATTGTAAGTTATAGTCACCTTCACAGCCCGCGACATTGTAAAAACTAATTGTGTATACAAGTAAACAAATAAAAATTTGTACGCATTTGTAAAGGTCATTTCATTAAATTTCTCCAGTCCTAAAGAGTCCTAAATTCTCCAGACTTCCAAAATATTAACTTTCCTTTTGGCACTAACCTTCTTATAAATCTAATCAACTGTGACAGGGGTAGCAAAAGTTAAAATAATGCAATGTCCAGTGTTTTAAATATAGTGTTTCCCGGCGTGCAAAGTCGTATATTCTCCAAGCATAAACTTTCTAATAAAAGGGTGATGATCGGAAGAGCCCTGCCAGGTAAGTATGTTTTCCGTATCTATTTGTAAATAATACAATTAGATAGAGCCTAGGAAATCATAACAAACTTTCCAGCGTTCTTGAGGTGATTGTTCACGAAAACGGCGCTCATGAAATTGACATTCTTGAAACGTATCAAATCTCTAAAAAAAATCCTTTTGGGTATGTACAAATTTAGTTTCAGTGTCGTGCTGCATCTTTTCCAGAAATAGAGTCGTAAGATATCATAAATAGATTCGTGTTGGAGACCCTAAGAGAAACATTCAGCCGATCGTAGGTGTTAAAACATGGTCTATCTTATGTCTTAGCATCTTGGTGTCACATTTACTGCAAACTGGATGCGCCGCGTTACCAAACCAACACTAATGAGATTATCATCTAATTTCAACGAGAACTGGAACTTTGTCGTGGACTTTACTGATTTTATCTTCGGGTGTCATGTTCTCCTGTGACCGATTATCAGTTGGATTAATTTAGTATAAACTGGACTTTTACACTAAGACACTGTATTTATTTATTTATTTATAACTTCTCACCATACATTCTAATTTTTTATTTTTACATGCAAAAAAATTAACCTCACTAGGACTAGGCCTGTGTTGAGGTTAAAATATATAAAGTTGAGTTATTTTACACACACAAAATACTAAAATACACTACATTTAAAACATTAAAATATTATAATAAAGTAAGAAATAAAAATATCATATTAGTGACCAGATGGGTAATTTAAGAATGATTTGTAACAATAAAGACCATAAATAAATCTTTAATTACTATACCCACCAAGAAACAAAGCTAGTTCAAAACATCTAGGGTGACACTCCTATTTTGGCAAATGGAACTCAAATAAAATCTATTTATTTAAAAAAAGCTTATTATTCAAAAAACAAATATTATTAAAAAACAAATCTTATTAAAAAACAAATCTTATTATTTAAAAATTGAAATCTTATTATTTAAAAAAGGACAAGTATGAAAAAATAGTATGCCAATCCTCTGTTAACACAAATATCTTAACATTCTTTTTAAATTTAGCTAATGAATTGGAAGATTTAATGTAGTCTGGCAGAATATTAAACATAATTGGAGCTTGGTATAAATAGTTTCTTTGGCCAAAAGATGTTTTAGTATGTATTGCCATAAAGTTCATTGTTGAGCCAATTCTAGTGGTATGGATTTGTTGGGTTCTTTCTGCAGATTTAGTATTGATAAAAAATCTACAAATTATTTTAGTAATTTACAGCTGTTTTATACACATAACATTAGATTCCTTGTAAAGTAGTTTAGATGGATAACGAAATTTTTTTTTGTACATGACTTTTAGAATAAATTTTCAATTCAATCAATAATAATAAAAAAAAATCAACAGTATGGGATGATGTAAGAATATTTGTGGTAAATCTACGTACGACCCTGTTACAAATGAGGAGGTCCAAAAATAATGCAAGGCCGAGGTTAGTGTGAAATGATTTAGATAGTTTGTACATGTATAGCGGATGTTCTGAGATAGAAGTGCAAATACCTATGTGGCGTAAGTGAATGAACGCAGAAATCCGGGGTGCAATCGGAAGATTGGCATGATTCATTGATTCGTTAATTTGGGAGGCGGGTATGGGCACCGCCGCCTCGGGAACCATTTATTGGATAACCAACACTTCTGCTGCAGGTCACCCCAAGCGGTTCACTACGTTTAGTGACGTTCGATGAGGTTTGTCCGGGTCTTGACGGCGGATGCGTCTGCCCTCCAGCTGCATGGCAGGCCTGATCGGGAGAGAATGGTTGAGGGAGTCCCTTTGACTTCTCCGGCTGTAGTATCTCGGAACATCGCCTTGCACCGCAGTGGGAGGAATAGATCCATACGTCCGCCACTCCTGGACACACTGACTCCCAGATTCCTATCCACACTTCAAACCTTATCCTAAATCCTACTTAAAACTTCCTCTTATTTAAAACACTCCACACAGCATCCCCAAAGATGATGGGAAAATTTTTTCCTCATGGCCTATTGGAGCTATTGTAAAAAAATATATTTTCAAATTTACTTTAATCGAGTCATAATAATAATAATAATAATAACGTAGTATTTATATAGCGCAGTTTTGTGATGTTTCACTTCAAGTGCGCTTACTTATAATAAACTTAAAATTAACCTACAGTGTTCCTTACGAGTCCTTAAAAAATTAATTAAATAATGTGAAATAACGAATATACAAAAATATACAAAGCAATTCCTAAAGAACAATATTAACAATAATAGTGAGTGCTGTTTTGGCACAGGACAATATATAATGATAAACCATCACGGTGCCATTCAACAAGAATCATTTAAACTAAATTATATAGAACAGGAGGCAGTTAACATTTAGAAATAATACAAATTCAGAGTGCACATAAAACTATAGGAAAGAGGTAATCGAAACCAAACAATTACCAGAAACTTGAGGAACATGGCTTATTATAGTAGATTGAAAAGGAGTTAAAATTCATGAAAGGTATGATTTTTTTATATAAGTTTGTTTTTAAAGCTCTTTTGAATTCAGCCAAGTTCTGGATATTAGTAAGAGCTGAGGGAAGTTTGTTCCAAATGAGCGGGCCAGTTACACGAAAAGATCGATCATAGTAAACGGCTCGATTTGACCTAGAAAGTTCGATTAGACGATTAGTAACATCTCGATCTGCTGACCTTAGAGTAAGCTGCCTATCGCTTAAGTTTTGTCGGACACATAGTTCCGATATATAGGCTGGCGCCATTCCTTGCAATGCTTTGAAGGTCATTAAGCAGATCTTGAACTCTATTCTTTCAGGGCATCGAAGCCAATGAAGATCCTTTAGAAGCGGGGTTATACGGCAATACTTAGATTCACCAAAAATCATTCTCGCCGCAGCATTAAAAACGGACTGGATTCTATTGAATTGTTTTTTAGGCAAGCCAGCATACGCACTATTACAATAGTCCATACGTGAGACAACGAACGAATTTATGAGTGACTTTGCTCCATCAGAGGGAAGGCAACGCCTGATTGATTTTATCTGCCTTAGATGGAAAAAGCCTGAACTTACAGATTTTGAAATTTGTGATTCAAGAGAAAGACTATTGTCTATAGTGAAACCTAGAAACTTTATTTCTGTAGAAGGGATTATATCTGTGCCCTGAATATGGATTGGAGTCATGTCGAAATAATGGAGTGTGTACGACACAATGCATGCAGATAATTAAAGCAAGGCTAAGAAAGAATTCATCCTCTCAATCCACCCTGATAATTATTTGGTTACAACATTTAATTTATTCCATAATTACGTTTTTTTCAGAGAATGTCAAATAGTAACGAAAAATATATAAATAATTTTTTTGGAAAATAATGTCGGTCGAATGACTTCTTCATACAACATAAATACTAGAGCATTTCTTATTCGAATTCAGGCGACACCTCAACTATTTTTGTATTTCATCTTAACTTTTTTTCGTTGTTCAATCGACGATATCTTGTTGACATACACACCTCCTTTAATATACCGTTAGGATACGCACAGAAGAAAAAAACATCTTTTAAATCTGGAGATCATGCCGACCAGCGATGTCACATTTTCTGAAGATTAATAGTTTTTTAAGACTTGGAAACATTCCCTTTCAAATTTTAATCATAACACGGTTTTCAATCGCAAAGTGTTTCTTGACAACATTTTTACGTCTCCCTCAATTGCTCAACTGTCAAATAAAAATACCAGCTAAAGGCCTAGTGTGTTGCCCGGGTTATATGCAGAGTTATTGAAATTTGATTTAGTCAGTAATTTGCCTCTTATTGTGAACGTCAAGAGTGCAAAATTTCATCAAAAAATATCAAAATTCTGTTTTCAGGGATTATAACAGGAAATAGGGGGTTGTTTTGGAAACCTCATGCAAACAGTGACCTTTCTTGTGTTTTTAAAATCAAGTGTACAAAATTTCATCAAACTGGAAATCAAACTGTCGATTTGTATTTAAAAAAAAACACACTGCCACACCGGACACTCTTCGTTGTACAGGGTATTAAGGAAGGTACTTGACTTAAACCTGTGATTCCTGACATTATTTTAGTAAAAAATGTACATGAAATTTTAATCTCCGGTGACTTTTTTGATGTTTTTTTTTCAATTTAAATTATACAAAATCAGTAGGTATCTATTGAACTGTTAGGTGAGGTGTTGGGCGGTTACTTAGCTGAGGGACCATTGAAGACATGTGGATGAATTTTTTAAATTGATTTGAAGAAAAAAAAAATGATACATTTTTTTTAAAGAAAAAGTCAGCGGAGACCAAAATTGCATTTACATTTTTTACTCCAAATAATTTCAGTAATCACTGGTTAAAGTAAGTCAGGTACGTCCCTTAACACCCTGTATCCATTTATATAGATAGATTAGAAAATAAATATAAATTCATAGCTTCCGATATATTATGCCTTAGTTAGTTTTGGCCCATTTCACATTAGGAATGAATAAAAAATACTGCCGTTTTACGTTACTTGCATATAAACACGAAAAAATTAAAATTATTCAATAGTTAAAAGCTGCAATTCAATGAAAATTAGCATATTGGAAAACTCCGCGCGTGCGTCCACCGGTGGTCGTGAAAATGTGGTGAAAATAGTTTTTAAGACCGCTTGATTTATAATGTTGATTTATATATATCAACAAATGTTTAACGTTTTTTATTTTTTTATAAGGTTTGTCAACAGTGATTTACTTCAAAGCTTTCACAGATACAATTACACTGAGCATGGTTAATGCTATCACTAATTAAAGACATACACAACATTGACATCATAATATATACATATACATTACATTCATTCACACACACACATACCATACATTAAAAAACAATAATAAGCTTTGCAACAAGTTTTTAGAACAATAAGTTTATTGAACTACATAATAGGGAGCATTAAATCTTATTAAGAGGGTATAACCAGAGAAAACCGGAAATATGATATATCAAATTTTAAACGTATTGACTCTTTTCCACAAAAAAATATAAATTGACATCGAAAGATTGATCTTTTATCTAGTAAACGCATGTTTTAAATTTTGAGAAAAAAAATGTTTATTTTTAGTTTAATAAGGTACCATAGGTCGTTGGCAGATTTGTAAAATTTTCAAACGAAAAATCTTATTTTACAAGACATATTTCATACCATGTAATCATACATTTTTGTAAATTAATACGTTATCTAGTAAACGCGTGTTTCAAAATTTTTATTTTAGTTCAAATAAAATCATTAAAAAAATATCCGAACACTTATTTATGACAAAATTTTCTCTATTTTGACTATCTATTTACGGTCTTACAAATTATTGTATTTAAGATTTTTTTACATTCTTATTTTGCTTAGGGATTATTGAAAAATGATAAATACTTATGGTCAAAAAATAATTACAAAAGTACATAATTTTAATAGTTTTATCATCAAGCCTTTCAGCATTTTTGGATGTAGGTATAAATTAAAGCAAATTTGGAATGAAATAAAATCGATTTTGAGTTATAATTTGAAAAAGCTGGTACGGAAAATAATTAATCTATCTCATCGGAACCGCCCTGAACGATCGTAAGAACATCTTTCGACGAAATGTGGATTTTCGGCCGCTGGCTGGTTAAAGGCCCCTAAGAGATGATTTGAAGTTAGCCAATGATGACATTGTCAAATCATACGAGTATATATGTATAAGACTGCATTATACGAGTATAAGACTGTATAAGACTGCATTATACGAGTATATATGTATAAGCAGCATTATATGTATAAGACTGATTACTGTGAACTATATATATATATCAATAATTCCTTAATTTACTAAAAATTTCAATCTATACTAACGAATGCATATCCACTAACTGTAAACTTCACCCGCCATAACACAGGGTCATCCCTAGCATGGAGGGTGAAATATCACAAAAAACTATATGTACTGTTGATAATTCATGTATTAAATAAATAAATAAATATATACATATAATTAAAGACGACATACACTCGTATATGTATAGAGGATGGCGCGCAGGACTTGTATTTTTTGCGAAGGACGTCCTAGAGCTCTAACACGGTGAAATCGATAACTTTACAATATCAGATTGACAGGCTTAACTTCCGATGTTTTTATATCGATATCTCTAGGACAGGTTCACCTTTGACAGGCGTACTGATATTGACAGGGAATAAATTAGAACTTCCTACACCCCGAAACATCAAACGCCACTCAATCACGTAAAAATAATAATAAATTGACACTGTTGAATTGAAAGACTAACCTAAATATGCTTTGGCACTCCGCATTTACTTATTGACACTAAACAGGAGTCAATTAGTTAATCAGTTCTTTAGTCACATTTCAACCACTTTGGTTTCTCAAAGATCGAAAGGAGTAAATTTGTCGCGTCTTGTAGTTGAATTATTTAAGTCTACGGAGCTTCTTTCAATTCTAAAAGCTTCGTTAGTTGAACTCCATTCATTAATAAGCTGGTATTTTGCATAACCAACGATATTATCCAAATAAATGCGTATTTTGACAGTTAACCGAAACTTATCTGATATTGTGGAGTCCGGGCTAAAATTTATCTATCGTCAGTCGGATTTTATTTCTTACCGTGATCGCAAATGTCCGTAGGTGACGGATCTGGTCAATATCGTATTGATATAGGGTTTTATCGATCAATTATACTAGACTTCCTGAACACCTAGGGTTTCCGTGGGTGGGGGATATTTTCGATAAAGGGGATTGTTTAATTTTAACGGTTTTCCGTTGCAAGTCGGTAAAGTAGCGTGTTTTTTCGGCACGGTAAGCCTACTATTCACACGGGCGCTCGACCGTCTCCTTATTAGGCATACACATACACACTGCAGCGGACTTTACGTATAAGATTCGCAGTTCGCGAAAATGCGGTACCGGAGTGAAGCAAACCCCAGAGAACTTCATCAAAAACCGCTTCACTCAAACTGTGTGAGAACGGTTGTGCAGTAACCGTGAATTCAGCATGTTCTTTGACTAGGCTTGTTGAAAAAGTATCGATATATCGATGTATCGCATTTTTTTAAATTCAATACATCGATATTTTTAGCCGATATATTTTGATCCGAAATATCGGTATATCGATAAAAAATATCCAATATCTAAAATTGTATCAAACCGATATTTTTGTTTATTTATGTAACTAAAGTCACTAAAATCCAAAACCGTATAGGAACGAACGGAAAAAATTGGGTCATGCATGACATCTGGCGGTTGAAATTTTAACTATTAATAGCTTATAAATCTATCGTCTTTGCATTAGTATTTGTGATCACTAATACTATCCCATATTATAGATACATACATAGAAATGTATGCTATTTTTCGCCATTTTTTTCTAAGCCACTCCTATGTGTTGGTTCCCAATTGTCTATGATTATTGACTATACCTTGTTCCAAACAAGTCCTTTTTGACAGATTAATAGGCCAATAGAATGTTACTGAGACGCATACACTCTTTGTACGCGTGTCAGTTTACATATAAGTAAATATACAGCTTTATAGTTTTAATTTATTTGTAATTATTACCTAATAAAAATGAATACAGATAAAAATACCTTCATTTTTATTGAGATTTTTGTTCATTAAAATAATGCACATTATGTTTAAAAAATACTATTGATAATATTGAACTGAATACACTATTACATATTTTAAAAACGCAAAATCTTTTGAAAATTTGACCGATATATCGATACATCGATATTTTTTCCTCGATATAGATATTTTAATAAATATCGATATTTTTTTTCACTTTCGTCATCCCTATCTTTGACACATCGTGCAGGATTTTCAATGTCGGCTTTCGACTTTCTCGAACTAAAGAATGTGTGGTTCTAACAGCGAGGGTTTCAATGAATTTTTTGAGAGACTTTCTCCGGGCTGCTCAACTGGTCTGTGCGTTCTCCTGATATAGCCCTCTTTGAATTTTCCTGTGGGGTTACCGGAAGTCCCCTGTTTACGAAAACTTCCGAAAAAAACTTCTCGAGTGTTTGGACCATGGAGGTCGACGTTTGCCTAATAGATTCCCCTTTCAAAACCTTAAAACCAAATTTTCCATATTGTGTGAAATGTAAAAAAAAAAATTGTGACTTTGAAATATAAACCTATTAATGTAATAACCTGCAAATCCCCTTCTTTTGGTCTCTACAATAAATTCAAGGTACAGCCTTCTACCAAATATTATCAGTTTCAGCGAAGGTGTAGCTTTATACTATCAGAAACTAAAATATATGTATTCCATTGTGTGTTGTTTAAATAAACGTCTAAAAGAAAAGAAATGTTTTTAAAAACAGTGATTTCTATTTCTATGTGTTTAAATTATGAAGTTTGAGAACTTGCACTACAAAGTTAGATGCGTTATTCTCTCCGCTGTGTTAAGTTGTTATCCCTTTGAACCGCATGCCGTTAGTCGTTATCCGTTAGCGTCCCACCAACGGCGGCGGCGGCGGCGGTCGTTAATCCGCCTACCGCCCGACAGGTGTTTTCTAACTAACTCGATAACTGGATTATTTTGATTAATTTTGTATTGGAAAATTGGCATAACAAACAACACTGCAGTATTCCAATACAAATATCGAAAAAAACTTCTGTATGGGATGAAGTCATTAATTTTGTTAACTACCTAACATATTGCATTAAAAAAAAAACATTTTTTTATTTTTATTTTATTTTATTTTTAAATTTTTTTTACAGTTTTTTAGAGAAAATGTGCCCTTACTGGAGTACCCCGTTCTAAGGACACATTGCACAAGTTTTATTATTTGAATTATAAGTAATTACCTAATCTATGATAGAATATTGCCAAGGAAAATTATTAAGTTAGATCTAAAAGAAAGTACAAAACAAGCATCATTCTTTGTTGGGTTGCAAAATTGAATCTATTTTCTTCCTTCCCATGTCCATAATCCATATTTTTATGCATCTTTTGAAGGCGGTTATTTTTTTTGTGGTTTTCATTGCAAGAGTGAGTAAATTAAATAATTTTACAGAGAAGTATTCCATATTTCTTTGTCCAAAAGTCGTTTTAGTTGTAGGTTGGTAGAATGTATGTTGTAATGTAGATCTTGCGAATCGGCCCGAGTTTGTCTGTGTAAAGTTATCCTGATTTTTGAATGCGTACATTAGAATATCTTTTGTATATAATTGTTTCAGTGACATTAAATTCAGCGCTTTAAAAACATAGTCTGTAGGGGTTCTGATGGGTACTCTAAGTACAATTTTCAGAATTGCCCTTTGTGCTATGAGGACTGGTTTTATAGTGGAATCGCATGAGCTTCCCCATCCGATAAGACCATATTGTAGTTGAGATTGGGCTAACGCATAATAGATTTTAATTAGCTGTTCTTTATCTAAAATGTTTCTTATTGTTTTGAAAAAATAGGTTAGTTTATTTAATTTGTTGCTCACATTTTCCACTTGGGATTTCCAATTTAAGTTTTGATCAATTATTATTCCAAGATATTTTATTGTTTGTATTTCATTCAATTTTGGACAGTTGCAAGGAGTTTCTCGGTTCACGTTTATACAGTCTTTATGAATTTTTATGTTTAGGTTTGTATTGAGGTTATCCGTCTGTTTGTTGTGGATTTTGAATTTAATATAATTAGTTTTTATATCATTTAGTGTTATTGAATTTGAATCAAGCCATTGTT
This sequence comes from Limnephilus rhombicus, assembly GCA_929108145.2. Lineage (NCBI taxonomy): Eukaryota > Metazoa > Arthropoda > Insecta > Trichoptera > Limnephilidae > Limnephilus > Limnephilus rhombicus. Next base: position 29,106,912 of record OV815285.1, read on the forward strand.
TTACCCGATTCATCCCTTTTTCAGACCGCATAAGAAAGTAATTTTTTAAAGATTTGATAAATAAATACTCTTTAGGTAACTTTTCACAGTTTATGCATGTAGAATTATTGTTTTAATGTTTGTACACAACTGGCAGCTTGTTTCAGCTCTTGGTCACACTTTACGAAAAAAATGTGTTTAAAAAAATCTTTTCACAAAATACGTACATTTTTTCTAACGATATTTCTTTTTGAAGAATTTTTTTTTTGAATACCGATGACACGCCACTGATTTGTGAAAAATTTCATAATTTCTGTACCTCTAAATCTGATATTTATTGAATAAATCCTCTCATTGGATATACATTAAACTTATAATTGCAATCTATTTTAAAAACATCTCTAAATGATACACACGTAGATCTACACATTAATCATTCAACAGTTGATGCTATCGCGGGAAATTTTAAGAACCTGCACGAAGTGTCATAAATTTTATCCAAATTGCTGGGAAATTAGATCTGTTGAATGATATCCAGAAAAAAATCAGAACAACTGAAGATTATCAAAGATCTAAGATTTAATACTTGATAATCCAGAAACATGAAAGACTGCCAAATAATTAGCATTTTGTTGTGACCTTGACTTCATTTCCGCATAATATATTAAAATGTTTAAAGTAGAAGCTTTCTGGAAGCTATAAAAGAATTCAGAATATTTCTTTCGGCTCTCGTCAGGTATTTTAGGGTGCCTCTAACTTTTGTCTTGAGATCATAAAACAAATGTTGTATGATTTCTAGTAAAAGGATGCAGAATGGCGCCAGAAAAATGAGGCGAAAAGTAATGTAATAACCACACAAGATGGCTGCATTTTTAATTAAACATCTGATTTATTCAATTTTTTTGGCTTAAATTCCGCATTTGCTATCTGATCTTTTCACTTCGAATCTTGGTCTTCAGTGCTGTTCTCGCTTTGGACGGGCCTCGTAGCCAATTCTTTGTTAAGATTTCTGGAAGTCGATCCCGATTAAGGAAGTCGTTGAAAGATGTATTAAGTTAATTAATTAATATAGTCTTAAGCAGCTAAAACTGTTAAACACTGAGCTCTGTCATAATGAAATTTTCCGACCTTTTCCTCTCTGAATATTATAATTCGATGCAACTAATTTTATCACTCAACCAATAGCTCCCGCTAACTATGAGTTTTGTTAATTGACTGAGCGTAGCGAAGCCTTATTTTAACTCGACATTTGGCATTTCATCCTATTTATTTTTTTAAAATATCTTTAGGTAATTAATTTTTTTAATATGAATAATATACGAATAATTACAAAAATTTAAAATACTTAGAGATAATCTATATAAATTACTCTTAAAAAGTAATATACTATTATTTCTTGTACAGAAATAATTAAAGGTATTTCAGTATCTACTTCAAAATCTTACGAATTCAGAGGAATTTATGGTTTCGATTTATTAACTGAGATAAAATTAGAAACATCAATGTTCATGGATACAGAATTATCAGTATAAAATCCTTATAAATGGGATGACTGTAACTGCTCCGTATTGCTTTTTTCTCCAATTTAAAGTTAGTTATGTGTAATGTTTCATTCCACACGTCTCAAAAATGAAATAATATTATGAAGTGTAGAAAATTTCTATTTTGGTCTCCAGTTCAAATTATTTTCGATTAAATAGACAATTTACGTTTATGCGGTCTAGCTCCCATAAATTTGGAGTGGGTCCAGTAAATATACGGTCAGTGAAAAAAAAACAATTTGTCACTACGGTTATTTTTGATACACCCCACTAATGAGATGGAGTTATTGTGTGTTTTGGATATGATTTCGAAACGTGCTTCGAAAAGATCATTTTCATTCATTACTTCTATGACAGTTGTGTAATAATTTGTAAGGTTCAAAAAACTTGACAAATGACAATACAACATTCCAACCGAAGTGCTTTATTTGAAGCAAGAGTGGTACATATTTTCAATATCTTTCTGGTGAAAGACCACCATTCAGAATTGAAACGTAGCTTGAAAAAAAATTTATAATAGCTCCATACCGGAGACCTGAGGAAAATAATTTTTCTTAGGACCCGTGTCATCTTAGCGGATGCCGTGCGGAGGGTTGATCAAGGAAAGGACGGTAAAATTAACAAACGGATTGTAATCTTTAGAGCACAGAGGTGGGAATGCTGAACTTGTTCTACGGTATTACAATGGAAGATGCTCCGAGGAGCTAGCGTCATTAATCCTCTCCGCACCAGTGTGTAGTCGGGAAACACGCCAAACACGCGCCCAACATGGTTGACTTTTGTTGCATTAGAACGGGTCGTTTGAGTCCAACGACTCGGCTGTGGAACGATTTGCCGGCCTCTGTTTTTCCTCCCTTTATGTCCACTCCTTCCTCTCCTCAAAAAGACCCTCCACACAGCATCTACAAAGATGACATAGGCCCCAAGGAAAATTATTGTCCTCAGGGCCTCCTGTGTGGAGTTAATGTAAAAAAAGGAGAGCAATTTCTGGGAAGAAAAAAGTTATGACGGGTGGTAGGAATATGGGGGTCAGTGTCCAGGAGTGACAGACTTATGAACTTAACCGTCCAATTGCGGTGATGCAGTGCAAGGCGATGGGTTGAGAGAGTCTGGCTGGAGAAGTCAAAAGGCTTCCCTCAAGCAGTCCCTCTCGATCCCACCCGCCCCCATTCGGATAAACTTCACCCCATGAACCCGGGCATCCCTGCCAAGTCACCAAACATAGCGAACTACTTGGGGTGACCTATAGCAGCGGTATTATTTATCCAACAAATGGTTCCAGGGGCAGCGGTACCCATAACCGCCTCTCAAATTGAAATGATTTTACCCGTTTGATATACCCCATACCAATAGAGATGCTATCTGCAGTTTTTACTAGGTGGGACTGCGCTTCCGGGTGTCGCCGATATTAATTAACATTACCCTAATTAACAAATAAACTAAATGAATGAATAATTAACGAATAAACCAAGCGAATGTTAAACTAAATGAACGAATTCATTCCGTATTCAAACTACATTGTTAACCAATACTAATGCACACCTTCAAAAAATCAACGAAATGAACAAATTCTTTCCGTATGCAAACTACTCTAATTAGGTCGTAGTCCGCCGACAGTTGCGCGGACACCACAGCATATCTCTTTTGTATTTGAATATCTTTGCCCCATACCCTATTTGGGCATGGCATAGACCTACTTAAAGATATTCGTGAGCAGTTGGGTCTTGTGTGCTCGCCATACTTATATTGGACCATGATGGACATGTGGCAATAAAGGATGAGAAGTGGAATTTAATTGTTTTACTACGACATCCTTGTAAATAAGAGAGAAATAGAAGATTTACACAGATAGTCGAGCAGACAAGTAGAGAGATAAAAACCATGAGATATTTGAGGAAGACCCATGTTCAAAGGTGAAAGCCAGTAGGCGATGGATGAAACGTAAGATGTTGGCACTAATAATTTTCTTAACGTTCTTTGTCAACCTTAGAATTTCGTGGACAATTACTCTTTCAGCATTTGCACAATTCAATTAATCATAATGATTCAAAACACTACAATGGAATTCCACCAAGGAATAACAATAAAAAAGCCACATTTTCACTGTCATGATTTCACAAAAATCCCATTTGATTTATTAATAACAAGTACCCAGTAATTACCAGGCTTCGCTCGATTTTCAGCACTCTTTGGCGCTTTGTATAATAAATTAATTTTTTTTTTTTTTTTTTATTATTTATTGAAACATTTATTATAATTACAATTTTACAACTAAATATTTTTTTTTACAGGTTTTTTTTTTTTACTACCCTTCCATTAAAAGCATTTGCTTGTGTATGGAAGGGGAGTGTACATAAATGCTATTAGTTATTAGTTAGGTATAAGTTAGTACTTAAATAATTAATTGTACATAAATATATGTGAGCTGCAGTATTTATTTGATAATGGTGTGTTTTTTTTTTTTTTAAAGAAAGAATGTTATGGAGAACTAAGATATTTGTAAGATTAATTGACAGTAGTTCTTTTCTTAAGAACATCTTTAAAATGTCTCTTGACAGAGAGCAGCATTCGGGCCTTATCATTGATGCTTCTGATTTCCTCTGGTAGACGATTAAAAAAATTTCTTCCCTGATAAGTATAATGATGCTGTGCAAAAGACGTATTTAGTTTTGTTACAATGAATTCATATGAAAGGTGGTGAAGTTTGATGTAGGTGGTGAACTTTGATAGAGTTTCGCTACACGCCGCTAGGTGATTTTTAAATCTGGTGTTGATTACATATTAAATTAAATACTAATTACTTGTGTATTGTATTGTACTGTTGCAGATTAACGAGAAGGCAAAAGGCAATGCAGTGTATGTAATGTAATGTCAAAACATTAATGAAATTAATGTTTTGACTTCTCTCCTTAATTTCAAAGTTAAATAGATAAAAAAACCATCGCGATAGAAATAACGTTTTCGAGGTAAACATTGCTGAATTCGAGTAAACACAGATTCATTGTTTTTAAGACTACAGTGCGTCTTTCATAGCACAGTTCGAGAATTTCGTCGATTCAGATTATTTGGTTCATATTTATGTGCCTCTTTTGTAGGTTGTTTTTGGCCTGTCAAAGGATGGATGCTAATAAGACCTAACTTTATTTTAACCACTCTGCCATCGGGCCTATTTTTTCGGAAGGTCCAAATAAATGGAATATTTCTGAACGCGTTGAAAAACTAAAAAATGTTGAGAGGTGCATTTTAATGCACATGAAAAAGTATTAAAAATTACGTTTTTCTAACTAACAAAAAAAAAAAAACACTCAAACATGTATTATTAGACAAATAATGTTTTATAATTGTTATTGTCAACTTACTTTTTGTCGTATGTGAAAATATTTAATGAAAATTCCCAAACTCATAATTTGGTTTTCTTTCGTAAAGGTATACATTTTAATTATTTTGTGGTTAATTTTTAATTTTTTTAATTTTTTTTAATTTAAATTTTTTTTAAATATGAATACCGCATAAGAGTCCCACCAACTGGGGCCAGCGAGACTATGGCATCCCCAATTGGGGTACGTTATGAGGCTGAAGTTAGTGGGGAGGAGAAGGAGTTGGGAAACAAGGAAGGTGGGGAAGTACCTGGCAATTCAGATCTGGTTACCTAACAACGGCTAAAGCCATTTCAAGCAACAATTCTGAATGATGGTCTTACACCAGGGCGATACTGAGAGTATCTTCCACTCTGGAACGCGCCGCAAATATACTATATATTATTTTAAATGAATTAATTGTGAAATAACACAAATTAATCAAATAAAATTTATTTGTCACGCCGGTCCGATCGATTTCCAAGATCATATTTCTAACCATGATACTAAGGGAGATACAACGGTTTCTACTAGAACTATATGAGTTGTTCCAAAAAGCTAACAAATTAGCTCGATGGGTTAAACTGAATAACTCCTGGTCGCTGTAAGTAAACCAATTCAACTGTGACATTCGTAAATAATAAATAACTTGATATAAAACGTAATTAGTTTGATTTTATTTGTAGATTTAAATCCAAACTTCTTTGGAATACTAACCGCTGCACAGTATAATAAATTATAAACACCAAAATGTTTATTGACTGAATCTGCACACTTAGGTTGTCCCACAAAACAATTTCAGTTCATCTTCATTAGCCTGTCTTCTATAATACTCGTGACCGTAAGAATTCGGAAGTAGTCGTGAGAGGATTTTGGTAAATTGCCTCAAATAACACGGCTCAAGTTTCTATTTCAGGCATGATCACGTGTTCCAACTACACGTTTTATTATAGATCGTTATAAATCTCACCTCGCTAAGTTTTACGAATTCTAGTCACAGGCGACGATTCTAGCTTTAACGAAAACGTTAATATAATATATTTATCGAATTTTAGATCACGGTTACAAGATTTCAATTTTTTTTACATTAAGCTCGACATAGGAGGCCCCCAAGAAAATTATTCCCCTAAGAGCCTATGTCATCTTTGGGTTGCTATGTGGGGGGTCTTTTTAGGAAAATAAGGAAAAGGTACGAGGGATGGGTAGGAATCAGTGTGTCCAGAAGTGACGGACAAATGAATCCATCTCTCCCACTGCAGTGCAAGGCGATGTTCCGAGAGAGTCCTGCTGGATCTCTCTCAACCAGTCTCTCCCGATCCTGCTCACCCTGCCATGCAGTTGGTGGGCAGACGTACTCGCTGCCAAGACCAGGACAAGTCTCACCCTATGAACCCGGGTACCCTTGCAAAGTCACCACACGTAGCAAATCATTTGGGTTGACCTATGGGAGAGGTTTTGGTTATCCAATAAATAGTTCCCGTGGCGGAGGTACCCACACCGACCTCCCAAGTTTTAAACCACATATTTAATAATAATGGTAAAATGACTTTATTACACCATTTTAAAATAAATCATAATAAAATGATTTTAGCCACAGTTTAAAATAAATATATCATTAGTATACATTATTAATAATGAAATCCTTATTACATATTGCCACCTTCTAAATTAGTTTGACATTATTACCCAATTAGTTGTCCCCTCGGTCTAATTCTCACCACTTATTTTTATAGTTTGGTTTATGTCAATGCTTTAATTATTTATTTGGTGCAAGTTCTATTTGCATACACGTTTTTTTCCAAATTATATAAATATATAATTTGCTACACAACTACACAGAACGATGGAACGTCCAAAGATAAAATACTGTCAACGTAACATAAATTTTAAATTTAAACCAAAATCGGTTTAATTTTGTGGTTGTGTGTTTATTTCGTGTTTATTTCGGTGAAGAGTAAGGTAAGTACTATCAACAAAAAAAAATTAGAAGTCTTTTTATTCAGTAATTTATTGAAAGCACAGATCATCAACAAATAACCAACATTAAATATATTTTTTTAAATAAATGTTTGAACAGAACATTATTATTTGGTTTAACAACTTAACCTAACTTAAACACAGCCACCGGGAGAACTCACATAAAAAAGTAGTAACTCCACCCTCACTGTACTTAGTGGAATAACATTAATTATCCACATTAATTCAAAGTGTGTAATTTATCTTTACCTGCGATACCCACTGTACCCACTGGACGGGAGTCGGGACTTCCCCGAATTAGGAATAATAACATCTTTGGGCTTTGTGAAACATTTCCCAAGTTAAACCATTAAAACTCCAACAACGATCCAACTTCTTACTCAGCTGGTTCTAGCTGTGATTATTAAATGAACGGGATATGATTGTTTGGTCATCAGTTTTGAGTAATTCGGTTTTCAAAATGACCGCTACAAAAAGAAAACAAGATTGTTAGTAAATTTAATTATGTAATGTGATTGCATTTCATTTGGTTCGTTTCCCCAATGTCGTGCGGTTGAATTTTTATGAGCAAGTTACAAGTTAGTCGGGAAAATTAATCACTGCATTCTCTCTCATATTCTTGATGGTATCAGTTACGTCAAAAGTTAGCCGATAATACGTCGAGTAGATCCATATTGCCAGATGCATTTGAATTTAGCTTAATATCTGTCAAAAATACATACCCTTAGTTATTTTACTACAAAATTCGACGGTCATGTTAGCAGAAGAATCAATAAATATTTTGATTCTTCTCGTCCTGGTTAAAAAATTATTTTTTTTAATACGAACTAAAATTCCATAAACTTAATTTCTGTCAAATCAAATTACATGTCCTTAGTTCTTTTACTGCAAAATTCCATAGTTAGTTCTCCGAAGAATCAATCAATATTTTTATTTTCCTCGTCCTAGTGAAAAAAAAATTTTTTTTTCAATACGACCTAAAATTCCAAAAGCTAATTTCTGTCAAAATTCGACCATCATGTTATCAGTAGAATCAATAAACATTTTTGTTCTTCTCGTCCTGGTTAAAAAATAGTATTTTCACTATGACCTAAAATTACATGAATTTCAAGTTGTGAAAGGTAAACATAGATTTAAACAGCTCAAAAAATGAGGAAAACGCTGAAAATAGACTATGTATATTTATGTCCTGTGAGACGTGCTATATGGAATTAGGAGAATTTTCTGATACCTAATATTTCCTGCTAAGAAATTTATTTATTTATTTATTCACGTCTTGAAGGCTTTTGCATGTATACATTATTATAGATACATACGTTGTTCAGGAGCATAATAATAAGCGTATAGTATATAACATAATAAACTGAACATTAAGGATATAAGCAGGTATAGTACAGGTAGGTATGAAGTTTCATTATCATGTAAAGTTTTACAAAGGACTTCAATAAGTTAAAGTATAATAACAATAAGTTAAAGTTTAATAAAACAGAAGGTACTGCTTAAGACGCCGCTACCCGAATTTCCACCGATTTCTTGCAAACCTCCCTTAAACATTTGAAGTTTTTAAGCTCTTAAAAAAATAAATGTTATTTTTGAAGATAATATCTAGACATGTAGACAAATTATATAAAATTCCCTCGATAGAAAAAATCGCAAAGTATGCTCTAAAAATTATATAAATACGTTTGTTTCAGTTATTTTACAAGTTATATGTATGAAATAATTCCCAGTGTTTCTTTAAATGTTGTTTAAGACAACCCGTGCGAGTTTTTTGTTCTATTTTAAACGAGTTGTGTTTTATTAAACATTTTCACAATTTTCGCATCGATTTTGTCGCTTTAAATACTAGCGCGCTCCTCTAACATTCATAATTTCGTATCTCTCCATCTTCTTCTTTTTGTGCGAGGATGCGGGGCCTTAAGGTACCATGAAAGTAGTTATAAAGGAATGTTACTTTTTTGATATTATTATAAACTTAAACATGAATAGTTTGTTTTAAAGCATATTTCGAAGAACATAGCTAAATTAAAAGAAGGATAAATTAATAGTACACATGAAAAAAATACAAGAGTTGCATTATCATAAATCATAACAAATGAGTAAGATAAATTTATAATGTGATAGTTTAATAAGGCGAGTACAAAAAAGTAAGTACTTAGGTAATCTGTGCACAAGTATTTAAAGTATGTTATTGGAAAATATTATTAGAAAATACATAGTTTTTATGGCATTGGTACTACCACTATTTCCAAATCTAGAAAATTTCGAAATCATGCTTATGGTAAACAGGAGAAACACGTTTGGTAGTAATGGGGGTAGGAATTTTGCATATTACTATATATCCAGTATATTGTGATAGAGGAGGTTCTGTTACGTCTTACGTCTCCTTGCTGTATCCCATAGAAGTTGTTTTACATCATTAGGTGAATAAGGCGATAAAAAGAGGTAGGTGACTATTGATTTTGTTAAAAGTCACGTTACTTGTTGTGGTTTTGTTAGCACCTCAAGTAAGTTGTGAAACTTTATTATTAATTCCCTCTTTATTACAACGCTTTTAAGGGTATTCGAATGACGGGAAGTTGTGCAACCAATTTTACACCTCACAATAAAAAACTCTAGTTATATTTCTAAAGTAATTTTGCTAGATGCGATAAAATGTACGAAGTTTTCAAATACTCAACCAGGATTTTAGGAGGTTGGTAAATATCACCATTTGAAATAATGTTGAACTGGGAAAAGTTTTAGGAAAAGTTGATTTTAAAGATATTTTCTGAATATATTATTGTTGGTTTCCTTCCTGTTTTTCTATTGATGTCTTATTAGGGTAAGAATTGTGTAAGCCTTTCACTATTTTAAGGTTTTTACTTCATCTCTGTTGTAAACTTCCAGGTGATTTTTTATCTGTTTATAAGTAGTCTACGTGATCTTTACAATTGTGCTATGGTTTTGCGATGTATGGTATACGAAGGAGGAATGAAAATGGTTTTCTTTGTTCTATGCTAATAGAGAGGTACTCATACCACGTACCTTTCCATTCTCCATCACGACTTGTGAATTTTTAAATAATTTTTATTGGATATAGAACAGTTATTTATGGTAATTTAAATGTTCAAAAAGCTGTTTTTATTCCTTTCCCAAAGACAATAAACTATTACACGACCACAGGGTAGTTTAGTAATAAATATATGTACGATATCGTGTATTTTAACATACACGATAATATGATATGACGCGACGATTAGATTGAATGTAAGTAGATATAGATAATCGTTACCCGTGCAGGTGAAGCGGGAGCTTTTAAAAAGCTTTTAAATAAAGCATAAGTAGGAATGTTTAATAACTTAATAATTGAATTGCTTAATAACTTGTAGCCATGTTCAATATGCAACTCTGAAAGTGGAGTATTTTATATTAAAAAAAACATATTTAAGAAATGACAATAATTCATGGTAGGTGTAGATTTAAAAATATATATTTTACACTTTTGAATGTAGCTATAACTTTGTGGTTTTTCGTTATAGATAAATGAAACAATGTTACTTTGTTTGAACCACTTGTATATTGGTTTAAAGCCGACCGGTTTCGGAACGACCTATCCTTCCTATTTTGTAACTGCCAAATATGCAAGTGGTTCAAAGAAATTAACATTGTTCATTTATATATATTTTAATTTCGGTGAAAATTACAAAAAAAGTTAAGCTCCTGCGTTATGAAACTCCGAAGGTTTTTTCTCTGTAATTTATAGATTCAAGGTAGATTTCTCACAACCACTTTTTCCTAGAAACCCAACAATTACATGATTTTTGTTTTACTTTTCTGACTAAGAAGAGTTTCCGTGTCGAGACAGCATATAATTTAAAGACCATGAGTTCGGAGCTTTGAATTCTCAATCATGAGCTTCGGAGCTTTGAATTTTCTACTTACCGTCAAAAACTTAAGACGCCAGACAGTATGGCTTATTCGTCGATAATTGTTCAGTAAGAAAAACTCAACTTCAACGACGTCTGTTAGAAACAATGCAGATCATTAACGGTTTCTTAAAATTTATAATGGGAAATAGCTATTTTGCCTTCTTAGCCTCCGTGAATAATGGAGCGCTTTGTCTTGGTGAAATACAAACATTCAAACAACATGAAACGCTGTTTGAAATATCTCTATCCATGTTTAGTGGCTAGATTTGAATAGACATTTCTCTAAATCCTATTCATTCCCTTTACCTTCCACATCATAACATTCATCAATACTAGGACTACCATAGTTCAAGTGGCCTCAGGCAGTTGTGAGGCAGTTGAATGTAGATCTCCCAGAGATCATCTTCGTTTCTGCATCTGCCAACTAGAGATAAGGGCGTAGTCGAGATATCTATCCACTTAGTAACGAAATAAATTCAAAGCATTTAAGAATGTTTAAATATTTCGTTATAGACAAATAATAATATCTATAATAATAGGTCATAAGGCCCTACTTACCCCTTTTTTATATAATACTTATTTATATACCTTTTCGTTTATTGTTTTTAACCATTCGCTATGTTAATCGCCCTTGTGATATTATTTCTAGTGTCCGACCGAAACAGGAATTTCTACCGAAACCGAATCTTCGCTATCTGTCTCACTTTCGGCCGAAACCGAAACCAAAATTTTTTTTAGCAATAATTATTATCATTACATCGTATAAAATGAAGTCGCTCAAAATTTTTTTTTTTTTTTTTACAGTGAATACCGCACAAGAATCTCAACTGCTCCCGTCTGGATCCAGTGAGACTTTGGCATCCCCAATTGGGGTTTGTTGTGAGGCTGAAGGTAGTGGGGAGGGGAAGGAGGTGGGGAAGAGGAAGGTTGGGAAGTACCTGGCTATTCAGATCTGGTCACCAAACACGGCTAAAGCCATTTTCAAGCAAAGTTTCAATTCTGAATGGTGGTCTTACACCAGGGCGATACTGATAGTATCTTCCACTCTGGAACATGCCGCAAATATACTATATATTATTTTAAATGAATTAATTATGAAATAACACAAATTAATCAAATAAAATTTATTTGCGCATGCCGGGTTCGAACCCGCGACCTCCGGATTGTGAGTCAAGGGTCTTACCCACTGGACTACTGAGGTCGTGTATGTGCGCATAGATCTTTTAATCTACGCAATTTCATGCGGTTTTTTAAAAGATCTAATATAATCTACGCAATTTCATGCGGCAACGGATTTTCATGCGGTTTTCACCAATAGATACAGTGAATCAAGAGGAAGGTTTACATGTATAATACATGGTTATTATAGTAGAAAAAAGCCGAGAAATTCAAATATTCAATTCAGGCAGCGGGCAGCTGGTAAGTGGGTGGTGTGGATTTTATAAAGTTTGGGTAATGGCGTTGTGTTTCGTTAGCCACAGCAACGTGTGGCCGGGTCTGCTAGTAAGTAATAATTATTAGCTTGAAATACTCATCTACATTGAAAAAATCTCCCGAGAAAATATGGCGCCGACGGGATTCGAAAACGCGTCCTTCTGATTTCCGGTCAACTGCTCTTATCCACTGAGATACGTAGACTCATCTCCTGCCTGCCAAATAATTCAATATATGCTAGTGTTTCATTCAACAATTATTGCTTATTACATTTTTCCACCTGCAAACAACCAACTTTATTTTATATGAGAAAGGCATTGTTAGGTGGCGTGGAGACAAATTTTGTCTACATTTTTTTTTAAATACTTTAACTCGTCAACAGAAGGACGCGGGTTCGAGTCCCGTCGGCGGCATGTATCTTTTCTCGGGAGATTTTTTCAATGTAGATGAGTGTTTCAGGCTGATAATTATTGCTTAATAATAATTGTTACCCTTTGTGCAATGCATAAAAATCTTGTCTTAAACATTAGTTTATCAATAAATTTTTTTTTTTTTTTTTAGTATTGTTAAAAATCTATTGTTCTAATAATTTGGGTTATTTTTTACACTTATACAGACAGTAAACAGGTGTTAAATGAAATAAAAATAACAATAATTGAAGGAAGTAATTTTTTTTTACATTACTGTTATAAAACAAACAAAAATTATTAAAATTACTAAAACATGTTAACTACTTCTTGGAACAAACATTTGTCAATAAACTACACTTATATTATAAAGGAAGGACCTCATTAATTGAGTATTTTAATTTTAATTGCGTTTACAATCACAACATTCTTATTAAACGTGTTAAATGAAATAAAAAACAATAATTGGAGTGTGAAAAAATAATAATTTATTATATAAATACCACATAAGTTAACTACTCCTTGGAACAAAAATTGGTCAATAATCAACCCTTACATTATAAAGGATATTTTAACCGGCTGTTGCGAATACACTGATGATGGCGAGTGACACTTGAGCCTCGAAGTCAGCCGAACGACGCGTGATAATTCACGAACGCAGAGTTTCGGTGCGGCCGAAGGTTCGGCAGATTTTCTGCCGAAACCGAAACTGATGCTAAAACTCAATTTTTTTTGCCGAAACTTACCGAAACCAAACCTTCGGTCGGTCACTAATTATTTCTTAAAAATTGCACTACAATTTCAATATTGTCATTTTTATTATTATTTTTCAATATTTTTTGAATACTTCTAAAAAGACAAACACGATAATTTTAACACTTGAAAAAAATGCATTAGATTGAATTACTGGAAAAAGAATGGTCCAATGCTTGAAATTTCTTAAACCGTATTTGATGACAAGAACTGAGTAGCCAGTAGGTACTTCTCTTCCCAATTCAATTTGAGGGGCGGATATGTGTACTGCCGCCCTGAGAAACGTTTATTGGATAACCAACACCTCTGCCATAGGCCATCGTAAGTGTTTCGTTACGTTGGGTGACTTAGAAAATGAATCGCTCGTATTTAGGTAATAAAAATCTGCAGTAGATACGATAGATCTTTATATTTTTAATCTTCGTAAAACCGATATGTTGAGAACCGAAATTATTCAATGATGTCCATCACTGCACACAAACATTTTTTTTCAGCAAATTGTCTTTTTAACTTCACTATTTTACCCCGTAATTGTTTCTAAAATAATGCATCGCAGAAAAAGAACAAACCACAAATTTTTTAAATAATTTATCGTTCAACTATTTCGCATCGCTCAATGAAGTTTTTTATAAATAATTCCGTTGAGGAAACGTTTTAAATTATGTACCTAATTGACCATAATGACAACGTGAGGAGCATGCATTATTCATAATACATCGTACGGGTACTGTACGGGAAACGTCGGACTAAGTGCATCGCATGACTTTACCACTAGATAACTTATCGAATCACCCTCTCTTCTCTCTACTACTCGCTACTCGGAGTGTCAATAATTAACTACTGACGTGCACTCAGCGGTAAAAGTGTAAAACATCTGAAATTGCATACGAATTATGCGACTTTCTATGAACTTGTAATTAGGTATGTTGAGTTTTGTGTTGTTCTATGTTTAATATTTAACTGTATTTCTTACTTAGCATTTTAAATTTAATTCATTTTTTCCAACTTTCATCCATAGACTCTTTACCCTAAATTTAACGACTGTGTCACCTTTCGTCTGACTTTTCTATACAACTTTTGTCTATGTTATCATTTGTCTGTAGTCTTTATGCCAGCTTTCTCTTTTTGTTATTGTAATATTTTCGATATAATTTCTTGCAATTCATTACACATTTCAAAGCCCAAGAGCTCAGAACTAGAATCAAAATACTGTAAATTGCAATTCATCTGAATTATTAAAGCGATTACAACAATACCCAGTACAAAACATAATTGTTCTTTCTTCTGAAACGGATAACCTCAAACCACCTCAAATCTCTGTGCACGTTCCCTTGGATTGGAAACAGAGAAGTGTACAGCAGCTCAATTTAAAACTGACGGCAGACTGTCCAGGACAACACCAAGGGAAGGTTCAAGGTGGACTGTAAACATTAAATTAAAACGATCTTTTTAACCCCACACGTGTATAAAAATGAACTCTTACTTTTTCTTCTTTTACACACTACATGCTTAATCAATTTTTCTCCTTTACAAATCTAAATTTAACACTATCTAATCTGTCAACAACAATGTGTAATGTTGGGTGTTTCCTTATACTCAAGCACTTTAGATCTGTGAGGGTCTTCTCAAATAATCTTAGGTTCACGATAAACAATCTGGTCTATTAGAGATTACGTATTTACAATAGTAAGGCTGCAAGTCAGTCGACACGTCTACACGAGAGGTAAAAGGGGATCTGCCGGGTCGCTTATTGAAGTTTGTCTCGCAGGTCCCCGTCTACGCGGGTAACCCTATCGGCAATCGGGAGAAGTACTTCCCTGCTGACATCTAACGATGTCACATGAACGCTTTTTCAATACATTACACAATGCAATGAAATATTTTTACTATACATTTCTGTCACCACCTCAGAACAGGTTACACCTAGTGAGGTAGGTAACAAAAAGCATAAAATTAAATTATATAGAAATAATAATTATGGTAACTACTAATTATTATTTTTAATTTATAAACTAATGTTTAAGACAAGATTTTTATGCATAGCACAAAGGGTAACAATTATTATAAGCAATAATTGTCAGCCTGAAACACTCATTTACATTGAAAAATCTTCCGAGAAAAGATACTTGCCGCCAAAGGGACTTGAACCCGTGTCCTTCTGATTGCCGGTCGGATGCTCTGACCACTAAACTATGGCGGCTTATCTAATACCCGCCAAATAATTCAACATATACTGGTGTTTCATTCAACAATTACTGATTATTATATTTTTCCAACTTACCAAAAAAATGTAGACATAATTTGTCTCGACGCCACCTAGCGAGAGATTTAGTACTTACAATACCTCCCTCACAAAAATAAAGTTGGTTGTTTTCAGGTGGAAAAATATAATAATCAGTAATTGTTGAATGAAACACCAGAATATATTGAATTATTTGGCGGGCATTAGATAAACTGCCATAGCTCAGTGGTCAGAGCATCCGACCGGCAATCAGAAGGACACGGGTTCAAGTCCCGTTGGCGGCAAGTATCTTTTCTCGGAAGATTTTTCAATGTAAATGAGTGTTTCAGGCTGACAATTATTGCTTATAATAATTGTAACTACTAATATTGTTGTTTTCTTGTATGAACCGATATATTTCAAAAAACGTCGATTTATCGCCACTAAACTGAATGATATTCATTTTTGAAAGAGTTTGGTTAAAGTGAATGTAGGATAGAAACAATGAGAATGAGAGGAAAAAGATAACAGTTTTTTCACAACAACGAACAACACTGACCAACTTCGACTGCAATACTTTTCCTACTTTTTGCACAAAAACATATCTGAATACACCACTGCCCAACATAAATACTCAACCAGGGCAATAATTAATTTGGGAGGCGGGAATGGGTACCGCCGCCCAGGGAACCTTTATTGGATAACCAACACCTCTGCCATAGGTCACCCCAAGTGGTTCGCTACGTTTGGTGATTTAGCAGGGGTGCCCGGGTTTATGGGGTGAGGTTTGTCTAGGTCTTGGAGGCGGATGACCGGGACATACTGAACCCCAGATTCCTACCCACCCCTTAAACCCTTTTCCTTCACAGAACTCTCCTCTCCTTCCCTTTTCCTTAAAAAAAACCCTCCACACAGCATCCTCAAAGATGACATAGGCCCTGAGGGAAATTATTTTCCTCAGGGCCTCCTGTGTGGAGATCATGTAAAAAAAAAAATAAAAAAAATAAAGCAAAATATAATGGATGCCCTTAGTTTAAATAGATCTTTTTGACAGGTAAGTATTAAATTTCATGCTACGAAACTATATAATGCTCCACCAAATCAAAAAACAATAAAAGTAAATAAATATTCGTTGTGTTTTTTAAACTAAAGTAAAAACATGGCTAAGATGGTGATAATGGTGAAACTAAAAAAAAAGTATTTACTTAATTTGTTTTCTGTTTCATTTTTCGAATAATTTAAAAAAAATAGTAATGGTTAGGCAAGGTAGGAGAACTGGATAAACAACATCATGGTATATTGTCATAACCGACCACATTCTCATCTCAAAATCCAACAAAATGCATCCCAACACTTTACCACTAGATAACTTATCGAATCACCCTCTCTCTGCTACTGGGTACTCAGGGTGTCAATAATTAAGCATTGACATGCACTGTAGCCCAGCGGTAAAAGCTCTGTATTTAGAATCAGGCATTTGATATTCTATCTTCCATGGATCGTTAAGCAATTAATTCAACTTGATATGGACACATACAGACTTAATCGCTAAATTGCAAAATGGTTACATAAAAATAGATACCAAGTATGTAAAGTGAATACGTAGATATATCTTAATTACACAAAATATTCTTGTTAGTAGAATATTTCTCGAATGGTGTGGTACTTTTTTGTCTAGAATTACTCAACGCAAACAGATTTAGATAGTACTTGTGTTATTTCCACGATGAAGGCGGTTACAGCTTTGTTCTTTGTTTAGGTAGTTTTACCGAATAAATTCAAAACAAAACGGGATGAGAATAAACATAATATATTGTTTGTGTAACATGTGATCATTGTGGTTATTCAATCATGTGATTTTATAATCTGCATCATGACGTAAGATTGATGTCATGGGTACTGAATATGTGTGTTATCACCATTTTAATAATACGCAAGCTATTCTGCGCAGGCGGTCAAAAGAGGAACTAACAACCTTTTTGCACAAGTAACCAGAATTCCCACAATAGTGAATCCCCTGAATACAATGATAAATTTGTGCATCCAATGGACGCTTTTAATTTACCGTGACGATTCACGGTAACGGTACCGTGACGGCAAAAAAGGCAATAAACTACGTTACTTATCGCTATAATGCTGCAGCTCTTTCTTACACATTAAATAATGGTGAGACAAACAAAATACGTGGGACTGTCTTCTTGAAAGTAAAACTTTTTTTGCGACGGGAATTGCGTTTCATTTTCTTTATACGTGTGAGGGAGATGTATGAAAATGATTGTATGTGTCCTTTGGGGGGTTCAGACATACGTTCACCGTTTGTCTCATTTTCAACCGTTGTCATTTAGTGTATAAGAAAGAGCGGCAGATAACAAAGGCAAAACCATCAGCGCATTGACATTTGACGTTTTTGAATTTTTGTAATTCACTCACCCTTCCATATTATCCTTGTAAATATATTTCATACTTTCAAAATTATCGCCAGGGTAAGTAGTTTTGGTAGGGGTCTATGGAGACGCGGTGTGACGGTGCGGCGTGTGAGAGAGATGCAAGAAAATGATGACTTATTTTCCTTTGGAGGGAACAGACCTCCGTACATTGTGTATCTCATCTTTTGAAAGAGCTGTATGTTTATTACCTTTTTTGCCGTCACGATACTGTTACCGTGAAGAGTCCCGGTAAATATAAAAGGGATCAATACGATCTGAACTTTCAAAAAAGTCTCAAATTTTTCAGAAAATTTACGACGATTGCAAAAAATTATATTAATTTGCCCGTTAAGCAAAAGTTTTTTTACTGTTTTCTAGCATTTTTCCTGATACTCTAATGAATGGGTACAAAAACTAAGAGCATTGCATGTCTCCTAGACAAATTATCGACCCCTCCCCAGCAATCTACCGTATTAGTAGGTACCAGTAGTATAATGGTTGTGGTAACCGCCACGCCACTGAGAATGTCAATAATTTAGCAATTGTAAAAGTTTCAAAGTGGTGAAGAGTTCACCGTTGGATAAGACCGACTGTATGTATATAGATGTACGTGCGGTACTGCTTTGTTTAGGGCAATAACCTGGTGTTTCCTTTATTGTACCGGACAAACATAACACCTTGAGAGCGTCAAAAGGAAAATAATTAAAACTATGGAGTATTGAATAATACCAGCAAATTGTTTTTATTTCTCAATTTTAAAATTAAGTTTAAAATTGTTTCTTTCTTTTTTAACTTATTTTGATTCTATGTTCTGATTTTTACATTTCATGTCTTTTTGATTTGGTTTGTTTTAGTTTGCGATTTCGTCTCAGTCTCCTGTACTGTATAAATAGGTGTCTACAAGTGTTATTTTTATTTATTTAACGGTTCAATTATAGAGTACAACAATTATGCAAGTATAAAACAATAAGTACGTAAAACAACAACAACCAAAAAACAAGAGTTTTTGGTCAAGTGAGAACAAGAGATTCGAGAAATTTTGTAAAGTTTTGTCGGATATCGGTAAATATGTCCGGAATCTTTCCACCCGATGTTATACATATAGTTGAAACACTTGCACAAGAGATTGGTAGAAGGTTAAGTTGGTTCTTTGGAAAGTAATTTGGATGATAAGGGTTTTTTTTAAGTTCGTAATTGATGTCCATTTTGATTGTGAACAAGAGGGTATATTCTACATGGCTATTTATAATTTTTAAATAAATTTGATGTCAATTATTTAGTACGCTGATGACACACTTGACTTACTTTAAGTCAGGAGTAAAAGATGTAAATAAAATTTTAGTCTCCGTTGACATTTTTGATGTTTTTTTTTCAACTTAAAATTCTTCGATTTGATGGTCGTCAAATATGACTCCAATCTAAGTCATCAGGCTGTAATCAAATATAATAAAAATGACCTTTTAGAACGATTTTATTGGACTGAACTTCAAATTGGTTTCTGCATTACGATAGTATTTATAATTTATTATAATGAAATAATGCCCATGTTGATATTATTTCATTATTACCAAAGCACTTCTCTAATTATTTAAATTAACCTCACGGTATACTTTCGAGCCGTTATGAAGTACGTTCAGCTCAGATAATAAAGAAAATAATAAGACGTCCTGCAGTGTTCGGTGTTCAGTGTTCGGGCGTCAAGAGGTTATTGAGGAATAATAAATGACAGGAAGGCCCACCTCTCTTCCGTGTTTGATGGGGTCATATCAGGGTCGGATTGAGAAGGAATGAGATAATAATATTTGTAATATATACGAACTTAAATAGTGTAACAAATGGTAAGAAAAATCAAATTTTCATGGAAAATAGTAGACACAACAGGCATATTTATTTTAAAACTTGTTTTATATACGAATTTGTCCGAGTACCAGGAGCTATTTTCTTGTATAACATGAAAATGGGAACAAACAATACGGCATCTAACTTTGATTTTTTAAACCACCATGTCTCATGATAGAAACGTAATTGCAAACTTATATTACTTATATGATGAATAGCATAGTCCCAAAAATTTCTGATGGAATAAGCTTTTAACTCTATCTCTCACAAGATAGCATATTTTGTACTCGATAACACCTCTGATTATTTACGGTAATTAATTCTTTTCCCTTAATAGTTTTGTTTTTTTCTAATTTGAATTTTAATATTTTTATGCGTCAAGGAGCAATTTTTAAAAAGTAAGAAAAAATATCACAAAAATCTTAATCTGTTAAAAATCGTTTACAGTGTAACATGAATGAAACGAAATGTACAAAGATAACATAAAAAATTGTAATAAATCCCAGATCACACGAAGCTGCTATAATGGAATTTGGCACTTTATATGGACCATGAATTAGGATTGCAATCTTGCAGATTAGAAATATCAAGGTAATATGAAATATCAAGGTATGAGCTGCAAAATATGGGGGATTTATTTAAAAAAATCAAGAGATTTGTTTTCAACATTTTCCCGAGAAAAAACACTGGCATCGAAAGGGTTAAAAGCCTTTCTTGCTCTATACAACCAGATTTCTGCTTTATTAAAGTTTTAATATGATGGCTTACCTAGAGTGTCTATTGTACAGTACGTTCAATTTTGGGGATTTATTTGATGAAAAGTAGTGGGGATAAACTGATAATTCCTATTGGGGGATCAAAAATAAATAAAGATATTTTGATTTCAAATGTTGATCTTACATCACAGCCCCCCGAATTTATCGTCATTTCGGTAATTAATGCAAAGCTATTAAAAATTCAACTCATAAAATTACTTCCGTTTTTGCATTCACATGAACATTCGAACGTTACGTAATGAATCATGGATCCGAGGAATATTTGCACAGATCCCATTGAAACAATAGACAATCGAAATTATATAATTTTTTTTACATTAACTCCACACAGGAGACCCTGAGGAATACAATTTCCCTCAGGGCCTATTTCATCTTTGGGGATGTTGTGTGGAGGATCTTTTGAGGAGAGGAAGGAGTGCTTGAAGATACTCATGTTGAGGGAGGGCGGAAACACAGAGACCGGCAAATCGTTCCACAGCCGAGCTGTTGAACTCAAGAACGAGTCGAAAAAACGATCCGTTTTCATGTGACAAATGTCAACCGTGTACAAATGTTGGGTGTGCGTTTGGTGTGTTTCCCGACTACACACCGGTGCCGAAAGGATCAATGACTCTAGTTACCGTAGCATCTTCCACTGTGATATCGATAGAACGCATACCTACCTGACGCCTAAAGCCCGCCTTCCACTGCGAGCGGAATGGACTCCGTACGGACCCCGCTCGACTAGCAAACGTTAACTGCATACAAGTGCTTCCATCAAGAACGAGATGAGCGGAGCGGACAAAACGATTTAAAATAGGTTTGAACGAGTCCGCTCCGCTAATGCGAGCGGAGCGGACTCCGTACGAACTCCGCTCGACTCGCAAACGTTAATTGCATTCAAGTGCTTCCATCAAAAACGAGGTGAGCGGAACGAACCGAACTAGTTAAACTAGGCCCAAACGAGTCCGCTCGCGCACACCATCGCCGACTAGTTTCAAGCGGACTCCGCTCAAAAACTGTCGTCAATTCAGTTGGCTCGACTGCATTTTTGTCGAGACGGAGGTGTTTATTGAAGAGGTTCGCCAATTTTGTTTATAGGATACCACTGGCAAAGATTGTATCAATGTCGACAAAAAGAATTCGGCTTAGAAAACCATCATTGCGACGAAATTGGCGGAAATAAGAAAGAAAAAAAGTTTTTTAATTTTTGAGATGAGATTCCTTTTATAAATGTACATTTGAAAACATTTTTTTCATTGCATACATGCTGTCAGAATCATCTTCACTAGAATCAGTAGGCATCACAAAACACACTACTTGACATCACAAAAATCATTTCGCTCACTTCAAACGTCAAAGCGATACTGACTCGTTTTTAATGGAAGGGCTAAACTATTTCTCATTTTTGATTGACCTCGCTCCGCTCGCCTCACTCATTTCTCGCACGGGCAGTGGAAGGCAAACACCTATCTTCTAAGCGACTCTTTTTTGATGGATGGTCAAAACTATTTCACTCAGCTCCCACCCCGCTCCGCTCAACTCTTTTCCGCTCGCAGTGGAAGGCGCCCTTAAAGATTGCAATCCGTTTGTTATCATGGGGGAATCTATAAAACGGTCCGCCCGTTTATGCACAGAGTTAAGGGGATTTATCAGGTATTTTAGGACTCCAGACCAGAGATGACTACAAAATTCAACAATCTGGCGCATTTGCGATTTGTCCAGAATCAGCAGTTGTGTTCTATTAGCGTTATCTACGGACCCTGTACAATATGCCCAGCTTCTGAGATGTAAACTTAACTCGGGCTTTAGCTGGTCACTTACAGTTAGTTACACCAAGCATATCAAATAACTTACATAATTAAATATTGCAATTTATTAACATATTTATTAAATCGCTGAAAAAAGTTATTTGAATTATTTTCTTAGTCCGAACCTGCACCAAGCAAACATTTCGGTCTATCTTATACAAGGACTTGTACACACCTACCTTTCATGAACAATTCAACGCAGGCGACCATCTAAGTGTCCGTATAAATAACTTAATATTATATTAAACACCAACTGCTCGGTATTACATTTATGCTTTCCACATAAACAGCAAATATTTAGTATTGGAGCAAACTAGGGCGATGGTACCTCATTGTGCCACGAAATATTATATTCATACATAATGGGAGACCTGAGAATTGAAAGTAGTAGAGGATAAAGCACTATGTTCATTCTGCTTGCTTTGTCGTTCTACAATACATTCTATATAATGGGGTATTTCCACGTGTTTTTTTATTGCGTAAAAAAATTAAGCAAAAAATTACGATGATTACAGCATTTTTAGTTTATTTTTATGTTGACGAATAAATTTTCTACAGCGAGTTAAAGTTTCCCATTTTGGAATTACCGCAAAAACGATATTTTGGGGCGTGGCTATCGTGTGACGTCATGAGTGAGGACGCTCACTGACAGTGTTTATTTATGCTAGTTCAACTGAGCGTCACTTGTGACGTCACAAACCCATTTCCCAATCATGGGCCGTTTTGATTTGATCAGTTTTAGATCGTTTTTAAAATCAATAATATTGAATGAAAACATAAAAATCAAACATTTTTAGTAGGATTATTAAAATCAGAAAAATAATCTTTAAATATTCCGTACATTTTCAACAGAATTCCTCGTTTGTGGAAATACCCCATTGAGAAACCTCGAGCATAGACAAAATAATATCATATCATCAACATATTCCCGCTTGACATTTAATTTCAAATAGATTCGCTGTTTTTGAACGTATCCCAATATGAAATTCTGTTTTTGAAAGCATGTGGAAGATTCTTCTAGATTTTGATAAAAAGAAACATAATAAGCAATTGAAAATATTTAATTTTTAAGCAAATACAGTTACGTTTTTAAAATCGCATACCGATTTTTTTTCCTTGTAAAAAATATTTACCACTTTTAATTAGACAGACGTATCATAAAGATTCAAGTCACTTCAATTTTTCCGTTTAAAAAAAAAATTATTGTTTTAAAAATTGGCTTGACGGTTTTAAGGATATAATTATTATACTGTAGTGCCATCGATAAACTTTTAAACAAATAAAGTGATGTAAACTAAGTTATTTTCTTTTAATAAGCAAAGAGAAAGCTTGGCCTCCTCCTGTTTCTAAAACTGTTTATCATATAAATCTGACCGTACTATAAAAAGAGATAGAACGAGCTTTATTTAGACATGTCATTTGGTGATCGATATAGCAAGCACCCAAGGGCGGATCCAGCTTTGGCGCCAGGGGGCAGGGGGGGGGGGGGGTCACATAGCGCCAGGGGGGGGGGTCACAAGTAGTTATAATTTAATTTTGATAATAATAGATACAAGTAAAAAGTAGGTCCACCTAGGTCCTGAACCCAGCCCAAGGGGGGGGGGGGGGGGCCATGACCCCCATGACCCCCCCCCTGGATCCGCCCTTGCAAGCACCACGTATTGGTTAGTAAAATAAAATTTACGATTTATCTAAAATCATTTACATAAAAATATTTTTGATTGGGGTTTTTCCTAGTTTCAATAAAAAACGGGTAAAAAAACAATGGTTCAATTTATGAGTAATTTTCATTAGTTATTAGAATAAGGAAAAATAATTCATTCGCGAATGAAATGAAAAAGGAGCGTATAGAAATTATTGCATTCAATATTTTTAATCTGTTGTGTTTTGTTTTACTGAATCGTATCATATTTATTTGCTTTTTTTCAAAAGAAGCAAACACATTGTGACTTGACATTTAAAATAAATAAAAAGAAAATACTTTGTTTTAAGTCACTTTATTGTTATTTTTTAGTCTACCGATCCTGTATTTGTTAGTATTTTTATATTCAGTCCTGATGATGGTACGGCGGTACCGAAACCGGTAGACTAAAAAATAACAATAAAGTGACTTAAAACAAAGTATTTTCTTTTAATTTATATTTATTTGCTTTTCAAAAACATTAAATACCTACTGCTTAATATTTTTTTATTTACTTATTTATCTCGAAACCCAACTTTTTGACTCATTTCTTTTCGGACATAGAAAATATCAAGCCTTTGTATTTCTATAAGGTTTCAAGACAAATTCTTCTATTATTGATTAAAAAATTCTATGTAATAACTGGAAAATGTATTAAGTACTATAAGTTTTTAGAGATAATAATCGGTTACATTATTTACAATCCCATTGAATTTTATGCCACTTGTAGTTTTTCTATGATATTGTCTGATAATTCCTAGGTTTCAGGTGGTTCACGACGAGTTCATCGAAAACGAATCCATCGAAAATCAATTCATCGAAAGCAAATTCATAGAAAACGAGTTCATCGAAAACCAATTCATCGAAAATCAATTCAACGAAAACCAATTCATCGAATGATCAATTCATCGAATCGCCAATTCATTGAAAAAAAAATATTTTGTTGATATTTGAGAGAAATGCCGAGCAGACCGAGAAGTTAAAAAAGCATCGGTCAACCTAAACTAACCTAACCTAACCTAACTTAACCTTTTTAACCAATTTTTAAATATTTTTTTATCATCACTCATAATGACCTTTCTGAGTTTTTTATGAGTTGGTTTCATTATGAGTTGTCTAGTCACCGTTCCTTAGATATCCCTTTTTTGCAGTATCAGACAATCGGAAATCGAAGAGATAACCTATAATTTTTACATTGTCACTACGAAACTGACAGTTGTTAAACACATTTAACTCAGTTAAAAAGACCTTTTTAGGTATTTAATTTTGACAGCTCTAATATCTACAAAAAAAAAAATTCGATGAATTGGCGATTCGATGAATTGATCATTCGATGAATTGATTTTCGATGAATTGATTTTCGATGAACTCGTTTTCGATGAATTTGCTTTCGATGAATGGATTTTCGATGAACTCGTCGGTTACCGTTTCAGGTATCCTAAGCCCCAGGAGATTTTTTAAATGTCATTTCAAGATTCTGTCATTTCCGGTACCCCTAATTATTTCGTATTTTTAGTATATTTTCATGCTTTTGAAAAATATCTAACAAGTTCGTTTGAACATTCACCTTGAAAACCCCACCCAAAAAATAAATTGGTGACGTTGCCGGGATCCCACTGATTTTTGAGCGATACCTAACTAATCAGTCTAATCACAATAAAAAAAACATAAATATCATCAGCATACACATTCATAACAGATGAAAGTTATTTAATCCATGTCATAAATATATTGATTAGCCTGAATTACATAGTAGCTAAGACCTGAGACTACCGGTGCCATAAAACCGCGATCAATAGCGACAACTAGATTCTAGATTCTACCAAACCGATAACTTCTTTCATTGGCTTTCCAAGGAGAATGAACGCAGTTTACTAGCAAAGTTTTCTTTCGTAATTCTGGTAATAAATTATTATAACTTATAGTTTTTAAATAAATAATGATTTTTTGAAATTCGTTTGATCAAGGTCAACCCAGTTAACAATTCGAATGAAGAAAAATTATAACTAAATAATACAAATGCAGCAATCCGCTGATCAATCGTGCTCTTCATATGTTCAATAATATTGGTCTAAATTCTAACATTGACATTTTCTCCGATTCACTGCCCGAATTTAAAAAGAGCATCATGTCAATAATATAAATTATTGAACAATTGCCCATACATACATACATACTAACACACACACACACACATACGCACACACACACACCTTCCAACTACACACATCACCCGGTAAATACTTAATATGCATTCCATAAATAAGACACTACTATGAAACACATAATAGGTACCCAGCGTGAAATATACTATTAACTGTAATTTTTTTAACTATGTAACTAATGTGCTGTTTGTTTCTGTTTATAAAGAAAGAAATAAATATATAAATAATTTTAAAAAATGAATGTTCGCGTTTTACAGAAATAGAAAGCGATAGAAAGGTGTAATGAAATATATACTCCGGTAATTAGAATAATATTCAAAGTACAACTGGTACGGTTAAAAATAAAAGAGGCTTTAGTATACACAAAGAGGCCTTTTATATCCTACGTTCACGTCGTAGAGAAAAAAGTTCACTTTTATTAGGTAATTGAGCAAAATTAAGAAAGGGACCCTCAGATGGTTTGGGCACGTAGAGCGAATGAGCGAAGAAAGTAGTGTAAAAAGAATATATGATGCAAATGTGAATGGTAGAAGAAGTCGGGGACGCCCGAGGAAGACATGGCATGATCAAGTGAATCAGATATTTGAGACGGGCCATGTCAAAAGTCAGAATAATAGAAGAGTATGTATGAGACGATGTATGAATCTGAGTGAGGCAAAGAGTGTGTGCCAAAACCGAGTTGTTTGGCGGTCCGTCCTCTCTGCCTACCCCTGCGTGGAAACGGCGTGATGGTTAGTTAGTTAGTTAGCCGACCAACGTTTATTCATTATATTCGTAACAGAAGCGCCTTCGTATTTTCACGAAAACGGCGCTATATAAATTAACCAAATATTATTACGTAAAAATGGCGATTCAGATTTTTTTTTTTTACATTAACTCCACACAGGAGGCCCTGAGGAAAATAGTTTCCCTCAGGGCCTATGTCATCTGGGATGCTGTGTGGAGGGTCTTTTTGAGGAGAGGAAGGAATGAACATTGGTCTTGAAGAGACCCATGTTGTAGGAAGGAGGAAACACAGAGGCCGGCAAATCATTCCACAGCCGAGCTGTTGAACACAAGAACGAGTCGAAGAAACGACCCGTTCTCATGTGTTGGGCACGCGTTTGGCGTGTTTCTCGACTATGCACCGGTGCCGAAGGGATCAATGATGCTAGTTCCTCGAAGCATCTTCCATTGTAATACCGGTAGAACAAGGATAGCATTCCCACCCGACGCCTGTGCTCTAAAGATTGCAATCCGTCTGTTAAGATGGGAGAATCTATCAAACGGACCGCCCGTTTCTGCACAGAGTCGAGGATATTTTTCAGGTATTTTGGAGCTCCAGACCAGAGATGGCTGACAAATTCAACCGTGGGGCGTACTTGTGATTTGTACAAGGTTAGCAGTTGTGTACTATTAAAGTATCTGCGGGCCCTGTACAGTACGCCCAGCTTTTGGGAGGCTAACTTTACTCTGGCTTCGATGGAGCCCCCATACCTGAGCTGGTCACTTAGGCTTACACCAAGCATATCAATGGAGGGCCTGTTCGGAAGATTGCTTCCGTTGAAAGAGACTAGATTTTCATTTCGATCCCTTTTAGACGTAATCAGACAAGATTGGGTCTTTGAAACGTTAAATTCAACGAGATTATTTTTACCCCAAGAGAAAACACTCTCGAGGTAACCGTCCATTCTTTGCTTCAAAGCCCTACGAGCTGTTGGAGTTTGTGAGCCCTTTGTCAAACAAAAAGCTATCATGAACTGTACTGTCATCCGCATAACAGTGAATTGGTGCACATGACAAAAGGTCGTTGATGTGCAACAAAAACAAAGTCGGAGACAGAACCGATCCCTGCGGGACGCCAGCATTTATCGAGTGTGAGGAAGAGGTGAAACCATCGACTACCGTCTGAATCGACCTCTCCCTCAAGAAGTCGGCAATCCACGTACACAAGGATGCGGGAAGTCCGTAAGAATGCAGTTTGTTGACAAGTCCTCGGTGCCGAACCCGGTCAAAGGCCTTGGAGATGTCCAGTGCAACCGTTTGGGTCTCACCGAAATGTTCCAGGCATCGCCCCCAAACATGCGTCACATACGCGAGAAGATCACCGCACGAGCGGTTCCGCCGGAATCCGTATTGACGGTCGTTAATAATTTTGTTCTTCTCGAGGTATGTGAGCAGTTTGTCGTTGATCACACGTTCCATCACCTTAGATAGAACTGATGTGATGACAGAACTGAAATATTCGAGTTTTTTGTTTTTGGTTATTTTTTTATTAATAATAATAAATTTAATAATAATATGTCATCGAAAAATGATTTAATAATCTAAACACTTCTGACGTCATAGTTACCGCTCTGTAGGCAATCGTGGAGGAGATTGACAAGTATTTGACGTCATGTGATGCTACTTTCCTAGGCGCTACTAAATAATTCAGATTGGTTGGCAGATACGACATAAAATGATGCTCAATAATTTTATTTATTTTGAAATACGTTTATTAAAAAAAGTTTCTGATTCTGTTATAGTCAAAAAATACATATAATTTTTGGGCAAATTTCTAAACATAATATTTCTAATCCATATTTTGCAATTTGTTACGTAGAAATACTTCCAATTTGCGAACATTTTAATAAAACTGAAATATTCGCTTTTTAGTACGTAATATCAAGATTGTAAAAATTATTTTACACGCGACATTTGATTTACATTTTTTTTGTAATTCTAGTACCCTTAACATGTGAAAGGGTAAAGAAACAGGATATTATTCTTAAATATATTTACGATTCATAAACATTATTAATAAAAGTAGTTTTAATCATCTCATGCATCTACGCCCCCGAGCAATTGCCGATTACATTACGGGATCTGAACTCGTAACCTTTGGCTCAGCTGTAACTTGTAACGGGCGAGATGGTTATCATCCCACGCACCGAACCTAATCATATTTTATAATCGTGGACTATATATATGGGCTATGCAATGTTCATAGTTCATACATGCAATGATGTTGTAGCTATTGAGGATGTGTTACTTTTTGACTATTTTGAAAGAGCAACGAAGTAGTTGTAGTTACATGTATATCGGGAAGGCACCATTATTATAGAACTAATATTCATTCTGTCGTGTAAGGAGCATAAATATCACAACCTTAGTTAAGTCGAACAAAGTACTCACACAGAAGCATCATTAGCATACAAACTTGTTATTCGATTTCACAACAGAAAATTTCTGGGAAAACGTATGAAAGTTCAATTTTTTTTAAATAATAAAATATCTTCTTCGATATTTGCAAATTCACTTTGTGGCGTCATTTTAATCAAATGAAAACATATCCCTTTTTTACACCACTTATTTAATCAAAATTATCTAAGTAATTTTCTTATAATATTGATTAAATAATTGGTGTACACAAAGTGATTTGTTTTTATAAATAAAATACCTATTCAAATTCCATGAGCATATGCACATGTTGTCCCTTTTTAGCTAATAACTTAGACGCAAGTAGACGCAAATAAGACCAAAGGCTGTTTTTCAGTGACGTTTGGCAAGGAGATCACTGTCGAAAGTGTATACATATGCAACTCTGTACCAACACGCTTCAGAATTGAAACATGAATCCTTAAATTTTTTAACCAAATTTGGGTTTATCTGTTTTTTTTTACTACTGATTATTATCAATTATTGTTGTCTAAAAGCCCCATATCAATAAATAGATATTTGCGTGACTAGGTTGGGATGAATATATTATTATTAACTAGCTGGTTCCCGGCATGCGTTGCTATGCCATTTAATAAAGAAATTGTTTCTCCCTGAGTGTCCTTTCACGTTCGTCCCATTCCCGTTCCGCCTGCCCTTCTTCTCCTGCGTCCTCTTCCCCTCTCGCGTTCCCACTCCGTCACCTCCACCTTCCCTCTCCCCACTCCACTCCTCCCCCCTTCCCCCGTCCAGCGAACCCCCCTCCCGAGTTTCCCTCCCCTCTCCCAGGTTCCCCTCCCCCCTCCCAGGTTCCCCTCCCCCTCCTTGATTCCCCTCCCCCATCTCTCCCTCCCTCCCGCTTTCCATAGCAATAGCCGCTTCCTCGCGTGCCACCAATAGCAATTTTTTTATACAAATTTCATAATGCCAGTGCTCACCAGAAGTTTTATAAAAACCTTGACCTGACAATAACGAACGCACAAAAAAAAGAATTATCTAATTTGGTGCAGTCGTTCGACAGTTATGCGCTTAGCAACACATTCAGCGATTAATTTTTATATTATAAATGAAAAAGTATTATTAGTGTTATTTTATTCAAATGTTAAATAAGTAAACTCGTTACACTAGTGAGCTTAATAATTAAATATTATAAAACAATACATTATGAAGTGCGATGAAAAAAATCTCAAATTCATCTCTCCGGGTGTGTTCAAAAGAAAACCTACTAGGCGAACTTTCCGAGACCTTCTCTGCTCTTGTCTAACTCAACTTTAACTGTTGTTTTTTTCTCCCTGGCACCTGAATTAATCACATATAAATTATGTTTACATCTGCTCTGACGAAGGTCGGAGTACTGAAACCCCATAATATGTTGAACTGAAATTTTATATTTTTGTGATAAAACAGCTTAACAGTTTCGCATGAGATATAATTTTTCATTAAGGTTCCCATCCTATACAATTACATAATACAAACCTCAAACGTATATGGCGTGTCAAATTAATGCCCAACTCATAGAAAAACCTCATTTTTTCCACAAAGCAACTCCCCAAAATATATTTACGCACGAAAAGCAAAATGGCCCAGTGATAGATTGAAAAATATTGGTTTACCCATTCGGTCGCTTTGGGTAAATGTTTCGTGACGACATTTACCTGCGCGATATGTGTTTGTGAAAACACATACATTAAAAAGATAAAAGTTCGGTTAGCGTTGTGTTTATCAGAGTTTCGCTTAAAGAAATCATTTATATTTTTTTGATTGTCACAACATAACTTACTGTTTTCCTAAAATAAATTATTTACTGGTCGTAAAAGTTTGGTTTTATTGTTTGGTCATTCTTTAGCTACCATTTGATTAAATAATTACTTGGCTTTGCGCGAGTTTTAATGTTCTTCTCGCAAAATGTTTTTCACTATCAAAGTACTGAAACCAAGGAAAAAAAAAACAAATTTATGAGTTTGAAACGGATTTGTATAATTACACAGGTAAAGTTCCATGGCTGGTCGTAAAAATAGTAGCAATTTCAAAGTCGATATTGAATTTTCATTTTTAATTATTTTTTAAGTGTGAATAACGCAAAAGAGTCCAATCTGTTATTAACCGTTTGGAACCAGTAAGATTATGGTACTCAATTTGGGTATGTCATGATGCTGTAGGTACTGGGGAATGAAAGGAGATGAGGCAGAGGAAGATGGGAAATTACCTGGCTAGAACGTAAAAATCTATGCGGGGCAATGCGGTGGGTGCATGCGTATAGGACAGCTCAAAAAATTGATATTATAGATATTTGCAATGCAAAAGGTTGCCCGTACAAACGCAAACTACAACAAACCACAACTTCGTTTAAACAAACACTAATGTACCTACACTGCCTACCTAATGAACTTGCAATATTCTCAGAATGAAACAGATATCCCGGAAACAGTTGTAAATAATATCAATAATAAATAATATCTATTTTAAGGCGGGAATGGGTACCGCCGCCCCGGGAACCTTTATTGGATAACCAACACCTCTGCCATAGGTCACCCCAAGTGGTTCGCTACGTTTGGTAATTTAGCAGGGGTGCCCGGGTTCATGGGGTGAGGTTTGTCTAGGTCTTGGAGGCGGATGACCAGGACATACTGAACCCCAGATTCCTACCCACCCCTTAAACCCTTTTCCTTCCCAGAACTCTCCTCTCCTTCCTTTCCTTAAAAAAACCCTCCACACAGCATCCTCAAAGATGACATAGGCCCTGAGGGAAATTATTTTATTAAAAAAAAAAAAAATTACAATTCTATCATTGATTACTTATTTACAGAAATCAATGGCTTCAATATTCAGTACTTTATTGAATGACAAATATTTTTAAAGTGTATAATTGAAAATGAAATACAGATTTGCTTTATTAAATTTAAAGAGGAGCTAACTGGAAAAGAGGTTTAAAATTTTATTTAGCATTTGACAAAGATACTACAATTTTTTTTACAAAACTAATCTCCAAACATCCTTCAGTCATAAGGAAAACCGAAAAACCAAACTAATTCAAATTAAGAATAAAAGTCCGGTTTTAAAACTTTCTTATTATAAAAAAAAAACATCTCAATCGCCTTAAAAAATCTTACCCCCTTACTAAAAGAACGTGTTTTTTTCACAACTGATAAAAACCATTTATACTACATTGACGACAATATACCCTAAAATATATTCAGAATCTGAACGACGTAAGTAAAGAAGCCGTGGATACAAATTGCAACTCGCGACCCGTGTATTGGACGGACCTACCATCGAATTTGCCCTATCAAAGAAAAGAATGTGGGAATCTTAACGACGTAAGTGAAGAAAGCGTGTAAACAAATATACGCCGCGGCACGGCGTATTGTACGAACGTACAGTCGAATTCACCCTAGCAGGGCTGGAGATTCGACCTTTCTGCCGCGTCCTTTTTGATTAATTCTGAAGAACGTGTTATAAATATTTAAAATGTGTCTCCATGTTGTCCTCACGAAATTATTAATTCATCGTCTGGAAAAATAAAATCTGGTGCTTACCTCTAACTTTATAGTTGAAAAACGGGTTATAAAGTTTTAAAATCGTTGTACGTAAAATATATTAATGGTAAGGTACTAATTTTATTAATCTAAAATATAAATAACTCGCATTCCTTGTGCGACATGGAAATAAAAAGTTGTTATAGTTACAAACTCGCCGGAAATGATTAAAATGTGAGTTTTGAGCAAACAAAAATTGTTAGGGTTGTGTACCACCTTAATGCATTTTCGTTATTTGTTTTTGGGGTGTTATACCGTGTTGCGCTACCTCCTTCTTTAGCCAACGCTGTCCGAAACGTTGGCAAAAAAAGAGGTAGCGCAACACGGCGTAACACCCCAAAAACAAATAACGCAAATACTTTTGGCCGTGAAAAGCTAAAAACGTATCTACATTAATGCTTGTTTAATAGTTGTGTAATTTTTAAAATAACGTTCAGTTGTAAGGCCCCGAGAAAAAAACCTCA
Source organism: Limnephilus rhombicus (assembly GCA_929108145.2). Classification (NCBI taxonomy): domain Eukaryota; kingdom Metazoa; phylum Arthropoda; class Insecta; order Trichoptera; family Limnephilidae; genus Limnephilus; species Limnephilus rhombicus. The sequence goes on from OV815285.1 coordinate 29,140,345, forward strand.
ATCAAGTATTTTGTGCTATACTAGTCGGTTACATGCGAGTTTATATTTTTGGATTAAAAATAACGAAAACAATGGCGTTTTGTATTGATTCTGATAGTTGGATTTTTAAAAGTTTCAAAGTACAAGAAAGCGAAATTGCTGGCATAAGGTGGATGTGCTGACCAATCCAATTATTTTTTTGGTTTGCTTTTTTTTACATTAACTCCACACAGGAAGCCCTGTGTCATCTTGGGGGATGCGGTGTGGAGGTATCTAAGGAAATGAAGAAGAGGAAGTTTTGGGAAGGAAAAAGGTATGAGGGGTGGGTGAGAAACAAGGGATCAGGAATGACCGCGGTGGAAGGCGAAGGTTCGAGAGAGTTCAGCTGGAGAGGTAAAAGGCTTCCCTCAACCAGTCTCTCTCATCCGGCCCGCCACGCAGCAGGTGGGCAGGCGCATCGCCGCTGAGAGCCGGACAAACCTCACCAAAAGAACCCGGACACTTCTGCTAAGTCACCAAACATAACAACTTGGGGTGACCTATGACAAAAATGTTCAAATAAATGGTTGACGGGGCGGCGACCCAAACCCGCGCCCCCCAAATCGGATATTGGATTACGCACATTTCATTCCGCCAGAGCTCACCGTTCTATACTCTTTGCTGCGTCAGATAAACAGATTTCAGCTTTTTAGTTAATATACAAGTAGTTCGTCCAGTCAACAATAATATCTAGTAATAAAATTTTCCGACTAGTTACGAACAACCATGATGCAGCACTCGAGAATTTTTAAGGTATGACTTAGCGCCTCGGGCACACTGACAATTCTGCTGGGTTATGGGTACCAGCCCCAAGACTGACTAGAGCACAGACCTGGGCGCGCGACGGATTTTGAAGAGTCACTTGATCAAGTCAGATCCGTCAAGCAACGAAAGTTTGCAAAATAACGATAGCTGTTAATACTCGTTTTTCTGTTATTTTACCGCAAACATATTGAACAAGTGATTAGAGTATTTTAAACAGTGAGGTTTACTTACACTGACTTCGTAATTTCGTAGTTTGGCGGCCAATTCGATTTGACAGCCTCCGTGGTCGTGGGATAAGGTTCTCGACTAGCAATCTGAAGGTTGCGGGTTCAAATCCCGACGTATGCAAATTAATTTAATATTTTGATTAGATAATATTTGTTATTTCACAATTTATTAATTTGAAACTATATTTAGTATATTTGCGGTACTCTCAGTATCTCCCTGGCTTAAGACCATCATTCAGAATTGAAAAATTGTGTGAAATGGCTCTAACCGTGTTAGGTGTCCAGATATGAATAGCCAGGCACTTTCCTACCTTCCTCTTCCCATCTCATTCCCTTCCCCATTATTTTCAGCTTAACAACATACCCCAATTGGGGATGCCATAGTCTCACTGGCTCCAGATGGGAGCAAGTGGGACTGTTGTGCGGTATTCACATAAAAAACTACAAAAATTCAAATGTTTCAAAAAAACGCAGACGTCCCAGAAGCTTTTATCACTTTGATTATTTTCCGAGTTTAATACGGGTTTAGTGACGTCAGATGGCCGCCGCGACGCTCGAAGCCATCGTATATATATGCGTTATGTGTATCGTATGTAATCTATGTGGGTTTTGTAACACCTAAATAAATGTTCGTCTTGTACTTAATATTCTCACACAAAATATTGATTTTTATTCCGGTGTTTTAGTATTCCTAACTATGTACAGTAGCACCATAGGCCCAATATATACTAGATTGGTTATTCGGTAGCAAATTAAATGATTATAATTTGTGATCATCAATCTATCGAGCAATCACACAACATGTAAAAAACACTGGAATCTTCAAATAGGAACCTTATTTTAGATGATATTTAATTAAAAATATACATCCGAGCTTCTTCAAGTTCTTGTGTTGAATGTCTATATGTAAATTATTTTAAAAATGGTGTTTTAAGTTCTAGTCGGGGTTTTATATCTTATTCTTATGGATGTCCCAAAAGAAAGTTGGTATTTGTTTTGCTTTCTGTGGGAACGCAACTTTTCCGAGGGGCGCGAGGGGTATGTCAATCAGTAGTCTGGCTCTTGGGAATTTAGTCGCTATGAAGCATTTCTCGGGAGCGACCGCGCGTTGTGCGTGCGTGAGTTTTACAAAAATGGTGATTTGGCGACTGTAGCGCGTAGAAGATTCTGCAGTATTTGAGGTTTTCGTCAATTCAATGATGCGAAAAGCATTCCTCTCATTCGAAAATGGGTCAAAAAGTTTGAAGGGATCGGTATTACGCTGGCAAAACCAAAATCCGGGCGACCAAGGTCATCGAGAACAATAAAAAACGTAGAGAGTGTTTATCAGTCTTTTCGTGACGACTCAAACTTTTCGATTCGGAAGCGAACAAGTGCTTTAAATGTGCATAGATTATCGTTACACAGCATTTTGCACAAAGACCTAATGCTGCACTCCTACAAACTTACTGGCTATAACCAAAGAACATGATTCCAGCAAGACGGAGCAATATTACATACGTCCAATATGTCTGTGCCATGAGTTCGTGAAATTTTCCCTGGCAAATTGATCTCCAGGAGAGGTGGCATAAATTGTCCTCCTCGTGGACCTGACCTAACCCCTATGGACTTTTTACTGTGGTGTATCTCAAATCTAAAATGTACGCCAAAAATCCGACTTCCCTGATGAAATTAAAAGAAAATATCCGCCACGAAATGGCAGCCATCACGAAGCCTACCTGGCGAGCCGTCATAAGAAATTTTACTCTTCGATTAAATGAATACCGCGAACGTGAGGGTTTACATTTGGACGATATTATTTTTCAGAAATTAATTCCCAAATTGTGTATTTTAGTATTTAATAAACATTTTTTCGATAGAACCCTTACTTCTTTTTAAATCGATCCACTAAATATCAACTTTCTTTTGGGACACTCTGTATAATGAATTTTTATCTAGTTATCTTTTATTTAGTATTCTTTTTAAAAATGTATTTGTTAATGCAGTTGCATTTCAGTGCTACAACAGTGCGGTCGTACAGTTTCGTATAGTGCACTGCCTCGCGTATCGAGTATTGTTCTACACTTCGCACCCAAAGTACCTCGCCCGGGCGGGCGGATATTAGAAAGAAAATGGATGACATTCTCGAAGATATTAAGAGCGATATCGCAAAGATCACATCTGTTAAAGATTCAAGAATAAAACTGAGTTTGGAGAACAACTTAAAGAAACTAGAAGAACAAATTAAAATAGAACATCTTATCCTACAAAAATTTTTTATTAATCTACAAGAGCAAATTATAACAAACAATGAACACTATAATGAGAAACTAGAGAGTTTCGTGACAAAAAATATAAAAACATATGCGCAAGCCACAACAACAATTAATAAAAACGAGATACAAACTCCACAAAAACACGCCATCATAATATCAACAACAAAAAACTTGAAGGCTGAAGAAATGAGAAAAAGAATCGAAAAAAACATTGATGTAACTAAAATGCAAGTCGGTGTAACAGAATTTAAAAAAATTGGTGAACAAAAACTCATAATCTCATGTGTAAAGAAAGAAGACGCGCAAAAATTGGTCACAAAAATAAATGGAACATTCGGAGAAGACATTAACGCCGAAGAAATAAAAAAGAGAAAACCAATAATGATCGTAAAAAGATTAGAGTCAAATTTAACAGAGGATGAAATTGTTTTAGGCATAACCCAGCAAAATGAGGGTTTACAAAATTACTGCAAAGATGATTTTAAACTCATAAAAGAAATCAAACTCAAAAAATTCGATCAACAAAAGACGTCCCATCAAGACGTATCAAACTACTTAATACAAACATCAGGAGCCATTAGAAAAATCCTTCTTAACTTTGGAAAAATAAATATAAAATACCAAAGAGTACCGATTGACGACCTTAACCCTCTGACGCAGTGTTACCACTGCTTGAAATATGGACACACTGCCCTACGATGCCTGAACAGAACACAGCCACCTACCTGCCCCCATTGTGCACAAGACCATACCCTAGGAAAATGCACAGAGAGAAACAACAAACCAATCTGCTACAACTGTTCCAGCAACAATAAAAAATTCAAGGCGAACATCCTGGACGACCACCGTGCTGATAGCATCAATTGCACATACAGACATAAAATGCTTCAAATTGCCAAAGAGAGAATTGATTTTGAATGAAATTGCACAACTCTTATTAGTGATAAAAAAAAACACAAAGGCTCTCAACAAGTCCGTCCTCCAGAAAATCTTATCCCTTCTTTGAAGTCAAATGTATTCACGGCCACTAATCCATTCATTATTATTATTTCTTCAATATGGATGATTTCGTGATAAATGCTATAGATAAAACCATATCAATAGACGAAAGAATATATACATCAGTGAACGAAACAAACAACATTTTACCGATGAATCCCGAAGTTAGCTTAATCATATTTCATATGAATGTAAGAAGCATCGAACGCCATTTAGACGAACTCCTGGTAACAATAAAATCACTTAACAGACTGGACTGTATAATATTAACAGAGACGCACTCATCGAGCGATATAAACAATAATATTCCGGGTTATACATACTATGCAACAAATACCGGAATTAACAAGAACAGCGGAATCGCAATATTTATTTCAAATAAATATGTTGTGACTTTTAACAGAGAAATCCACATCCACAATGTAAACGTCCTAAATATGGAAATCAGTTACCAAAAGTATACATTTAGCATATTCGCTATATATAGAACTCACGCCTCAATATTACCAATATTTGTAGATGAACTCAAACGCATACTTCTTTCGAACAGAAATAAGAAAACCATTGTTGTCGGAGACGTTAACCTCAATATTGCAAATGATTATTCGTCATATGATAAAGATAATTATCTTAATATGATGGCAGAATTAAATTATATATCGTGTATTAATTCATTTACAAGAATTATTCCAGGTCAACGACCTTCGTGCATAGATCATGTTTTCACAAATATTCAAGACACAAAAAACATAGTATCTGCAGTTATACAAACGACAATCACAGATCATTTCGGGTGCATTTTTACGTACAATAAATATTCACCTTTACCAACACAAACTCCGGAGAATGAATACTTCCGACGCAAAACGCTCAACATAAATGCCCTAGTACATAATCTAGATAAAGAGAAATGGCACGATATTTTTAATTGTAATGATACGAATGAATGCTTCGAACTATTTGAAAAAAAATTATCAATGCACGTAAGTACTGCACATTCTATTGATTCCAGAAAACAATCATCAAAATTCAAACCAGTTAAACCATGGATAACTTTTGGATTAATTGTATCAATCAGACACAAAGAAGCAATATACAAACAATTAATCCGACAACCTACAAACGAAACCTTAAAAAAATACCTAAAAGCATACAAAAACAAACTTACGTATTTAATAAAAAACACAAAAGAAAACTATTTTCGGCGAAAACTAGAAGCAACGGAGAACGATGCAAAAAAAGTCTGGCATGTTATAAATGAAATCATAGATAAGAAAAAACATAAAAAAATGAAATAAACAGTATTACACATAACAATATCAAAATACGATGCGAAGAAAATCCATCAGCTGCCGCTAACATATTTAACAACTTTTTTGCAAATGTAGGCAAAAACCTTGCAAATCAAATACAAAAAATACCGTCTAATGATGAACAGAGCATTAACGTCAATATCTTAAACAAAATTGACATTTTTCCCCTTACTTCAGCCCAGGAAATTGAACAAATCATTACAAGCATGAAGGGAAGATCAGCACCAGGTTTCGACGGAGTTACTGTCGAAACACTGAAAACTATCAAAAAACATATTTCAAAACCATTATCACATTTAATGAACATTAGTCTTCAAAGCGGAATATTTCCAACGATATATAAACAAACCATCATCACTCCAATCCATAAATCTGGCAATCCAGAAGAAGTGACTAATTATCGTCCAATATCGCTGATTTCAAACATTGCCAAAATCTTTGAAAAAATCGTCAAAAAAAGATTGACTGCATTTATTAACAAAAATAACATAATTCACGACAACCAATATGGATTTATGAAAAATAGAAGTACTCAAGATGCGATTGCCAAATTATCGAACATTATTCAGAACACGCTACACAAATCTTTGAAATGCCTCGGAATCGTCATAGATCTTAAAAAAGCTTTCGATAGTATTTCTCATGATAAACTTATTAAAAAATTAAACTATGTTGGGATAAACGATAAAGCTCTAAAATGGATAAAAAGGTATTTATTTGAACGACAACAAGTAGTCAAGATAAACGACTCCCTAAGTCTACCACTAACAAGTAATTTCGGATACCCCAAGGCACAGTCCTTGGCCCACTACTATTTATAATTTATGTAAACGATATTTTTAAACTACCACTTAACGAAGACATAATATCATATGCCGACGACACAGCTATCATAGTGAATGGGATCGACTGGAATAGAGCAAACGAACAAGCAAATAATAGCATGAACACCTTAAAACATTGGTTTGACACAAATCTTCTCTCATTGAATACTAACAAAACATACTACATACACTTCTCAATCAACAAACTAAAAACAATCCCCAACACTAAAATAATTATCCATAATAACAAATGTAATAAAATAACATGTATCCAAGGCTGTTCAACATTGAAATCAGTATCAGAAATCAAATATCTCGGAGTGATAATAGAACAACATATGAAGTGGAAGAGCCATATCTGCGAATTGGTTAAGCGTATCAGAAAATGTATATATATATTCATAAGATTAAGAAATATTTTAAAACTTAACAATCTAAAAAGAGTATACTACGCACTAATCCAGTCATCAATTCAATATGGAATTATTGTATGGGGGGGGGGGGTCATACAACAATATTCTAACTCCGATCAAAGTGATCCAGAAGCTAATCATTAAAGTTATCCTAAAGAAACCCTCCACTTATCCAACAGAAACGCTTTTAGCCGATTTCACGGTGCCTCGAGTAGAGAATATCTTCAAGAAAAATGCAATTATCTAAATTTACAAAGATAATATCATCAAAAAATTTGAAACCCATCAATCAAAAAGATATGAAGACAACTTCAAAATACCAAAATTTAATACAAAACTAATGCAAAACAATTATATCTATTTAGGAATAAAGTTTTTCAACAACCTTCCGATTGAAATAAAAAAACCAAAGACATCAATAAACTGAAACTCAAACTGAAGCTACACTTCATCGGGAATAATTAACTTAATAATTACCTGTTTTTCTCTTTCTTTCTATGTATTATCAATCTATATTCATCTCTATTTTATTTAGATTTTTCGAATTTCACTTAAGTGCATAATATTTTAGTATGTAACCGTATCCCATGTATGTACACCTACACTTATAGATAATCCAGAAGTTTCAATTGTTCCCATTATATACTTACCTTTTGCATAGTGTTATTCTATTTCTGTTATAATTAGTGTAACTCGCTCATCAAGCACAAGAACTAGTTTCTTCTTTGGTGAGATTGCAATTTTAAATAATTTGTGTACCGATATGTAATTTATATAAAACCACTGTACTATATATCTATATTAAATAAAAAAAAAAAAAATAAATAAAAAAAATGTGACTGTACAGTATAAATTGTATTTTTTTATATTTTCGTACTAGATGTATGAAAAAATTTACGTACATAAAATTTTTGAAAAACGAAACAAAAACAAAAAACCAATTAACGCGAGATGGACTGTTGTATAAAGATCATTTAAATAAAGAGCCTAGTGTTTTAAACAGATTAACTTTATTAATTTAGTAGGCGGTGTTTGCTAGACGGCTCACTAGCAAACACCGCCACCGAAAAGGCTAACTTACTAGGTAAAATGTTTGCGGATAACTCAACCCTCGATGACCAAGGTGCTGTCCCGACGTCGGTTCCTCACTGCGGTTTTCGTATGAAAAAGCTGAGGATCCGGCATCGGGAAGTACTCCATGTTTCACGAGGGCTTGATGTTAATAAAGCTAGTGGGCCTGACGGAATACCTGCCCTGGTACTGCAAAGGTGCGCTGCAGAAATAGCTCCAATTTTGACGAAGCTTTTTAAACTGTCCCTAAAGACTGGCTCTGTGCCCTCTGGTTGGAAAAAAGCGGTTATCCATCCTATTCCAAAGAAGGGTGACCGCTCCAACCCGGCCAACTACCGCCCCATAGCGATCACATCAGTTCTGTCTAAGGTGATGGAACGTGTGATCAACGACAAACTGCTCACATACCTCGAGAAGAATAAAATTATTAACGACCGTCAATACGGATTCCGGCGGAACCGCTCGTGCGGTGATCTTCTCGCGTATGTGACGCATGTTTGGGGGCGATGCCTGGAACGTTTCGGTGAGACCCAAACGGTTGCACTGGACATATCCAAGGCCTTTGACCGGGTTTGGCACCGAGGACTTGTCAACAAACTGCATTCTTACGGACTTCCCGCATCCTTGTGTACGTGGATTGCCGACTTCTTGAGGGAGAGGTCGATTCAGACGGTAGTCGATGGTTTCACCTCTTCCTCTCACTCGATAAATGCTGGCGTCCCGCAGGGATCGGTTCTGTCTCCAACTCTGTTTTTGTTGCACATCAACGACCTTTTGTCATGTGCACCAATTCACTGCTACGCGGATGACAGTACAGTTCATGATAGCTTTTTGTTTGACAAGCCCCCAAAGGGCTCACAAACTCCAACAGCTCGTAAGGCTTTGAAGCAAAGAATGGACGGTTACCTTGAGAGTGTTTTCTCTTGGGGTAAAAATAATCTCGTTGAATTTAATGTTTCAAAGACCCAATCTTGTCTGATTACGTCTAAAAGGGATCGCAATGAAAATCTAGTCTCTTTCAACGGAAGCAATCTTCCGAACAGGCCCTCCATTGATTTGCTTGGTGTAACCCTAAGTGACCAGCTCAGGTATGGGGGCTCCATCGAAGCCAGAGTAAAGTTAGCCTCCCAAAAACTGGGCGTACTGTACAGGGCCCGCAGATACTTTAAAAGTACACAACTGCTAACCCTGTACAAATCGCAAGTGCGCCCCACGGTTGAATTTGGCAGCCACCTCTGGTCTGGAGCTCCAAAATACCTGAAAAATACCCTCGACTCTGTGCAGAAACGGGCGGTCCGTTTGATAGATTCTCCCATCTTAACAGACGGATTGCAATCTTTAGAGTACAGGCGTCGGGTGGGAATGCTATCCTTGTTCTACCGGTATTACAATGGAAGATGCTCCGAGGAACTAGCATCATTGATCCCTTCGGCACCGGTGCATAGTCGGGAAACACGCCAAACGCGTGCCCAACATTTGCACACAGTTGACATTAGTCACATGAGAACGGGTCGTTTCTTCGACTCGTTCTTATGTTCAACAGCTCGGCTGTGGAATGATTTGCCGGCCTCTGTGTTTCCTCCTTCCTACAACATGGGTCTCTTCAAGACCAATGTTCATTCCTTCCTCTCCTCAAAAAGACCCTCCACACAGCATCCCAGATGACATAGGCCCTGAGGGAAATTATTTTCCTCAGGGCCTCCTGTGTGGAGTTAATGTAAAAAAAAAAAAAAAGTTCCCTTTGTTTGTTTCGATGACAAATCTTATGTTATGAGTTTGACGGTTGACAGAGGCAGTTAGCGACCACGTGGCACAACGGTAAACGTGTACCATGTCCCCAGGTACCACGTGGTACTAACTAAGATCCCGATGTGGGCAATTTTGATTTTTTTTAATATGAAAAATACTTTATTTTACAAAAAAAAATACTAACCACTCTAGGCATTGGTAAGGACAAAGCTTTAATTTTAAGCAGTTATCGGAAGGTTAATAATATCTTTAAATAATATGTATATATATATATATATATTTTTTTTTTAATTATTTTATTTTTAGCTCCATACAGGAGGACCTGAGGAAAATAAATTCTTTAGGACCTATGTCATCTTTGGAGATGCTGTGTGGAGGGTCTTTCTAGGGAAACGAAGGAGATGACGTTCTGGAAAGAAGAAGGTTTGAGGGTTAAGTAGGAATCTGGGGGGGTCAATGTGTCCAAGAGTGTTGGACGTATGAATCCATTCCTCACACTGTCATGCAAAGCGATGGGTCGAGTGAGACCGGGGGGAGTGGCCTAGGTTAGGTCTCCCTTAACCAGTCTCCCGGATTCGGCCCGCAACGCATTCGCCGCCAAGACCTAGACGAATCGCATCCCACGAACCCGGGAATTACTGCTAAGTCATCAAACGTAGCAAACCACTTGGGGTGACCTATGACAGTGGTTTTGGTTTTCCAATATATGATTTCCGGGGCGGCCGGACCCATTTCGCCTCCCAGATTGTAATTATTTCTTATGATACAATGCAAAAGCTTTCTAAAATAAAATATAAAACTTTTTTAAATGTGTAATGTTCACGCATTGCTCAGAGTATCGTTTTCTCACAGAATCACCTCGGTAATTCTTCACATTTCAGAATTAAAAAAAAATCGAATGCAGTTAACACGCGGTAGAAGTGAACCTTTACCAAAACAATCTCAAACAAAGGAGCCTCGAAAAGTGAGGTCATAATCAAAGCGGCCAATGAGCGCAGACCTAGCGTCATTTCCGTTTTATACTCAAAATAGATAGGAGTTTGATGTTTAGCAGGTGCTGTAATGCGTCATTTCCGTTTCATCCGAATTCCAAATTACAACGGGGCTATTGAAGTTTCACTTTAATAATCGCTCGAAATGCTAATGTTAATAGTGACTAGAACTGAATACTTTTTCTTAAAATTTCGAAAATATGTGGATCGGCGTCGGGAATTTCCAACTCTTTTACCGATGTTGACAAAGAAATAGTTTGTGTATTTTTTGGTACCCAAAGAGGCTTCTAGCATTTTCTGTATCCATGTACGTCACACATTACACAGAGTCCCCAGTGTAAGGCTTATTAGAATTTCAGCAGAAAGCGCTCGATATCCCGGCCTTGTAATTTATTTATTCTCTGAAATTTCATTCGAACAAACACATCGTTTCATCGTTTGTAAGTCCGTTGTTTTTTTTTTGTCTAATACATTCACCGGCAGTCCAAACGGTAGGAATCGTTGAAGTCGTCGGTCGTCGCATCGATTTTCAATATACGAATTTGCCTTCGGAATAACTAAAGATGATAAAAAATTGTAAGGTCACAGAATTTTTAACCAGTCGAAAAAATCGTCGAGTAAAAACTTTACTAGCCAAGCGGCTTTAAGATGATGTATCGTAGAATCGTTCATAAAAATTATGCTAGGAAAAACTTTTGGCAAAAAATACGACCAGTCGTAATGAAATTGTCAAATATATTCTTATATTTTTCTAAGATTGCATAGTCAAGTTGGATTCACGTTTAATTTAGTGTTGCATATATTTTAACCGATTTTTTTACATGTTCTGGGTAATACTCAAAAATGCCTCTCAGCGCAGGCGCAGCGATACCGATAGTAGAAACAAACAAAACTTTCATCAAAATCTTCATTACGGATCCGTCTCTAGCATCTTTCCATTGAAGAAACGGGCGTTCCGTTTGATAAATTGGCCTATCTTAACAAACGGATTGCAATCTTTAGAGCACAGGCGTCAGTCAGGTGGGAATGCTGTCCTTATTCTACCGTTATTTCAATGGAAGAAGCCCCAAGGAACTAGCATAATTGATCCCTTCGGCACCGGTGCACAATCGACAAACACTCCAAACGCGCTCTTAATACTTGTACACGGTTGACATTTGTCACGTGAGAACGGGTCGTTTCTAAGACTCATTCTTGAGTTAAATACCTCGGTTATGAAACGTTTTACCGGCCTCTATGTTTTCTTCCTCCTATGTCTATTCAAGACCCATGATCAGTTGAAGAGTTCTAAGAGATCAAAAAGTTCTCTTTCTAGTTTTCTCCTTCAAGGCCCATGTTCACTCCTTCCACTTCTTAAATAGACTCTCGACACAACATCCCCAAAGATGAAATAGGTCCCGAGTGAAATTATTTTTCTCAAATTTTTATTGATAAACGCGTGATCGTGTTTTGATGGCAAAAAATTCACAGATATTTCATAATTTTTATACTGCCCAATAAGAGGAACTCTGAAGTATTTTACAATAATTCTTAAATCTATTTTGGTCTGGGCATTGAAGTCCAATGATAAAGGCTTTATTATTTTGGCTGGCGCCATATTACTCACATACAACATAACGCTTTTAAAAGTACTTTTTTTATGTGGTAATGGTAACACTAAGTAATAATTTTGGACCTAACTAATAAATATTATTCCTCGCGTAAGGTCAGATTTTTGAAAAAATTATTAATTACCACCGCGGCCTAGGAATGGTTAAAACGGCCTTAAACCGGAATTACGGCCAGCTTAACTATTCTAACGCTGAACCGGCGCGTAAAAATATAATAAGTAATAAGGTGTCTCTATGGATGATGAAAAAAATTCAAAATGGTGGATGACCAGGGCGAAACGGATAGTATTTACCAGCCTATGTAAATTTATCTAATTCCATAATTTTAATCCTCGTGAAAGTAATACTGTCGAGTGTCGTTTGCAAGATCCATAATTCTCCGGAAAAGAATGCAGTCATTGTTGAAAAGCATGTGAGTTCTAAGAAAAATATGACAACAATGTAATGGCATTATTTAGCATTCACCTTAGAAAAGTCATCGCTCTAATAAGGCGGACAACGTACCTAACACATAAAAAAAACACATTCACGAAACGCTGTGTGAATGTGCAACATTCTTTAACGCGTATTATGTACGCGAGTAACTTCCGAACGACTGCACCAAATTGGATAATTATTATTCTGTGTGTTCGCTATTGTCAGGACAAGGTTTGTATTAAAATACTGGTTAGCTCTGGCATTATGAAATTTGAAACCGGCAGGGGGGAGGGGAACTTAGGAGGGGGTAAGGGAACTAGGGAGGGGGGGTTCGCGGGACGGGTCGAGGGGGGGGGGGGGAGTGAAGTGAGGAGAGGTAAGGTGGAGGAGGCGGAGTGGGAACGCGAAAGGGGAAGGGGACCGGGAGAGTAATGGGAGGCGGAAGGGGAACGGGACGGATGGGACACGCGGGAGAAAGAATTTCTTTATTAAATGGCAAAGCAACGCATGCCGGGAACCAGCTAGTATCTAAATATCTAAATTTTGACGACCTCCGTAGTCCAGAGGGTAAGACTCTTGACTCACAATCCGGAGGTCGCGGGTTCGAACCCAGCATGCGCAAATAAATTTTATTTGATTAATTTGTGTTATTTCACAATTAATTCATTTAAAATAATATATAGTATATTTGCGGCATGTTCCAGAGTGGAAGATACTATCAGTATCGCCCTGGTGTAAGACCACCATTCAGAATTGAAACGTTGCTTGAAAATGGCTTTAGCCGTGTTTGGTGACCAGATCTGAATAGCCAGGTACTTCCCAACCTTCCTCTTCCCCAACTCCTTCCCCTCCCCACTACCTTCAGCCTCACAACATACCCCAATTGGGGATGCCATAGTCTCACTGGCTCCAGACGGGAGCAGTTGAGATTCTTGTGCGGCATTCGCTGTAAAAAAAAGAAATAAAATAAAATGCCTGAAAACCTTTTAAATTTCGCAACTGTTCAAATCTCTGTGAAATACACATTCAAATAAGGAACATACTTGATTGTTTGTTGATTGTCTAAAATCGAAAAAAGTGCAATTCTTCAGAAAAGGCCGACAGCTCTCAAGCCAATTATGTAAGATTCAATCTAGAATTATCAATAAACAATTATGAAAAATTGAAACTAAAATCAAATAAAGGTTTTCACAATGACAAACTAAAATCAAATTAAAGTGTACACAATTTATTAATGTTTTATCAATTTAATTAATTATGAAATCAATGACTACAGGGATCAATGTTAAGGGACATACTTTAACCAGTGATTCCTGCATTATTTGGAGTAAACATTTTCGATGGTTTTTTCTTAACCAAAAACCTATAAAATCGCTATTGGACATTTAGGATCGATGTGAGAGGTTGGGCGGTTATTTAGCTGATTATCTAGTGCCGGCATGTTGAAGAATTATTTAAAAAATGTTTATGATAAGTAAAATTTTGAACAACAAAACATCAAAAAATTACCGGAGACCAAAATTTCGTTTACATTTTTTACTCCAAATAATATCAGGAATCACTGGTTAAAGAAAGTCAAGTACGTCCCTTAACAATCTGTATATGTTAGCGTTGCTGTTTGATTCGAACTCGAAACCGATCGTAATGTGTAGACCGTATACCATTTACTCAACGAAAGCTATTTTTTAAAAGGTTAAATTTATCGGTTCGTAAAATAATTCTAAATATACCTTTGTATACTCAACTTTATTTTAGTTTATAACCAACTAGTTTCGAACAAAACCGTGCATTATTCGGAGAGAACAACAACTGTTGTGGCTTTAAATACAAATAAAGTTGTGTAGGTATATCTACAAGGATTTAGAATAAAATTTTAATACCCACACCAAAATTACCAGCCTAACTAGCCTCAAACTTTATAGTATGTAAATTATTTGTGTAGATTCTTTACATATTTAAATAGATGTAATTGTTTGTGTAATAGACAATACCGATCCACGGAATGTAAAGGATTCACAGAATAAAAATGAGAATTGTACCTGAGATATTTAACATTAAAATGAACTTGAATTACGTCAGGTCATTTTTATCAACGATATTATGCCCAAGGTAACGAGAAGGAATGAAATTTGGAATTTCGAAGTAATATTATGCTTACTTTACTTTGTGGATTTCATAACGACTTGGAAAAAATCGTGTGGATGGATTTTTTTACTAAGATTACAAAAATGTTAGTAAAATTTTTTATAAATGTACAGTTTATTTTATTTTTAAATAAATAAATCGATTGTTTTGGCCCGTGACGTCACTATATGAAAATGTCCCGTCTCCGAAAATGTTCCTATTAATTGTGCAAAATCCTACACTAATTTATTTTTTTAATATGGCAACACTTTGATTTCAGGCGAATTTTTGAATTCGTTCACTAGATTTATTGTTTGTTCTCTGCGAACCTATCATCTGGTTTGACTTTTTGACAGATGTTGTGAAGAGAACCCCGTACAATTTACGCGGTCGGTACATGTTTTAGAGGTATAATGGTAGTAGTGCTGATTTTAACAAAATCAAATTTTATAATAATCTTATAATTATTGTAATTTACGAGTACAAGTATATTACATTGGATTTAGTAATATAGACGTTGAGCATTATAATGATTTATGATCAATAAGATGGATCGAGGAAAAAAATATTTATGAGATGTAATATTTTTGGTATGCCTCGTTATTCTCCTGTGCAAAATTCTTGTGGAAAACGTTCTTTTTTGAAAATGATTTTCGGCTACGTAATTATCGTTTTTTCGCACCTATAAAATTATGTCCCGTCTTTCCGGTTTATAAAAAAATGGTCTGATTTTTCGGATTGAAATTTTCAAAAAATCGTCAGGGTTTCAAAAATACGATTACAAAAAAAATAGAGAATGTCTTAGAATATTTGCTATACCGGAAAATTAAAAAAATTTTTTTTGAAAAAAATACTGTTTAAAGTACTGTATTCCACGTTTTTAATTTTTTTATAACCAGTCCGTTTTCAGAATCCTTTGTATGGATGTATGTGTGTTTGTTACCATTTCACGTAAAAATAATAATTGGACTTTAAAAATTCTTTCACTAATAGAAAGCTACATTATTTGCGAGTAATAAAGGCTGCATATATTGGTAAGCTCTGGCGTTATGAATAAGCTATGGCGTTATGAAATTATTTATTATACGTTTATTGTCCAGACGAAAAGCAAAACAAATACTTGCTTGTTAAAGCTAGTAAAGTATGAATAGGTGTGTAAAGTGTAAACAAATCAAAACTTTAACAGGTGATTTTAAATACGAGTAGGTAATAGTGCTAGTAATAATTAACAATTGAAGTACAAATACCCTAACATTTTAAAACAAAAACAAAAATTTTAACAAACAAAAAACTACTTAAAAAAATGCACTAAAAAGTTAAAAATAATTTCGTATTCTTCCACAACTAAGTAGGTTTGAGAGGGGAGCTGTCAAGTGAACATGCCGGGCCGGATACCTTGGCTGATACTGACTCCAAAAATAACAATCGTACCTACATATTCATGAGTAGAAAAAGTAAGTTGACTTTTAAGTTGTAGAAGAATATGAAATTATTTGTATACTTTTTAGTGCATTTTTTGAAGTAGTTTTTTTGTTTTGTTTATTTTTTGATTTTTAGTGAATCAGAAGTATATTAACTAATTTGTCTGAATATGGGTAGACCTACTAAACGTGCTGCTCATATGAGATAGACATTAATTACTTAACCATAACGACGTTACGGTAGGTGACTCAAATATCCAGATAGCCTATAAAAGATTCGGCCGAGTATCGTTAATTTGCTCCTAAGAATTGAAGAGTTCCGTTACTTTGTCATGGATCCCATAATCAAAACCTTACCAAACTCTCATAAAACTATCCGTGAAGTACATCCTTTCTAATAAAAAAGGAATTATCGAAATCGGTTGGTGTGATATTGAGTTATTCGTCCATTTGTCGCGAACATATTTAATGCAAATTTCAGACTTTTATAGTTTTCTCATGGATGCCATTGTCAGTACTAGACCAAATTAAAAGGGGACTGCACAAAAATCACCAGCTTTCAAATAAAAAAAGAATCATCAATATCGGTTCACCCAGTCGAAAGTTCTGAGGTAACAAACATTAAAAAAAATACCGTCGAATTGAGAACCTCCTCCTTTTTGAAGTTGTTTAAAAATGTACTAGTCTGAAGACCGACCTAAAAAAAGTGGAATAAATTTCAAAATTGGTTTCATAATATTAATTATATTTTATATCAATGCTGATAATAAAAAAGGCTGTCAGTTTCGCTCTGGTTGAAGATCACCATTAAGAGATACAGTGCTACTTTAAGTTGATGTAGGTGGCTCTGGACAAATAGTTTAATGACCCGATATAAATACCCAGATCTTTATATTCTCCCTTGTGGTTATCTATGCGTTCAGTATCTGGATGACATGCTTGTAGACGCTTCGTGGTTCTGTTGTTTATTGCCAAAGAAACACTAAATTTGTGGAATGGATTGTGTAAAAAAAGTTGAACATTGTTTGATTGGTTCCATGCCAACTTAAAACCTCTCCGAAAAGCCATTAAAAGCTATGATAAAAATACTAAAATATTAAACCATCTTTTTAAAAAATTATTTCATCACTTTTAATGAATTTTCAAAGGAGGTTCTGAGTTGATTTCGTTCTGAGTTGTCCGGTCACCGTTTGATTATGTTTCGTTGAAATCAACAATTAAAAATTTCAGTTGTGTTTTTTTAATGTGATTACCTCACAAGAGTTCCAAGTGCTCTCGTCTGAAGCCAGTGAGACTAAGCATCCCCAATTGGGGTGTGCTGTGTGGCTGAAGGTAAATGAGGAGGGAAATTATTTGGCTATTCGGATCTAGTCACAAAACACAGCTAAAGCCTTTTCAAGCAACGCTTAAATTCTGAATGGTTGTATTACACCAAGGCGATACTGAGAGTATCTTCTAGTCTGGAACGTGCCGCAAATTTGCCTTGCATTATTTTAAATGATGAAGTTGTGAAAACACAAGTCAGTAAAATAAAATTTATCTGCGCACCAGGAATTAACCCACAAGCACGATTTCCGTATCGCTAGTCGAGAGCCTTGCCCCTAGACCAAGGAAGCCGTCAATGCAACTGTGATTGTAAATTTGGTTCAATGAACTTGGATTTATTTTGAATTTAAGTGCCATTTTAAAAATTGGAACTTATTGCGCTAGAGACAAGCGATAAAATATCTTCCTGGAATATATTTTTAAATAAATTAATTTAAATTTTATTTGTATATTTTAAACATTCAAGTTCGTGTGTGCTAAGACCGAGCTTTATTTTTCTTCAGTCCGCCACTAGACCTCTGTACTATTTAATATTTTACAAATTATTCATTGCTTGGCCCAACGAAACGATTCCATGACAGCGACATCGGCAGCCGATTACAGTGGATTTGGCCGCCGCCGAATAAGGCACATAATTATTTATTCATACAAAGGCGATGGCTGGCTATGCTGAGTGTTAATGCTTTAGTGCTACGGTGCTATTACAGTGATATTGTGCTTCAATAGTGCTTTTTTCATGTGAATACCACACAGGAGTCCTAACTGTTCGAAGCCGGTGTTACTTTGACATCACCGCACTCCGGTACTATGGTGCTGTGGTACTTTGGTGTAATGGTGTTTTGGTGCAAAATGGGGTTGAATACGGTGACCGGACGACTCAAAATGAAATCAATTCAAAATCTTCCCAGAAAAATTATGAAAATATTTTTTGTTTAATAGGTTACGTTAGGTTGGGGTTATGAGCAATTTAAAAATATTTTTTTCATAGCTTTGACTTTTCAAAAAGGTGCCGAGTTGACTTGATTCTGAGTTGGCATGGAACTTTTGAATACATAACTTAATATGTGGAACTATGGAACTTCCCGTGAAAACTCTAGTTGAAGTGGTCGATATGTCGACACTTTTTAATTTTTTTATTTTTATATAAATACCTCACAAGAGTCCTGCTGCTCCCGTCTGGAGCCAGTGAGTTTATTGCATCCCCAATTGTGGTATATTGTGAGGCTGAAGGTAGTAGGGAATGGAAGGAGATGGGGAAGGGGAACTAGTGAAGGTAGTACCTGGCGATTCAGATCTGGTCACCAAACACGGCTAAAGCCTCTTCAAGCAACGTTTCAATTCTGCATACCAAATATATAACATATTATTTTTAATTAATTAATCGTGAAATAACACAATTTAATCAAATACAATTTATTTGCCCATGCCGAGAAACGACCCCGCCATCTTCGGATTGCGAGTCAAGAGCCTTACCGCTAGATCACGCCGGTGGTTGATGGATGGTGTCGGTTGAACAGAAAAATATAATATGTAGATAAAATAAGAAATCATTTTCAGGTAAATAAGTTGCTACGTATTTCGAGGCTAACCTAGAATGTTTTTAGTGTAGATACCACCAAAACTTGATTCGATAACATCTTCCCTTTAACGTAACATCCAAAAACATTCTTCATAATATGTATGTTTTGGATAAAAAAATGATAGTTCAGTAGTTTACGACAGTTTCCCAGCCCTTTAGAAAGGTTCGGAATTTCCTAGGAAATAATATTTTAATAATAATAATAATAATAATCAGGATGTGAGGAGGATAGTGCAATCCCACACGTCCCATATAGTTATACATATTTATATATTTACACGCAGTAAAATAAGAACATAAATAGAAAATAAAAAAATAAAAAATATATATTTTTGAATGTAGCTATAACTTTGTGGTTATCCATTATAGAAAAATTAAACAATACAACTTTGTGCAACAATACAATTATTATAAGTTTTCCCTGAAGAAGGAACGTTTGTTCCGAAACCGGTCGGATTTACGCTTTATAGAAGTGGTTTATACAAAGTTGTATTGTTTCATTTTTCTATAAAAATAATAGTAATAAAAATTAATAATAACAAAAATAAATAATCAAATTATTATGCAGGGCGTGATCTTGAGTGCGCTCGGGCCCATCGCTCACTCAGGAGTGGAGCTTGGTGCTGGAAGGCTGCGGTCACCAACGTGTTGTCGGAGGCCATCAGCCGCATCCTGGCTCCAGTGACCCGGTGTCTCATCAGACTGGCGAATCCATGAAGTCCTAATTCTGTGAACATTGTTGACGCGCTGCTATACATTCTGAATCCAAATATGATTCTGCACGCATCATTATATTGGATCCGGAGACGTCCCATTGAGTTTACTCGGTATTGACACCATGTTTCACATGTGATGTTTTATATCGAGTGATTTTTGGACGTAGTTCCTACAGTTCAGTTTTAAAGTTTTAAAACTAAACTTTAAATATTTGAATTTAGAAAAACAAAATATATAACTCCAATGAACTATCACAAAACCTTAGCATGATTTATACCGTCAAGTTTGTGAGATTGATTCGTCAAATTCTGTTTTAAAAAAATCATTAATTTCGAAAATAGATTAAGAAATTAAATTGGTTTGTCCGGCGTAGAACAATAGTTCACCAACATAAGTAAGTGCAGTAATTATACGGGGCACTAATACATGCTCATTTACCATACGGATATATCACCTGGCTTATATTAAAAAAGGTAATTCACCAATACATTCACGCACAGAGACCTGATCTGAAAATTTCAAATAACTTTCTTATTAATAATACAAAGTATTCAAATTGTTCAAAGTATTTGTATGGATTGCTTTTGTTTATTTTATGTTTGTTTTTGCCCTTTTTGTGTGAAGGTTGCGCCAGCGCATGCTTTTGTGGGTGTTGGAGTATGACGGTTCACGGCTCGCCCACAATGCGAAAGGGACAAGGCTATCGCGATGAATGTAGAGAGGTATATGACCAACTGACAAATGAAGTACACACACAGGTATAGCCGTGTAGGTATACGCGGCAGGGCGCACACCAACCCAATATCACCTGCTGTTTTAGAACGGATATCCTAAACATATGGCGCATAATTTGAAATTACAAAGTTACGTTTGTTTGGCGGATTAGACAATTATTTTACTTTCAAAGCAGCATTCAATGATTTGTATGATACTATTTGAACAATGCGTAGAACGCAGCTAATTTATATTCCTATATTTTTATTGAGGAACTTTTTCAAAATAGTCAATTTTGATAAGTTCTCAAATATCCTTCACTTTCCTTTTCACTTGGCCCCTTCTTAAGTTAAAGGCTCGGAGACCTATCGCTTCGATAAGGAACTTCGCGTGTAATTTCCCTAACTCTGGGAGGGGTCAATGTACCACTTCCGGAGAATTATAGTGTGTGCGAAGCACGTTGTTTGCATTTTAAGTTGTAGCTGCCATTTTATTATTTTTAAAATATATTTTTTATGTAATTAATGCTTTTTATATATTTAAAAAATGTATTTTACAGTCTGTACTCAAACATATAAACTCGTAGTTGTGAACAGTAGACCTCGTGTCCAAAAAGATTTTTTTTTTAATATATTAGCTGTGTGTCCAGGAGTGACGGACATAAGAATCCATCCCTCCAACTGCGGTGCAAGGCTATGGCAAGGCTGTCTGGCTGGAGGGGTCAAAACGTATCCCTCAATCAGTCTCTCTCAGTGGGTAGAAACATCCACTGCCAAGACAGACAAAACTCACCCCGTGAACCAGGGCATCCCTGCTAAGTCGCCATACGTAACGAACCACTTGAGGAGACGTATGGCTGAGGTGTTGGTTATCCAATAAATGGTTCCCAGGACGGCGGTACCCGTACCCGCCTCCCAAATTGGAATTTTTTTCTCCCAATTTGGAAGTACATATATATAAACAATATTTTCCTCTGAAATCAAAACATTTGTAAGTGGGTACTTACATATATTTCTAGTCACAATATTTTTTTATGTAACAATTTTATTAATTTAAAATAAGGAATTTTTCACACTGTCCAAAAAAAATCTCAATGAAAAATATTTTTTCCAACTTTATTCTGACAGGTGGGTACAATAATATTAAAATACGAGTAAGAAAGTCCAAATAAGCTCGTGGATTTTGATTTTGAAAAAATTAACCTTTAACTGTACCATTAAAACGGCCACCATCTTGAAACGGAAACGGAACTTACAAATTTACAGACAGACGAAATGCGAAACGTTTGAGTTAAAACAGGACTGTGCCGCACTCAGTCAAAAATATGTATGATAAAATACACACCAAATATTTTCAGTAAATCATGATGATAATGAAAAATAAACACTTAATGAAATAGAAAAATGAAACAATACAACTTTGTATAAACCACTTATATAATGTGCAAATCCGACCGGTTTCGGAACAAACGTTCCTTCGTCAGGGAAAGCTTATACTAATTTGACAGTTAAGAACAATGTTTTATATTGGAAAAACAACTCGTAATTTGAAATCAGAATCAAAGAACATTTAAGGTGTCTTAATAATAATAATTTTTCTGAGTTCGCTAACCATATCATTGAAAATAACCATAGTTTTGAAAAAAACACAGGGATAAATATTCTTCATAATAATCATAAAGAAGCTTTGGAAATTAAAAAATCCCTTAAAAATAATGAATCTATTATCAACAAACAAAAAATATTGTCATATAGCCCAATCATGGATTTGTTCCCCTACCCACCCACTCTACACTAATACCTACCCACCCAATCTACATTATTAACTAGCAACGGCTCCACCCCTACCATAATAAAACATTGTTCTAAACTGTCAAATTAGTATAAGCTTTCCCTGACGAAGGAACGTTTGTTCCGAAACCGGTCGGATTTGCACATTATATAAGTGGTTTATACAAAGTTGTATTGTTTCATTTTTCTATAATGGATAACCACAAAGTAATAGCTACATTCAAAAATACTTAATGAAATGTTTTGAAATGTTATCATGACAAAAAAAAAAAAAAAAAAACTGTTTGAGTAATTAAAATTATTATTATCAAAAAGCTTTTTGATGAACTTTTGTGTAATTTTACTTTAACTTCAAAATATACGGAAAGCTATAGATAACATTCCAGACTGATTCCTAACTTCCCGAGGGTGGATTTTATAATAATGAAAATAAGTTTAATTAATCAAAGTAAGATTCAGTAGTAGAAAATAAGTTTAAGTAATCAAATTAAGACTAAGTAGATTCAACTAAGTGAAAATCGCTCAAAGTAACGTAGGTAGATGTATAAACCTCATAATTGTCTTTAGCACAATTCTGAAAAAATGTTTCAAAGTTACAACCATTATTGAAACAATGTTTTTTAAAACTTTATTGGGATTTAATATACGTTTAGTGCTAACAAATAATTCCAAACTATGGGAAATCAAAATAAATTTGAACGCCGAAACAGCTGTCATCCAAATACTTGCATAACTTAAAACATTATTAAATTTGATTTATTTAATCATTAAAGAAGAATATAACACTAATAAATAATCTAAGAGACCAAGACAAAAACAATAAAAAGATAACGGTCGCAACTGGGACAAGAATTCACAATCTCTCGTCTTTACCAATTCGGCTACTGAGACCTCATACTTAAACGTTAATTTTGTCAATTTCACATTTCAAATTTTAAAATTAATAATATTTTCTTCAACTAATTTTTTTTCCATATTATTGGCAGCTACCCTTTTCAGCTACCTTTTTTTACCTTTTCCTTTTTGGTACCAGTTGCGACCGTTATATCTTTATTTTTGTGTTTCTTGTTCTCTTTCATTTTTTCGTTTAGATTATTTTT
Source organism: Limnephilus rhombicus (assembly GCA_929108145.2). Lineage (NCBI taxonomy): Eukaryota > Metazoa > Arthropoda > Insecta > Trichoptera > Limnephilidae > Limnephilus > Limnephilus rhombicus. Next base: position 29,163,769 of record OV815285.1, read on the forward strand.
GTAGTTATCTTCTTCTCCAATGATATATTACTTTGATGGGAATAACCTTCAAAAGTTATAAAAAATAGAGTTTTTCTAACAAAATTATAATTATCTTAAATTATGTTTCAACTTTACTACATTTAAATCCATTATATCCATTTCTAATATATTTCTCAACTATATCCATTTCTAATTGAGCATTAAAATATATAATTTCTCCCCAAAAATAAAATAAAAATAAAAAAACAATCATACTCAGTAATTTGCACAATTTAATCCTTCCCTAATATAATTACTATTTAATTTAATTACAAAAAATCGAAACCATTTCATAGTATGAGATTTGAGACATTTGTCGACATCAGTATTGTATTTTCAACGACTTAAAATATTTAATCTGTTGTCCAAAAAATCAGTCCCTACAAATCAACATAAACTTACTGCTTAATATTTAATGTTCACAGGAAATGAGCCTTTCCACAAAGCTCAAAAAGCATCTCAAATTCGCTTAAAGCTTAAAGTTAAAAAAAGCACGATTTTTTCTGTTTAATCATAACTTTTTAATATTCGGAAAATTTGAGAAGCTCTGCCCTAAACTAAAGGTAATCCACAAACACAACACCAAACTAGCCGTACCATCGGGATATAGCTCACCTATAAAACAGAGCGGGACGCCGCTATCCAGTGAGAGCGAAAAGCCGCCAAGAGGAAAAGGAAGCGGATAGAGCATACGTTCCACCTTTGATTAAATCCGCGAATGTCGTCTAACCCACAAAGATCTAGCCGTCCTTGTTTAACGCCAGGATTTTCCGACTTGTCGAGTACAGCTTGTCCTCCTCTCGATCCGGAACTTGAACAGAGGAACTGGGAAAATGTCGCCGTCTCGACTATTCCAAGGGGTTTTCCGAGCCGGCGAGTGCTCTCCCTTTCTTGTGACTAGACTCGGTAGGCTAGCAGCAGTGCCTACCGCGCCAGCCCGCCAGTCTAACTCAGACAGAGTAAGAGCGCGGACGCGCCGTGGATTTCTTTTCTTTTTTGTACCGCGGAGGTGTATTAAATTTGTTCGAAGTGTTTCCATACCACTGCCGGCTGCACCGTTCATAGTGAATTCACATGACGTTCTAAATAAACGGAAGTGCTATTTCCACAACATACTTTGAACTGAAAAATATTACTGTAAATAATATTTAATAGTTTCAACAATTGTTTTATTAGGTACTGATTTTTATTACCGATTGCATGTTTTTAAAGATTTACTTTCATTTCTACGTAATTCTGTGTAATTTTTTATACGTTTCATTGTGTTTGTGTTTTATAGCTTGTCAGAATTTTACGACAAAAAAACTCCACGAAATAATTCGAGGTACTTTCATGTAACGCTTCATTGATGGATTAAAACTTTAAACTTCGATAACACTTTTCCGATCTGATGAATAATGTCGGATAAATTTTTCACATAAATTTGTCGAACCTGATGTATTGTGTGTTATTTATCGACGATTTGTCACATCGCAGAATTTAAAAAACTTAATCTCGAGTTAGATTAGCGCGACGAGAAAAGCGTTTTCCCGACCTTTGCAGCAATTTTCATTTCAAGAAAATAAACCTTATCAGAATTTGATAAATGGATCTTATCGCTTAATTGCCATTTATTGAAACAATATAAATTGCCTTTCTAAAGCGTTAACAATACCCGTAAAGAAATCACGCCAGGGCAGTTTGAATTATCGAGAGCAAAGTGTAAATATTTAATGATAGGCAAAAAATACAATAATTATTATTATTTTATCGATTGTTAAAAGAAAACTCGAGGTGTTAAGTGAAAACCAACTAAGTACATATTTTCGTTGAGATTATAAAACATTCACTTTTATTAAACCTGACAAGAAAATTTTATATGCTTGTAGTACAACCACTAATAAAATAAATCTCTTGAAAAATCAGAGGTCATTTTAATGAGATTATAAATATCTAGAAAATTTCAAAATTAATTATAATAAACAAAAACCAAAGCTTTATACTTTGTTACAAAAAAAATCCCACGAGAGCCTTCATACGGATAGAAAAAGCCTTACATTTCTGAGCAACTTACTCTAGGCTTTACAAGGGGTTACCTAAATATTTTGCTTTTATTTCATTTTTTCCATTTCTTATCATTTGAATGTGAGCCGAGAGGTAGCAGAAAATTTGATTTATGTACATAATATTTGGTAAGGAATATCTTACGGAACCTACGCAAAGCCTACAGTTAAAATATTTTCGTTCCGCAATATGAGAATGTGACCTCCCTTCGTATATCATTTTTTCCTTAGAAAATACGAAGAATGACTTTTCACATAACTTTTTCCATCTTAACTTAAAAAAAATAAATTATGTACAATTTGCAATGACTAAATAAAATACCCTTTTACTATATTGAAATTTATGATATTCTAAGCCAGAAAATTATAATACCATCCAAACGCCAAATGAAATGTAATTTCGATCAACCCCAACTATTTTGCCGTTCTGTTTATTAAATATATCGAAATATTTGAGAATAGTATGTAAATCTAGTTCAGTAGTTAGGTATGTGTTAAAATAATTGCTGATTGTTTTACCATACTATAAAATCTGTTAACTTCCATAAATAAATTTCTCTCTAATGGAAGTGGAACTATTTTATGGTAAACACAATAAAAAGCCTTGCGCTAGATTTAAATCGCTGTGAAAAGTAAATATATTTATACGATTTTTGTGAAACCCTTTTTTTTTTAACAGTGAGAAAAAGGTTTGAATTCAAAGAAAATTATTCTTAGAAATAAGAGATATATTTTGATAATATGGATGTGCTTCGAATATTGAATATAATATTACTATTCGAAACTATACTACTACTTAATGGTCGAAAGCAATGTTTACAATGATAGGTAGGTACTTTGTTTCAGCACCGTTTCATAACATATTAGTTAACTTTTAGTATCGCTTTAATCGCTGCGGTGAGAGCATTCTTCATGCATCTTTCTATGTAGACTCCCCTCTAGAAGAATGGTATAACTACTGTTGTGTTAAAACTATATTCTACGAACAGCAGTAGCTGTGATTTTTACTCTTTTAGCTTGAATAAATATCACCACAAGAGTGGTCGAAGATTAAAGGTTCTTCTAAACATGGAAGAAGATTTAGTACCCCTCCAGTTCTGGAATTCCTTTGGTTTCAAAGTATCCTATGAGTGTGAGCTGTGTTCAATTCAACAACGTTCAAATTCGCTTATTGTGTAATAGAAAACTTCTGTTAAATGATTACATACTACTCGTACAAGTAGCAACTCTGATTCCTGATTGTGATTCTGATAATCTACGTTTATGACTTTGATTTTATTTGAATGTCAAAAAACGACTCTTTCTTTTTTTTTCGTAACTCCAGACAGGAGGCCGTGAAGAAAATAATTTCCCTCAGGGCCAAGAGGATGCTATGTGGAGAATCTTTTTATGGAAAGGAAGGGGAGGAAGTTCTGTGAGGGTAAAAGGTATGAGGGGTGGGTAGGAATCTGAGTTTCGGTGTGTTGAGGAGTGACAGACGTATGAATCTGTCTGGCTGGAGACCTCAAAAGGCATACCTCAACCAGTCTCTCTTTATCCGTCCCGCCACGCAGTAGGCAGACGTATCCACCGCCAAGACCTAGACAAACCTCACTCCATGAACCCGGGCACTCCCGATAAATCGTAGCAAAAAGGTGTTAGTCGTAGTTCAAACGTAGCGAACCAGAGGTGTTGATTATCCAAATTATTCTCTGAGCTATCTTTGCATTTTTAGTTAATGACATGGCCTCTTCCCCAAATTTATTTTCTCCAGCGGCATCTACCATTGGCCATCCGTCTTCAGTGCTCCTGCCTTTAAATTTTGCTCCAATATCATTCAACGCTTTCACCCTATCTTTTAGACATTTTAGACCAAACGTAGCGAACCACTTGTAGTGACCTATGTCAGAGGTGTTGGTTATCCAATAAATGATTTCCGGGGCGGTGGTACCCATATCCGCCTTCCAAATTGTAGTCATGCTTTAAAAAATACAATACAGATATTTAAAACCTTCTAACATTAAAGATGCAGAAATTTTACGATATTTTCTTTATAGAGAGATCAAGAATAACTGACAATAAACAGAATTGCTGTACATTAACATAGATTTTTTTTACTTAATACGGTTTTATACTCAGTGTACGAAATAATTTGTCCGGTATCAACGTAATCAACAGTATATGGAAGCAATTTGCTAAAACATACTTGCCAAATTGAACATTGGGTCATTTTCTATGCTGAATAGTCCATTCTGATAAATTGTACGTCGTTGCATAATCTACGTCCCCGATCACGCTATTGCGTTGTTTCAAAGTCTAAGTTTCGTTATTACTTATTCTTATTACCTTAATACTTTTGTACCGGCCTCTCACGTACTTTACCTGTCACGTATGCTAGAAGGAGAGTGGATTCTCAAAATTCAACCTGAATTTAATATCTACTTCCGTGGTTTTTTTAATTATATATTGACCTCTACATGCCTGTGTTAGCGGAAATAAACAAATTTCATATCATATAATAACTCTTGGAGGATTAAAAATAATTCGAATTCAGGATATTTATTTTATTGACTGGCTTGTTAGAAAAAAATCAAATAAACACGATTTTTAATAAATAAACATTCAATCGGCACTACTCCGAATGATAATTTTATTTAACCTTATGTAACCTTTTTTAAAGTGTTTTTATTTATATTTCAATACTTCATTTACATAAAGTTCTAATGGTAAATATAGAAATGTCATAATATATTTTTACATTCCATTTAAAGAAAGACTTCTTTGATTTTTTTATAGAACTCCACACAGGAAGCCCTGGGAAAACAATTTCCCTCGGGGCCAATGTCATTTTTCAGAATGCTGTGTGGAGGATGTTTTTAGGGAAAGGAAGATCTTGGAAGGAAAAAGATTTGAGGGATGGTTAGGAATCTGGGGGGTCAGTGTGTCCAAGAGTAACGGACGTATGAATCCATTCCTCCCACTGCGGTGCAAGTCGATGAGTCGAGTGAGTCAGGCTGGAGAAATGAAAAGGTTTCCCTCAACCAGTCTCACCGATCCGGTCCGCCACGCAGTGGGTGGGAAAACGCATTCGCCTCTAAGACCTAGACAAACCACACCCCCATGAACCCGGGCACCCCTGCTAAGTCACCAAACTTAGCGAACTACTTAGGGTGACCTGTGACAAGGGCGTTGTTATCCAATAAATACCCATACCGGCCTCCCTAATAGAAATACCTACTACGTACGAGGTTGAAAATTAGCTTTGAAAAAATGATTTTTTTTTCTTCTCCTTCACTTCAGCATTCAGCATTGATTCAGTTTTTCCAGATTCGTCGATTTTTGGCAGCCATTTTCCATACGAAGCTTGTGAGTCTTCACCCTGTCTTGTCACTACCGGGCAATATTTACATAACACCTGTGAATAATTACTACAAGCACATCAAACCTACCTTCAGTGTGAATATTGCGTACATTTTGTAAAGCGAAAGTATTAAATAACAGCGACCTCCGTCGTATATTTATTTCCTTGGACCCTGCCCCACCGGCCGAGTATTTTACTCATTTGATCGATAAACTAAAATGCGCGCTCGTTGCCCATAATGCTTGCCAAAGTGCGCGTTGACCAATAAGAATATTTGCAAAAAACCCAGCAAAGAGGTATGTTGTTGATAAGTTCCCATGATAATCTCAACAATGCAATCTCGAGCTAATGGAGTACTCACCTCACAAATGCGCAATTCTGCTTGATAGTGTGGTAGATTCAATGCCATAATAAATTTAAACTGGAAATGCGCACAAATACTGATTTGTGCAAATGCAACCATCTAGCCTAACTTGTGTTTTTTTCTAATCGGAAAATAATTACACAAATATTAATTTCAAATGTATATTATTGAATTTTAAGCAATCAATTATAAAAGTAAGAAATTGAATCATTCTGTAATTTTCTCCACTTTAATTTCGCGGCATTTTTCCCTATTTCGTCCTGCATCCATAATTATTATTTATGTTCGACCGACAACTAAACGTTAAAAAATATGTCGACTAAATTGATTTGGGAAAATAAGACAGGTACCAGCATTTGTTGTAAATCAGACTGTTTTAATAAGATGATGTCTTTAATTTTGTAGGTATGCTAAAAAAATCACTTTTTCAAACAGTAAACTTATTTGATGAATCATTTTAATTAAAAATTAATAAAATACTCAGTTTTAGTAACTTTTATTGATTAAAAAACCAACATCTTTCGTAGGCAAATCTTACTTCACCTGGGTTTACTTAAAACTTATTTTGGGCTAAAAAAATGTTCATCAGAAGAAAAAGGTAATTTTTATTTTATTTTATAGATTTACGGATGATAAAATTGCAAATATTTAGGAATAATATTTGTGCGGTCCTATAAAATCTCTGCTTATCAGCCTGCTTATGACCTGACAAACTTAGTTTTTCATTTTATGATTTTTTCCTCTTAGTTGCGGAGGTGCGAATCGAAGTGCATAAAATTATATTATTTATTATACATTACTAAAATTACCATAATGTATTTACTCACCAACCATTAAATCATGCAGATGTTATCAATATAAAATATAAGACTCGTTCTTATGTTCAACAGCTCGGCTGTGGAATGATTTGCCGGCCTCTGTGTTTCCTCCTTCCTACAACATAGGTCTCTTCAAGACCAATGTTCATTCCTTCCTCTCCTCAAAAAGACCCTCCACACAGAATCCCAGATGACATAGGCCCTGAGGGAAATTATTTTCCTCAAGGCCTCCTGTGTGGAGTTAATGTAAAAAAATAAAAATAAAATAAGAGATCAGAATATAATACTTTTGTACGAATATATTTAAAGTTTTTATGCACTCTACAAGACGTAGTTTATTTGGAGCAATATTAAGAAATTTATAATAAATAAAGGCTTGCAATTAAATCTTAATCATTTTTTTCATGCTCTTTTGCATATTCTAAAATTATTTTTATACCCACTTCTTTAAAATAATTATATTTTTTGACAAATTTTGTTTTTCAGTAATTAATTTTTTTATAAATATTAGTTCCTGTGAATTTCAAAAGAGCAAACGCGGAGTAGATAAATTCAACAAATAAAGTAGTAAATGTTATTGAAAAGGGTCTTATACAGATACTATATTTTCTTTAAAAGGTGAATCTGTTAAGGTAAATTATCCTTCGGCAAGCAATACCGCAAAGGTCGTATATAGGTACTATATTTTCTTTAACAGGTGAATCTGTTAATCGTCCTTCGGCAAGCAATACCGCAAAGGGTCTTATTTAGTATCTATATTTTCTTTAAAAAGTGAATCTGTTAAAGTAAATCGTCCTTCGGCAAGGACGGCAAGTAATACCGCAAAGGGTCTTATATTGGTACTATATTTTCTTTAAAAGGTGAATCTGTTAGAGTAAATTGTCCTTTGGCAAGCAATACTGCAAAGGGTCGTATATTGGTACTATATTTTCTTTAAAAGGTGAATCTGTTCAAGTAAATCGTAATTCAGCAAGCAATATCGCAAATGCGACAATTTTTCTGAAGTGATATTATGATCCATTCGATTAGTAAGTACTTTGTTCAGTATGTAGCACCGCGTATGCATCTTTCAAGGATAACTATTTCTTCTCCCTCTCCTTCGCGATAAAACATGCCAAACGATGAAATGTTTAATTTGAGTAAAAGGTAGGTGTTCAACTCTTCCATAAATTAAAGTCGCCTTTCCTAATAATTATAATAATTAATACGCTATTCATCTTAACCCATTCATGACGAACTATTTTTTTTTCGAATTTCGCGCAGAAAATTCACAGAGTGGTTGGTTTTGAAAGTAGAATAAGAACGTTTTTTTCGGAATTTGAAAAAATCGTCTCCTCATCCCCCAGGAGCCTCGAGAAGGATGAGGTCCATATGGATCTTTCGGCAAATAACTAGTCAGAAATTTCATTTTTTCATCTTTATTGTTCCAAAAGTGTAATTTTCAACAACATTATTTAGTGTGATAGCCCTCGAAGCATTTCACGCATAGTCCGACCTTACATGTGATGCAACGGATGCGCTGCTTGCTTTTACAAGATGCACAAGACAGTTTTCCTCCCTTATTAGTCTCAGTTATCGGTATTGGCCCAGGATAATGGGGGACGGAGGTATCATACTGCATTGCCGTTTGACCTATTTTGGTGAGTTTGTCGGGTGCCTTGAAGTATTTCTTGATAGAATACTTCTCACAGTAATGCTTTGATATTTCTTCACGGAATTCTAACTGCCCCAATTTAAAATTGCCCGTGGCTTTGCGCTTCAGAAGCCAGCAATTCTGAATGGTTACATCAATGGCCCAGGTAAAAATGGACCACCACCATTTCTGTTGGCGAACAGTAATGCGATAACATGCAACGTTTTGGTCCATTCTGTCAGTTCCACCCATATTCGTGTTATATTGATGAATTGCATATGGCCTCTGTATACTGATCTTTTTTTGCTCCTTCCGTGAGTAACGGCTTGCTAGATCCAATGGATTCTTTCCGTATTTTGTTGAAGCTACAGAACAAACAGCGTTATCAACCCATTGAGTAACGTAGATGGGGGTCTTGCCAAATGATGTCTGCGCACTTTCAGTATGTCCTCGAGAAAGCACACCTTTGTTGTATTTTGACATTGTTGCCTTCTTCTTGGGGATAGGAGATGAACTGGGAATCCGATTGTCTCGAATTGTACCTGTGCCATTGTATCCATAAAAATGCAAATAGTACAGCAATGGCATACCCGTAAAAAGATTATCAAAGTAGAAGTGATATGGCAATTCGCGCTTTTCCACTGGCAATTGATCGACCAACATAAGTAGTGGTGAAGCATTCAAGCCTACAACACCATACTCCTTTGGAATCCGGGGATTGCTGCCTTGGTAGATCTCAAAATTGATCAAGTAACCGGAGGTTGTATTTAGGCTCCACACTTTATATCCGAATCGAATGGGTTTGCCTTTTATGTATTGCTTACATCCATGGCGGCCATAGTATGGTATCATCGATTCATCATAACTTAAATTTTCTTCTGGGTGGAAGTTTCGCATAAACCGTTCAATAAGCCTATCTGTAAATGGACGTAACTTCCACATCCGGTCTGCACTATTGAACTGATTTGGTGAAGCAAAGTGTATCATTTTGTGTATCTGTTCAAATCTATCACGAGACATGGTGGACGCAATCTGCTTATTGTAGAAAGGGCGAGAGCTGCTCCAGTACAATCGAGTTGATGGAATCGGGCATAATCCCGATGTTATAAGTATACCCATGTACGCTTTGATATCCCCGACAGTTAAAGGTGATACTTTATGACTATTTTCAGGGTCTTGCTTGGTCTGATATTTGTTGGATTCTGTAACGATGAATTCGTACATTTCGTTGTCAAAATTTAGTTCAAATAATTCCACCGGTGATAAAGCAGCTACGTCGGTATAATTTCCTTCGGGAAATATGCTAGAAACAATTGGCGTCACATCGTTAGACTTCCATTGAAACATAGTTTTCGGACCAGGCATACGTTTTGGAATGCGATAAGGTGGTTCAGCGGGATCATTCACTCCGTCTCCAGTACTAACACGGCATCGTTTCAAAGGAGGCTCGAAAGAAGTGCTTGCAGACGCTTGACCGTGTGATGCTGAAGCGTCGAATAAATTTATGTCGAAGTCACTGAAAGTTGAATCCAAACGCTCGTCTCCGAAATGCTCTAGATTAGGGTTCTCTTGATCTGAATCATAATCGGGCGTATCTTGTCCCTTTTTGTGTCGACGGCGATTTACGATTTGGCAATTAGAAAACAATTGCGCTCGAGAAATATTGGCAATTATTCCACCGTCATCTTCATCAGCTGAATCTGCTCCGGACAAATCACTCTCATTTGGCGGCTCCACATACACATCCACTACCTCATCATCCTCCAAATTCGTATCCGATTGTTCTTCAAGCAGTAACATCACTTCTTCAACAGTCAGACCCCTAAAAAACACGAAAAAACAATGAAATCTGCGAAAAATTACAATTTATGTATAGTGAGATCTGCCGAAAGGTCCATATGGAGCCAAAAATCAAAACTTTCAATTCAAAGTACTCTCTTTGATACAATAAGGATTATTTTTGTAACAATATGTCTATAAATAGTTAGTAAATTTCATTCTTTACGGATCATAAACGGTTTTGGAAAAAAAAATCAAATCTACACATAAGTTTAATGGATTACTTACTTCACTCGTTTTGACATTTTGAAAAATTTGCACTTTTTTTCAAACTCCGTTTATACACGTCTGTCCACGCCGGCACATGCAAACGAACTGAGCGCCTCTAAGACAAACGTGTTCGTACATGCTTGTAGACTACATAAAACTGAATTTCGCATCGCCATTTTAATATATCGGCATGATGTGACTAATTGAGGTCCAACACTTTTTCGAGGTCCATATGGCACCTTCGTCATGAATGGGTTAATGATGTCGAGTTCTTGCACAGAATTTGAAAAATTCATTAAATTCAAGTTCTGTGATATTACCTACTATTAGTAATTTTAGGTATTTGGATAATAACTGAACTTGAATAAGACTTTGAAATTACATGAACGGTTCAGATTCTGTTAAACAACCCAACCTAGGTGTTTTAGAAATAGTTGAAATTTGTGCTTGACTAAATTATTCTCAAATCACAAATAACTTCTCGTCTTTTTGGGTGAAGTACGATTGCCCAAGGCACAGCACCCGTGACTAAACTACGTCAAGGCAACGAGGGCGACCACCCGAGGGCACAAAAAGTACCTATTATGGTGTATAATCGACACGGATAAATTTCGCCTGCAGCTTCAATTTTCTTGGTCCTAGAATGGATGATATGTCGAACGTATCAATTATTTATTACGTGTTAAATATTTTAGGGTTTGAAAAGAATACAAGGTTGAAATGGACAACATTAAGAAAGGGATGCTAAGGTATTTAAGACATTTTGGAATGAGTATCAGAATAGTGTAAGGAAAAGGTACGGAGTGTGCTGTGAGACAAAGTTGAGTGGTGTAACACTCTCTCTGCTTCCCCGTGTGGGAAAATTGCGTTATGGTTAATTAGTTAGTTAGTTATGGAACCCAAAATATACTCCTGCTGCTTCCTGCTGAGCTTGAAACTTTCATTGCTTAATTTGATTTTAAACTCGAACAGATACTTGTTGTGAATGCATAATTTTCTCTACGAGCTTTCTATGGTACTTATATATAGGTCGTACAATTTTAGAGTTTATGCGAACAACACAGACATAGGGTTGTAAATATTTTGGAGTATTTGTATACGCTTTCGACTGTATTACTGAGAAACAGTTGTTGTCTTGCTTGAGCTTACCTATTGTTATTAGCAAAAAAAGGACAACAAGTGTATAGATAATCGAATTTATATATTTAAAAAGTATTTAAAGTTGTTCATTATATTATCTTAAAGTAAACTATTTAAAATTTTAATCGGAAATCGGAATCGAATAAGGAATTCGAAACATGCTGCATGCAAGCATTGCATCCGCGTGATACAAGGCAAAGATTAATGACAAATCACTATTTTAGATTAATTTTTACTATGTACCGGTTTAAATTATCAATACAAAAAATATTCTTTTGATTAATTGAGGCTTTTTCTACAGTTACAGAATTAAAATTTATTTGTAATAATTTTATAAAAAAATATCAGAGTAAACTACAAATTTTTTTTTTCATTAGAAATATGTGAACGCATATATGTAACAATTTTTTGAAAATCCAATATTACGGCTATCTGTGACCGTTTCCATTGATAATTTTTTTCTTTCTTTCTTATAAAATTATCCACAAAATAAATAAAAACCACTTCGGAGCTTGAAATCGTGATTCCGTTTGCCAAGCAATTTTTATGCCTATTACCTATATTCGTGGCGTTACAAGGCAATTTATGGCTTGTAATATATTCGCAACTCCTAACATATTCGCAACAACATTTGCTGCGATACCTAAAAGTTCCATAGATATTAAAAATAACAAAAAAATCTTTTGTCACGAAAGTGTACGTATAGCACTAACATAGAAAATGGCATGTGAGGCCATTATTATTTTTATTCCAATTCGTGCTGCTGGCACAGGGCTAGTTTTGCATGCCCATCAGGGGATAACAGTTTGTCGCAACGCCACTGCATTAATCTACTATTGTTTATCAGGCCATCTCTCAATAGTGAATGGATTATAGATAATGCAGTCCGCAACGTCGGACAGATTTAATTTGAATATCCCCTGATTGCACTTATGACCTTAGTCTGCGAGCGGAGATTGTCGTGTCGACAAATTGTGCAATGCACGGTTAATTATTATTCGCCAATCAATCGTGGATCGATTCTCCTCTTCTCGGAAATTATTACCGATGCATTATTTCGATCGGAAGAATCCATTAATACTTGTTCAGCATTTTTTTCCGCAACATGCAGTTCAAATAAGAACAATGGTAGCAGCATTGACCAGCATGTTTCAACAGGGAATAAATTAGGATAAATTGAAGTAGTACCTTCTTAGATATTCTCAATATCACCCTAGTGAAAGACCACCATTCAGATTTGTTTGAAAGTACTATAGCTATGTTTGTAGATTTACACCTCCTCATCATCTTCTCCCATCTTCTTCCCCTCTCCACTACAATAATACATGATAAATACATTACATACTTGATCAGTTCAAATCAGAATTATAGTAACATTGATCAGCAAGGTTCAACCGGAAAAAAATTAGGATAAATTAATGTGGCACCTACTTAGATATTTTCAGTATCGCCCTGGTAAAAGACCACCATTTAGAATTGTTTGAAATTATTTTAGCTATGTTTATATTTACACCACCTTGTCATTTTCTCCCCATCTCCTTTCCCACCATTACATTAATACTTAATGAATACATTAATACTTGATCAGTTCAAATAAGAATCATGGTAAAATTGATCAGCAAGGAATAAATTCAGCAGGAAATAAATTAGGATAAATTAAAATGGTACCTACTTAGATATTCTTAGCTCAGTGGGAATACTGATAAAAATTGCTTGAAATGGCTTTATCCATGTTTGATTACCAAATCTTCGCCACCTTTCTCTCCCCCATTGTATTCTCTTCCCCAGTCCCACAAATCTCATAATATTCCCTAATTATTGAGTATTCCATAGCCTAGTCGTTAGTATGGAGCAGATGGAACTCTCTCGCGAATTCTCACAATAATATATCAATGTGTTATAAGGTAAATACTTTATTAATACCTACAACGGTCTTCAGTGAAAACTAACACTGACTAAATAAACATACGCAGGTACTTGCAATGCAAATGATTTTTTTATTAATTGCTTTTACGGAGACGGCCTACTACGCACCTCTCTGAAGCAATCAGGTCATAGACCTACTGTCTTTGTCTGCAAATCTCCCTTATTTCGCCTTATTGCTTTGACAGTAGTCAAGTCCTTTAATAAAGTTTATCAGAGATGTCATAAGGTGTTTGTTTTCTTCCCAATTTGTCTGGTCATTGGCAAGATAAATGAATCAGTGTAACTTGATTCGATTAAATCTACTATTGATTCACTACAAACAGCTACATGGGTCTCGTGAGATGAAAGTATCCTATTAATAGTCTTTTTAACTCGTTCAGAGAGCTTCTATCTATATTAAAAAGTCAAATATACCCAGTGGAAATTTTTTGATATGATCTTATCATTTTGTTTTAAACATTGTTTTTCAAGATGTATTCAGAAAACCATTAATATCGTTTTGCTTTTATCAAACGCATGCGAATTGATCTGATCTTTCAATTTCATTTCATTACATAATTAATTATTGGTTGTAGGCCATATTGCTTCAAACAAGTTGCCATACATTTCAAAATTACAATTTTCTTATTCAAAGATAAACCCAGTACACGTGGGCGAATAATTAAATAAGCAAAGTTTCCGATTTTCAACCCCTCTTTCAGTTTCTTACTTCCCTTACTTCCAGGATTCTAGAACTTTCCTTATTACGGTTCGCGAGACCTTTCGCTCGGGGAATTGCAATTGGGGTTGCATTTGAAATCATTTCTAGATTTTATTGCGTATTTCCATTGGTTCTAAAAACTTACTAAATTTTTGATAAAATATATTTTTTTTTTCAATATTTCGAAATCTATTATAAACTAGCTGGTCCCGGCATGCGTTGCTATGCCATTTAATAAAGAAATTGTTTCTCCCTGAGTGTCCTTTCCCATTCGTCCCGCTCCCCTTCCCTCTCCCCACTCCACTCCCCCCTTCCCCCGTCCCGCGAACCCCCATCCCGAGTTTCCCTCCCCCTTCACACGTCCCCTTCCCCTCCAGCGTTCCCCTTCCACCTTCCCGCCTTCCCTCTTCCCTTTCCCGCTCCCTCGTCCCGCCAACCCTCCTCACGCGTTCCATATATTCAATCCCAGTACATTCAGCTTTTAAACAGCCCGCGTGCCACCTTTTACAATTTTTATGCAAATTTCCATTTTTCATGTATATTTAATTTGGTACCTAACATAGGTACCTATTTAAAATATCTAAAATTCTTGATTCGATTAAAACTATTAGGGGAGTACCTACTTTAAATAAATTTATCAACTTTTTTTCATTAATCAAGATTTTCAAAAATAGAATTGTTTTGCAAAAGTCATTCTCAAACACGCGAACTGTCAAACGTGCGAAAGTCTTTAGATTTTCTGAAATTATCCAATTTTCTGCGCAATTTTCTTAATTTTTCTCTCTGTAAGAACCATCTACGTACTTCAAGGAATATTCTAAAAAAAGAATTAGCGAAATAGGTTCAGCTGCTCTCGAGATTTGCGCTTAGCAACACATTAAGCGATTCATTTTTATATATAAGATAATAATAGCTACGATTGTATGAAATTCCCATGTTTGCAAAATGCAGTAACTATCAGCAACACTAACCTCATTACTTAATAAATGCTTTATGTCCTATCAGCTGCCCTATTGAACTTGACTTAATTAGGCAAATATTATTGCAGTAAATGCAGTTCAATAAATAATAATTTTGAATAAAATTCAATTAATCGATCGGCTTTAAATCATTCCATATTTGAAAAAAAAACCCTGACCTAGCAATAACACAGTTCGAAATTCAAAATTTACAACAAAGTTTGAGCATCGACAAATTATCAACCTATCTTTCTATATGTAAAGTATAGTGTCTGTGAAGAGCGAGCGGACACTGCGCGGACTTATCTTCAGTTTTACTTCGTGATTGATGAAATTTTGCACACTTAAACCTCAAAATAAGACAAAGTTCACCGTCTACATTAGATTTTGAAAAACTCTGCGTATACCCGGGCAACAGAACAGAAGAAGTGACAAATTATCGTCCAATATCGCTGATTTCAAACATTGCCAAAATCTTTGAAAAAATTATCAAAAAAGATTAAGTGAATTTATTAACAAAATAACATAATTCACGACAACCAATATGGATTTATGAAAAATAGAAGTACCCAAGATGCGATTGCCAAATTATCGAACATTATTCAGAACACATTAGACAAATCTTTGAAATGCCTCGGAATCTTCATAGATCTTAAAAAAGCTTTCGACAGTATTTCTCATGATAAACTTATTAAAAAATTAAGCTGTGTTGGGATAAACGATAAAGCTCTAAAATGGATAAACAACTGTTTATTTGAACGACACCAAGTAGTCAAGATAAACAACTCCCTAAGTCTACCACTAACAAGTAATTTTGGGATACCTCAAGGCACAGTCCTAAGCCCCCTACTATTTATAATTTATGTCAACGATATTTTTAAACTACCACTTAACGCAGAC
This sequence comes from Limnephilus rhombicus, assembly GCA_929108145.2. Lineage (NCBI taxonomy): Eukaryota > Metazoa > Arthropoda > Insecta > Trichoptera > Limnephilidae > Limnephilus > Limnephilus rhombicus. The sequence goes on from OV815285.1 coordinate 29,179,661, forward strand.
TTATATCATATGCCAACGACACAGCTATCATAGTGAATGGGATCAACTGAAATAGAGTAAACAAACAAGCAAATAATATCATGAACATCTTAAAACATTGGTTTGATACAAATCTTCTCTCATTGAACACTAACAAAACATACTACATACACTTTTCAATCAACAAACTAAAAACACTCCCCAATACTAAAATAATTATCCACAATAACAAATGTAATAAAATCCACATGTATCCAAGGCTGTTCAACATTGAAATCAGTATCAGAAATTAAATATCTCGGAGTGATAATAGAACAATATATGAAGTGGAAGAACCATATCTGTGAATTGGTTAAGCTTATCAGAAAGTGTATATATATATATATATATATATATATATATATATATATATATATATATATATATATATATATATATATATATTCATAAGATTATGAAATTTTTTAAAACTAAACAATCTAAAAAGAGTATACTATGCACTAATCCAGTCTTTAATTCAATATGGAATTATTGGATGGGGGGGTCATACAACAATATTTTAACCCCGATCAAAGTGATCCAGAAGCTAATCATTAAAGTAATCCTAAAGAAACCCTCCACTTATCCAACAGAAACGCTTTTCGCAGATTTCACGGTGCCTCGAGTAGAGAATATCTTCAAGAAAAATGCAATTATCCAAATTTACAAAGATAATATCATCAAAAAATTTGAAGCTCACCATTCAAAAAGATATCAAGACAACATCAAAATACCAAAATAATACCAAACTAATGCAAAACAATTATATCTATTTAGGAATAAAGTTTTTCAACAACCTTCCTATTGAAGTAAAAAAACCTAAGACATCAATAAACTGAAACTCAAACTGAAGCTACACTTCATCAGGAATAATTAACTAAATAATTACCCGTTTTTCTCTTTCTTTCTATTTATTATTAATCTAGGTATATTCATCTCTATTTTATTTTGGTTTTTCGAATTTCTCCTAAGTGCACAATATTTTAGTATGTAACCGTATCCTATGTATGTACACATAAACATAATAGATGATCCAGAAGTCTCAATTGATTCTATTATATACTTACCTATTGCATAATGTTATTCTATTTCAGTTATTTTTTTTTTTTTTTTTTTTTTTTGCCGGCAACCCGGTCGTTTATTGTAATAATAATCATATACACACAAGTTAGTAGCCCGCCTCACTAGACTAAGTCTGTTCGTTATGATTAGTGTAATTCGCTCATCAAGCATAAGAACTAGGTTCTTTGATGAGATTGCAATTTTTAAATAATTTCTGTATCGATATGTAATTTATATAACTCCACTGTATACTTATATATCTATATTAAAAAATAAAAATAAAAATATGTAAAGAAGATTGTCCCGGTGTGGGTATGTTTTTAAACAAATTAACAGTTTTATTCCTAGACGGATGAAATTTTGCACACTTGACCGTCAAAACAAGAAGAAGCTCATTATTTGCCTACATGAGATTTTGAAAAACCACCCCACTCCCTTTTCCCATCCCTTAAAGCAGAAATTTGATACTTCTTGACGAAAATTTGTAAATCTGACGATAAAAATAAAATAAAAATTACCGCTAATGTCTGATTTCAAAACAACTCACAAAAAAAATTTAAGCTCAGGTAACGCCGGGGATTCCAACTAGTTATTCTTTAAAGCAGATCAAATAGTGGACTCGAACTGAAGCTCAGTCCTCTATCACAGCATCACATACAGTTACACCTTTTTAAGGTAATAAACAGAATTCAAATAAGTTCCTCGTAAGTAGGAAATATTTGTCTTTCATTTAATTAGAAGATAAATAAGCAAATCATTAATCCTATCACAGCAAGTGTCAAATAGGTAACGACATATGGGTTAAAAATATGGCCGACAGTGTTATTTCGAGTCTGTGCTGCGAAGCGTCGGAGTGTTTTGTCGGAATGAGAGGTAATTATAGTATCCTGGGTAATTAAAACGTGTAAAACTAGAAATAGAAGGGAAACCGAAAACACTAAAATCGCATCACATTCCACATGCTCAGTGTTATTTTATCATTCCCCAACTTCATACATTCTAAAGGTAAATTTTAGTACAGTCGTTAAATAGTTAAAGTTAACGTTGATAACTCTAATGATGAAGTATGCTTACTATTCAATCTTTATTTCGAGTTTTGAAGTAAAAGTGAATAACAGACTTTCAGTTATAAAAACCACACAAAAATATGCGGACAATTTATTGCAAAAAATACCAATTATTAAGTAAGAAATATAATTTTTTTACTTAAAAAATGCATTAAACCTACCCGTACTATGTTTCTCTCAGATTTATAATCTACCTCTCATTCCTATATTAATATACCATTACCTTTAACCCTATCTCACTTACTTGCTACTAAGGCGATATTATTATTCTTCTTCTTCCTTGCACTGTCCCAACTCATTTCGTATCGCTTTCATCCAGGCCGTTTCTCTGTAGTATTTTGAAGCATTGAGTCATCCAGGAGTTCTTTGGTCTTCCTCTGGATGACTGTCGATGAAGCTCCATAAACATTGCCTGCTTCTCTGTGTGGTCTGGTGGTCTCCGTCTTATGTGCCCATATCATCTTAACTATTGATCCTCCAGCATACTGTTTATGTCTGTGACACCCAGGCTACCACGAATGCGTGAACTTTTAATCTTAACTTTTAGTGATACTCCTGCCGACCATCTAAGCATTCGCATTTAGGCTGCATTATAAGGCGATACATTAATACTTTTGAATGTAGCTATAACTTTGTGGTTATCCATTATAGATAAATTAAACAATTTAACTTTGTTTGAACCACTTTTATATCTGAGTAAATCCAACCGGTTTCAGAACGACCGTTCCTTCTTCCATATTTCAAAACTGTCAAATCAGTATACATTTGCCCTGAAGAAGGAACGATAATTCTGAAACCGGTCGGATTTACTCAAATATAATAGTGGTTCAAACAAAGTTAAATTGTTTCATTTATCGATACATAAATGATTAAAAAAAAAATCCGTTGGGACCTTATGTCAATTCAAATTATTTTTGCAAAAACACTTAAAATACATTATTCAAAAACAAACAAAAAAATCCGAGCTACTGGCTTAAAACATTTTTAACATATAACTGAAAACAACAAAACAGTGTATCTCATTAATTCACGAGACTAATTTATCATTATAATCCGTAATGAATGCACCGTAGTCCAAACGACCGGCTGTTATTCCAGTGCATATCCGCTGCAGCCGTGTGGATAAACAAACGCAGTATTTTTTACACCTGTTGTCTTGGCACGTAATGATACGAGTCATTCCAATCCGATTCGAATCGACTTAATTTATAAGCATAAGCCTTTGGAAGGCGAAAAATGAAACTATATTTTGAAGTGATGAAAATGTTGAAATTTAATGTTTGTTGCCTACCACACTTGAGTAAAAAGTTACCTTTTTATTCCTGTTGACAGGAGAATATAAATGTAATGCTTATATCTCATTTTATCCACCAAAGTGCCATCCGAACGCTTTTATTTATTGTTATTTCGAACTAGTTTTTCATAAAAATTAACCTAAAACAAATTTAATAAGTATTTTCTTACTGCAACAACTATTTCGGCTATCATTTATCAACATTATCAAAATGTCAAACAGCCTTGAACGCCCTTTCATAATAATTAAAACTAAAATACTTACAGAATTTAATAACGACATTATTAATTAAATTAAATTAAATTAAATTAATTAATTAATTAAATTAATTAAATTAAATTTGGAAAGCTTTTAGGCATTTGCATTTCCCAATCAGGCAACATACACGTATATTGCAAAACACGAGATAAAACTATCTAAATTTTTGAAATTCATTGCTTACATCTGTACTTTCATAACTAAACTCTCCATTGTGTATTTTTGTAGATACACATAGAAACTAGATATACATATATATATTTGATTGATACACTGCTTTAAGTGGCATTAGCCATATTTTGTGACCAAATCAGAATAATCAGGGACTTTCAACCATCTTCTTTCTCATCTCTTTACCCTGACACTTCTAGTATCACAATATCGCCGGGAGTGGAGATGTCACCGTCTTACTGGATCCGGGCGGTTGGGACTCCAGTCCGGTAATCAAATAATAAAATTGCTCAATGTTGTTGTACGCCGATTTATTTCGTTGTTTATCTGACGGCCTCCACGGTCGAGAGGTAAGGCTCTCGAGTAGCAATCTGATATTTTATTTTATTAATTTTTGTTTTATCACAATTAATTAATTAAAAATAGTAAGTAGTATATTTGCGGTACGTTCCAGGGTGAAGATAAGCTCAGTGTCGCCTTCGTGTAAGACCGCCATTCAGAATTGAAACATTGCTTGAAATGGCTGTAGGTAATTCCTCACTTCATCTTCCCGATTTCTTTCCCCTCCCCACTACCTTCAGCTTCACAACATACCTCTATTGGGTATGCAATAGTCTCACTGGCTCCAGATGGGGGTAGTTGGGACCTTTGTGTGATATTTACATTAAAAAAATGACATTGCATATTATATTGATCTCCCGAAAACAAAATGGTATGCCTCTGCAATTCAGGAATTTAAGGAAATGTTGACAAAATTATTTCAGTATATTACAATAATATGCCATTTTACAATGTTCAATTACTGTACCGAATGTACTAAGTTTTACAAACATACAGTGTTATTGCGTAACTCTGTTTAAGATGTTTAAATCACGTCATTAATTACGTACCCATCTGATATTGAATTGTTTGAGACATGCAATCAGACGTAATATTCCAATCGTCGATGTGTCCTTGTACTCTTAAACTTGGCGATACCGATTGCAAAATTAGCATAAGTGACTAATAACAATAACTCACGATGTGCTAGAAATATGTTATCATACTTATAACATAATATTATAGATGGATAATTCATAAATGTTAGAACTTTTCCTATCCGCAAATACGTATCTCATAAGAACGTAAAACTCTAAAATGTATTCGAATATTATATATTTTACATGGCTGTAAAATACATATATAATAGGCTATAAACCGTGCATTTTTTTAATATTACAATTGGCATATATTATGTAAAGATTATATTATATGTAAATACATAATATTTTTCTGAAATAATTGAGAAATAGTTTTTATTTCGAAATAATTTATTATGAACCTAGATAATAATAAATCTTAGCTGTTAAGATGTAAATCTGTGTCCTGAAGTCACGCAATTTCGCATATAATGAGCTCTCTCGACATGAAATTTGCAGTATGTTCATCTGCAATTTTTAGGCAAACGCAGCTATTGAAATATGGTTGTGAAATATCTATTTGGCTCTTAAAAATATTGCAAGACCTCACTTATTATGAAGGTTTAATTTGAGGTATTATGACGTGTTGCGCTACCTCCTTTTTTAGCCAACGTTTCAGACAGTATTACAGTGTCCTTTATTAGGTAGGGTATGTAATGTAACCCATCTGTCCTGATGGTGGTCACTGTAATGCAGACCGAAACCTGTAATGTTTGCCAAACGTGGCATAATAAACAAAAATAATAATAAACACTCAAAAATAAATCATGATAATACGTGAAAATTTGAAATCGTAACCAAAATAAGGTTATTGAATAAAAAAATAAGTTAGTTTATAACGGCCTGCTCACCAACTGCGTGGCAGGCCGGATCGGGAGAGACTGGTTGAAGAAGACCTGCAGACTTCTCCAGCAGGAAGGACTCGGACATTGCCTTACCCGCAGTGGGGGATTCATCCATAGTCCGTCATTCCTGGTTACATTGACCCCCAGATTCCTACCCACCCCTCATACCCCTTTCTTTCCCACGACTTCCTCTCCTTCCTTTCCCTAAAAATACCCTCCACACAGCATCCCCAAAGATGATATACGCCTTGAGGGGAATTATTTTCCTCAGGGCCTCCTGTGTGGAGCTAATGTAAAAAAACACGATTTGTTTTTATTTTAATTTTTTTTTATTACCGACCGGTTTCGCTTAACACAAGCATCATCAGGGAGCATAATAAATTAAACTGATCAAAAAATGCATTGTGTGAGCCACAGAAAGATACAAAACATGAGATAAAGATAAAGGAACAGATAATCGAGAGAAAGAGACAGATGTGTAATGTAAAATAAGCTAAGTTCACTGAAAAATTTTTTAGACTTATCAGAGTGTTCAATTCATACGCGGTAGAAGTGAAACCTTCAGAAAACTAAAATAGACAAGAGTGGGAAGGCTGCTACGCACCGCACAAAGAGGAAACCGATAGGCTACGAAGGAACGCACAAAGAAGAGACCGATTCTACTATCTCATTCCCTCGTAGGCTAAATCCCATAGATGTGTGTTTGTTTCTTTTTAGTGTCGCTTTTTCGTTTCATCGAGTTTCAAATCACAACGGTGCTAAAGAAGTTTTCACTTAAAAAAAATTCTCGCGCTAATGATAATAAATAAATTTAAAAAAAACGAGTGTGCTTTCGACCACACAACTGAGGTAAAACTTCTGCTCCATCTATATGATAGCAAGAGAGAAAGAAAATGTGCGCGCGCACTGCTCTCTCTTGCTCCTACAGTGTAATACAGACAATAGGCCTGCACTGTGTCTTAGATATACGAAAAGTAACTGGCTATGAGAGAAAGGGAAAAGGAAAATGTGTGCTCGCACCTCTCTCTCCTGCCCCTACAGTAATATACGAAGCGTAACTCTCTCTCTTTCTATCTTCACTAACTTATATCTTCCTCTCAACTACCGTTCGCCTTGCTTTTCGTAACGCTCTCGTCACGCATTCGCCAGCCTACTCCCCAGGTCAAGCGTGCGTAAAGAAGATTTGCTTCTTTACGCACGCTTGGCTAATTTATATGAAAAAATCACCTCAAGGGCGTCAGATACAAAAATTTGGTATTTATTAATTTTTCCGTTGGGTTCTTTAATAGTTACATATTGGCGATGTATAAGAAATCAACAAATATTACGTTACGTTATTTATTGATTCCAAGGATTATGAAAGTTTCTTATATCCTTGACACTTTTAGAGTTCGAAATGCGGTTTCAGAATTTACAAGATTTCAAATGTAGGTAAATAATAAAGCATTATATATAAATAATAAATTATACAAATAATAAATTATTATTTACCTTTAAAAGCAATACACCTCGCGAACGAACGGCCATAAAATGTAATTGCAACATTTCAATTGGTTTAAATTGCAATAATAATGGTTGTTTGCATTATGCACCTAATTTGCAGTTAAATGTACTTTAGTAGTTTCAGGGTTCAATTCAACGTTTTAGACTAATATTTGTTTAGGTCCTGTTTTCGGTATATTATTGATATTGTAAACAAACTTTATGTACCTATTAGTATAAAATTATTGTTGGACTAATACATATATACATACATATTTTTTTTAATGATTATCGTAGCCTTAACATTATTAATTGTTGTTGTGGCTCTATCAACTACCATACTAGACTCATGGCCGTATTGATATCGACCACTAGCTTGTAGGTACGTTTTCATTTTTTTTGAGAAGTTACTTCTTATAGGAGTTAGGACCCACCAAAAATAGTTGAAATTGCCTGGTTTGAACGCCATTCTGTATACAAACCAGGAGTGTTACGGATATTTGCATCCGCGAAAGCGAAATATTCACATTAATTCAGAAATCTTCATATCCGCAGAGGTGAACCTCTAGTAATCCGCATTCACACCAGAGGAGGTCAAAATTTTGCATCCGTAAGAACCCTGATCTGGATCTTCGAATATTCGCATCCGCATGCCCAAATGAGGAATATTCGCATTAATTTAGATATCTTCTTCCGCATCCGCATCCGCAGATGTGAACCTCTAATAATCCGCATTCGCACCCGCGGATGTCAAAATTTTGCATCCGTAATAGCCCCGATACAAACTAGAAAATATATTTAAAAAAAAAGCAAAACATATGGACACGGGGCATTTTTTCAATAAATTTGGTAAAAAATAATCGGTCTAGTTTTGGAGGAGAAGAGGAAGAAGTTTTGGAAAAACAAAACCTCGATTTTTACAATTTTGTTTAGTTATTATCAGCCTGAGTTGCAGTTGTCCCTTTCGGTTAGTATTGGTATTCGGGGTGGTAACAGCGACAGTGACAGCAACAGTTTGTTAAAACACCTATAATTCAATTTTCTTGGTGACCGTGTTTCGTTTTAATGATATACTTAAATCTTTATAAAAACACTAATAACCATAAAATAGTGAAATGAAAATTAATGCTTTATAAAACATTATCTTGATTTATTTTTGGGTTTTAATGCCGTGTTAAACTACCTCCATTTTTAGCCGACGTTTTAGACAGCATTTCATTAATGTAAACCACAGGTTCTCAACCTCTATAACGACCCCTCGGGGGTGTTTCAGACCTTCAGGGGGGGGCGGTAAAAATCCAAGAGAAACTCGGAGGGCATTTCAGACTTGTAGCGGGGCGGGGTGGTAAGAGACCCAGAGAAACCCATCCCATCTTATCTTGCCTCATTCTATCCCATTAGGGGCCATCTTTCCACAACAATATTTTCCCTATCCCATTACGCCCCCTCCGTTGTAGCAAATGTAACCCCATCGCGGTATCTCATTACTCCCCCTTCGTCGTGGTATCCTGTTTTGCCCCCTCCGTTGTGACAATTGTAACCCTGTCGTGGTATCCCATTATACCCCCTTCGTTAGGGGGCGCTGGAAATAAAAATATTCTCAAAGTGGGAGGTGGGCAAAAAAAGGTTGAGAATCTATGATGTAAACTGTAATGCAGTCCGAAACGTAATATCCCAAAAATAAGTCACAATCATTCTTTAAAAAGCATTAATTTTCATTATTTCACAAATCATAATATATACCTATTATATTTATAACATATTACAAAAAATGTAAGTCTGTAGAAGAATCCAATAAATTTCACAATCAATAATTTTAACTACAGCCATAATACATAATTTTATCCTCTCATAAATATTGTTTTTAGCAATTTCTCAAACTCAAACTATACATTTGGATAGTTTGACATCTCAATAAATATTTATTTTAATTTCTGGCTAATGTAATTGAAGATGGCGCTTTATCAATCCAACTCTTATTTCGAATTTCCGAACTTCGAACAAACTTTTCTCATCCCATCTCTATGTTCCCGTCCTTAATAATTCCACATTGTTTTGAGAATTTACCGAAATCTTTGTTTGGGTTGCAAATTAATATTACTGCGCCCTTCTCTTGAGAAGGCTGGAATTATTGGATTTTGAAATCTTTAGGGATTCAAACAGAAAATATCATTACTTCCGATAATTTAAAAGTTTGAGTATTTCTTCGTCTGTCTTTCATATTGCAAAAATGTTGCGTACACTAAATAGCTAGCCTAGAAGAGTGATTACTGATTATTGATTAGTAAAGGAAAACTATTTTATCACCGATTTACAAGATGCCTTTCGATTCCCTGTGGAAGACAAATATAGGCCGATGGATTTTGTGGTTTATTTTTTTTTGTGTTCATTGCTCAAACTAATTGTAAGTAGGTACTCAAATTGTTTCTATATTAAACCCATTTAATCACAAGTCTCAAATAAATCATTGTATCTTCCTAACTGTCGTGACGAAAAATGTGATCTAATCGGTGTTAGAAAAATAGAAAGAGAAAACTCCACGATTTACATTTAAATATAGAATTCAACTATAGAAAATAATAATATGCACCTCTTTGAAACTAAATTTTCTGATAGCAATTTGAAAAAAAAAAAAATTGACAATTTTTTATTCTGAAACACTCATCAACATTGAAAAAATCTCCCGGGAAAATATACATGCCGCCGACGGGACTCGAACCCGCATCTTTCTGATATCCGGTCATACGTCGGCTTATCTCCTATCCGCCAAATAATTCAATATATACTAGTGTTTCATTCAACAATTACTGCTTATTACATTTTTCCATGTGTAAACAATCAACTTTATTTTTATAAGGGAAAGGCATTGTAAGTTGTAAGTGCTAAATCTCCCACTAGGTTGCGTCGAGACAAATTATGTCTACATTTTTTGGTGAAATACTTTAACTTGTCAAATATTAATTATTATTTTTTGATTGATAAACTAATGTTTAAGACAAGATTTTTATGCATAGCACAAAGGGTAACAATTATTATAAGTAATAATTATTAGCCTGAAACACTGATGAGTGTTTCAGGCTAATAATTATTACTTAATAACTGTTACCCTTTGTGCTACGCATAAAAATCTTGTGTTAAACATAAGTTTATCAATTAAAAAATTAAAATAAATTTTAAATTCATTATTTTTTTACGTGACGAAATAAAAGTCAGGTGATAAAAAAGTTTATAAAACATTTGCCTCATAAAACATGTATGTGTTTTATTTTTTTTTCGTTATCGTTAATTTTAGATAGAAAAACCGTAAGGTGAGCCATTTTTAAAACTTATGTTTGTATTAAAAATTTTAATAGTTCAAAAATTATATAAATGTATATAATTATAATAAATATAAATAATATAGTACCATATTATGAATATGAACCAAATTCATTTTTAGAAAATGAATTTTATAAAATGTATTATGATAAAACTATACTAACAGACAGAACAATTAGTCATAATAGACCTGATATAGTTTTACATGACAAAATTAAAAAAAAAAACTTATATCATTGATGTAGCTATTCCAAATTCCTGTAATATTCAAAAAACTGTTTCTGAAAAAATTAGAAAATACACAGATTTAGGAAATGAGATTAAAAGAATTTTACATTCTCGGATAAATCAGATACAATAGAGCTTCAGCAAGAAAAAAAACACTTTTGTATTATGTAAATACCTTACAAAAAATACGGATCGTACAAGAATCATAATATTATATCATTTCATTCTAACATGTTTAGAATTTGTGATGAGGAATCTTCATCAGTCTTCATCTTTATACAGCTACTATTTCTAAAACAATCGAATCCTTCTCTTGTGAATTTTTCTTGATAATAATAACAATAACTAAGCCATTAGTCAGTAAATCAAATTCATGAGTGGATCTCATTGAAATATATCTTTTAGATTTTTGTCTCAACAACGAAGCGTCACCCGATTGTCAACATCTGTTTAATGAATTCTTATTTTAATAATTTGTCTCTCATTTTGTATGAAATCATTTTAATGGGTTTATTATACTTCTCTTATGTCGTGACTGCGTAACAAGAAAATAGTCAAATGAAAACATTTGTTATCGGAGTGAATTGATAGCAACATTCCTTTAATATTTTATTATGGTTTATAATTATTGGACTAATGGTGTTTTTCTTGTAACAAGAGGTTAGTTTGTTAAATTAATAAATTTGTAATAATTACAATAAAATAATTTTGTTTGGATACCACTTTATTTTATATCTTTAACCAACCGGTTTCGGTTCAACCTGAACCTTCATTAGGGGTGTATAAAACATATTTTTACACACCTGATGATGGTTGAGGTTGAACTGTAACCAGTTGGTTAAAGATATATAATAAAGTGGTATTAAAACTAAGTTATTTTATCGTACTTATAATAATTATGCATATCCCAAAAATTGTTTGTTACAGGAGAAAAATTTAATACATTTGTTAGTAAATGTACATTACCCGCAATATGCTTGCCTTCTGTCTGATAGATTGTTACGCACAATGCAAAAAGAAAAAAGCCCAATGTATTATTACTATAATATGTTTACTATTTGGATGTCGCCGCCCCGGGAACCATTTATTGTATAACCAACGCCTCTGCCAAAGGTCACCCCAAGTGGTTCGCTACGTTTAGTAGTAGTAGTTTAGCAGGAGTGCCCAAGTTCAAGGGGTGAGTTTTGTCTAAGTCTTGGCGGCGGTTGCGTTTGCCCACCTACTGCGTGGTGGCCCAATCGAGGGAGACTGGTTGAGGGAGACGTCCGTCACTCATGGACCCCCAGATTCCTTACCCATCACTCATACCATTTTACTTCCCAGAACTTCTTCTCCTTTCTTTCCCTAAAATTTCCCTCCACATAGTATCCTCAATGGTGACATAGGCCATGAGAGAAATTATTTTCCTCAGTGCCTTCTACATATGCACAGATTTGTATTAACCGATCGATATTTACTCAAATTCTTTGTTAGCAGGGTGGAGTTGAAAATATGCATATATTGATTTTATAACATATTTCATTTCCTAGAATAAGTTTAAGAATTTGGGATGAGAATTTAAAAAAAAATATTATGTTTACCGAAAAAGAGTCCCAACTGCTGGGAGTTGAGTAGGATTATGGCTTATTGTCATCCCCGATTTGGAGTATGTTAGGAGGCTGGAGTGAGTGGTAGAAGATAGGAAAGAGAAAGATTTGGAAGTACCTGGCTCTCATACATAGATTTGTCAAAGAATTTTTACAATGAAATGTAGCAGTTGACCAAGTAATTGAGGCACCTACTTGAAACAAGTCAATTTATTAATTTGTTAAAATGTTAATATTAAAGGCACCAACAATATTGATCTTAAGTCAAAATATTGTGTCTAAACGTTAATTTTATGCTGAACTCGGTGTTTAATATTAAACAATATTTTTCTTTCATTCTGCTTGCCGCACAGCGCCGACATAAATTTCGGTTAAATATTGTACCGTAATTTATAAATAATTGCGTAAACAAAAAATAATTCCTTCGGTGACATAGCGTATTTTGAGCTGGCGCGGTAACTATGAACTCCGCTAATTCGGTTTTGTGTTTGTATGGCGCGATTGTTTACGTTTTACCTACAACACTAGCCTCTCTGTGTAACCCATTTAAAATAACACAATACAAACTCTCACTTATTCACAGGCAAGGTTATACAACGCGAAGAAAGAGGCGAGATTGATGTTAGACGAAATGAAGCATTATGTACGACGGGTTGTTATTAGAGTCTCTAAGACCAGCCTATAATTTATTTGCGATGTGGTTTTTATTAGAATATCGCACAATAGTGTTTGTTATTTATTATTCTTCTCGGTGAACTGATCATTTTAATCTTTCATCATCAGTCTTTACTAATATCTGTTTAATTACATAACTGTTAGTAAGGTTGCTCTGCATTAAGTAAATATCCCCGTGGGAGTAATTTCATGTTATGAGAGTAACGTTGAAGTGAATGTATAATATTTTTGAATGTAGCTATTACTTTGTGGTTATCCATTATAGAAAAATGAAACAATACAACTTTGTATAAACCACTTATATAATGTGCAAATCCGACCGGTTTCGGAACAAACGTTCCTTCGTCAGGGAAAGCTTATACTAATTTGACAGTTTAGAACAATGTTTTATTATGGTAGGGGTGGAGCCGTTGCTAGTTAATAATGTAGATTGGGTGGGTAGGTATTAGTGTAGAGTGGGTGGGTAGGGGAACAAATCCATGATTGGGCTATATGACAATATTTTTTGTTTGTTGATAATAGATTCATTATTTTTAAGTGATTTTTTAATTTCCAAAGCTTCTAAGTTATCTTAACGTTTTCCTTTATGATTAATATGAAGAATATTTATCCCTGTGTTTTTTTTCAAAACTATGGTTATTTTAAATGATATGGTTAGCGAACTCAGAAAAAATATTATTATTAAGACACCTTAAATGTTCTTTGATTCTGATTTCAAAATTACGAGTTGTTTTTCCAATATAAAATGAGGGACAATCATTGCATTTGAGTTTATATATTCCGGAATTAGTCAATTTATGGTCTTTATCTTTTTTGAATGTATAATATTTATGGCTAAATATATAGGCTATTAGTGGTAAGTGCTCTTCGGGTGAAATATTCTTAAACTGTGTTAAATAGAGTAAATAGTTTAGTACAGTGGTAAGACGGTTTGCTCCCAGGTTCACAGGTTGCGGGTTCAAATCCCAACATTTATTTTTACTTATTCCACCTCGTTCAAGAATCTGATGTTATTTTTACGCTAGCGACTGTACGGTTGAAATTTAAGAACCCGACTTCGATCTTTGACGCCACGCCTTATGCAAAACCATCTTCGTACTTGAAATTTGCTCAAAAGCTACCATAATAGAACCGAATTCAAGCTACGTAATAGAACCGAATTCAAGCAAGTAGTCAATAATGCCAAGAGATGGTGCCACTTTCTTTAACAGCTAGCGTGAGGAACGTCGGCTGGCAGGCATAAGTAGATACTAATGGATTTGTGTGTTCGTGAATCTTTCCGGGTATGGAGAGATGGAGGATAAAATGATTATTATCGTAACTGGCAGTTGTGAATATGAATGTTGAAAATTGTGATTTCTACCATGCGTCTATATATTATATATAATATCAATGCCTATCGCGGTTACTGTCTCGGTAACTAGCTGTTATTGGATCGCCTGAGATTATTTTTCCGCGACTATTTTTGGAACCAGTTCCTATCGGATTTATAAAAAGGTTACCAACACTTAAACTGGGCGAAGCGTAAACAAAAGCCACCCGCAGGGCCTAGCAGCAAAAGCCTGCTGCTACTTATAATACCAAACTCGCTGGTAAGTCAACCGTACTTCTCAGAAACAACGTGTCGCAAAGTAGCTGTACCCATGCCTCTGTCACTAGGTTTGAATAGTCTGGAAGTTTTTTATAGACAGTTAGGAATCTTTTAATAAAAAAAATAACTTTAAATACTATACTACGATACCCACTACACGTAGTATTTTCGGTGTAAAGCAATTCTATAGTTTTACAATAACGAAGAGAACAAAACTTCTAATCGGTACGGTTTTCAAATACCTTGAAAAACACAAATAAACGGATTACTAACACGATTCTGATGCCAAAGATTCTTAATCCGAATCGGATTAACCAAAATAAAATAATCACCTGCAGCTCTGAATAAAAATATACGTGAATTCAAAATTTTTTTCGAATCATTCGAACGAAGCATGCAATAGCGAAAGAATGTATGTTATAAAGGTTCAAATCCTCAAACGATCGTACTCCTATTACCTAATAGGTATGTGGAATGTACATACCTCTCCACCTCTTTACTAATGTACCTAATATTTCTTTAGGTACAGCAACCAACAAAGTGGTAAAGGTTAAAACAATTATCGTTTGGAACACGCAACGAGTTAGGTACATTACCCACGGAGAGCAATATATTATTTTGTCTGGAGATCTTGAGATTGCCCAGAAACTAGACTGTTCTAACTGTGCTCAATGCTCAATAAAGAATGACCGTAACGAATTTCAACATTTTAAGAAAATAATTTATTTCTGTAATCAGCACTTATTAGATTGGCGCTCGCAAGAATGTTGAAAAATATTCACTATACAAATTTTCAAGAACAGCGAAATAATAATAATTTATCTTGTTATTCCTGCTAGGTTTCGCCCGTGTTTTATATTTTAACTAGCTGGTTCCCGGCAAGCGTTGCTATGCTATTTAATAAAGAATTTTTTCTCCCTGTGTGTCCTTTCTCATTTGTCCCGTTCCCCTTCCGCCTCCCCTTCCCCTCTCGCGTTCCCACTCGGCCTCCTCCACCTTCCCTCTCCCCACTCCACACCCCCCTTTCCCCGTCCCGCGAACCCCCCTCCCGAGTTACCTCCCCCCTCCCGCGAATCCCTACCCGAGTTCCCCTCCCCCCTCCCGCATTCCATACATTCAGTCCTGGTGGATTCAGTTTTCAAACAGCTCGCGTGTCACCTATTGCAATTTTTTTATACACATTTCTTAATGCCAGAGCTCACCAGTAGTTCTATACAAACCTTGTCCTGATAATAACGAATGCAACAAAAAAAGAATTATCCAATTTGGTGCAGTCGTTTGGAAGTTATGAGCGTACATACATTTCGTAGATTCATTTTTATTTATATAGATATAATTATATTTAATATAATATTATTTTTTCCTTAAATGTTACTCTATAACCAAACAATCGAAAACTTACAATTTGAAATGTATTTCCAAAACTAAAATTATTTTCGTTGACCTAGTAAGCGCATTCCTTTTATAATTCATATCGCCAGAACTCGAAGTAAAAACTTTTGAAGTATTACACCATTCTTCGTATTAGACGTTTGTATATTAATCGTGCATCATAGTGTGTGCCAATAAGGAAAAAAAATAAATACATAAATTTATCACAGACTTGACATTTGGCAAATATGTTTTCAATAAAAAAATAGTTAGTTCAATAAATTAACTACAAATTTATATAATTTTTATTGTAATTTTTTTTAAATTTTGAGTACCGCACATGAGTCCCAACGGCTCCTGACCGTTCGGAGACTGTGAGCCTATGGCATTCGTTGTGAGGCTAAAGGTGGTGGAAGGGGAAGGAGATAGGTCAACATTAAGTTGGGAATTAGTACTCGTACCTAGTTTTAGATCTGGTGACGAAACACTCTGGAATGAGTTGCAAATATATTACATATTATTTTAAATGAATTAATTGAAAAGCAAAACCAAATAATTTAATAAAATTTATTTGCGCAGGCCGGGAGTTGAACCCGTTACCGGATTTGTAGTCTAGAGCTTTACCACTCGACAAATGCCGTTAACTTGTGACATGCCACATGCCTTGCCATATTTACCTTTGATGTAATATCTTATGGGTTTATTTTGAGCTGTCGTATAATGAATTATATTTACCGAAACACATTCCATGATATGATGTATCAAAATACCATTACTTGCGTTTATTTGATAAATTGATAGGTTTTTCGAAGTTTTTGTTACCTACCTCGCTCGGAGTTTGACAATTCAAATCGCCGCGCGCCGTAAAAAAATTACGCTCTGATGCCATAGATAATTTATTACAAATTATTCGGAGTGGCTAGAAGTAATTCGGGTACCTGTTACGTCAAGAAAGAGAATGGCCCAAGCGATTCTGACCTTGTCTTTCATACAGTTTCTTTATACATAAGGGGTAAAATCGCATTTAAAAAATATCGAAAATTTTGTTCCGACGGCGCGCACACGGCACAAGAGATCGGACATATTTTTTTTTTCTTTTTAAATATTAAACAAATTTTGTATCGCAGTAATTTCTTTCTGAATTTTATTATATACTTAAATGGTTTGCTTACACTAGCGATTTCTGTGGGCTTGATTTTTTCATTGTTGACTATATGCTAATGCAAAAATTTTATCGGATTAATTTAAAACATTCTATTTCTCTATTTTACCTTTCGTTACCGTGTGACCTAAGTGAGAGAATCCGTTGCAAGTCCCAAAGCTTCAACATTTATTCCCAACGTAATGCCAAATTGCATCACGTACTCGTAGCAGAGAGCTAGTTTCAATAAACGTTTACGTTGTCGCATTTTACGCTCTCCCAGCTTCGTTTACGAGGTGATTTGTAAATAACAACGGTGAAATTTATCATTTCGGTAAAATAACAGAGCGTCAGCTTGGTACAGTTAGTTCGCTGTCTTTTTGCTCCAATTGCCTTGAAACGATAATAAGAAACGGGAGTTTTTAGTCAAATAATATTACTAAACATCTTATTTTGATTGTAAAATGTTTAGCATTTTCAAGACGGAAGCAGATTTTTAAGATTTCAGACCGACGCGGAACGCGACATTTGATTTTCAATCATATGATTATACACTGTATCCGGAAACCAGTAGTGAATCGTCATCATATTTGGAGACGATTTTCTAAGTAAAATAATAACAATAATTTATTTATTTATTAACGCCCTTTTTCGGGGCTTTTACATATGAATAGTAAGAAATATACAGTATTTATTGTACATAAATGAACTGCCTTCGTAACAATATTTTATATTTGTTTAAAGATAAATTGAAGATGTCCACTGACTTGGTCCAATAACTTTTATTCATCAATGGTTTTTTACAATATTACACATTTTGTTCTTTTATCATTGATTCTATTGACGAAAAGGTCACTGCTCAGCTACAATTCAGGATTTCTTCAGGAATGCAGCTGGTTTTCAAATTTGCCTCCAGTCAAATTTGAAAAAAAAGCAATTGCTGGGTGATTAATATTATCAGCTATTTAAGGGCCCGCAACCCGGATTTATACCGATTTATTACATATTTCCCTTAAACACGGTAAGTTTTAAAGCTCTTAAAAAATATTTGTTATTTTTGAAGATAATATCTAGGCTTTGCCCGCGCCGAAACGCAAAACGCAAAACGCGAACAAAATCGCAAAGTATGCTCCAAAAATTATTATTAACACGTTTGTTTCAGTTATTTTACAAGTTATATGTATGAAAAAAATTCACAGTATTTCATTAAATGCTGTTTAAGATAATGCTCGCGAGATTTTTGTTCTATTTTAAACGAGTCGTGTTTTATTAAACATTTTCGCATCGATTTTGTCGCTGTAAATGTTAGCGCTCACCTCTAACATTCGTAATTTCGTATCTCTCCATCTTCTTCTTTTCAGGCCCGGTTGCAGAGCCTTAATGTTTTTTGAAGTGAGTTGATGCGTAATATGGCATCAAATGTATTTTTAAACCCTTTGGTTGCCAAAATAGTGTTATATAAAATATATTGAAAATGCTCGTTTTATCGAAGTAAAGATATTTTTATTTAGTTCTCTATGTGATTTGGATTCATCAGTTTCTGCTCCAACTACGAGTTTCATTGACAAACTACTAAAAATTAGTCTATTGGGACCTTTCTTTTTTCTGTAAAATATTTATATTTTTTCCTGTCATATTGTATTACCTTGTCTTTATAATAAATAAAAAAAATTACCACCTGGTTTTGCATGAAATTTGGAAAGAAAACAGAGTATCATCATATTTTCAGACTTCTAAATGAATATCTCAGGATCGCATTGATTTTGTGAGCTAAAAATACTTGCGTACGCTTAGAAATAACAGATTGAAAAAGCTGTACAAACTTCATGACGCCAGACTTCACATTTGTTCAGTACCAAGAGTATTTGCTGCTTTAGACAAAAAACTTATTTCTGGTTTGTAGTTCGCAATTTAAAATCTTAATTTTTTTTATTGGTAATGTTTAACTTTTGTAGGACCTTTAAACATTTTTATATTATTTCTACATATTGTTCCTCTTATTGCATAAGAAAAAAATATTAATTTTAGAAGAATAAATCCTCGAGTATTT
Source organism: Limnephilus rhombicus (assembly GCA_929108145.2). Taxonomy (NCBI): domain Eukaryota; kingdom Metazoa; phylum Arthropoda; class Insecta; order Trichoptera; family Limnephilidae; genus Limnephilus; species Limnephilus rhombicus. Next base: position 29,198,777 of record OV815285.1, read on the forward strand.
TATTTATTTTAGAGAAAGTTGACAGCAAATCAGAGATTACAAAATAGTACAATAATAAGATGTTAATTATGCCAATTATGAACTTTCTACTGATGATAAATTAATATACAATGTCTGTCCTCATTTGCAATAAAATAATTTGTGATCCAAATATTAATGTGTATTTTTCTTTTTGTTTCAGATGCGTAAAATAGTTTAGAGATCTGGAGGAAATATTTATGTGAAAGACAAAATAGGGTGTGTCGAAATTATCCTTTGTGTAAATATTGAAAATACTAAATATTTACTCGTAATGTGTCGCTTTTATTAATTCTTTAGAGTTATGTAAGATTATCGAATCAATAACCGTCTAACATTAAAAATCGCTTGACTAAGAAAAGACAAAAAGTAATTCCATTAATCTCCTTGTAAAATACATACAAAAACCAATATTAACATCACTATTTTAAAACCGTCCAAAGTTTTATCCAAAAAGATACTTAAAAGGCGGTCAATTACACAAAAAAGAAACAATCAGAAATTGAAGACTGTTGAATTCTTGCAATAAACAAACCTACTTATGATTGAAGCTTACGAGATTGAAAATACAGCTAATAATAATTAAAAATAAATCTTAGCTTGCTATTATTATCATTGTATTAAAATTAACGTGATATATTAATTGTAATATATTAAAAACGCAAAAAAATTACACTTAAAAAATTGTTGTAATTTTTTCGTGGTATTTTGAGGTTAAGTTTGAAAGCCGCCCCCGCACGGCTCACGCCGCGCGGTCTTTACGCGGTCGTAGGCGGGAACCCTAAGAAACTACCCCCAACAAGTGAAGGTGCCCGCGCTAGGAACGTGGGTGCCCGAGTCTAGCCGTGGATATCAACGGGCAGGCAAGCAAGAGGGTGCAGATAGCGGCGGCACAGTCGGGCGCCAAGAGGCTGCGGCTATCACCCGCCCCGCTCCACCACCCCACGTCCCCGGATATGTCAACTGGAATGGAACTCGCGCTGTGTCAAAGCATGGATTCCGTCAACACAGCCACTACTGAGGAAGAGGTAAGTCACACAATCAATTGCAATTCTATACTGGGATCGGGTAGACAAAAATGGTTTTTAACCCGCGGAAAAATATCCTCGACAAACTATCCTACGGACAAAACATTCCCCAACAAAATATCTACTAAAATTTAACCTAACCCAACCTAATGTAAAAAAATTAGACAAAATAATACAGACATCCTGTAAAGACAATAAATTATTGTTAAAAATAATAAAACGTAAAATAAGGTTGCGTTAGGTTAGGTTAGATTTTATTAGATATTTTGTTGGAGGATTTTTTTTTTTACATTTGCTCCACACAGGAGACACCGAGGAAAACAATTTCCCTAGGGGCCTATGTCATCTTTGAGGATGCTGTGTGGAGGGTTTTTTAAGGGAAAGGAAAGAGAAGAAGATATGGGAAGGAAAAAGGTATGAGGGGTGGGTAGGAATCTGGGGTCAGTGTGGCCAGGAGTGACGGACGTATGAATCTATTCCTCACACTGCGGTGCAAGGCGAAGGGTCGGGAGAATCCGGCTGAAGAGGTCAAAATGCCTCCCTCAATCAGTCTCCTCTGATCCAGCCCGCCATGCAGTGGTTGGGCAAACGTATTCGCCACCAAGACCTAGACAAACCTGATCCCATGAACCCGGCCACCCCTGCTAAGTCACCAAACGTAGCGAACCACATGGGGTGACCTGTGGCAGGGGTGTTGGTTGGTTGGAGGTACCCATACCCGCCTCCCAAATTGTCCGAAAACCGACAAAAATGTCCGAAATTACTAGAATTGATAGATATCAAAAAATAGCCTTATGTCAAAGTACTAATTCCGTTAACACAGCCACTATTAAAAAAGATGAGAGTAACACATTGCTTCCCAAAATACTGGTTATTTTTTATGGATTTAATTTTGTAATGCGAATTCCGCACAAGAGTAACAACTGCTCTCGTCTGGAGCGAATGAGATCATGGCATCCCCTATTAGGATATGTTGTGAGACTGACGTTGGTGGAGAGGGGAAGAATTTAGGGAAATACCTGGATATTCAGATCTAGTCACCGAACACGCCTAAAACCATTTCAAGCATCGTTTCAATTACGAATTACCATCTCCAGGGCGATCCAAGAGTATCTTACACTCTGGAACGTGCCGCAAAAATACCACGTATTATTTAAAATGAATATATTGTAAAATTACACAAAATTTATCAAATAAAACCTACCTGAGCACACCGGGATTTAAACCCGTAACCTCCGGATTGCTGGTCGACGTGCCGCAAAAATACTAAGTATTATTTAAAATGAATAAATTGTAAAATTACACACAATTTATCAAATAAAACCTAGCTGCGCACGCCGGGATTTGAACCCGTAACCTCCGGATTGCTGGTCGACGTGCCGCAAAAATACTAAGTATTATTTAAAATGAATAAATTGTAAAATTACACACAATTTATCAAATAAAACCTAGCTGCGCACGCCGGGATTTGAACCCGTTACCTCCGGATTGCTGGTCGACGTGCCGCAAAAATACTTAGTATTATTTAAAATGAATAAATTGTAAAATTACACACAATCTGTCAAATAAAACCTACCTGCGCACGCCGGGTTCACACTGATCGAGAGCCTTACTCCTCAACCACGGCCGTTTTAAATCGTTTACAGTCTACAATTCGTTACTGGGATGGCAATAGGATAGAAAATATTCGTAATGGCCTTAAAGAGGTGTCCGGGGGTAAAGTGCATTAACTTCGGGAGGTGATTCTACATTATGGTAGGAGTAAAAAAGATTAACAACTTTTTCCGAAATTTCAACATTTTTCCCATACAAAAAGACGTACAGCTACTAAAAATCCTTAGTGTGAGGTACGATCTTACTTGCTGAGAGCCTGCCGGGCGCCCGACTCGATTGTGATTGGCCCGTATCGTAACAGCGGAAAATAATAAATCTGTCTAATTTTATCTTTTTACCTCAAAACTACCGCTAAAAATTGGAATTTCGAAAAAAGTTGTTTGTCTTTTTTACTTGTAATATCATGTAGAATCACCCTCCGAAGTTAAAGGACACCCTATATTTTTTGGCCGTTTTCTTCCTAAAAAAAGTACTGATTCTTTGATAGTTAAAAATACACAACCGCAAATATTTAACCAAGAAAGTATAAAAAAGTGAAACAAAAAGACACAAATATGAGTTTTCTTAGAATGTCATTTAAACTCTCGTAAAAAAAGTGTAAAATGCACAAATTCCAGAGTAATTAAAAGTCTTCCTTAATTATCTTTAGTTGAAATTATATCGGAACCGATTGGTTATCTAAGAAAGACCTTATGAATTATCTTTTTTGCCCATGCTAAAAAGTAGCGTTGCTGCCAAACCGTTCCAATTGTCATTTGCATTCTGCAAACTTGTTTAATGTGTTTCATTGCGTAATGATTAGCCAAAGCGTCTCATACATCAAATATGTTGAAAGCACGAAAAAAAGATTTATTGAAGCATTTTTCCGGGAGCCATTGACGATTGACTAAGTTGCTGTAAAAAAGACCTATCTGTTTTTTTAAATGTCACAAAGGTACTTTAGTATTGAAATGTTGTATTTGATAAAGGAACTTAAAAGAAATTCTCAGTGCCTTTAAAATTTAAGCGAATGCCTTAAAAATGTATCGAATTTCTTCGTAAATCGTAATTCAACTCAACTGACATCAGCAGGTATAAATTAAAAGTTCTTTCATTGTTAAAAAGCGTAACTTTTGATATTTGATTATCTCATGACGAAAAGAATACGCACAATTTAAAAAAATGTCTCCAGTGCAAATTATTATTTTCTCCTGAAAAAACGGGCAATTTTAAGAAGAGGTATGCGCCAGCCGGGCGTTTATTTTTCATCTCAACATTCTTTATTGAATTATTGCTTTGAATACTACAGATGGCGGGTATGAAAAATTGAATTAAAAAATGTAGGAAATTCGTGTTGGAATTTTCCGATATCATATTTCTTAAGTACACAGACGCCATCTACCCGACCAGGTGGAAAGGTCATGGAAACACAATAAAGATTTCTGAACTTTGAGAAATGGTTTTTTTCCACGAACGCCCCTCGCTATCGGAAGTGTAATTTTAATTATTGGACTTCGTCAGTTGGCATTTTTCAGTATCAAGAGTTTTTCTACTGAAAACAAATAGATTCATCAGTATTGTTTAGAATGTTTATTTACATAAGTACGTCAAATATTTCCAAACGATCCATTACAAGTTTACAAACGAATAGATTGCAATTTGGGATCAATTCTATATTCATCTTAATATCCTTTAATAGATTTTGTATTTGTTCGCTTGATTATGTTTTTACTATATTTTTTGTCCAATAAGTTCGCTAAATACCTCTTATTAAGGGGATAAATTAACAGCAAACGAGTGATATTTTTATGGAAGAAAAACAAGGTATGAACTAAATTTATAATATATATAATATAAAATGTCTTATAATTTGTGTTTAGTTAGTACTTAAATAATAAAAAAAAAACAGTTTGTCTAGGTAAAATGCTGTGATCCTTAATAAATAGTTTGGTTCATTTTAACAAATCGCTCAAAAAATCAATTTCACGGTACTTATCTATCTAAAAAAACTTGGATGGTTAGGAAGGTAAATAAAGTAATTAGTTTTGGAAACTCTGATAACCAAGGTTTTTTCAAAACCTTTCCCCAATATGTTCTAAAACTATTCAATTATTTAAAAGAATCTCAACCCTGTAGGTACTTTAACCTCAAAGGATCCGATCCCCACAAGCGTCGGCTAATTTTCCGGTCAGTTGATAGAAATTTCCACTACAGATCTTCCCCGATAGCCCCTTCCTACCCCCGCTTCTATGCCCGCCCCTCTGGAATGTGGCCAATAAAATATCAATATATTATCTCATGCGGCACAAGTTGCCCATAGGAGCCCGAGTACCCGACTCCCAACTCTCCCAGCCTCATAAATCATAATAGTCGGAAAAATATTTCCAGAATGTAGGCTTTTCCAGCAATCCCCGTAGACCTATCTATTACGAATTTTGGAAAAAGGCGCGCGCCCAAATCGAATAAGGATTCACATTTGCAGATAATATTACCGTTACTGTAATTGTTTTTTTTTTCAAACTTTTTTATTGTCCCCTTATAAAATATACCTACCTCTTATTGTTTTAATAAATAAAAAAAGCTCAGATAATCAATCATTGGTGGATGAAATTATACCATAAAAGTCATTCGATTATAATATTATCGCCAGAAGGCTTTTTTATTAACAAAAAATCAAAATTAAGATCATATTTAAACCTGTCACATATAATTTAGCCAGGAGCAAGTAAAATATTGTGTTATCATATTTGTTAATATGAAGCTTATAACATAGAATAACACAATAACTTAGTAAACACCACACAGTGGTATTTACTAATTTTAAAAGTTTTTTATTAATTTTAAAAGTTCTGTCACACAATTCCCAGACCTGACACGTGAGTTAAATAAACAAATATGATATCAGGTCCGAGTCATTTAGATACTCGCTTGTACCTAGAGTGCATGCAGTTGGAAATACTTTGTCAGAAGTAGTATATGTGTTCAACTTCACGGAATATATTTAAAAGAAAGTTCTATTGAGATATACGAAAAATTAATAAAATTTTGTTTGTATGAATATCTCACAAAAACCTCAGCTGCTCCCGTCTGGAGCCAGTGAGACTATGGCATCCCCAGTTGGGGTATGTTGTGAGGCTGAAGGTAGTAGAGAGCAGGCGCGGCCGGTGCCTCAAACTATAGGTGGTTCACCAAGCCATTCATAAAAAACGAAAGGTTGATATTAAAAAAATCTAGACATCATGCACAATTTTACATAATTTGCTAAGTATCTAAAAATATCATGTAACTGTAATAGTAAAAATATCGTGCGATGTAAAAACATGCTGATGTCTAGAGTTTAATATAGTGAATTGACCTGCCAGGTAAGTAGGTATGTTTTATGTATCTGTTTGTAAATTCAAATAATAAAAATACATATAGCCTAGGAACTCATAATAAATTGTACAACGCAACATAACTAAAACGGCGCTCTATTAATTATCCAATTATTATAGAATTATTCTGGTATCAATATTTTTAGAAGCATTTTACACTCCATTACTATTGATATTACATCTACTAGAAGATTAGTGGAAAGGGTGGGTGTGATATCCATTTAAAAATACTCAACCTTCCAAAGATACTAATAATAACGCAATAATCCAATAATAATAATTAACACAGAAGAAACGTTTCACTCTGCGGCGTGGATCGCCAATATTGCCATTTACTGTCGTGACAACTTCGATCAATGGGTGACAAACAAATAATAATGTCAAAAAGGTACATCCCAAGGGCTCGAACAAGATAATGTCACACGAGACGCATAGCTGACCCTTTGACTAATGGTTACATTTTAGAAGAGAAATATTATTACTTAATATTATCTTGTTCAAACCTTACTACCGCTGGAACCAAAGCTTCGGAATATTTCCGAAGAATGCCGAAGCTCTTCGGGTCGGCCGTGCAGCGCACGGTCAGCCGATTTTTAGTATGACATGTTTCTGACGTTTTGGGATTTTTTACTACGAGGATCATTCAAATTACAGGGCGCTTAGCTCTGGCGCGCGGTTTTGCATTGTACCTACCTCGGTTCCTCGCTCCTAGCGGGTAGCCGCCGTAACTGGCGGGTGGGAACAATGCGTTTATTTGGCCGTAATACATTGTTAATTGTTAGATTGATAAATAATTATAATTAAATTTAAAGATTGTGCTCAATTTTAACAATTTAATAAATAAACACATTACGTAGAAATACGATGAGTTGTAAAATGATGTTGAATTTTTTGGCGGTTCAGCGCCCCATTGCACGTTAGCGCCAGCCGCGCCTTGTAGAGAGGGGTAGGAGATGGGAAGAGGAAGGTGGAGAAGTACCTGGCTATTCAGATCTGGTCACTAAACACGGCTAAAGCCATTTGAAGCAACGTTTCAATTCTAAATGGTGGTCTTACACCAGGGCGATACTGAGAGTATCTTCCACTCTGGAACGTACAACAAATATATTATATATTATTTTAAATGAATTAATTGCGAATAAACGCAAATTAAACAAATAAAATTTATTTGCCCTCGCCGGGATTCGATCCCGCTACCTTTGGATTGCGAGTCAAGAGCCTTACTGCTAGACCACGCCGGTCGTGTTATTAACGTTAGCTTAAATTTATTCTTCTACATTGGCTCTATTTTATAACTTCCATATCTAATTTTACTTCTTGATCACATGTTTGTAAAAACCTGTATGGGAAAATATTTAAAATCTCGACCACCGTACTTCGCCGATTATTATTGGCATTTCTTAAGTATCACGTTTCAAAGGCATTAATAATTGAGTTATCTTTCATGTTATCTCTTCTATAATTAGAAGTAAAGCAAAACACCACACTACAACACAATTTCATGTCTTTGAAAATCTTACTGTTCTCGTTTCCTCTGAACTAATTTCAATTCTTAATAATTAATCACAGCAATTTACAGGCACAGTTGGTAAACAGATAGAAGATCAAATAATATTTGAGGCATAATATCTTCGGTTAGTTTATTGAACTGTTTAAATAATAGCTCCTGTCTGGAACGCTATTTGCTTAGGATGGCTTGTATTTGGCCCAAGGAACTAAGTGTTAACACAACTCAATGCCGGGTTTTGTTTGAATACTATTTAAAGAATCACTTCGTGTTTCTCTTTGACAAACAATACACAATACTATTGATTCCATTTAATATTTATAGTTAAATAAAAGATTGATTTATAATATTAAATATTTGATTTTATAAAATGAACAAAATTATGTCGTAAGAAGTCACTCCTAAACAAAACACTACTAAACAAGGCATTTCATAACAAGGACTGCTGAAGATTTCGAAAATGGGTATTACTGAATAAGACACTCATTGAACTGATATTTCTGAATACGACATGCATGAACATGGTGCACATTAATAAGACACGCCTGAACAAGGTTCATCTGAATAAAGCACTACCGAACAAGGCAAAACTGAATAATACACTCCATAAGCCGATATTTCTAAATAAGCCACACATGAACAAGTGAATAAGGTTCATATGAAAATGGCACCATTTAACAAGACCACACTGAATTAGGCACTTCTGCCAAAGAAATATCTAAAGCAGTAGCAACCTTAGAGTAAAGCTAAGTAAGCAAAGTTTTTAAAAAAGTATTCACGTACTCGCCTTACATAATTATCATTACAAATTTTTAGGTCATAATGCCGTGTATATTTACAGCGTTACAGTGTACTTCATCAGGGCAGGTGTACCATTGCCCGAAACGTTGGCTTTGCTAGTCTTAAAAAGAGGTCAACGTTCTAGGACAGTTTTTCAACAGAAGACTGTCTGATAAGTTTTAAGATTTTCACGGCCAAAAGCATTTTCGTTATTTGTTTTTGGGGTGTTATGCCGTGTTGCGCTACCTCCTTCTTTAGCCAACGTTTCGGACATCGTTGCAGTGTCCATCATCAGGGCAGATCCGGCAGATCCGGTAGATGTACCGGATCTGCCGGATCTGCCCTGATGATGGACACTGCAACGATGTCCGAAACGTTGGCTAAAGAAGGAGGTAGCGCAACACGGCATAACACCCCAAAAACAAATAACGAAAAAGAAGACTGTCTTTTTCCATTTCATACAAGACGCGTAAGAAGGACAGAACGATCGTCTTTGACATGCGTATAAGCGATCGCTGGGACTAGCATAAAGAAGGAAGCTCAACACAGCATAATATTCTTTTAGGCGTAAAATTTAAAATCGTATCACTCGTGTTACGTTTCGACAATCTTTTAAAGCAATTAAAACGAAACTTTTTGAAGTAAAACTTCTTTACGCACGCTTGACTTGGGGAGTAAGCTGGTGAATGCGTGACGAGAGCGTTATGAAAAGTGTCGGGCGAGGCGAACGGAAGTTGAGAGGGAGATATAAGTTAGTGAAATTTCACTTCAGTCGTGTGGTCTAAAGCACACTCGTTTTTTTTTAAATTTTGGTTAAACTTATTTCAATTAAATTAAAAGTTTATTGCACAGACTAAATATATAAAAATTAAAATATGCTTGCTTATATATATGTATATATGTAAGTTGTCTATGCGTTGCTATATTAAGCATAGGAAATGTTTGAAACTTTCAAAATACTTTCCTCCCTCGTGAAGGTTTCTGGATTATTACAAGCACATGACAATACATCTGAAAAGTTTTTTTTAATCATTTCAAAACTCTTACGAAATTATCAAAAATGACACCATTTCAAAACGACATTTTGCAAACCATCGATTGTCCAATCAAAATTGAATCTTCGAATAAACTCTAACAAATTAATGAATTTAATCGAAGTACTCACCTATGTTACTAAACAAAATCGAATATGTACTTTGAATCTAATAAAAAATTACATATTTTTTTAAAAGGGTACCTGTGTTAGGTACCAAATTTGAATGATTGTTCTTATGATATACAAAAATGAATGTTTGTAATAATTGGAATACGTGGCACGCGAGCTGTTTGAAAATCTGAATGTACAGGGACTGAATACATTATGCGCGGGAGAGGGGAAGGGGTCGCTGGAGGGGGGGTTCATGGGTGAGGGGTGAGGGTAGGCGGAGAAGTTGGAGGGTGAACGCGCGAGGGGAAGGGGACGTGGGAGGGGAGGGGGAGGCGGAAGACACGCAGGGAGAAACAATTTCTTTCTTAGTAGCATTGCCGGGAACTCGGTAGTTATTTATAAGTTATTTATATCCGATAATTTGTAATGAAAAATATCTCGATCGTTACATAGTGGATATTACACACTTCTGTGGTTTCGCGGTTAACAAACATGACATTTCTGCATTCTTACAAACTATGTATCATTCCAAATTCCAATCGTAAGTATTCAATCAATCATAATGATTGTTACAAAAAATTGTAATGACTTTTGAATTTTACTACTTGAATAGATTTTTGCACTAAACACGACTTGAGAGATAAAAAATCCAATGTCATATGTTGTGCAGCCGGGCGTACACTCTTGTCGACTTGCATTTTCAATATCCTGATTTGTATGGACAGATATTGAATTTAGTGTCTAGTCTCAGATATCGGAATATTTCAAATGCATGGAATTGTGAATTGATACGCTGAGAGCTTTTTTCGTCGTATCGTGTCCGACCGCATTTCGCTTGAATAATTTCGTAGAAATAAATACTACGCTCCTTACGTTGGTACTTGTGTGTTAATACGATATCTAAAATAATTTGGGTTATTTTGTTTATATGGAACAAATAAGTTAGGTTTTTAAGTATAGTATACTAGCTGACCCGACAAACGTTGTTCTGCCGTATAAATTATTTCAAGTGAATATTTTGGTTGTTAAATAAAAAAATAACGAATGTATTGTAAGTGTGTGGTGATGGGATCCATGACAGAAAGAGGAATGGAGCGCTGTAGACGATGATCGCCGATAAAAACAAAAACAAAAAACACCAACTAAAGTAGGAAAATGAAATGAAGAAAATCAATTCGAATTTCGAAGAGCAATTGAGTGTACGATATTTTTTGTCAGTCCGTCTTTAGCCAACACAAATAAGCCCGATGGTTTGCCCACGCGAGAACATGATGCCGAATGAAATATCAAAATGTGAATGTCTTGCACATGTGTGGTTGAAAGTTCGATGCGGCGGACGTAGCGCCATCTGTCATTCAACAACATAAATAATTTCGTTCTGTTTGAAATATGAAAGACGGTTAAATTGTTCATAGAAAAACATTAAAATCGCGATTAAAAAATGGGAGGGTGGGAGTGGGAGGGTTAAAATTTGGGATTATAGGTATTTTTTGATGCCAAATAGGAAAAAATACAAAAAAAATGTCCAAAAATTGGATTTTTTTTTCTCGATAGGGACACCCTAATCACCTAGCGGTATGAAATACACTTTAAAACCTATTCTAATACCTACCAAATATACATAATTTTTTTATAAAAATCGGTCAAGCCGTTTCGGAGGAGTTGCGACCACGAACACCGTGACACGAGATTTTTATATATAAGATTATATACTCAAACACGTATTTAATTGAACAGCATGTTCCAATAGAGTGCCATGGTTCTGCCTGTTCCTGGCAGTAAGACTATTTGGGCGGCGTCAAAATAAAATGAAATATTAACAAGACTTGGTAATCTTTAGTTACTGCGCCAATTTTCTCACGATATACATTTGTCGTTGGTATTTTCTTATTCTCTCTTCACAAATTGCGTTACATGCAGCAATAGAATCTGTGATTCTAATTATTGGAATCTTGAGTCTAAGAGTGCTAAAAATCGGTTTGATAAGAATATTTAATTTATTTATTAATATATTTTATTTTATTTATTTATTAATCTTAAATTACCCCAAATGGTCTTTTATGCTTGTAATTATAATTATAGTGTGCTTATAATTTAAAGAACATATAAGGTCAGAGCAGTTGACCGGAAATCAGAAGGACGCGGGTTCGAGTCCCGTCGGCGGCATGTATCTTTTCTCGGGAGATTTTTCAATGTAGATGAGTGTTTCAGGCTAATAATTTATTATTACTTATAATAATTGTTACCCTTTGTGCTATTCATAGAAATCTTGTCTTAAAACATTAATTTATCAATTAAAGAATAATAACATATAAGTACATAAAAATGTACAATATTTGGCAAACACAATACGCCTTTAAATATTTTAAATGTTAATATATATTCAATCACAAACAAAACATCAATACTTAAAGTAGACATTTTCCCTTTTAAAATTAATCATATTTTCAATCTCAGTAATTTCATGCGGAATTTTGTTTTAATGTTGGATTGGCGATTAATAGATTTAGAATTTGGATTTGGAAAATTATTGCTTTCTCTGAAATTAAATATTAACCGGTAGTTCTTTAGATATTTTCTTTTTCCCAACCATGAAACATCACCCGATGATATTTGACTTTCAAACAAATTACACAACATAAAATTTGTGTTAGAATATTCGCATTTTTCCATACAGCTTTGACCTCTACACTGAACATAAAGAATACAGAATAATGAATTAATCATAATAACAATTCATAAAAACACCCTTCACACAAAGACATTTCATTCGTATCCATCATTCCCAAAGAGTCCCGCCCTACCCCTGTCCGGCGTGGTCACCCTCCCGCCCTACCGCCCCCCCCCCCCCTGCCCAACCGCCCCCCGCCCTACCGCCACCCACCCTACCGCCCCGCCCCCCGCGGTGAGATTGATCGCTGCGGTGTCACTCACCGCTAATTAATGGTCACCAGAGGACTTATTTAAATAATCAATTACTTTTTTAACGAGGGAAAGTTCACCCGAAATGTGCGCAATTTTTGAGTCGGGTAAAAGCTCAAATTCCTAAATTCACAAACAAAAATATTGAGAAATTTTAAAAGCTCGTTATCTTCCGTTTTCGGTTAGAATGTTTGAGCAATCTTTTCCTTGTGTGTAATTGGATCAATAGCTTCGTTAAAAAGCTTATTTTTATGAGAATTTTGTTTTCATTTGGAAAAAAAGCTTTTATTGAATTTGCGAATACGCGAAAGTTATTTATAAACAGTTTAAAATATAAATCGACTCTATTATAAGTATGAGTACCTACTGGTAGTTTCGAGGAAAAATAATGATGTATGTACGTGAATACTTTGAATGAATGAATGGATTTTAAACTAGTAACTCCGTGATTCAATATTTTGAAACAAAATACCGCAACTTTGTGCACATCTCTGTGTTATAACATCACGCAAACTGGTTAACCAACGCATACCGTAAAAATTGCAAGTAAAGTTTTTATACTCTTACATTAATAATTACGTTATAAGGCGTTAATTTAACTTTTTAATAGTATTTTTTTATTAATTTAAAATATGTAAACAATTTTGGCATGATACCCAAACAATTGGTTTATATCTGAAATCAGTTGGAATTTTCTCACAAATTCAAATGCTATACGCCATTTTATGAATTTGTCTTTAAAGTATTGATTTTCATTAGTAATAAAAAAGCATTATAAAGCTCTCACAGGACCACGAAAACAAAAAAAAGGCCCATTAAATTTAAGCACTTTGTTTCTACTGACAATTAAAACAACCCCGTTGAAAACAAATGGATATTTAGTTGGATTAACGGCTCGAAATAACAGAATATTAGTGCCGACATAACTGGCCCGAAAGCCTTGAAATTTCTAATCTGTTTACCATAAATGGACATTAATTTTTATGGGCGGTGGTAGGGATATTTCAGTTAAATATTATGCTTATCGGATTAATAAATGCCGGGTGCAATAGCACGCATGCGCCAATGATAATGTGGGATTTTATTGGGACATAAATATTTTATACATCGTTAGTTGTCTAGCGATGCTTGGGTCGAACAAAATCAATATCATTTGTTTGGAAGGGAAGCAACCAACAAGTTTCCCAATTATTTTAATGTAGGCTTAATTTATTTGGAATAATATTGTATTTATTCCGGTGTTAGACTCCAAATAGTCAAATGATTTACTTGAGGAAGCTGTCTTATTTCGTGGAATGAATAATTCGATTACATTCAATGAACGGTTTAACATGAAAACAAAATGCTTCATTGTCAAATTGGACAATATTTCCGTCTTTAAATGGAATGGCATTTATAACTCCATTTCGGGATAAGAGCAGCATTTTTTTCTTAGAAAAATATAACTTGCAAATTTACTTCAAAAATTTACTTGAAGTTAAAACCTGATACGAGATCCAAAACTGTTTAGTCTTGTTTTTTAATACTTGAAAATGCTATCACAAACAATTTCGCGTCATGTCTATTATTTTTCGCATTTATTTTTGACGGCATCCGTGGTACTGAGGTAAGTCTTTCGACTCACAATCCGAAGGTCGTGGGTTCGAACCCGGCATGCACAAATAAATTTTATTTGATTAATATCTAGTATATTTGCGGCATGTTCCAGATTGAAAGATACCCTCAGTATGGTCTATTCAAAATTAAAACGTTGCTTGAAATTTACCGTGTTTTCCACCAGGTTTTACCGTGCCAGGTACCTCCCAATGCTCCGCTTCCCCATCTTATTCCCCTCCCCATTACCCTCAGCCTCACAACACATTACAATCGGGGACGCCAAAGTCTCACTGGCTCTAGACGGATGCAGCTGGAACCTGGAACTCTTGTGAGGTATTCATATAAAAAAGGAGTTTTTCATGAAGAAAAATAAGAACAGTCTTACTGCAAAAAGGAACACAACTATAAGGATGCCAAGAAAATCCTATTTTAATATTATAAAGGCGAAAGTTTGTATGTATGTTTGTTACTCTCTAACGCAATAGATACTGAATGGAATTTAAAAATTCTTTTACTAATATAAAGCCACATTATTTGCGAATAATATAGGCTGTATATATTGGTAAGCTCTGACGTTATGAATATGCTCTGGCGTTATGAAATTATTTATTATACGTTTATTGTCCGGACGAAAAGCAAAGCGTTACTAAGTAATTGATTGACGTGCGCTGTCATTTTGTTATTTGTTTAGGTTACTATGGAGATCCCCTTGATAGTAAAAATTCAAATACGTTTAAAATCTAACATTATAAATGTCTATTCTTATATTATAAATGCGAAACTGCGCGTGTTTGATTGTTACGTTTTAATAGGTGGTACGCGAGCTGTTTGAAGAATGAATGTAACGGGTATGGGGGATGTGTGTGAGTGGGTGGAGTGGAGGAGGCGGAGTGGGAAACCCCCTAATACTATGCGAGCGAAGCGGGGGGCAAAAGCTAGTCAAAAATGTTGCAATTGGATCGATTTTCAATATTACAAAAAAATAATTCCTTAGTTAACGGTACTGCTTAAATATGCAAATTTAGATGCACTAACCCATAAATAAGTACTGCTTTCAAACTTAATAATATTACTTTTTGGTAGGTATAAACATTTATGAATAGTAAGTAATGTTTTAGTTATTTATTTATTTATTTATTAATTTACGGGCAACAGTCCATTAAAAACATAATAATAACACGAATAAAAAAAATAAAAAAAACAGAGATGACAGTGAAGGGAGAGCACATAAAAATTAATAGCAATGACAATATAAAATATAAAAAGTACATATAGAGACACTACAAGTCAAAACATGAAGAAGCATTTAAATATTGCGTAACGACTGCCGAAAGTCATTTAGTTTTACACCAAAAAAATCAATGCTTTGACTTGCGTTGACAAGTCTCGACATTCTGGATAAGGGAGAATGGTATCCGTAATTAGTAGAATGTTGATTGAGGAACAGCAATTCATTATTTCGAAGCCTACGGGAAGGGATGTTAAACTGGATGAGTTGTAACAATGCAGGTGTATCTGTAATACTGTTGATAATTTTAAATATGCAAATTAGATCAGAGTCCTTTCTACGTTTTTCTAAAGAAGAAATGTTTAAAATGTGTTCAATTTCATCATATGAGTACTTGCCTCTTTCAAGACCCAACCTCCAAGCAATTCCTCTTAGGAAACGATGTTGTACGGATTCGATGTGACAAATGTGGACAGCGTAGAAAGGAGACCAAATGACACTAGCATATTCAAGGTGAGGGCGAACCAGCGAACAGTAAAGAGTTTTAAGTGTACTTATATGTTTGAAGTCAGAGGTAATTCTATGAATGAAGCCGAGTAGTTTAAGTGATTTATTTACGATATTATTTATGTGATCACGGAAAGAAAGTTTGCAGTCTAGAGTGACCCCAAGGTCCTTGATAGATGTGACAGTAGATAGACAAACACTATTTAGTTTATAATCAAACTGAATAGGTTTTTTGGTTCTATAAAAGGACAAAATTTTGCATTTATCAACATTAAGTTCCATGCAGTTAATTTTGCACCAATCGTTAAATGAATCAATATCAAGTTGAAATAGTAAACAGTCAAGGTGGGATTTAATAATCTTAAGAATCTTATTATCATCAGCAAATAGCCAGAAACGTGTGTGAGAAAAAACTTTTGTGATATCATTAATAAAAAGGTTAAAAAGAAGCGGGGCCAAATGGGCTCCTTGGGGAACGCCGGAAGTTACATCAATGTTAAAGGATTCAAAGTTATTTATTTTAACCCTTTGTTTTCTATCTGTCAAGTAAGAGTGAAAGAATGATAACAAAGGGTTTCTAATGCCTATAGCATAAAGTTTGGCCATGAGAATACGGTGATTAACTTTGTCGAAGGCTTTGGAGAAGTCAGTGTATAGAACATCAACCTGAGTGTTATCTTCTAAGGCTTTCACAATGGTACTTGTAAAGGAAAGTATATTTGTTGTTGTAGATTTCGCCGATCTAAATCCATGCTGTTCCTCAATTAGAACACTTTTGAAAACAGGAGTAATTTTCTTTGTAATTATCGACTCAAATATTTTTGGAATATTAGATATAATTGATATCGGTCTGTAATTTCCAATATTCGACTTGTTTCCGGACTTAAAAATGGGTCAAATATATGAAATTTTCCATGAGTCAGCAAATGTTCCAGATGAAAGTGACAAGTTGTACAACATACAAATTGGGTTAGATAGTGTATATTTACATTCTTTTAGCAAGATTTCTGGAATGTCATCAGGTCCGGTACTTTTTTTGTTAGAGAGATTATTTAAGGATTGGTAAACCTCCTTAAGTGTAATTTGGCAATCATTTAAGTCAATATTATGGTCATAGTTAAGTGGAGGGATGTTGCATGATGCATCAGAATATACAGAGAAGTGTTTGGCAAAAAGGTTGGCGATATCATGGCCGTTAGTAGCATGAGTTTCATAATAATACATACTTGAAGGAAGATCATTATCAGTACGCTTTTGCGCAACAAATTGCCAAAATTGTTTAGGATTTTGCAGTAACTAGTAAGTAAAGTTAATTTGTCAACGCGGAGAAAGTATACTAGCGTGCATAATTATTATGTGTTGGTTCTGAAAACAATTGTTTTTTTTGTGTTTTTCCATTTGGTTGCTATGTGCTTAACTCTTTTGTGTTTCGTGAAACGAATAAAGATAACAGTTTTTACATACAGGAGGCATATTTATGGCGTTACAGTTTTTTTTTCCATATTGGCATGTTGAGTAAATGGCATGATTGTTTCACATTGGAACTTATTTACGAAACCAATAAATTTTATTTTACATTGTGCTAGTAAATTGAATATCTGAAATTACAAAGGCATGTCGTATTATTTAAAGTGAAATAATAAAAATTCGTAAATTTTTAACCTAAAAATAATAATAATAAATATTCCCTTGCAATATGAGTGGTGAAGATAAATATGAGGGATGTAAGTTAACTATTCCCAAAATTAAATTAATATGAAGTTTGTGCCGCAAAAAGCATGTTTTTTGGATTGTCTAATTAGAGGGGTTATTCAGCGTGTTGAATGTTCACTTGCCAACAATTTTTTTAGCGAAATTAGTAAACGCGCACGTCCCGATAAGACGAGAGGTTCTGGGTTCAGGTCCCAGTTAGGACCATTACATTTTTCTGTGTCTTGTTATCTTTCATATTTTCGATTAGATTATTGTTATCTTCTTCTTCAATAA
Organism: Limnephilus rhombicus; assembly: GCA_929108145.2. Lineage (NCBI taxonomy): Eukaryota > Metazoa > Arthropoda > Insecta > Trichoptera > Limnephilidae > Limnephilus > Limnephilus rhombicus. Next base: position 29,216,463 of record OV815285.1, read on the forward strand.
TATATATATATATTTTCGTTATTTGTTTTTGGGGTGTTACGCCGTGTTCGCTACCTCCTTCTTTAGCCAACGTTTCGGACATCGTTGCAGTTACCATCATCAGGGCAGATCCGGCAGATCCGGTAGATGTGTGTGAGATGTGTATACATATTTTTTTTTTCAAAAGAAGCAAACACATTGTGACTTGACATTTTAAATAAATAATAAGTAAATACTATGTTTTAAGTCACTTTATTGTTATTTTTCGTCTACCGGTTTCGGTACCTCCGTACCATCATCAGGACTGAATATAAAAATACTAACAAATTTATAAAATTAGTAACCCTTAACCAGTCTCTTCCGATACTGCCTGCCATGCGTGGGCAATCGTAACCGCTGCCAAGACGTAGACAAACCTCACCCTATGAATACGAGCACCTATGCTATGTCACCAAACGTAGCGAACCACTTGGGGTGGCCTATGGCAGGGGTGGTTGCTTATCCAATAAATGGTTCTGGCGGCGGTGCCCATAGCCGCCTCCCGGTAATAATAAAAATACGGTACTTAGAAATTAGTCATAATTAGGCATAAAAAACCTTAACCTGTAACTAACTAACATCATTATTCAGAGCATGCAACGCTCAACGTTTTACGTAAAACAAAGCAAAAGTCATCAAATTACTTATTTGTTTAATAAAGCACAGTAAACGTGAGATTTCCCATTATTTTTATAAAACAGCAATCATCAATCATATTTATATTATGAAGGGCGTTTACCCACACGTCCTTCAATAAACATTTATTTCGATAAAATTCACCCTGTATCTACGTACATTGCGTGTTCATGTAAATGTGCTCCATATGTGTTTTATACATATATGGTTATATAATCTGCGCTAGTATTGGTGGCGTATTACAACTCACCCACACAGGCCCTCGTTTCCACCTTGTAATCTACTAAAACGGAGCGGGGAAGGAGAAGGGGTGGGTATGGAAAAAAATCAATATCACCACCAAAAGACAACACGCGAGTGTTTTCCTTTGCCTTTCAATTTTCGTTAGAGGTTAATATATTTTTTAATAATTTTCCATCCACGCAAAAAACCCGCGTATAAAATTTACGAAAAATTTATGCTTCAGACAATCTTTAGTTAACTGTAGACAGACTTACTTATTTGCATTTAGGTACTTTTATAACCTTTCTTTATTATAATTAATTTATTCCTTGTAAATTCTTATTATGAACTTGAATATTTTTAGATGTATTGTCACCACAAGTTAGAAAGGTCTAGAAGTAACTGAATAACTATATTCTGACTCTTTAATATGAAAAACAAACTTCTAGAATTCTAGAACCTTTTTATATAATCTAAGTAAAGTTTTATATTAATTCAGTTTATTAACTGTTTATGTGTTTAATTCTCAGAACTTCATTTAATTTAAAAAATATATAATGTTGTTTTTAAGTTCTGCTAGTATTTTAGTTTTTGAAGTATAACTTCTTTACCGCCGTTAGTGATTTGAAATTCGGATAAAATGGAAATGCGTCACAACTCACTTCTACACAAATACTCGGTTCTAATATAGTGCGGTAAATTCGCGCTATTTTTTTTTACGTGAGCTCCACACAGGAGGCCCTGAGGAAAATAATTTCCCTCAGGGCCTATGTCATCTTTGGGGATGCTGTGTAGGGGTTTTTTTAGGAAAGGAACGAGAGGAGAGTTCTCGGAAGGAAAAGGATTTAAGGGGTGGGTAGGAATCTGGGGTTCAGTGTGTCCTGGTCATCCGCCTCCAAGACCTAGAAAAGCCTCACCCCATAGCGCGTGCCTTCGATAGAGCAGTGGGCAAGGCGCCTGACAAGTCTCAGCGGCCAGAGAGGCAGACATCAAGGGAACGGGGGTTCGAATCCTACGAAATCCCAAAAAAATTTTTTTTTGTGAAATCAATATCCAATCTTTAAACCACTTTAAAATAAACAGGCAAAAGAAAGAGATATCTAAGCTTTCTAGTTTCACTTCTACCGTGTGTGAATTACACACTCTGATTTTTTTGTACTATTGTGACAGCATTTTCGGCTTACAATGCCATTTTCAGATTGTGGTTAGACCACTTTGAGACCACTTATTTATATATTTTTTTAAATATTTTTTTTAATTTTTTTATTAGTAATAGAAGGTACATAAATTACAAATAAATTTTATACAGTAATTAATTACAAAGTAGATATATTTGATGTACCCCCATAATTAAGCAAGGCTTGTGTGTATGGGGGGGTGTTATTGTTTTGCTTTTTTTATATCATTCAGTTTATTTATATCACATTTAACTTACAATTTAAACGAAGTTTTCAGTATAATTTTTAAGGTGAGTTTTAAAATTGTTTATATTGGTATTCATGTTTCTAATTTTTTCTGGTAATGAATTAAAAAATTTTGCTCTGAGATATTTATGACTCAATTGTCCAATTTTTTTTTTTACATTTTGGAGTGGGAAGTATTGATGTTTGTCTAAGACTTCTGTTATTTTTAAATGGTGCAACTTGATTTTTAATATTATCTTTATAAATTTGTAATATTGCATGATAAAAGTATAATGCACTTAATTTTCTGACTTTAATTTTTTTGAATAAAAGTTCTGACGAATATGAGTATGGTTTTTTTAAAATTGTTTTTATTATTAGTTTTTGTGATATGTAAATTGTTTGTGTTTGATTTGTATATGTACCGCCCCATCCTATAATGCCGTATTGTATAATTGATTGACAGAAAGCGAAGTATGTGGTTCTAAGTAATTTTTCGTTTAAAATATCTCTTAAACATCTAAATATATATGTTAGTTTCCTTATTCTGTTGTTCAGAATATTTATGTGTAGATACCATTTTAAACGCTGGTCTATTGTTATGCCCAGGTACTTAATATCAGTTTTGCTTTCTATTTTTGAACATGATATATTACATTTGTGGTTTTCTGTATTTGTCACAGAGTGGATTATTAAGTTTATTTCTTTAGGTGTTTCTTGTTTTTTAATGAAAAATGGCAAATAATAGGTTTTTTTAGAATTTAAAGTCAACAGGTTTTTATCAAACCATAATTTTAGTGCATTGATATCTGTATTTGCCATTTTGTTTAATTCAGACCAGGTGTTTGCTTTTAGTAGTAGGACTGTGTCGTCAGCGTAGGAGACAATGTCTCCATATTTAGAAATATTGAATATATCATTGACATATATAATAAATAACAATGGTCCCAAAACTGTACCTTGGGGTATTGAAAAATCGCTATATTTTGAATCGCTGACTTGATTTAGTAATTTTACTTGTTGTGGTCTTTCATGTAAATAACTAGCTATCCAAGCTAAAACTTTCCCATTAATTCCTATAGATTTTAATTTATTTATTAATTTTTTATGTGATATGCTGTCGAAAGCTTTTTTCAAGTCTATAAATATTCCGATACATTTTTTATCGGAATCTAGGGCCGTATATAAATAGTTGGTTATTTTTGCTATCGCGTCGTGAGTACTTGTATTTTTTTTGAAGCCGAATTGATTATCATTAATTATTTTATTTTCATCTAAGAATGTCCAAATTTGTTTTTTTACAATTTTCTCATATATTTTTGATATATTTGATAGAAGGGAAATCGGGCGGTAATTTTGTGGGTCTTTAGGACAGTCTGTTTTATAAATGGGAGTTATAATTGCTCTTTTGTAATTATTGGGAAATTCGCCAATATATGATTCTAAATTTCAATTTTGAAGATGCCTATATTGATTTATTACCTGTTAATCAAACTTATTGAGAAAATAATTGTGACTGGGTACTTTAAATGGGTTTTCGTTAATTCAATAATTGTATTTGAAACGCTATTAATCAAGGCAGTTATTACAATAATGTTTCACACGAATGAAATCAATTGAAAGCCTTAATGCGGAGTTTTAAAAACATTTAATTTTAAATAAACTCTGGTTTGTTTGAAGTACGAAACGATTAAAACATGTTTAATATTACATTCATAAATGTGTAATTTTAAAATAACAAATGTGGAGGTCGTATTGATAAAAGTTAATAAGTTCAATTTTTCAAATTACTTATCGCACGCAAATTCAAATGAAAAACAAATATGTACTTACCTATAATTAGTTTTTTAGTACCTATTGGGAAAATGCTTTATTGAGTGGCTACCTATGTGAAAAAAAAATCACAATCATTTTGAATACTGCCTTACCTTAGGTAAAAACCTGCAATAAATACGCTTTAGAGAAAAAATAAACATGGGAAAATGTGTGACAGACAAATTCCAGGAACGGTATTTGTAATAACAGAGATATCGCGTTGCCTTTATTAACTTCGTATTATTTTATTTCTCTCGTTTTTCACATGCTTTGAAAGGAAAATCAATCCAGTAGGAATCATAATGATTCGTACTGGATGATTCCGGTGAACAACAAATACCTTTAAAAATATTCCTTTGTTTTTGTGGCACTGGTGAAGAAGCAAGATAGTATTATCATATTTAATTTCTTTTTACATCTATGATATCAAATAAAAAGATTTGAAACCTCGTCTCTAGTCGTCGCGTCGCCACGATTTGTTCAAGATTTCACACGGCAGAACAAATGTTGCAGCGTTGCAGCACAGCATGACAAGAGGAATGCTGCTATTGAAAGAAATTTATATCTAGTAGGTATCATTATGGTCTCAGTGGTCGAGGTGTAAGACTCTCGACTAGCAATCCAAGGGTCACGGGTTCAAATCAATCGAATTATGATTTTTCACAACTTAATCATTTAAAATAATCAGATATATTTGTGGTACGTTCCAGTGTGAAAAATACTCTGTGTCGCTCTGATCTAAGACCACCATTCATAATTTAAACGTTGCGCGAAATTGTTATAGCCGTGTTTGGTACTAGATCTGAAAAGCCAGGAATTTTCCACCGTTCTTTTCCCCACCTTCTTCCTCTCATCTCTACCTTCAGCCTCACAACATACTCCAATTTGGGATGCCATAATCCTACTCCAGGCGATTGGGAACAGGTGGGACTCATGGGCGGTATTCACATAGAATTGTGTCCCTAAATCCATAGGTTTATTTGTTTATTTTTCGGAACATAGTAGGTCTCATAGAAATCGTTGTGGCTCCTTTAATAACGTGGTTAGAAATTCGATCTAAAGGACGTTAGAAAAAGAAAATATCCGTTTTATATTCAAATCTAAAAGTTAACACAAAATAATTAAAAAGTACACCTTAATGAAATAAAACTTACCGCCCGTAAGTTGGAAAAAATTACGAGAATTTGGAAATTTTTAAACAAATATTTTTACATGAAACGACAAAAAAGTGAGTTGAAGATAACGTTTATAATACATTTACCTAATAAAATCTGTGTGCTTTTTTTTGGTATCAGTATTTTTAGTTAGAAAAAACGTAATGTGACCCATTTTAAATACTTATATATGTTTGCATTAAAAATTTTGATATTTAAAAAATTATAGGTATGTTTATTTCGAATTATAAAATTTGAAAGCATATTTCATCACCTTTCAAAAACCGTTTTTAGTTTTCGGATGCCTTCAGAAATATTTATGTGTCCATTTATTTGGATATTATTAAAAACGGAAATATTTTGCCAAAATAGACCTTCGGTCAAAAAAGGCCCAAGGCATACGAGGTTAAATTCAAAATTCAAAAAAACATTTATTGCATAAAAATACAGAAAGTGTAAAAGGTAAAACTTATAAGTACATTCTATTTCTTCCAGAAGTTAAGAATGTTAAAATAAGAAATATCGTACTATTCGTACTTATTGTAAATGGAGGGTTAATATGTTGCACAATAATAATAAAACAAATAATATAATATTATTTACGCAGAGCAACTACGGTTTAAATAATGATATTTTATTACTGGTTTTTACCAAACATGATACAAATAAATAACTCTTCCAGAATATTACATATTCTAAAAAGATTGCTGTAGGTACACTTTTTTCTTTTTTATTCTTAAAATACGTAGTGAGGTAGAAAATTGTGAAATTACTCTCAAATGAGTAGAAATCTTGTCTAAAGGGAGGCATTTTTTCTGTCTGTTAGTAATATGTTTAGCAAGAAGAATGCTCATTATTTATCCCAGTCCCTGAGGCAGAAATAATGCAGGAAAGCGAAAACAGAAAACGTGCGGTCAGTCAGGACTACCCATAATATGAGTACAATCCCAGGAAAGCAAGACAATGTTTTGGCGGTGACCGGACAACTAAGAATGAACTCAACTCTACACCTCCTTAGTTTAGGTTATGGCTTTTATTAAATTTTTTGGTTTTGGCAAATATTCTTCATATTAAGTTTAAGTTTTGTAAGAGAATCCATAACATTGTTTTGACGAAATCCTTTCTCATATTAAACGATTGAAAAATGTGACAAAAACAAGCATTTTACAAGCTCTCTACTGAATCGTGATGAACGTTGCTAACTGAAAATAGTGGCAAAGATATAGAAATTCTCCAGCTCCATTGTTGAGATCACTGAAGAAGCAGAATTATGAAGTTTATTGTGGGGGTTTTCGTGTACCCGAAAAGAGATAATTATTTTCTTACATAGTAAAAAATTATCAAAAATTAAAAAAAATCGAAATTCTTTTCTTGACCAGATGATCGACTCAATTTGTATATCTGAGGCGTAGGTGTTTGTAATGTTGAGTATTTCCTTATACTCAACAAAATTCTGTAGGGAACTTCTCAAATAATATTAGGTTAACGATAACAACAAACTGGTTTATTTAGGGTTTACGTATTTATAATATTTAAAGCTGCAAGTCAGCCGACCTGTCTACACGAGAGGGAAAAGAGATGTGACGGCTCGCTTATCGGAGCTTGTGATGTTTGCACCCATCTACATGGGTACCCCTATCGGCCATCGGGAGAAGCACTTCCCTGCTGACATCTGACGATATCACTTGGAAGCTTTCAATAAATTACAGTGTTTCTTAGTTTTCTTTCAAATTAGAACCTATAGATCACATTTCTAAGAAATAAGATCGTGACACTAAACGCATACAACTTTCACAGTTAAAATGCGCTTTCCGATGCCGACAATATTTTAGAGCTTTGTTATTTCATTTATAACCTCGTACGTTACTTATCTGTATGAGAAAGTACTTTTTCACCGCTTCAAATCATTAGGTGCTTACAGGATTATCATCGCGTATCTATTTGCCAATAGATATGTTCCCTTTGGAGGATTATCCCGCCGATAGGACGCCATTTGTATCGCGAGTAAAAAGCCTTTCTGTGTAATTGCCTTGTTTCCAGTCCCGAGTACTCGTTTAATCTGCAAAGACGCGGTTTAAAAAGGACTTACTATTTATACCGCTGAATGCGCGACAGAACTAATCCTAGGATGCAATTAATTGAAATAATCCGAGATTAATTATATCTACGGTCTGATAAAGAAGAGTAGAAAAAATAGAGGGCGTTGTGATCGTTTAAATTGCTTTAAATGGCAACATCAAGATATTTTGAAGTTTAAATTATTTATTTTTAAAAGTCGCTATTTAGTAAGGGGATTCACAACTGATAAACAACCGTTTACCATCCAAAATTAGTTGTTTATCAGTTGTTCATAATTTGAAACATGTTTATTAGTAAGGCTGTTTGCATACACAGTATAAATAAATCAGTGAGGTGATTTTGCATCATATTTGAAGGTTTGAATTTGTTATTTTATAAGAGAAATAATTGCATTAAAGTCAATTTTTTTCTGTTAAATAATAAACCAGATGTTAATTCAAAATAAGTATATGCAAGGGCGGCATACGCAACAAAAATTGTCAACAATTGAGTTAATAAAATACTAATTTCAGTTGTATGTGCGTCCTGCATAACTCTGGTCCAATGAAATCTAATTTGCTTAGAATTTGAGTGTCATTTTCAAAATTGGAATCCATTTTGCAAAAAAATTCGTAGAAGCGATGAAGTACCTACTGGAAACTGAAATAATTTTAAACTTAGAACCCATTTTTCAAGGATTCATACTATCCGGTGATTTTTCACGGGTCTTCGATAGTGTAATTATAAAAATGGATAATTTGAACCTATAGTTTCGTTTTGTGAAAATTCCTTCAAAAAATTAAAATGTCAAGCTTAATCTTATAATTGAATTGGTTCCAAATTTGTCTTTACCATAAGACACAAAAAATGTTCCACCTTATTAAATCTCTACATTTTATTGCCAAAATGTATGCGTGTAGTATGTACAGTAACATTAATCTAATGAAGTATGTTGAATTGATGCAACAAAGAATACTTTTTTAAATACATCCATTTGAATATCACTTTTTTTTCTTGATTGAATGAATGAACGAAGCAGAATCTTGGAAATGGAAATTAACCCACTTCCCGATCGAGCTGAAACTTGACAGATATACTCATTGATGACAAAGCATTCTTTCAACTTTGGGTATCATTCATTTACACACATGAACAGACTCACCCATTTCTCTGAAATTGGCTACTAGTCGGCCCAAAAGATTGCGCAACTAGGTCGAAAATTGAAAATAGGTGTATTATAATAAAAGTAGTACTTAGTTTTTCACAAGTTATTTTTTTGTTCCGCTCACTGCGAATAGATGACTCCTTTAAAGTATTTTAATGCTTAGTGTTATTTAATCCGAAACACGTTTGTTTTAAAAGGGTTGATCCCGTTTTGTTCCCTTTGTAGGATTATTTTTAAATTAATTCATTCTCCCGTCCCTTGTCCCTTCCTGTCCATGGATATGACTCCTTCTACTTCCTGTCCACACTTTAGTTCATTGTCCAAAATGTTTTGGAAAATTAGCTGTGTTTACAATAAAATACGTTTTTCAAAATTAATTTAATTTTCATGTCCATCACTTCACAGTGAAGAACACAGTTTTCCTACGACCATAATAAGAGGGTTATTTATTTTTCCGGGTTATAAGTTATTGTTAACTTTCCTTTGTCTTGTTTTATGCTAACCATCACTCAGAGATCTATTGTCTTTTACTGACGTTATTGTTTCGTTAAAAATAAAATAAATATATTCAAACAACTTTACGACAGCTGTTCTTCATTGATAATGATGTTTTAATGACATAAAATAGCAAAAATTACTTGACGCATTAAACCATCCAACTTTACAGTAAAATCATTTTAAAAACACTTTGTATAGAGTAAGAAAGTTGAGATTTTTAAAGATTCCACAGAACAATAAAATTAGTCAACTATATTAGGTGCTTGCACAAATGGCCAATGAAAATATGCTGTTTTAATAGGAGAATACAAAAATAAATATTTTTGGATTTAATCAGAAAGTATTTATTAAGTCAGGCCTTGAAGGCTTTTGCCTGTAAATACATTATAATAAAAATCCGTGCAAAAGGCATGCAGAGTGACAAGAGGTGCACTTGACTTACTTTAACCAGTGATTCCTGACATTAATTGGAGTAAAAATGTAATTGAAATTTTTGACTCTGATGAATTTATTTTTTATGTTTTTTCAAATTGTTTTTCTTCAAAAGAAAAACAAAAACTTACAATTGCTATCACTGGTCACTTAGCCAAGTAACTGCCCAACCCCTCATCCTGACTGTAACGGTCCAATACCTATTGATTGTTATGCTTTAAGACAAAAAAGGATAAAAAATATCACTGAACACCAAAATTTTATTAACATTTTTGAATTCAAATAATGTCCGGAAACAATGGTTTAATTAAGTAAGTGTACGTCATTTAACACGCTGTGTAATAAAATAATAACAACAGCACAAAAGAAGTAGGTACAGTTTAAGTATTCAGTTTTTACATGTAGCTTCATCATCATAGAAAGATGAACGATGGCGTATTAAAAAATATCTAAATAAATAAATAGAAATTACTTTGTTTTACGTCACTTTATTGTTATTTTTTCCCGCCTACCGGTTTCGGTATATAAAAATATAAAAAGTATTTTATATTCAGTCCTGATGAAGGTACGGAGGTATCGAAACCGTAAACGGAAAAAAACAATAAAGTGACGTAAAACAAAGTATTTTCTAATTATTATAAGCAATAATTGTCAGCCTGAAACACTCATTTACATTGAAAAATCTTCCGAGAAAAGATACTTGCCGCCAACGGGACTTGAACCCATGTCCTTCTGATTGCCGGTCGGATGCTCTGACCACTGAGCTATGGCGGCTTATCTAATACCCGCCAAATAATTCAATATATAAAGTATTTTCTTTTTATTTATTTAAAATGTCAAGTCACAATGTGTTTGCTTCTTTTGAAAAAAAAAATTAAAAAATATCTGCTTAGCATAATAACAACAGAATGAAAGAAGTAAGTAGGTACTGTATAAGTATATAGTTATAATTTATAATTTAATCCAGCCGTAGGTACTGAGTGAACAGTGCAATCTAGTCTGCTAATGTCAGTAGGTATGTTTGTTATTATTGTTGTTAAAAACAGGTATGATTGGGTGTTTTATAGAATATCAAATAAACCAATTTCGGTTTAAGCGTGAAATCTAGTTGAATTGCTGGTGTTTAGAATTTGAAAGTGTCATTTAAAAAATTAGATCTGATTGTGTGAAGAATTTAGACAACGTAAAATAGATTAACATAATATTTTAAGAGAAAATTATTTTAATTTTCATTCAAAATTAGAATTATAAAATCCCGAAATAAGTTTTGCACGGGCCTGCGCTTTTAATGCAATAAATACAATGATATTGATTGCCCACAATAAATTTTTTATTAGTCATTGTGAAGCCATTAAAAGTTTATTGATGTTCACGATATCTGTTTTTTATCGTCGATATTTAAAATGTAACATATAATTAATATAATAATTGGCGTAAAATAAAACGTATAGAACTGCAATAAACAGAAACAAGTACAACATAAAACATTTCTGCAGAAAATACCAATAGAAAAAAAATACCTAGGGTAACGAAGTAAAACTTATTTCATTATTGTAATTCCTGGAATTGTAACTTGAGTCCCCTCAAATCAAGTGCTGCCGCTTTACTCGGTGAAAAATGTGAATTCCTCATTTTGATCATTAAGTTTTCGCCACTTTTTCAAACAGGGTGCATTTTCCCCTGAAGAGGCATTTTGCGATTTGCAATTCGCATGTATCCAATTATTGTTCAAGCACTCGGCACCGCGTCGAAAATTGTTGTACGTTAGTAAAGACAGGAAGAAACGATGTTAATGAATGCAATGAACTTTCCACTCGTGCGGTTTCGTCTCATATGGAACTTTAGTGACATGTAAAGAGGCCGGACCTGGAGAAAAAATGCATTGGAAGAATATTAAAAATGTAATTTTTTTAATACGCTTACATTATGTTCTTTAGCTTACTGAAAAAAACAATATTTTAAGAGTATTTTTAATGTTTGATTTAAATGCTCTTGCATATTTTAAAGCTACAAGATTAGAAAATACATACACCGGCCATATTTCAAGCATTTGAAACGAATATTTTATTCGTAGGTACATATTTTGTAACCAACCGTTTTTACTTCCCTCTCGATTCGATCGTAGAAAATTATAAATAAATTAAAGGTTTTCAGTTATGGGGAGCTTCATTTGTGTTTATGACCATTCGTTGTTCATTAAAACCTTAAGTATTACGCTTTTAAAAAGAGAGCGGTTTGAAAAACTGACCACCAATCTTCAAACAGGTTCTTCTTTGAAAATTGCTCTTTTCCGGGTTACGATATAATTGCTGCTGAGAAATTAATTGTTTCCCTTCAAAAGCAACCCCCAGTCGGCAAGTTAGAAATTACGCCATTGTTAGACATCGTGACGCCACATTTACCCATTTTACTTACATCGGTCAAGTAATTGCATATTTTTTTCAGTACTTTGTCGTTTGTGAAGATAAAAAACTGTTTAAAGTCCAGTTCTGGTTAGGGGTAGTTAAAGTAACAAGACCTGGTATTACTATTATGAATCCCCCCACCTGAACAGTATTCGGCATCCGGCTGAAGGTAGACGGTAGAGGGTAGAGGGTAGAGGGTAGAGGGTAGAATGCATGGAGTAGGAGTTATGCAGTGTTGCAAAGGCAAGCAAAGCTGTTCGTCCCGTCAGCATTTTATCAGAATGCAACTCGTATCGTTATTTTTTTCGTTTTAGGTGCAGTAAATTTTCAGCGAAATGAGCTTTCTTTCAATATTTTGATGGCGTTTTTTCGTAATTTAAACGGCTTTTCTAAATGCAGGTACAGGAATTTGATTTTAAAGTCGGACGATGCGATATTGAATTCCTTTGCACTGCAAATAATATAGTAATTAACACATTGTAATTAACACAAATATATAAATTGTCGAATGTAGTAGATAGAGCAAATACATGCAGTTTTTATTATGAGTTGTAAGGAATGATGTCCAATTAAGTTTCAGATTACAATGTTCTCATTAATCTAAATTAATCTAATGACACCTAACCTGATCAATATGTATTATAAAATAAAGTTAACAACAATGTGCATGCCGCTAAAACTCGGTAAAGAGTCCCGGTACGATCAAGGGAGTTGTATGGAGTGGTGGCCCTCTATCCCCTATCAATGAAGAAGGTTCCCATTTTTACCTGAAGGGTGTGCTTTTGAAGACTTAAGGGCTGGAAGTTTCGCCCTCTAGAAATTTCTAGAACAGTTCAGAACATTCGAGAGTACTCGAGAACATTCCACAACATTCCAGAACATCCCGGAACCTACTGGAATGTTGTGGAATGTTCATTGATCATTGTGGAATATTCCAGAACATTCTCGAATATCGTAGATTGTTCTGGAATATTGTGGACCATTCGAAGCCCTTTTTGTATGGGTGGGGCTACCCATTGGTAGGGGTATATAAAGCAAAATCCGTCGTGGTTTCGAACGTCAGTTCAATCTCATATCAACTCCCTAAGCGAAGCCGGGTACCCCAGCTATTACGAGCATATAAGTTTGCCATGATTCATTGAAAATATTCGCAAAAAATCGAATTAATTGATAAGACTTAAAAAGCAAAAGAGTAGCACGGTAATAATCAAATATTAAAATAATAATATGTTTATAAGCAATTCAACCGGCTGAAAAATTGAATTGAGAGACCGGAATTCGAACTCCGGACCTGCACCATATTGGATAATTCTTTTTTTGTGTGTTCGTTATTGTTAGGACAAGGTTTTTATAAAATTTCAGGTGAGCTCTGGCATTATGAAATTTGTATAAAAAAATGCTATTGGTGGCACGCAAGGAAGCGGCTATGGAAAGCGGGAGGGAGGGAGAGATGGGGGAGGGGAACCAGGGAGGGGGAGGGGAACCTAGGAGGGGGAGGGGGACCTGGGAGGGGGGAGGGGAACTCGGGAGGGGGTTTGCGGGACGGGGGAAGGGGGGAGGGGAGTGGAGTGGGGAGAGGGAAGATGGAGGTGACGGAGTGGGAAACCCCTAATACCATGCGAGCGAAGCCGCGGGAAAAAGCTAGTATAAAATAAATATGTAATTAATGACACTGTTTCAAGTTTTCTACTTCGTAGCACCGGAGTTCAAGTCATAGTCTTGGAAAAAAAGCTGTCAAACAAGAGCTTGTATTTTGACACTCAAATATTATTTGACGCTTGCAGGAAACTGATTTCCTCTTTCATTTTTCAAATTGTAGTCAATTTAAAAATGAACTATGAAATATTTACAATCATTCTTTCAGTTTTTATTTCTTTATATGAATGTTTTCGTTATTGAAAAAGTCTAATTGAATTGTAGCGTTGTATTACTAAAATTATCGGTCTCGTTAAAAATGTGCTTGATGACCACAAAAAACTTTCTCATTAGCTTTTTTAATGAACCACATTTTTTTCTAATCATTGATTGAAAAAAAAACAATGATTAAAAATGAAGAAACCCATTTTTTATTTACTTTAACACCTTTAGACGGTGGTCGACTGTATCGAAAAGAACAACCAATTATTTTCCGGCCTGATGATTATGAAGCTTAATCGACACTTTCCCAACGAGCCGTGATTCGTATTTTCTTTTTCCGGGGCAGAAAGTTTTTTCAAGTTTCGGCGAGAGGAACGGGAAATGCACGGCCGGGAGAGGCGTGAAGCAAAAAATTGGAACCGGTGATTTGGATAATCGAAGCGGTTCAAATCGCTTCCGGAAAGGGCAACATTGAAACGGTAAATAGGTACTGAGGTTGCTTGCTAAGTAGATACAGCCTTTCCGTCTCGATAGCGGAACTTGAAATTTAAATCTTCTCGGAGACACAAATCAATTCAGTTTCGTGATTTCGTGGTCTGGGAACAAAGGAAACTACTTTTATAAACATCCTGGGAACCAAGACCACCGAGTTAACATTGATTATATCATAGCTAATCAGTAGTACCTAACTTTATTTTAATATTTTAAAGTCTCCTTTTCCTCATCTTCCAAATACTTAATTTGATAACTCTCGTTTCTATGAAACATATTTAAAAAAAAATCTAACGATAACTTTACGTTATTTTATATTTTTGTATAACACTACCGAGATAAAGCTTAAAATAGTCAATCGTTATTATCACTATTTGAACATCGTTAAGGTTTTTTTTATCTATGGATTTGTATATATAAATCAAAATATGTTTGCTTGGGGATATATGAGTATATGAGACGTCTATGTATTGCTACGAGTAATGTTTGAAACTTTCAAAATACCTTCTTTATGCCCCCGCGAAGGTTTCTGGATTATTACAACCACATGACAATATATCTAAAATAAAATTTTATCATTACAAAAATTCTTGTGAAATTTGTAAAAAATGTCAAAACTCGAGAATGACATTTTGCAAAACAATGAACAATTAAACCAAAATTAAATTTTCGAAACTCTTTAAATTCATGAATTTATTTGAAGTACTCGCCTAATACTTTGTATCGTATCAAGAATTATAGGTATTTTAAATGGATACCTATGTTAGGTACCAAATTTGATTGATTGTTCTTATAATATACAAAAATGAATGTTTGTCATATACGAAATATGAAAATTTGAATAAAAACAATGTAATAGGTGGCACGCGAGCCGTTTGAAAACTGGATGTACTGGGACTGAATAAATGGAACGCAGGAGGGGGGTTTGCGGGATGGGGGAGTGGGAGAGGGGAGAGAGAAGACGGGGAAGGTGGAAGGGGAACGCGGGAGAGGAAGGGACGCGGGAGGGGTACGGGGACGCATGGGCAAGGGAGAAACAATTTATTTCTTTGAATATGGCATTGCTACGCATGTCGGAAACCAGCTGGTTGATTCTAAATATGAGTTTGATTTGGCAATTTTTTTCTTAACTTTTCCACATACTTTCGCCGCTTAAATCACAATTCCTACATTGGTACAATAAAACCATTCAAAGTGCAACGCACAATTCTCGAATACTGAATAATAATCCGATATTACTCTAAAAATTAAAAAGATTTGTTATCAATAGAGTAAAACATAATATTACACAATAAAGTCATTCCACGGTTAAGCTTCCTATCTGTTATTATTGCTGCCATTGATGTTATTTATTAGCGAAAAGCTGAATAGCCTCAATGGATTCAACGTTCCGTCTAGTTGCATTATTTCAATCATTGCCAATTACCGCATAAGCCAGCCTTTATCGAGAGGCAATATTTATTCCAATCTACGAGTTTTCATAACATTTTATACACAAATTTTTGTTTATTTTTTCACGCTCTACGGGGCTTTACAATTACAAAATATGGTTGAATGATTGTGAAGCACTTCATAAAGAAGAAATACATTTGTGCTTGATGTTACAAAACAAAATTAAAACCTACATATTTGCCGGGAAAGGGGATCATTGAATTAAATTAAGTTTGTATCAAGGATTGAATTTATTACTGGATAAAGATTATCAGAATTTTACAATATTTTTTGAGTTCAAGGTGCATAACAATAACTTAATCGCATGTTTATCATGTACAAAAATAAATACAACATCAATAAAAAAATTAATACGTTTAAGTTACCTACGGAAGAATACAAAACAGACTGACAATTGATTTTTTTTATTTTTTTTTATTTTTTTTTATTGAAACATACAACAAGGTTATAGCGGGGTAATTAAATAAAATCCTCACTTTTCTTCTATAAACACAATTAGACTTTTATTGGATGGGTACAATCAATTACACAAGTAGCCAGTTCAATAATCGTAAAAACAGTAATAACTTAAACGTACCAACTACAACAGTAGTTTTATGGTTATTTTTTATAATAACTCCAAAGGACCCTAATTATCTTTAATTACCCACTCGTCACTTTATACAAAAGATTCACGAGTGCCTTGAAGCCGCGCGAGCTGATCTCGGTAGGCAGACTTCGACTTTTACTATTTTCCTGGAGTTTAGCGCGGGACTCCAAAAACTCGTAAGGTTTCGCTTGTCTTTATGTACCCATGGTCCCGCTGCCCTAGCAGCAGCGGTAGTAAGAGACAACCAATGCAAGACAGAGAAAGTATTCGAGCGTGAACACTTCTCAATACATTCTTTTTACAAGGTTACAAGTTTACAACATAATATATACATCAATATTTCAATCACTCTCCTAATAAAGCAGCTGCTTGTGTTTAGGAGAGGACAACTAAAACAAATTACATTTGTTTAAATTAAAACAAAAAATATTAGTAATTTAACAAAAAATATTAGTGATTTTATGAGAAAATACAGATAAAAGTAATAAAAATATAGGTTAGTTAATAAATAATTTAAAGTATTGATAAGGTAAAAACATATTTCTAAATATGCAATACATATTTCTAAATATAATATACAATAAGTTAAGTTATGAGGTGGTACTAGAATATTTTAATTTAATTTTTTTTAAATATTTTTCGTAGCTTTCTTCCGATCGTATATCAAGGGGTAATTTATGAAATAATTTTATACCCTTGAATATATAGTGATGCTATGCTTGATGTATTTATATTAGTTAGAAATTACAATTTATGTGTTTAGGGTTCATGATGTGAGGATTGTACGGGTCTTGGCGGTGGATGCGTCTGCCCACCAGCTGCTTGGCAGGCCGGATCGGGAGGGGAATGGTTGAGGGAGTCCCTTTGACATCTCTAGCTGTACTTTCACGGAACATCGAATTGCACTGCAGTGGGAGGGATGGATTCATACGTCCGTCACTCCTGGACGCACTGACCCCCCGGATTCCTACCCATCTCTAGTACCACAGAAAACTTTTCCTTCCCAGAACTTCCTCGCCTTCCTTAAAAAGACCTTCCACACAGCATCCCCAAAGATGAAAGGCCCTGAGGGGAATTATTTGCCTCAAGGCCTCCTGTGTGGAGCTAATGTAAAAAAACGAGCTGTGAAAATTTTCTCAATTCGGCTATTTAGCTTAGCGTGCAATTTAATTTTTAGTCGTGCCAACTGTAGAATATGTTAAAACTCAATAAACGGTATTACAAAAAAAAATACAAATGGAGAAAGGTCTTTGAATGATGCTAACAAGAGAGATTTTCTACAGTAGGTACGTAATGGAAAACCACAGAAAATTTCAAATATAGAAGAGTATTCGAGTGTTTTCCAGAGACAAATTAAAAGTGTTCCGTAGTTATTTGGTTTAGCATGCACTTTAAATTTTAAGTCATGCCAACTGCAGAATCAGTCAAAATTCAATAAAAGATATTACAACAAAAAGACAAATGGAGTTATTTGAATGACGCTTACAATAGAAATTTTCTACAGGAGATGGGTAATGAAAAACCACAGAAAATTTCAAATATAGAAGAGTATTCGAGTGTTTTCCAGTGACAAATTGAATAGTGTGTTCCGTAACCATGTTAAGAGACATGACTTACTGCGGATCGATGAGTTACCAGTTACCTAGTCAGCGAGCTTTGGGAACATAGTGCCTAATGCAAAGCACGTAGAGATAGCCCTGCGAGTGTTAATTAAGTTGGCTGGATGTATTTAGCATATTTGCTGGTCTGGGTAACGCCTCCAACATTAGATTCCATTTAAAACCAATCCATCTAGACCACCTGTGATTGCGTCCAGTGTTGAAACATGATAGCTTTTATGTTTTTTATCAGCTATTAAGTAAGACATCGTAGGTTGTAATACATTTAAAAATAGTTGTAACTTGTTGAAAAAAATACAGCAATAAAAAATCTTTTTTGTAAATAATTGACTTTGAAAAATAATCATTTTTTCTTAAAATGATTAGTAGTCATTTTACTAAAGGGAAAATAGGCCTTCTAATAGTTTAAAATATGCCAATTAATTACGAAGGTTTGAGGAAAAAACGTTTTGATGCTGAATAAGTATAAAGAAGTATTTAATTTATAATAATAAGCAAGACAGAGGATGATAAAGTCGTGGAATGATTTTAGATAAATATAAGCTCCTAGGTCGCTTTTTAATAACCACTCTTAAATTTATTGGTGATGGAATATTACGACTTTAAAAAATATATATAATGATACGACATGTACCTACTTATGTATAAATCCAATTTTAACGCAACTTGAATTATCAAGATAATTTATTTAATAACCGTTTTAAATATTAATTATACCCACGTAGTCGATTATATATATATATTTAAACGATGATTTTTGATTGTTTTTTTTTTACATTAGCTCCACACAAGAGGCCCTGTGGAAAATAATTTTCCTCAAGGCCTTTTTTTTTACATGAGCTCCACACAGGAAGCCCTGAAGAAAATAATTTCCCTCAGGGCCTATGTCATCTTTGGGGATGTTGTGTGGAGAGTATTTTTAAGGAAAGGAAGGAGAGGGGAGTTCTGGGAAGGAAAAGGGTTTAAGGGATGGGTAGGAATCTGGGGTTCAGTGTGTCCTGGTCATCCGCCTCCAAGACCTAGACAAACCTCACCCCATGAACCCGGGCACCCCTGCTAAATCACCAAACATAGCGAACCACTTGGGGTGATCTATGGCAGAGGTGTTGGTTATCCAATTAAGGTCTATATCATCTTTGGGGATGCTGCGTGGAGGGTCTTTTTGGGACATTTCTGGAAAGGAAAAGGGTATGAGGAGTTGGTAGGAATCTGGGGGTCAGTGCGCCCGGGATTGAGGGACGTATGAATCCATTCTTCCACTGTGGTGCAAGGTGATGGCTGGAGAGAGTCTGGATGGCTGAAGAACTCAAAAGTCTCTCCCGATCCGGCATGCCTCGCAGTAGGTAGGCAAATGGACCCAAACACCCCTGTTAAGTCACCAAACGTAGCGAACCAATTATCCAAAAATGTTTCCAGGCCGGCGATACCCAAGTTATAATAAGTGATAATTTGTTATCAAAATTATTGGCTTTTTCCTTGTAACCAGTAGACGCGTGGGATCACCTTAGCGGCCTTCCCTACCGCTCTATCTATGTAACATACGAATATATCTACCCCTGGAGTTTAATCCCCTCGTTGCTTTATGTAATGTATTTATGTATTCGGGTTATCAGCAATTTCTTCCCCAAAATCCACCGTCAAATTAATTCTCATTATGAGTCAGCAGTAATATGACAGACGTCCCGTTGATTCTGCCCCGGCTGCCTTTGTTGGTGCTTTACTGTGATTGACGGATTTATTGTCCGGATTAACGAATAAACTTTGAAATTATTTATTAATAACGGTATCCTGTTTTGGTTGTAATTTTGTAATTAACGTCTGCCGTTCGCTGGGAAATTCAAAACTGAATTCTAAAATTCGGCAAACTGAAAAAACGAAATTTTATTTATTTATTTATTTATTTATTTACTATAGATACATACAAAAGTACAAAACACATATTAGGAAGCTTTGCCTGTCCAACTAGGAAAGTTTCCCGTACCAGGACAGACAAATTTACAGGTTTAGTTCATATTATACATACATAATTACATAACAAAAAAAATAGAAAAAGAACCTGGTAGCATAAAGTATATTCGGATTTGCGGAATTAACCTGATAACATATAATATATTCAGAATTACAGTGTATGAGATAAGTAGGTAATAAAGTTAGTAGCATTGAAAAGTCAAAAAGTGTAAACCAAGTATTTGATAACAAGTTGGAGGAATTACAACAAGATTCACAATATAGAGAGATGAAGTTATGTGTTTAAAAGTGTGAACTTATAATACATTGTTCACTTATAAGAGAAATACATAAAAATTTACAATATTAGATATAATTTATGTATGTAAAAATATATATTAAGTTGTTTTTTTATTATTTATTTATGCGCTGTAACTAATATGTAAACAATTATGTGCAAACATGACATTATCTTTACTGATTTAAAAACATGTTTTCAGTACATTTTATATTATACGACAATACGAATATACACCGCGCTCATGTCTTGTAGTACTCCTGCTAAAATACGAAAACAATAACTATGAAATACTAGTGCTACTTTGGTAAAGGTATAAGTAGTATATATTTGGTAAAGGCATAAGTAATTGGTGCATTATTTCGTATGTCATACAAGTTGTGATAAGTATTGTTTATTTATTATAAATCATCACCGCTATAAAGTACCAAGATTCACAGAGCTAGTCTTGATGTTAGTGAGCGACTTGAGTATATTACGCCTTACGTGAAGCACTAACAGTGAAATAGCGAACAGTATTCAGGGGCACAAAACCATAAATCTCAGGTATAAAAATATCAAAAGGATGTCGAAACATTGTGAAGCCATATCAGATCTCAATGAAGTGTGGTGGGAGTTTTGGTCTAGTGATCAGGAAAGTTAGGTGATTTTGTATATCAGTTAAACAGCATACGTTCACATTCGTCTCTTCCTAAGTCCAGAATCCAGTCGTTGACTAATTTACGCAAGACGCTTGCAGTTTTCAATTTCCAAGATCCGGGTATAAGGTTGAACATTTTAGGACCTAGGTAAGAATATTGTCTTTGAGCAAGGGATGTCATAGTAGTAAGTGGAACTATTGGATTCCTCCCTGCGTGTCGGGTGTTGTGATAATGTTCTACGTAGGGGAAGAGGTGACGATATTTTTGTGTGTATAAAATAACTTTTCTTATGAAAAGTTGTCTCACATCCAAAACTCCTATCTCTTTGAATAAATCAATTTTTTTTTAAGGATGACCCTTAATAGTGATTTTTGTGCTTTGGCTAAGGGGTCCAGTATTGATTTGGTACATCCTCCCCATCCTAAGGATGCATATTCAAGTAATGAGTTGCACATAGCGTAGTACATTAGTTTCACATCCTTTACGCAAAGAATATTTCTAATAGCCATGAAAAGATGCGTGAGTTTTCTGATCTTTGTGGAAATTGAGACGATATGTTCATTCCATCTCAGATTCTTGTCTACGATAATTCCTAGATATTTTATGCTGTCTACAAATTCTAAGGTATTGCAATTGCAAGTGTTTAGGTCATTGCAATGGTGTATAATAATTCTTTGAGTTTCTCTTGGTTGTCCCGCTTGAGTTGCACTGAAACGGATGAATTTAGTTTTGTCAGTGTTGAGAGTGAGAAGATTATTGTCTAGCCATTCTTTTACCTTATTAATACCTATTTCTGAATTTTTATGAACTTCATTCCAGTTTTTGCCTTCAAATAATAATACTGTGTCATCGGCAAAGGTGATAATGTGATCTGCAAATTAACTGTTACATAATTCATTTATATAGATATTGAATAAAAGTGGACCTAGAGTGCTTCCTTGAGGTATACCAAAGTTAATATCAGCTGGATCGCTCAGAGTATTGTTAATATTCACTCTTTGGCTCCTATTTTCTAAATAACTAACTAACCACTTAAGTAGCTGACCCTGAATGCCGATGCGCTGTAGTTTTTTCACGAGAATTTTGTGTGAGATAGTGTCAAACGCTTTGGCTAGATCCAAGAAGAGCGCAATGCATTTTCTTCCTCTATCGATATTGTTGGAGATGATTTTCGTCAGGTTTGTGATGGCATTTTCAGTGCTCAATCCTGGTCTGAAGCCGTACTGTCTATTGGAAAGGATATTATTTTTTTCAAGGTAATGACTGAGACGATTCTTCACAATTTTCTCAATAATTTTCGAAACAGAATTGAGCAAAGAAATTGGCCGGTAATTGTGTATCTGCGATTTATCTCCATTTTTGTGTAGCAGTATAACGATAGAGTGTTTTAAATGATTTGGAAATTTTCCTGAATCAAAGCTTAGATTGGAAATATACGCGATTGGAGTTGCTATGAAGGATTTAGTACGTTTTAGCAGAATTGATGAGACGTTATCAGGACCACAAGCATTCGATGACTTTAGTTCGTCAATTATTTTCATGACTTCGTTTGCAGTTGTTTGGATATTGTCTAGTTTATGACCGAAATTAGAGATTGTTAACTTAGCGAGATCGGATTCTGTCGTATTAAGATTGTCGAGAATTTTTTTCGCAAGTGTGACTCCCACTGACGTGAAATAATTATTGGCAAAATTCGCAATGATTTTTGGGTCTGAGGTGTTCACGTTATTGATGTTCAATGATTTAATATCGGAAGATTTATTTATTTTTGTTTTAGTTATATTGCGAAATGCTTCCCATAAACGTTTTGGAGTACAGTCATTTTCATAAATTATTTTTTTATAATAATTTTCTTTTGCCGATTTTATTAATTTTTTGCAAAAGTTCCTATACTTCTTGTAATGAGCTTGAACTATAATATTCTCAGAGCACCTATTCGCCTTTTCATGAAGTTGGTTCCTAATGTTAATCGATTTGATAAGGCCAGGGGTGATCCATGGCGTAAGTTTTATTTGCTTATGTGGTATAAGTTTATTGCTTGTGTGTTTAGATATATATGAATGTAATTTAGTAATAAATTCATTCAATGATAAGTCGGCATCAGTTTGATCTAGAACATTTTGCCAGTTTTCTGAGCTCAGGTCCTCAATTAAGTCATTGTAGTTTATACTTGCAACATGTTTAATTTTAACAGGATTAAGAGGTTTGTTTTTAAGGCAAAGTGCTGTTGTATAGTGATCTGAGATTGTAGAGTGAATGACAAATGAGTCAACATGGTTAATTTTTCTGACATTGATGTGGTCCAGACAAGATTTACTCATGCCCTGCTCACGAGTAGGGCTGTTAATTGTCTGAATGAACCCATTTTCAGTTAGCAGGCATAGGTAATCGTTGGATTGGCGGTGGTATTCGGTAATCGTATTGATGTTGAGGTCACCTATAATAATTTGTCTTTCTATTTTTTTAGAGCTGTTGATAATTGATTGTAGTGAACTCAGAAAAGTGTCAATATTTTGAAAAGAAGGTGATCTGTAGATTGCAAAAATGCATAAGTTATTATTCAATACAATTTTCAGGCAGTTGGCTTGTGATAAGAATATTTCATCAACTTGAGATTGAAGTCCGTCTCTGATGTAGACAACGATCCCGCTAGACTTATTGAGATATATATTTGTGTGGTTAAAATTAAATTATCAGTTTAACGAAATTAATTTATTCGAATAACTTTTGGTTATACCCAAGGTTCGTAGAAAATTTAAGGTAAGACAAGGGTTTATGTTAAACAGGGTTAGCTCACGCGGGCCTTTTTCGAAAAAAAAAACTCGTCGGGACACTTTCGAAATTTCGAACGTGTGACATAGCTTGAAGTAAAATACTGCCTCTTGTATTGCAGTTAATTCAAATTTCCTAATGGAACATGGACTTCAAGCTACTACAAGAAACGCCTTGTGATTGAATAGCATTGAGTTACTAATATGCGAGCTACTATCAGCGACTAATGCCATTGGTATGCTGAATACGGCTATTGGCATGCTTTTGAACGAGTAACGAGCATGTATATCTGGAGCTAAGTATGATAAAATATACCACATGCCTTGTGCGCACTAGCGGCTAGCCGCGAACGCGGTCAACCGCGCGGCCAGCCGCATTTTCATTTTAGTATGAAATTTTCCGGCGGTTGGGTGCGTACGGATATGAGCGGTTGCATACTAAAACAAAAACGCGGCTGGCAGCGCGGTTGACCGCCTACGCGGCTAGCCGCTAGTGCGCACAAGGTCTAAAGACATTTTTCGAAACAAAAATTCGAACCCCATGATTCGATAAAATTTTTTACGAATTAGCATTTTTTGTGCATTCCAAGAATTACAATACAAATAACGTGCATTATTTAAATCCCATCTCACCGCATCTGCTTCTGACAGCGGCTTGCGAAAATATTCAATTTTATGCATTCCGCTCCTGCTCCGTTAGCTGCAATAGTAAAATTGACAAACAACAAACAAAACAACAGTGTTTTAATTTGCAAACAAGCGAACTGTAACGCAAAACTGCAACAGTGAAAAATAATAAAAATTGCGCGGCGGCGCCCTCAACGGCGGCCATGCACATCATAGCGCTGATTCCATTCAAATAGGCTAAATAAAGTGAGATCTTTTGTTTATTCCCAACCGAAAGCGTATACTCGCTTAATTTGCTGCCGATGGTTAACAATGGCCCGTTGTTTGTACGGCCACGGTGCGAGGGAAGAGCTCTGGAAACTGAGGGATGCGTTACATTATTGGTTGACCAAATAAAGCGCATGCCAGATGGATTTTGAAGTGTCACGTGATCAAGTCAGTCCCATCGAAAAATGATAGTTAGCAAATGGTGGTGATTGTTGTTGATGCTCGTTGTTACTTCTCTTAATGTGTTGTTTTACCAGAAGCACATTAAGCAGAGTGATTCGAATATTTTAAACGGTGAATTTTGCTTAGCGACAGCAATGACTTCGCAAATGCATAGCCCTGGGTGCCCCCAAATGGATAAGGGTCTCCCAACTCCCCAAAGATTCTGAAATCTCCTTATTAAAAAAACACACATCTTAAGTCTCGCGGAAACATTTTATGAGGGAATCCTCACCCATGAAAACGCGTCCATAAACTGCCTCCTACGAAAATGTGCCTACACACCAAAAACCTAAACTAATGTAAAGATTTACCTGCCCATATTGTAGCCATTTCCTATTGCAAATAATTTTTTACAAACAACAAAATAAAGATTTTTTTAAAAACCGTAAATTATAAACTCATGATGAAAGACAAAGGGGTTCTTTTGGCCCGGAGCTCTGTATGCCATTATTTCAAAAAGTGAAAAGCCCTGACTTCGTGATTGGGCGGTCGCGCTTCCAGGCCTCGTATTAGCAGGCTAGTTTTTACAAATCTTAAAAGAAGTCACCATCTTCTGAATAACATAATCTAGATTCAATGATCTGTCAGTTCAACGAAAAGATTATTCAGAGATAAAACATGATGCAGAGGCTATGCATCTATTGAAGCCGTGCGATGGATTGAGACAATAATTGAAGTGGCGTAATAGGGGACCTTCTAAGTTTTATAATGCAAGAAAGTTATGAATGTTGAGTTACTCTCGCAAAGAAAAGAAAGGAGCGAACAGTAAAGAGTTGGTAAGCAGGAACTTTAAAGTAAGAAATTGTTTTTCGAAAGGCTTTGACGATTCTCGGGAAGTTTTCGAAGCCTCTTTTTCTGATTTGCGGAATTTTTATACACACAAATTTAAATAGATATTGTTTGCTTCTCATTCCAGAATAGAAGATACTGTTTATAACTTACTAAGTGAAATGAATTGTACTACATGTTTATTGACTTTATCTGAATAGACAGGTAACCCACCTTTCCATTTCCTTTATTCGGTTTAAAGCTCTTCCTAAATGAGGATGCTTTCAATTTTTACTTGTATCATTGCGTGTACAGTAGTGCGACATCACACGAACGTCAAAACTGAGCACTTCCACCTACCCCTAACGTCCAGGACGATTTATTGTAATTAAAACAAAAACCAGTAATCTTCAGACCTTTAATTCTTTGTCATTAACTCAAATTTCACTATTGAAATCAATTCACATTTTGTACTTCCACACTGGCCGCTGACGTGTTGATGCCTAAGCTTTTACCTAAAATATCCTTTAACATCATATCAAAACTCAGTCATAAACCCCCTTCTGCAACCCTCTAGCTTTGAGCAGCAAACTGCATCCCCTATATTCGATAAGCCTTGGTTCTCCCTAGCAGCCTGCATCATGTAGGCACTATGTAGCATGGGTATAATGTGCGTTGGTTGGAGCCATCGCGGCCAATAGTCCGGGCATATTTGTGACCCGTCATGTTATAATGAACTCCACACAATCGGCGAATAAGCGTTTGAGTTATGAATTTTTTAATCCATTCGAGCTGAATTATTTGCGTGGATTGTTCGCAGGTTTTTCTACCGCTTAACCCAATATATTGGATATGAGTTCGGTAAAGCTGCGAGTGTTTTCGTATTCCATTTTATTTGCGATAAATTATATATCAATAATTTTTAGTTTAAACATACCATTTCATGCCATGAAAACCGTATGCAAGACATTAAAAGCTTTTCTTTTTCATGTTAAGAAAAAATGTGAATGACATCTAATAAAAAGAACAATCCAACTGATTAGTTATGCAGGTTACCAACAATTTTTCTGTGCTCTATATTATTTATTTTGTCTGTGCATTACGTAAAAAGTTTTTGTTCTTTTCGCTGTTGAAAAAAGCACATTAATCTAAACGTTGTACTTCGACCTACACCATGCTGTAGTAAGTTTGGGAGAAGATATCTACCAAAATAAAAGTGGAACTTGGTGAAAGCCAAATGATGGTCCATTACATTGAAATAAGTACTATTTACCAACCCTCAAATATCAGGCTTTTGCATCGATAAATTTGACTTGTAAAATTGTAACGAAAATTCAGACCAAGCAACAATTATGAAACTGACGTTTGCGTTATCCCTTTGGTAAACCCTATAGGTTATCTAGCGATGAGTTCCTCGAAGAATTTAATATTCTTGATATTCGTCACAACTAAATAAAATGGTTATCATCAGAGTACACCAAAACCTAGAAAATCTTTAAAATGTTGATCCTAAATATAACTCAAGACTTCTTGCAAGGACCAGAAAGGATCTCATGGTCCCAAAGAGCGAAACATATTACCGAAATCCTCCCAGAAATTAACATTAAAACCTGCAAAATGTCATCGGTCGGTCTAATAATAGCCAAATGGTTAATAGGTAGAGGGGAATCAACTGTGTCACTTAAAATTATACATTCCTCGATAACACACTAGACTAGATAGTTTAAAGAAAAACAATTTAAAGGTAACTATAATATTTTAAGCACAACTGGAGCATTTAGTTCCTTAGAAGAGGTAGTCGTAGAACAACCCGTTTTGACTGGTCAGTGGTTGAGTGGGCATAGCGCTTGGGTCCCACCCGAGCATCGCGTGTTCGCTTCCTCGGCTGGCCAAGTCCTCCATCACAACACAAGCAACATTTTCGGATTTCTGTGGTGGTAGTAGGAGATTTTCAAACATTTTTGGGTTATTCGTAACCCGGGAATGTTTGTCTTTCTTTAAAAAAAAAAAAAGTGATAATTGTGAACCGTGTACAAATTGGTTTTAAATATTTTCAATTATTATTCGATATTATATTCTTCCTTTTATGTTATTTGATATTTAAATATAAATTTACTGTAATGAAAACAAAATCAACAGATCATTCAACGGTGACGCGAGGCATCACAATTACCAATGTAATACAATTTATGTTATTATTATTCATATATAATATTATAATACTCATTATTTGACTCACCACGCCATAATAAATATTTGCATAAACAAATGTCGCAATATTAAAATGATGCGTGTTCTGATGCAATTATGATTAAAGGATGACGTTACATTATTATTAAAAAATATGTATTAATGTGTTTTTATGCGGAAAAGATTACGTATTAGGTAGTGATTTCATATAACATATCATTACATATCAGGTATGTGATATCTGGTTTCGTAATGTTTTGAAGGTCACAAAATTAGCCTTCAATTAGAATGTATAATATTAATAATACTTTTGATATAAACCTAGCTATTGTTTTATTATAAATAGTGTACATAATGATTTTGTTTTTATTACATTAAATCTCTGAGTCTACTATTGTATAAATCTTGCGTTCTTTCTTACGCATCCTTTACTTACTTATTACAATAATTTTTGTTACTAACTTACGTGATTCTTCCATTTATAATGATTTTTTAATTTATATTATGATTTTTTTAAACTCTTCACGATTTTTATTTTTAAATTTATACAAGATTTTTTAACCTACTTATTATTTACAATAGCCGTTATTACTAACTTACACGATCATTAATTTACTAATTGAGCTAGAACTCCCTCACCAAACACAAGAGCATTGTCTCTTTATGGTGAGGAAAGGCAATTTTTTTATTTTTTGTTAACCTTATGTAACTATGTAACTGTTGTAACTTCATATGTATTTTTAATAAACATTGCCAAAAAAAAAAATGATAAGGAATTGGAAAAAGCATCCAAAATGAGACAAACGGAAGAAAAATACTTATGTTGTCACTCTTTACCTAAATCATTTACTATCATTTACAATTGCAAGACGAGCCTCGAATTGTGGCGCGAACCACCATGCCGTTTGCGGTTGGATCGATCCTTTCCCATTTGGTTTTCGCTTTGGCTCGCAAGTGTATACCCAGCATAAGACGTGGAATAATAGAGGCTGTCATCTTGTTTGTAGGTAGGTAGTCAGATAAATAGGTATATTCACTAAGGAAATTCATTAGGAGGTATTATTCACGGTATTATTGATACTTTCTGACCAGTGATGTTAGGCGCTTTGAATATAAATATTTTAAAAAAATCAGAGAGGGGAATTTACACGCGGTAGAAGTGAAACCTTCAGAAAACTAAAGTACACGAGAGTGCTGAGACTACGAAGTACCGCACAAAGAGGAAACCGATAGGCTATGAAGCACCGCATAAAGAGGAGACCGATTATACTATCTCATTCTCTTGCACCTGTAGACGTACGTGTTTGTCTCTTTTTAGTGTCGCTATTTTTCGTTTCATCGGTTTACAATAACAACGGTGCTAAAGAAGTTTTCACTTACACAATATAAAAAAAAACATTTGTTTTATTTTTATATTTTTGTATAGGTAAGACTAGAATGCCCACAGAATTTGTTTTGAGGATATATACTCTTAAATTCTTATCATTACTTCTTATTTACAGATGCATATAATGACGCATACCAATTTATTTCCTCCTTTCGATCAACCAGTTCAATTGCGTAATACACATTACCGAAGATAATGGTTTATCACAGCCATACATTACAATTGTGCCTTGCTACTGAAGGGGCGGATATTGCAAAACGTTGAAACTATCTATCTAATTACGAAATGCGTCTACTTTACCTCCGGCTTCGCGAACGGTATAGATAGGTACAACCCGCGTAAAACCTCAATTGAAATTGAAATTTTTATTTAAAAAAAAAAAAAAATTAAATTGGAAAAAGTAGGGGAGAGGAGGATAGGATAGGAAAAAAAGTAAAGTAGTTGATGTGTGATTTATGTGGATGCGGATGTCGAAGGACCTTGAATGTTTTTCATATGTTTTGAAATGTATGAAAGACCACTGCAAAAGTAAAAATGAATGGACACAAAGGAATGGGAGAAAATGGACTTACTGCGTTGCACTTCTCTTCAATCTCGGCTGGGTCGATTAATGCACTTGTATGACTATCACGCGGCGAGTTGGGATTGACGAACTGATTGTTATGGTAACGTTAAAATGACAGGTACATAGGAATGGGTAAGAAAAGGAATATAATAGGGATAGATAGGAAAGGAACATGTGACAATCAAGCTACAAGCACCAGAGTCTATGATATATGTAGATGTATGTAAGTATGTGTAGCTACTATGTATTGTGTAAACGCCCAACCAGTAGTATTATTTTTTTCAATTAACAAAATTAAAAAAAAGGATCGGGGATTTTTAAGCAAAATAGCGAAAAATAATGGTTTCGGTGGACAAAACGTCCCCTTTCCGATGTTGAAAATCAATGGTTTCCCGTGTCGCATTACTTTAGATCATGCTATACATTCATTTTATCCCAATTATGTTATTTTTCTGTTATGAATTTATTTAACTACTACTTGCCTGTGCAAATACGGATGCAGCATGCATTTAATGTTGATTCGCACTAATAAATATCTATTAAACATCCAATCTGAAACTACCGCTACTTTCTCCCCGTAGAATTATTATTATTGATTTTCTAATACTTTTTAAATTACTGAATAACTTCGTGGTTAGACTGCCCCCCAATGCTAAGTACTATACATATCCGTGTCAATGTTAAAGTTACTCGTATAAGCCATTTTTTCCACTTTGACAACCACAGCACAACTATTCGGTGACCGGACAATTCGGAATGAAACCAACTCAGAACCATCTCAGAAAAGACATTTCGAAATATATAAAAAAAATGTAGGTTACGTTAGGTTAGGGTTATGGGCTATTTTAAAATTATTTTTTTCATAGCTTTTAATGAACTTTCAA
Source organism: Limnephilus rhombicus (assembly GCA_929108145.2). Classification (NCBI taxonomy): domain Eukaryota; kingdom Metazoa; phylum Arthropoda; class Insecta; order Trichoptera; family Limnephilidae; genus Limnephilus; species Limnephilus rhombicus. The sequence goes on from OV815285.1 coordinate 29,246,845, forward strand.
AGAGGTATTGAGTTTTGAGCTTTGTTCTCAGTTGGCATGGTACCAATATAGAAAGATCTGATATCTGATATTATGTTCGTAAAATATTTATTGTGCTCATATGCATCATATATTAACATGAACAGATATGCATTTCTATTCATGTTTGAAATTTTTTTTTACATTCATTATGTTTGTAAAGGCCCTATAAGTGTTCAATAAATAAATAAATAAGCAACCTTAACTAACCTATATTAAACGTACATAATGATTAGTTTTTCACTACCAAAATATTAAAATGTTAAATAATCAATTGCGTGCAGTCTAACAATGAAAGTAGAAACAAAACATTTTTGCTTCTGAAAAATCAGAACCAAAGCTTCTGAAAAAAAGGCAAAAATGAAACGCACCCTTGACGTAATTGCACCAGTAAACGACATATTCTCAAATGGACCAGAAGTGTCGGTTCAGAAATTAATCTTAATTGTGCACCAGTGGAGAGGTGCTTACGACAGAAAAACTTTTAAGTTGTGTGCGATTTTGCCACCTAGTCGTAATTGCAATTATAACTGAGCCCGTCCTGTATTACCCGGTGTGGATGGTTAGGTCCATTTCCCCTATGCATGCATGTCGAGTTGAATATCTCGCATGTCTGTAGTAATGTTGATTGGACACCTTGGATAAGCGTTTGTCGGTTATTCATATTACCGACTGCCAAACTAGGTACACTCGGTCAACAAATTCTAAAAATGGAATAAAATGAAACTATTTTTTTAGTATCATGGCAACGCCGAATAACACAGAGTTTAGAACCATAAATAGTAGATTCAAATGTGAGGTTATGATTGATTCCCGAATGACATATTGACAATAAACAGAAAAAATGGTACATGGAACTCATTTTTTAACAACAACATATTTTAATTGCTAAAATGCTAAAAGGCGGCTTTACTTTCTTTGATGAGTGCATTTTTAAAACCGCAAAGTTTAAAAATTAATAATTAGTTGGAAAATTAAATTTCTTAGAGTATGATGAAAAATCATATTTTTATTTAATTTTTTGAAAATCATATTTAATAATGTTAATATTTAGTTCTGCAAGTATTTTAGTTTTTATTACTGTGACAGCTGTTTTGGCAATCAAGCCCATTATCAAACTGTAGTTATGCCACATTGAGACCACTTACTGATATAATTTTGTTTATCCCTACCATATTTTCACTTGTATGATGCTTTAAGTGATTTATTCATATTTCGGGAGAAAATTGATTTACTTAGAATACTGTGAGACCCTTACGGTTAAAATTTTATTACCAGGAACTAATACTAATTTCCGAACACAGTTTGATTCTGATATAGAAATATGCATCATGGACCATACTGCTTTTTAAAGATAATTTTTTTTCTGTAAAACATCGTAATACCAGATAGCGCAGTTTTGTATTATTTCAATTAAAGTGCATCATAATAAACTTAAAAATGATAATATAATATTCAGTGGTCGTATTCTTAAGATTAATCCTATGGTGCTCCTTACGAATCAATCAAATAATATGAAACAAAAATGTAGAGTATATGTAAAGCAATGACACGAGGACCGAAAACATTAACAGTGCTTTTATAGAACAGGAAAATAAGAAAATAAAATAAAAATTAAAAAGTAGTATAAAATAGGAGGCAGCTTATGTTAAAAAATAAGAACATTCTGAGATGACATTAAATATAAAAGTACAATAAGGAGAAAACCAAAACCAAACAATTACCGGAAACTTGAAAGCGGCTTATTACAGTCTACTGAAAAGAAGTCATAATTTATGAATGTTAGGATTTTAAAAATAATTTCATTTTTAAAGCCGGTTTAAATTCAGATACTTTCTGGTTATTGTTCAGAGATGAGGTTGTTGGTATTTATAATCTTGAGGCGATTTTTCGCAAAAACAGCGCTATATAAGTGGTCCAAATTTATTATTATTATTATTATTATAACCATTTAAACGCCGAGCCCTCAAATGCCTACTATTTGTTGACAGACTGTACGTATTTAAATGATAATTGTCAGTTCTCATATTGCGGTACTTGGTTCAATATTATGCAAAAATAATAGTACTTATTTAATATTATTATCTATTCTCAGTATGTTGTGTTTGAATTGCTTTTATGTAGATAAGTTTTATCTCTGAAGTACAAAAGGGTATTGATTAATTTTGCACGATGCGATATTTACTCACAAATTCATAACATTCTAGTCGATGGGCACCTTCCTAACTAAACACTGGGAATGATCAAGTTAAGTTAGCATTTTGTATTTCATTAATAACTAACTAAAAAATCACTTGAAAAATATGGAAATAATGACTTGACTTATTTTTAGACGGTAAATGGATATTATTCATAGATCCATAGTTCGTGATGGTAATGAAGTTTCCATCTCAGATTAGTTGATTTGACCTATAAAATCCAGACAGATAAGGCAGCGCAAATTTTCAAACGCAAGAGTCACCGTTGCTATTTTTTTAGGACAGGTGAACAGACCTTTTAACTGGTCTATCGTCTCTGAAAAATACGGAAGTTGGTAAAATCAAGCAAACCTACTGATTTCGATTTTTTTTTTTTTGATTTTCCATTTCGATTTCTGATGTAAACTTAGGTAATCTTTCGTAAAATCTGGTTCGATGAACTCATATTGCTTTGAACTAAAGTGTCGGTTTCAATTTTAACTGACTGTTCGAAGAATTCTGACAAGCGATAAAGTACCTACCTATAATAAAATAATATTTTCAACTAAAAAATATTATGATTGCCGTTTTCAAAATAGGTACTCGTTTGTCGAAAATTCATACTATTCCGTGATTTTTCACCTGTCAACGCTGATATTAAAATATTATTAGTTCAAATACTCACATATTTCGATTTCAGAACAATGCTTTGTAACAACGATTTGTAATGTAATGACTAATGACGGGAATTCGAATGGAAGCCAATTTATGGCTCCTTTTTGGTCCGAATTAAAAAAAAGAAACAGCATGTGTGATCGACCCCTCGCGGGAAAGAGACACCTACTGTCACCTGCCCCGTTACGATATGCGACAGAGTGAGACGATGATAGTTTCTATAGTGCACCTGCTTTGCCACCTGGCGTTGGAGCGTGCGGCTTCCACCACTGTCATTAGCAGGTACGGCAAAACGAAAACTTTCCCGTCAAACAGGTAAATTCACGGTACTTGGTAAAAAGGGAAATTCATTTTCATACAACGTAAAAATGGCATGTATTGTTTTGATCGTACGTTTTGTTTTTATTCTAGTATTATTTTGTAAAGGTAAAAAATGATTTTATACTGATAGTACCTTAGATTGCTCCTGCTATAACAGATAATTTTACGGCACTTAGAAAAAAAGGTAAAGTCAATTTAATACACCAACAATATGACACATATTGATTTGTTCGTCCTTTTGTTTTTTACGTTAGTTACCTGGATAAAAATGATTTAAAACGATATCAGCTTATTGCTTTTGCTATACCTAATGCTGATAGTAATAATATAGCAAAGTATTTTTTTAATGTAGGGTTCAGAATACTATCTGTGGTCATGCAACCTCGTTTTTTGTTACCCCTATAGTATGTTGATAGCGACAGCTGTTTAATAATATATGTTATAATCTGAATAAAAAATGCGTTATATTTGTTTTTATAATGTTTAAAACGAACGTGGATCGTTTGGATAAATACGGCCAGCAAGAAAATATTTTGGTAAATTTATTGATAAAATCGGTCAGTTCAATTTGAGGGAATTTTTTTCCTCAGTGCCTCCTGCGTGGAGCTAATGTAAAAATAAAAAAGTTGTTCGAACGGTCCAAAGCGTTGGTTTCCCACCTAGACGCGGCTTTATGTCATTAGTCATTATACAATTTTTATTTATTTTTTATATGAATATCTCAGAACAGGCACAGCTGCTCCCGTCTGGAGCCAGCGAGACTACGACATTCCTAATTGGGGTATGTTGTGACGCTGAAGGTAGTGGGGAGAGGAAAGAGATGGGGAAGAGGACGGAGGGGAAGTACCTGGCTATTCAGATCTGGTCACCAAATACGGCTAGAGCCATTTCGAGCCACGTTTCAATTCTGAATGGTGGTCTTACACTAGGACGAAACTGAGAGCATATTTCACTCTGGAACGTGCCGCAAACATACTATATATTATTTTGAATGAATTAATTGTGAAATAACAAAAAATAATACAATATTATTTATTTGTCCACGACGGGATTCGATCCCGCGACCATCGGATTGCGAGTCAAGAGTCTTACCCCTAGACGACGCCGGCCGTCTACTATCAACTAGTTTTCTGTCACTATTATTTGAAAAGTTGGTTGTTGCGTGGTTTTCCAACGTTTTTACTTACAGTTTCGGCCGACAGGTGCTATCTTATGTATAAATAAACTTTGTATACATTATATAAGGCATAACGTGCACAAAAATATACAGGTATACATAATATGTAACGTACAGGGCACACAAATGTATACAGGTACGCGTATATACGAATACGCAGACGAGCCATATTTCATAGGTTCGGTGAAATACAATGTAGCTCTAAAAATATCAAACATGTTAACCTTTTGGCCCGTACAACGTTTGACACTGCGGGCGAATGACGTCACTGTGAGTTCATGAATGTTCTGTTCGGTTCTGTAATGTTCTGTCATGTCTGCGGTAGACCTGTACGAACCCCGCACAGGGAAGACACAAAATAAACTTATTGAATATGTTATGTCACATGAATATTACAGCATGAAATATTTAACCAGTGGCGTGGGGTGTATTTTTGGTTTACTTAATTTCTCTATATAAAAACTTTAAAATTGTTTTTAATGTGAATACCGCACAAGAGTCCCAACTGCTCTCGGCTTGAAGCCTTTCGGAGTGTGGCATACCTAATTGGGTTACGTTGTGAGGCTAAAGGTAGTGGGGAAGGGAAGGAGATGGGAAATAAGGAGGTCAGGAATAGGAAGGAGGAGAAGTTCCTGGCCAAGACCGACTAGAGTCTCAACTGCTCCCAACCGTCTAGAGCCAGTGAGACTATCAGAGAGGTATCCCAAACTGGGGTATGTTGTGAGGCTGTAGCCAGTAGAGAGGGAGGATAGATGGGGTATAGGAAGGCGGGGGAGTACCTGGCTATTCACATCTGGTAACCAAACACAGCTAAAGCCATTTCAAGCAACGTTTCAATTCCGAATGGTGATCACTTTAGGTCTTTGATTTATATTATGTTATTATTAGGTCTGTAATTAAAAAAAATCACATTTTTATTTTAGTGTGTCAAATAGTATTGTAGTAATTCAATTTCTGGTAAGCCGGATCGGGAGAGACTGGTTGAGGGAGAAATTTTAATCTCTCCATCAGGATTCTCTCAGAACATCGCCTTACCGAAGTGGGAGGGATGGATTCGTATGTCTGTCACTCATGGACTCGTTACCATTTCCTACCCACCCCTCATACCTTTTTCTTTCACAGAATTTTCTCTCCTTCCTTTCCCAAAAAGACCCAAACACACAGCATCCCCAAAGATAACATAGGCCCTGAGGGGAATTTTTTTTAGAAAAAAATAGTATTTGAGTTTTCTCGGCAAATTAGATATTGAAGATGTGAATGGAAAAATACGGGATTCCTGACATTATTTGGAGTCAAAAATATGAATGAAGTTTTTTTTTATTTAAAAAAAAATCTATTAAAAAAAATTCTTCCTCCCTTCATCACTCGTCAAAAAGCAGAGTAACCGCCCAACCACTTACCCTGTCCCTAACTGTCAAAAATCTACCCTTTTTAATGTTTTTGTAGATAAAAAAAAAACATCAAAAATTTCATCGGCGACCAAAATTTCTAATCCATTTTTTTCTCCAAATAATGTCAGTAGTCACTGGTTAAAAGAAGTGAAATACGTGCCTTAACACCCTGTATTTTAAGGTTGTAATATTGCAACATCGACGAAGCAAGGATAGGGTTAGGATAACTCAAATTAAGCAAGGATATCGGTAATGATTCTTGGTGAAGTATTCCACCTATCCAACTACAACATCCTTATTTGGGGAATGTTATGAGGCTGATATAAACTTTGTCGTGTTCTAGTATCTATCTTAGATAGGTTACCTAATTAAGGCCCACCTAATTTTTGATTGCTTTTAACTTTTATTTATTTAAAATGAAATGGTACTTTATTGGTAATAAAAAACGTAACACTTATATGGGTGCTTGTCTTCGCATAAAGAAAAAATAAAGCAAATCATAGCAATAATAACAACGAGCCAATTTATAAAATAATAAAAATAATTTTTACGACTTAAAAAAAAAAAAATTGATGGTAGTAATTATTGCCATATTTTGTATCAATTAGCACACAAAAAAAGTCATTGAATATTATTGATTTCGCTAAATGTGTATGTTTGATGTCGTAACACACGGTGGCCGGACAACTCAGAATCACGCAACTTCAACACCTCCCTAAAAAAGTCATTAAAAGTGACGAAAAAAATTGTTAAATAGGTTACGTTTGGTTAGGTTATAGCCTATTTTTCAATTTTGAAGTGAAAGCTTCTTTATCACCGTTGTGATTTGAAACCCGATGTAACGAAAAATAGCGACACTAAAAATAGACAAATACATACATCTATAGGATATAGCCTGCGAGAAAATGAGATAATATAATCGGTCTCCTCTTTGTGCGGTGCTTCGTAGCCTACCCACTCTTCTCTACTTCAGTTTTCTGAAGGTTTCATTAGTACCGCGTGTGAATTGCATACTGTGATTTAAAAAAAACTTTGACTTTTCAAAGGGTTGTTGAAATTGCATGATTCTGAGTTGTCTTGGAACCGTAAAATACTAGAGGTACCTAAGTGTACACAAACATTACAAGCATTTCGAAATTGGTCGTTTTTCCGCGGAGGCCCTGGATAGTGAGACTTATTCGAATAACCCACCTTTCATAATATCTATTCAGGTGTGGCGAATAAAAGTTGATTTTATTAACGTCTTACTCGGCGTACTGGTTAATACGCAATATTTCTTATTCAAACAGTTAGATTTAGTTATTATAAGCAATAATTATCAGCCTGAAACACTCATCCACATTGAAAAATCTTCCGAGAAAAGATACATGACGCCAACGGGACAAAAACGGGAGGGAAAAAAAAAAATATAATAAGCAGTAATTGTTGAATGAAACACTAGTATATATTGAATCATTTGGCGGGTATAAGATAAGCCGCCATAGCTCAATTGGGAGAGCAGCTGACTGGCAATCAGAAGGGCACGGGTTCATGTCCCGTTGACATCATGTATCCTTTCTCGGAAGATTTTTCAATCTGGATGAGTGTTTCAAGCTGATAATTATTGCTTATAATAATTGTTACCCTTTGTGCTATGCATAAAAATCTTGTCTTAAACGTTAGTTTAACAATTAAAAATAATAGTTAGATTTAGCTTTATTATCACGAAATGTAAGTATTTACGGGGAGACGAAAAAATATGCAAAATATATGCGTGTTACATTTTAATTTTGTGAAAATTATTTCACTTGCGTGGTATACGAACATCGCTACGCCATATTTATTTTCATAATTTTTGTATTAAATTTCATAGACAATCAATCATCAATCAATGCTGCCAATCATAGGAAGAATATTATTGCCATATAAAACAATAATTTATTCATGTTATGAAGTGAACGCATTGTTGACAAGTTTGTACCTGTATTTATAACAGAAGAACACGGAAAGAAAGGTATTAGAATAATTACACAAATCCGTTAGACAAACCCTGCTTGCCAAACAAACCATTCAAAACCTGGGATGTATATCTAAATTATGATGACATGCAGCTTTCTTAGCTTGCACCTCAACCCAATGGTACTAGCAATAATTCGAAATAGGTACTTTTTTGTTTTTATTTTGACGAGAATTTATTTTATAAGGTTGGTATTTCCGATAAATGACATATTTGATTGTATATTAATTAAAAAAGGAATAATCCGTATTATCCGTGTATGGATCTTCGGCAACACGAACGTTCCGTGTTATCCGTGAGGTGGGCTTATACATTTTTATCAAACGTTGTTAAAGCCACAAGTGATGGTTTCAATTCTGGGATACTCACCAGAATAATAATATCAGTAGGTATTGTATATATATACATCTCAGGAGATCTTTAATGATTCTATTCTGCTAATCCTTTACCTTTTAACCCTGGAGTCCTCCCTCAGCCCGTCCAGGTCATTTAAAGGTATTGGCTTGCACGTCGTCTATACACTGCTGCCAAATCTTTGCGTTACTATCCTACGTCACTGCATGAATTTTTTGTGTAATATATAACATGTAAAATACGAGCACGTTACAATCACATTCGGTACGTTACATCACACAGTCGTACAGAAACGAGACTGACGCGTATCAGAAACAGCGTTACAAATAATATGATTTAAAAATACCGCACATAAAATTCTATGCGAAAAAACATCGCAAAAAAGTCATTTTTCAATGCGAGGAGGAATCACAGAATAAAATATTCGGATCCGATTCACGGGGGATATTATTCAATTTTACGCAAACCGCATTTCAGCGGAAAAAATGTGTTTTGGACATTGATTTGATGTAGACTAGATGAATTTTGCATAAGTTTAAAAAAATATTTATCTAATAATATTTGTTTTCTTTGTTCCAGGTAAGCATCCGATTTTTTTTGCAAATCGACAACATTGACCTATAATTGGCAAATAAGTAAGTACCTACAATACACTACACTAGTGATTCTTAACCGAGGCGCCATCGCCCCTTTGTGGGTGTTTTGGGGGTCTGGCGGGGCGCGCTGCAGTAGGTATATTGTGTCAATATAATAGCTAATTTTTCAAAGAAAACTTCTTCGGAAAGGTTTTCACTTTGTGATGGCATTATTTATTTTAATGAAAAGACAAATAACTTTTATAAAGACAAATAAATTTTCCTTCGTTCTACATAGGTAAAACAACTAGAAATGTAAACATTAGAATCACCGAACATTTAAGATGCCTAAATAATAATAATTTTTCAGAGTTTGCTAATCACCTAATTTCTACAGATCACACTTTTAATAAGGACACAGGGGTTAAAATTCTTCACCGTAACAATAAAAGCAAAAAATTAGATAATTTAGAAGCACTAGAAATCAGAAAATCCCTAAATAATAATGCTAGTATTTTGAATAACCAAATTAATTTATCTTTCAGTCCCATTCTAAATATTTTTCCAATTAACCCCTTCGCTCATCTCCCACTCAAACACCTAACATTTGTATATCTGACAACATTCTGTATCATAGTTTAGTTATAATATTCTTCTGACGAAGGAAGGGTACTTCTGAAACCGGTCGAGTGTTTTAAAATAATAGTGGTCTTAAACAAATTTATGTGTTTTTTTATTGTACAAATAACTTTGTTTACATACAATCAACTTATTTCGCGAACGATGTTCATATCATCAAGATCAAATGTATACTAAACTTAAAAATTAAACATAGAACACAAATGGGAGGAAAGGGTAGAAGGAAGGGGAAGGGGTAAGAGTGGGGGAAGTTTATTAAAATTAGGGATTTCAAAGTCATTAACAGGGAAAGACCGGTTACGTGGGAAAAGGTTCAAAAGAGGGCCATTCCCACATGGGTCGGTATGAAATCAATAACATCAAAATAAATAATTAAAAATACTAAATGATAATTAAAAAAAACCTGATTAATTAACCTCATAGCGCATTTGCAAACAAAACTGCAAACTAAATCATATACTGACAATGAACAAATAATAATAATAGTTAACCGCGGTATTTCTTATTGCAGAAATATTACTGTTATATGAAATGATGTGGCAGTTTGAATTTTATCGGAAACAAACAAAAGCTGAATTGTACTTTTTGGTAGCTAAAAATCAAATCATGAATTATTTTACATTTTACATCGATGTGGTTTGGGGTAGAACAATTTACTGTGTTTCATCCGATTGAAATCTTTATTTAAAAAACGATTTATTCAAATTTGGATTTGGGGAACTCATGGGAAGTGAGAGAGAGAACCAACTTCTGCCTCGAACCACTTATTTATCTTCTGTTATCTAATTGTGTGAAGAACAACGTGACGAAACACAAGAATTCGTCGATATTTGACAATTTTTTTGAACTTATCGCCTTTCAGAATGGGAACGTTGCTTTAAAGGTTAAAGCTATGTTCAGTAGCAAAATCCAAATAGCCTGGTACTTTCCAACCTTTACCTTTACCATAATTAATTCTTTTCCCAATAACTTCTACTTCCGAACTCTTCTAGGCTCACAACACCCAAAATAAAACGAGGATGCCACAGTCCCTCCTGATTTTGGAGTATTTCAAAAAATAGGTTTTTAAGTTAGGGTTCGTAGTTATTTCTTTATTTATATTGTGGTAAAGGCCTATAAGGGCTTTTACAAACATGTAATTAAATTATATAGAACCCACGCAAAATAATAGTATGTATTATGCTAATATCGTAAATAATATAATTGAGGTACGTTATTATAGCCTGTTTGTAACTATATTCCGTGTAGTTGATCGTATCTTATCGCCTTTGAGGAGATTTTTCACAAAATCCACAGTTCTGCAAGCAAACTAGGTACAAGTGAGTATTTAAATGACTCAGTTCTGTATTTTTGAATTTTAAATTGAGTAGTTCTTGTTTGAACATGGAGGGTTAAGGAGATAAACATTTCAGGGAGGTCTATAATACCATAAAAAATTTTCAAAATAAAAGTCAGATCAGAGACAAGTCTTCGACCTCAGAATCTTGATAAATTTAAATCTTTCATCAAAGTTGGTTGTAATTTATTGTTTCTATAGGTAGACCAAGTTTAAAATGTTTACTAATAGTGGATCAATTTGCACAACGCAGTATTTACGAAATATTACCCCAAAGGGCCTTATTCAAACAGTCGTGATTTAGTGATGAAAACGTGGATTAATATTAATTTTTAAAAATATACGTTTTCCGTCCTAGGACAGATATTGTATAGTAAGTTATATCAAAATATTTGTACTGCTCAAATAGCCTTTTAATAATATTCTGCGATTATCTACGTTTTTTACTTGCCTACACTTTTATTTTATTAACGTCTAAAAATGCTTTAAGCTGTCTAGTTTTCTTATACAATTAATTTACACATTAATACTACTAAAGGATTAAAAATGCTTGGCTTCATTTTCCGTAATGGCAGAGACTTTCAAAATATTTCAACATTCAAAATGTTATGTTTTTCTCTAGTTCGAAGTAAAGTCGAATATAACTCTCCTATTTGGTCTTCTCGCTTTAGAATGCACTCCGATTCCATTGAAAAAAATCAGCATAAATTCCTAAGATTATCTATAAATTCTTTCCTAATATTATCTATAAATTCTTTCTCCACAATATCAGGACTTCGTTTAGGTACTCGTTTGTACCTAGACTGCATGCAGTTGGCAATACTTTCTCATGTGCACTAGATATGTTCAACTGCACGGAATATAGTTACATACAGGCTATAATAACGTATCTCAATAATATTAGAAACAATATTAGAATAATTCCTACGTAATGGTTAATGGTTTTAATATTTCATTTAAAAATACAATAAATTATTTCCGATGTGTTTAAAATATTTTTTTTTCCTATAATGATGGAACGCAGTTTAAGTATATAAACAAACAAAGAGTATTTGTCTTATCACGGAGAGGAAATTTTTTTTTGCCTTTATTAAATCCAAGCAATTTATTAAACACTGCCTGTTTTATAGTCGTATTACGGTTAGGTACTGGATGGTGGAGGATTTTGATTAAATTTTAATCAAGGGCTGGCCGCTTGGCGAGAATTCATAAAACGAAGATAATTCTCATAACTATGAACTTATTAAACCATTTTAAATGTTTCTCGAATCGCTTATTGAATAAAACGAATCAAACTAACAATTCTGTGTGGGAAAGGAAAAAGGGAAAATCAGTTAATGTGTACGAAAACGGATAATCTAATTGAAGTAGGTAGGTACTTAAAGGACATTTTGTGTTTTTATTCGAAAAATACGGCTAACAGAAATGATCTAGTTTGCTCATTATTGTTGAAACTGATATTATTGACTCAACTCATTTTTTTTTAAATCTATGCTAATCTATATTCATTTATATAACACCTTCAGAATTCAGGGCCTAGGTACTCAAACCCGTGAATTTAATAACGAATATCTTCTATCGCCTTTGTTTTTATATGAAATGGTTATTTTTAATGACATTCTTACGTTTTTAAAATAAACTATGCGACTGTTTGTCGTAAATCTATTATCGATCGAAATAAATAAAAAGTTTACAAAGGAAGGCACTTGTTGTCATCGAACAATTACATTTTCACTGCCCTAAAATATTCATACATATGGAAAGGAGACATTAGCTTTGAAACACTTGTTCGCAGCATCCTGGAATACAGCTCCATTATTTGGGCCCCCTCTGAACAAAAACATATCCTAGAAATAGAAAGAGTACAAAAAAGGTTTATGCGTTACTTGTATATGAGGTAATATACATACTACCCATTCCTATATCCATCGTTGTCCTTAACAGGAATGCTCGATCTTAATACCTTGGAAGCCCGCCGAAAAATATTTTTGGGGAAACATTTTTTTAAGCTGATCTCCGGTATTGTACTGAATCCACCTACGTTAAAGGAGATTAACCTATATGTCCCTAATACGTATACTCGTGGGAGATCCCACGCACTTTATAATGCTCCGAAAGCGAGAACTTATTCCTTTTAGAATGCGCCATTAAACAGAATAATTCAACTGCTTAACGATTCTGCATTGAGCATCGACATCTTCAATGTTACCCATAGAGAGTTCAGTAACTATTTTTTGATATACGTCACAACAAGTGAAACTGCCCACACGGACTTTCTTTTCTTATTTTAAATTTTGTAATCTTCTCCGTAATAATTTGGTGTATAACTGTTTTATGGAGAACCTGAATAAAATAAATAAATAAATTTTAGCTCTGAGTATCCGATAAAATATGTTACTAAATATGTATATAACTGTACCGTTTTTGTACTGAAAAGAAGTTTTAAAATTAACTATTACAAGAAATCAAGATCAAATCCATATTCAATTATTTACAAGAAATCATTTTCCGAAATCAATTTATATTTTAAAGTTATTAATTTTCCTTTTAAAATATATTATTTCATCATTTTAACGCATCAAATATTTAATTATCGTACAGGTAAATCATTTTAAAGACACCCTTTCTTGTGCAGTGTTGTACTGGATGGATAAAAAATAATTATTGTTTTGACCCTTGCTTGTGCAGTGTTGTACTGGATGGATAAAAAATAATTATTGTTTTGACCCTTGCTTGTGCAGTGTTGTACTGGATGGATAAAAAATAATTATTGTTTTGACCCTTGCTTGTGCAGTGTTGTACTGGATGGATAAAAAATAATTATTGTTTTGACCCTTGCTTGTACAGTGTTGTACTGGATGGATAAAAAAATAATTATTGTTTTGACCCTTGCTTGTGCAGTGTTGTACTGGATGGATAAAAAATAATTATTGTTTTGACCCTTGAAGTGTTAATGAAAATGCAAATGTAAATCAAAAATCTTTTAATATTATACAAATAAAATATAAAGTAAAAAGAGTATAGCTTATAGATATCTACATACATCCTATTTCTTACAGATAACCCAATAAACAACAATTCAAAAATATATGTACGAGGGGGACCCAAAAGTAAAGTTTCTCTATAACTTCATTAGAGCAGGGGAACAGAAAGAAGTCACAGTAGACATTATTATATCGAAGTTAATATTAATACACAACTCTTAATTTTTTAACGGTTTACTTCTATAAAAATTAGTACTGATAGATGATGGAAATAATTATTATGATTAAATATAATAAATAATCATTGATAAACTTCGCAATAATATTTGCAAGCTCTTTGGAAATTTTGGGGGTAAGTTGAACAGCGGGAGGGTATTCCAAACTAGTTTGAAAACTTTTTCGATACAAAAAAACGCATTAAAAGTGTCCTCTTTAAAATCATTTGCCTGCACATCCTCTGAAGATAATCGGATGAGTAGATAATATAAAATCTAGTTAAAATTTAAATATCAAACCGATGGCGCAGTATATTCGGTACATGTGCAATGGCAATAGCAATGAACGCCGGTCACCGGACCTGACCTGGCTAATGACCACAAGCATTTATACAATCAACAAATGCATTTTAATTAATACTCACCCCATCACTGCCAATTTATGATTTACATCAATCCGTCCATCTGGGTGGGTATTAGAGGACGAATTGTTCGCGTGCTTAATTCAGCTTGTGATTGGAAAATTCAATATTACGAGCTGATATTTTTATGTATAGGTAAGTTAGACCTATAGGAATTTGCATTCTCGTTTAAAATAATTCATGTTTCTATGTGGATTCTCATTTAGGAATTTGGATTTGATAGGAATTTTGATTCTCGTATATAATAATTTATGTTTCTTTGTTTCACTGAAAAATGCCGAAAGAATCAAAAAAGTGGAAACAATTCAAATGATCATTGATTCTAGTTTTTTCTTATTCTTCTCTTTATACGAAATATGTGTCCATATCGTTGTATTTTTTAGAAGTTTTAAATGACCTTGGGGGTTAAAAAGGGTTTGCTTGACCCAGAAGTTTCATACAATCATCACCCTGCAAAATTAATTAATAGGTTTTTTCAATATTCAATGTGCCTATAATAGACAAAATCTATAAAAATATTCAATTCTTCAAATTTACAAAGAAATACAGTTAAATACTCGTAACTTCCAATTCAATACATCAGCAAGATTCCAGAAAACTATTAAAATTCCTAAATTTAATACTAAGCACATCCAAAATTCCTATCTTTATCTGGGCATAATCTATTATAACAACCTCCCATTAAAATTAAAAACCATCGAAAATATGCAGGAATTTAAGCCCAAATTAAAAAAAAATTACCTGAAACTGCTATAAAAGTCCCAAATATGTTTACTTTGTATCTTAAAGTCTGGTATTTTATAAATCATTTATTCCTTCTTTTTTCTTTCATTTCTTAGTTTCTAAATCTCTGAGTCTACTATTGTATAAATCTTGAGTTCTTTCTTACTTATCCTTTACTTACTTATTACAATAATTTTTGTTACTAACTTACATGATTCTTCCATTTATAATGATTTTTTAATTTATATTATGATTTTTTTAAACTCTTCAGGATTTTTATTATTAAATTATACAAGATTTTTTAACCTTCTTATTATTTACAATAGCCGTTATTACTAACTTACACGATCATTAATTTACTAATTGAGCTAGAACTCCCTCACCAAACACAAGAGCATTGTCTCTTTATGGTGAGGAAAGGCAATTTTTTTATTTTTTGTTAACCTTATGTAACTATGTAACTGTTGTAACTTCATATGTATTTTTAATAAACATTGCCAATAAAAAAAAAAAAAAAGGTTCCACCGTTCAAGTTGTTTTGCTGCTCCAAGCAAACGGTTTTCTGCTTTACAGGTATTGTGACAAAGTTAATATGTTATGATTATATTTTTATTTTATAGGCAATTAACCAAACAGGAATTATATTAGATAGCCAACTCAAATGGAATGGAACATCCACTGAGAGGTTTTTGATAGATATTCAGACAAATATTGTAACAACGGAAGCTATACGAACCTTAAAAAATATATAATTCTAAAAGCCAAGTTTTTTGACTGGTACATTAGAAGGTTCCCTATATTTTTTGATCTCCGAATGGTTATTTCTGCCTTTAAAATTCCCACTTAAAACAACAAGCTTTCACGCCTCCTAAGCAGTTCGTGAAATAAAGAAATTGACAACAATTTCTCTTCCTAATCAACTTAAAAAATACACTCCGTTTATTTTTCCTTTATTTGGAAAGCCTTGAAAATATAGTTAATTTGCGTAATCGAATCTCTTGCTTAAAATTTACACTGAATATGCTCGATATAACTGGAATTTTAAAAAAATAACCTCTATTATTTTTCCTCTTATTTTAATCAATATGTTTTTATTCTGAAAGCTAGATAGATAGAAGACCAAGCCGTATACAAGCTTTCATTAAAAAATATACATTTCATCCCTTTCTTGTGACTGTAAGCGCAAGAGACAGATAGAACAATGCATTTGTCTTTAAATGGTATTTTGTGCTTTCGTTTTTCCCGAATTGACAGGGAGGAGAACCGTTTTTATAGCGGGAATTTATCGAGCGATTTGCTTTTGTTTATGGCTATAGTTACAATTTCCACTACACTAGCGCCGCTGGCGATCGTTCAGTCTAACTAGCGTCACCCAATAAAACTAATTGACGTTTTTATTCCATTTAGCTAATTGCTGGCGTTGAGCGGTTACAGTAACTGCTATCACTACCCCCCTTTAAACCCATTGCGTGAAAATCAAATAAAACAAAAAGGTAACCGCCCTCACAAACTTATGGAGGACTTGATAATTTAATATCAACACCCTGCTATCCTGTTAGTGAAAGGTTTGGTGTACCCTTACCAATACGTGCCTAGTTAAGGGCCCGCAACCCGGATTTGTACCGTTTTATTACTCCCTTAAACACGGTAAGTTTTAAAGCGCTTAAAAAAATATATGTTATTCTTGAAAATAATATCTAGACTTTGCCCGCGCCGAAACGCAAATTATATAAAATTCCCTCGATAAAATAATCGCAAAGTATGCTCCAAAAATTATTATTAACACGTTTGTTTCAGTTATTTTACAAGTTATATGTATGAAAAAATTCACAGTGTTTCTTTAAATGCTGGTTAAGATAATGCCCGCGAGATTTTTGCTCTATTTTAAAAGAGTCGTGTTTTATTAAACATTTTCGCAATTTTCGCATCCAATATCGAGCGCTAATATTTGTCGCTGCAAATATTAGCGCTCTCCTCTAACATTCATAATTTTGTATCTCTTCATCTTCTTCTTTTCGGCCCGGTTGCAGAGCCTTAAGGCAAATTTACTTATAATTATTCTTTACACACGTGTGTATGTGTAATAGTTTGAAAATATCTCAGAGTGCGGACACAATGTACCACATTATTTGTGTTGTGGTGATATTATTTACCCGTTGCATAATGTGTTTGGATGCTTTAACATGTCATGTTTTTTTTTATTGAATTTGGCATCTATTTTATGTCAGACTGGCAGTTGAACGCCTGGCTGACAATCAAACATCAATCTGTTAGTGAATTAAACAGGAAACAATCGTTTGTGCTTTTCAAATTCTTCAAGATTTATACTTCTAAAACAGAAAAATATTGTTTTCCATATAGTTATTTTTACGTGGCGAGACTGGCGAGTACAACTTTTTCCATGTTTTATATTATTACATGCCAATCCCAAATTGAAAAAGCAAACAACGGTTTCTATACTGAAATACGAAAAAGCTATCTGTGCAAAAAAATAGTCAAAAGTGTTGTTTTTATTAGTTGTTTTCATTTGAGAAAATTACAAGAGACTGTTTTACAACAGTCGGAAATAAAAATAGTTTTATGACAGCTAATATATGTTGTGTCAGAATAGAACACAATTTTAGACGATTTAAATAGTTTAGAACGGTCGGTGTCTGAGTTGACTAATGCGTCTGCTTCACACCCAGGCGTCTTGTGTTCAATTCCACGGCTTAAGTCCTCCATCATTGCACAAGCAACATCTACTTATTTTGGAGGTAGTGGGAGATTTAAAAAAAAATTGTCAGGTTATTATTAACCCGAGAATTTTTATTTTTCTTAAGCCCTCGGGCTAATTTGTTTGCTTTTGGGAACGGCTCTTACAGGTTTCATAAAAATCGTTGTGTCTTTCTTACTGTAATGGTGAAAACTATCATCTAAAATGATGTTAGAAAAATAACACCATGCTTCATATTCAAGTCTAAAAGTTAACCACAGAAAAATTAAAATGCAAATCTTTATGATACCAAAGTTTCGACCGCAATTAAAAAAAATCAAACTTGGTAATTTTTAAAATAACTTTACATTAAACAATTGAGGTGACATTAAAGTCTAACAAAATAGTAAGGTTTTTGTTTTTGTTTTTTCAATATCAGTAATTTCTGTTAGAAAAAACGTAGGGTTAGGGATTTAAAAAAAAATTATATATTTTTTTATAATGTTTTTGTCAAAAATTATGGTTTATTTCTAATAATAAAATTTGAAAACGTATTTCATCAGTTTTTTCAAAAACAGTTTTATTTTTTTTTATTTTTGGGAGATGTTCCATTTATTTAGATTTTAATTATTATTTTTAATTGTTAAACTAACGTTTAAGACAAGATTTTTATGCATAGCACAAAGGGTAACAATTATTATAAGCAATAATTATCAGCCTGAAAGTGCAGCTGACCGGCAATCAGAAGGGCGCGGGTTCAAGTCCCGTTGGCGTCATGTATCTTTTCTCGGAAGATTTTTCAATGTGAATGAGTGTTTCAGGCTGATAATTATTGCTTATAATAATTGTTACCCTTTGTGCTATGCATAAAAATCTTGTCTTAAACGTTAGTTTAACAATTAAAAATAATAATTAATATTTGACAAGTTTAAGTATTTCCCCAATAAATGAAGACATAATTTGTCTCGACGCCACCTAGCGAGGGATTTAACACTAACAGTGTCTCTCTCGCAAAAATAAAGTTGGTTGTTTTCAGGTGGAAAAAATATAATAAGCAGTAATTGTTGAATGAAACACTAATATATATTGAATCATTTGGCGGGGTTAAGATAAGCCGCCATAGCTCAATTGGGAGAACAGCTGACCGGCAATCAGAAGGGCACGGGTTCATGTCCCGTTGGCGTCATGTATCTTTTCTCGGAAGATTTTTCAATGTGGATGAGTGTTTCAGGCTGATAATTATTGCTTATAATAATTGTTATTTAGATTTTATTGCAAAAGTAGAAATAATGGAAATGGAATGAAAAAAAATATTCACAACTCTATTTCAACAATTAATTATGCACTCAAGAAGAACCTCATTATTTTAATACGATGAGTAAACTTGTCAACCAAATAAGCTTCTCTTCCTGCTGATATTAATAAATAATTACTCGTAATTGATTCATTTTCACTTGAAATGATTGCTAAATTCATTCTGACGCGGCCATTACAAGTCCGTGATCTCCGTCTTCCAAACTTCTCTAATATTTCAATATAATCCTTCGTAAGGTCTCATTCAGGGCTTCCTCCCTTAATTGAATTTTGGTGTATAGATAATTGATTTTCCTGCACAGGGATGGGACTTTCTATGACAATCTGTCTACCAATTTAGTATCCATTGTAACATGGGGATTAAACTTAGTATGGGAATAATAATTTATGATATTCAAATGGCTACCTGCAACACAAAACGTTTACAGCCTTACTAAAAAACCCAATGAAAAATTTATTCAATTGACAAACTGCCGCGGATGTGAAAAAATTACTAATTAAAAAATTGTTCATGGAAAAAAATACACTTGGTTTACACGGCCTGAGAGGGTAGTTTATCTCTGTTTTAGTAATGATGTGTGAACGAAATTTGGAATGTTTTCCAAAGTATTTTGAATGTTCTATATATTTCTTATTTTTGAAGGTGTCGTAAAAACAAATACCATTTATGAAAACTAGATAAAATTACCTTTTAGATTTGTGTAATTGAAATACACTTTAATTTTTAAAAACTGCCATATATTAAGATTCAAACGCGAAAAAAAATGGAATTTTTTTTACCAAAACATAATTGATGAAAGTGTACAGAAATTTATAAAAAAACAAAATTTAAAAAATACAGACCTTTTATATAATGAATTTGTAACGAAACTGTCACCTCACTTTTTCCTCGTGCATACAACAAAAAATAATAAAAAAATTCAAAGTTTTTTTGTTGCCAAAAAACTAACCTAAAAAAATAATACCGACTTTTATAACAGATTTATTGCTACTCTACGCTACTCTTGCTACTAAAGACGTTAATTTCATTGATACGTTTAGGAACACATGTATTAGATATTAATATTTAAAAAAAACACCACTTTTATGAAATTCTCATAAAATAAAATCCTTTAAATGTAAATTTGAATTTTCATGTTTTACATAAAATACTTATTGACATTTCAATTTTCAAAGTATGATTATTGTTATTATAACTTGACTAAACCTTATTAAAAACCACAAAAACACGGTAAATATATCAATTATGCGAATGTCATAGTGAAATAGTCATATTAATAGATATTACGATAACATTTGTGTAATATTACACACACACCCGCGGAGTGAGTTTTTTTTTGGCGGTTTCAACGCGAATGACGAATGCGCAGGCGCCGCGCGCCGCCACCTAGCGGTTCTGTAGGAAAACAAACAATTAAATTATGTACATACACTATGAAAAATTTCACTGTTGCCAGATTTAAAATACATTTAAAAAAAAATCTTATTAGTAATGTTATCGTGTTTTAGTGTATGTTTGTTTTATTCAGGTTGCTGTAGCAACACAGGTTATCGGCCGTGCTGTGGTTTTTTTTTAGTAAGGCTGTTATTGTTTTGCTGAAATAGGAAGCTTTATGTGCGTTGTCTGTTAACTGAACAATATTTTGAATTGAATTAATAACACCCAACTGTAGTGCAATTAATCAAATGGGAGACTTTATACGTATAGTATTCTATTATAATTCTTACTTTTTTGTCTCTCACGAAACTAAGGTCTAGGTTTAAGGTATTCCCCGGATTTCTCTAGGGTTCTGTGTTATGTCTAGGGAGGTCCTAGTGTTTTAAATTCAAAATCTGATGGTTTCTTAATCTATCTAGGGGTCAAGCGCAGAGAAATCGTTAACTTTACGATATCGGTGCATTAGGCGTAACTTCCGACGATTGTTTATCGATATACCTTTTTCACTGTTGACACCCGAACCAATATTGATAGGGAACAATTAAGAATTCGATATACACTGGCAACACCAGCGGATCTTTTTTATTTTAATTATTTATTAACCAAGACAATGTTATAATATTGCAAACATAGGTATATATTTTTTGTATATACAACCTCACTAGGCTGAGGCTGTTCCAAGGTGGCAGGAATTCAATCTAATTATCATATCAAAATCTTGGAAGATAAAGTAAATAAATAAATTAAATGGATTAAAAGAAACCTAAACATAAAAATATAGTAGAGAAATAGATATTTAAATTTTAAAAAATTAAAAAGATCTATCTAGGAATTCACATTCGTAAATGTCAAACGCCAATCACTTAAGTAGGTACATTAAAATATTAATAAATTGGCGATGTTCTATTGAAATACTAACCTACAAAATTTATCTCTCGCGGCAGACCACATTTACCTTCTGATGTTAAACGGGGGTTAATTAGTTAATGAGGTCTTTAGCCATTTTTAAACCATTTTCGTTTCCCAAAGATCGAACGGAATAAATCGATTGTATCTTAGATGCATTATTTAAGTCTACGAATCGCGTATACGACTTCTTTCATTACTGAGAGCTTCGTTAGTTCAATTCTTTCATAAAATTAGTCAGTAATTTTGCATAACGAACGACATTCTTAAAAAATATGTGTAGGTGTATTGACAGTCAACCAAAATTTATCTGACGCTATGGAGGCTTTGCTAAATTTATCAATCGTCGGTCGGAATATCTATTAACAATCATTGATTGTGCTCGCAAATATTGATAACTGACCATAGAAGACGGAATTGGTCAATATCGTATTGATACAGAGTTTTATCGACTTTTGCGGAAAATCAAACGTATTGCCGTGACTCCGATTATGTACAGCTGAAGAAAGGTTCAATTTTGACAGCTTTTCAGATGTACTTCTAACGAATTACCGGAAAAAAAACAGATTTTAGATTTCTTCGGTGGTCTTTGTTTCAACGTTTGAACTACGAACAGTTTTCAAAATAAACAGTAAGGCGCACTTGCAATATTTCCAGAATCAACAATGATGGGCTTCTTTATTATCTGTGAGCTTTACACAGCACGCTCGGTACCTGTGGAGGGCTTAACTCGGGCTCGAATGGGACTCTCGTACAATACCTGGTCATACCGAGTATGCCAATGGAAGGGCCGTTGAAAAGGTTTGCTTGGGTTGAAAGACGGTAGATTATCGTTTCAATCCCATTTGACCGTAATCTGACGCGGTTGGAACTTTGAAACAATAAAATGGACTAGGAAATACTAACCCCCATACGTGCTCGTGAAGTAGACTTGTTTTCCAAAGCGTTTTAAAATATTGTATTCCGATAAATATTTCAAATGCTATAAAGTTGTAAATCTACACGATGAAAAAGCAAAATCAGTAAGCTGTTTTGTTATGGGTTATTGTAGATCAATATGTATAGATTTTATTGTCTGGAATTTGAAAAAAAAAAAATTTGCAATTTCGTTTCCATTCCGCAATATGGTTATTTGAAATATTACGCAAAACAGGTTTCAACGTTGTTTTTTTTTACCGTTTATCAACAAGAAAAAGAAGTTTAAATTTTTAAGTCAATCATTCGGTTCCAAATCTGGAGAAATTCTTTTTGTGATTTATTTGGGTTCAATGGGTACCGCCGCCCTGGGAACCTTTTGTAGGCTAATAATAACCTCTGCCGTTGGTCGCCCCAAGTTGTTTGCTATATTTGGCGACTTAACAGAAGTGACCGGGTTCAAAGAGTGAGTTTTGTCTAGGTCTCTCCAGTCGGACTCTCTCGACCCATCGCCTTGCACCGCAGTGGGGGGGATGAATTCATAAATCCGTCTCTCCTGCACACATTGACCCCCATATATTGACTCTCATACCAATTGCTTTCCCCGACCTTCCTCTCCTCCCTTTCTTAAAAAAAAATCTTCCACACAGCATCCTCAAAGATGATAATGGTCGTGGGTAAATTATTTTCCCCGGGGTCTCCTGTGGGGAGCTAACATAAAAACCTCGCTAAAATGAAAGTATTTTAGTTAGGTATGTTTCACAAAACCCTCTTAATTTCTTGAAAAAAGCTTTTTTCTTGTTTTAATCCTAATAGAATTTTCTATTAAAAACAAGGGATTCTTTGACATTTCCTGATCGGATATTACCTCCCGAACATCGCCTATGCGAATACTAACAAGCATTTCAGCATCGAAAATTATTTCACGAGAGTCACAACTTTTTCAAAAAACTAAAACATACAATATTTTACCTCGTAAACTTTTAGCCTAGTGCCCTTTCGTGGAATCTTTTCTGTTTGTGGTTCACTTGAAAATCGAAAATAAATCTATGTTGAGAGTTGAACATGCTCAAGAAAATCAAGTAACCAAACAGCGCACTGGGGTAAAAAAGTTTGACTTAAACTCAGACGTTTGTCGAAGTTCTTCGCGTGTTTGCCAATTTTTCTTCGTTTTGGGAAGCAGTTCACGATTATAATGGGACAAGTCGAGAAGTCTAGACCATTTAGTATAATGTTATTTTGTATTTTATACCTACACGAGTTTCAGGTTATGAGTGAGGGAGGGGAAGAGAAATGTTGGGAAATGGGAGCTTATCATGTATGAGAGAATGTTGGCAGATCTATGTGAGAAATAACCAAATCAAAACAAATTAGTTTTATTTGCCTCTATCGGTTTCAAACTCGCGAAACCTTTATCCAGAACAAATATGATCAGCATTATTGAACATCCTTGTACAATGTCAATCAAAGAAATTAGAGTTATTAAATTTTACTTTATTATTCCTTTCTTCATTTGGCACCGCATTGCCTGTTTTATGTTGTCAATTTTGATGATCCGAAAATTGATCCGACGACAATTGGCCCGCCGACAGTTGGCCAGCCGACAGTTGGCCCGCCGGACAGTTGTTCCGCCGGATAGTTGATTCCTCTAAAAGATTTCTTCAAGCAATATGCCAAGAGGATATAGGTTGTACAACCAAAGTCGATGTACTTACATCAGCAGGCTTTAAATGAAATTCTCCACACAAATATTTTTACTAACAATAATTCCAAATTCCCGAAGGAGCAAGCGATGATCCTATACGACAGAATAACAAATACGATATATTTATATGCGCAGCGGATTTCCACTCAAGACGCCTGCAGATATAAGTATGTATATCGACTTTATTTGTGCGGCCGTATATCCTCTTTGCATACCTACTCACTTGAAGAAATAATCTTTTATAGGATCAACTGTCTAAGGGATTAATTGGCAGAGGGATCAACTATCGGCGGGCCAATTGTCGCCGGATCAATTGCCATGGAACCGTCAATTTTATATTTTATTCATTGATTTTCTGGAAAATTATACATCACATATATTTGGCATATATTCCTAAAGTGTATGTTACACTTGGCCGTTGATCATGCTGAATCTTGCATAATATTGGTATTATTCTCGCATACATTATACGCTATTACCTATTACAAAGGCCAGGTCACGGTGCGCCGGAAATGTCACGTACGGCAGACCATTTACATTTGGGCAAAGCCCGAATACACCTAGCACAGCGCACCGGGCACGTGCGACGTTCTGCCGCCGCTGCGTGACGCGAGCCTGCCGCCTGCTGCCTGCTGCATCGGGTCCGTGGTATTAGTGTGAACTTATCTCAAAGGAGATGTATAATACTATGCTGCAACTATAATCTTATAAATACATGGACTAGACACTAGAACCTAGATGAACCAGGCAACTACTCAATATGGAAGAAGCTCACTGAGAACTGATGGGACAACTAACTTCCACCTCAAAAGACACGTGAAACAATTGGGAGTGGAAAAGACCAATAGAGGAAGAAAATGTAATGAGGATGAAAAGAATCCGATTCGCCTATGGTGTCAATACTGTAAATGTCCTGTACTGATGGGAATAAGACTCTGTTACCTAGGAAGATATAGCATGGAACCAAGAGACGTAGCCAAATATCCAATGACAACCCTAGTGTGTTTTAAAAGGCACCGTGTTACTGGGAATAAAGTTAAATAGAAGGACATTCTCCAAGGGCTGATTCAAAATGTTCCTCTTTTTGGTGTAGTAGTTCTGAACTCTTAAAGCATCTTCCTTTTCTTCTGGAGTCCACATCAGAGCAATCTTCATTCACTTCGGGCTTTTTCTGGCTTTTCGGGCAAATCCCCATTTCAAACACCTCCAACTTTCTTCCGATGCTCATGTTAGTGTCCAGGTCACGATGCGATTCGCAAAAAATACGTATGTAGGTACCTACTACCTACCCATATTTCTCGATATAAATTCTATTATTATCTTAGATAAACAAACTCAAGATTCATCATTGATCAAATACATTATACACTTACGTTTCATCGATATTGCTAAGTACCCCACCTATGTATCACTTTTCCTATAAGAGTTTAACAATGCTTTGTATTTAAGAAAACAAAACAAAATACCCCTTTTTGAGTTCACTTGTCATTCAATTGCCAGCACAGCAAGTTAGCCATAAGTGTGAGAAAATAAAGAGCTAGAAAAAAGTTATTTAATTTATGTTGGGCTAAAGCCAAACAAGCGGGGACGGGGGATCGATCGCCCAAACTTGGACTAATATGGCTTCCGGTTCATTTGGGGATTACACGGGAAAGAAGTAGAGCGAGAAATATACTTTTACAGCCACGTCAGCAACTCGCAACTTCTGGTTCGTTGGGAAAGAAATAAATTACATACTTGAAAATAGAAAGCATTTGATACACTCATAACTATAATGTTAATATATTATTAAACTCATCGGAAATTATTTTGTTCTACGAACAATATGCCTTAGAATTAGACGGTTCTGAAAACTTTGGCTTGTTTTAATTATAAACTAGTAGCTCTGTGAACAATAATAGACCTCGCTTCTAAAAAAATATGTTTCCAATTTTCTGTTATTTTTAATCTTTTCTCCAAAATCATAAGATTTGTAAATACTTTTTTTCTTAAATACCTACCTACTTTTAAAAAATGATTTTTACTCATCCCATCGTGTTCCGATGAAAAATTTTCTAAGATCCTGTTATCATAATAACATACTTACTTGTTTTTTTTTCAAACTGATGTTTTCGTTAAAATTGTATTGTCTTACCAGATAATGTGTTTTTATTAAATTTATATAATATTTATCATAAATTGTTTTTTGATCGTGCCTAACGGTTATCGTGTCCGACAGGTTAAAACGGCCACCATTTTGAAACCGGAACCGGAACGTAACACATAAATTTACAGACAGATGAAATGCCAAATGGTCCAGTTAAAACAGAACTTCGCTATGCTCAGTCAATGAACTTATGAAGGAACTAACTAATAATCAGTTTTGTTTTTAACTACTTTGTACAATACAAATTTCTTACGATTGTTTGTCTAGTGATTCTGAATAATAGACATACAATAAGTCTATAACATATCCCCTTTTAACCTTATTGTCACGACCTATACCGCGACACGAGAATATGACTGTAAATCCTTTTTGTTTTTTGATGAGTAAAGACCAATAATTGTGCTTTGAATTTTGATCGTAGGAAGTAGGAAATGAGAGGAAGTCTCTTACCTTTTGACGGCTTCTTATGGCGTTTCAGGATCGATCCTGGGTTCCCAATATCGGCACAACACCAGGTTTTTAAGACACGACAGTTTGATTAGATAATATGAAATCTTGCGATGCACTAAGTACACGAAGGCTTGTAAAATTACGATTATCGAATTAATTTATTCATATACTATAATTATAATACAATCGTGGTTATAATACAATGGATGCATTCAACGACCTCAAATTTGCGCGTACATATAGAAGAGGAATGTCACTTCCATATTCCACCTGGCGTGCTTCTGAAGGTCAGTTTGTTTTTACTCTTCAACCTACCTCCGAGTTATATCAGATTTTAAATCAATAGGAAGTCATGTGTTCGTCAGATTTGTGTAACAATTTTGACACAGCAAATATTAGACGAACATGTCAGGTTTTTTTTTTTATCTGGCCTGCCCGCAGAAATATTAATCATATTTGGTTTTAGACATCATTAGTTGTTACGTTGGGTTGTCAAATATTTGGATTCCGCTCACAAGTGCGTAAGTCACGGCATTTGTTTGACAGTTCGTCTGTGGGTTAATGAGGTTTGGAACAAAGTATTCGTGCTTACTCAATTGTCTCAACCGTTATTTGAAATCATTTTTTTTTGATTTGGTGGAAAGTTAGATGATAGGCTAGATCCAGTTAAAGTTTTACAGCAGATCCTGAACGAGAATGGTTAAGTTAGTTTAGTAGTTAGGTACATGGACGTGTTTACATGCTAAACTAAGTCAACTTACACAAACATAGTCGTATATAACTGTGAAATGACGGCCTTGGTAAATATTTGTGAGGCACCTAGTAAGGCTAACATGATTTTAAAAATAAATTTTATCGTAAGTTTTAAAAAAATATGTGCGTACCTCATAATAAGTCCTAATCGCGCCCAACTGTCTGGGGGCAGTAGGGAATTTGAAATTGGGGAATTTCGTGAGGCTGAAAGTAGTGGGGAGTTTGGTAGGAGGAAAAGGAAGGTAGAGAAGAATTGGCTATTCAGATCTAGTAACCAGACACGGCTAAAGCCATTTCAGGCATCGTTTCGATTCTAAACGGTGGTCTTTCGCAAGGGCGATAATGAAAGTATCTACCACTGGCGAAAATATACGATACATTATTAAAATGAATAAATTGTGATATAACACAAATAAATCAATTACAATCTACTTGGGCACGCAGAGATTTGAACCAAAATTTACAATTTTTTCTTTTAATTTTTAATTTAATTGAATATTTTTTCTGAAGTTTGAGCGACACGCGTGCCGTTTCGTGTGTTACCGTGCTGTTAGAACGAGACGAAACGCTTATCAAGAAACGCTAGACTATAAACGCGCTACTTACTACTCAGTTGATATGTGCGATGGAACAATATTATTATTTTTTTAATAGAAAAAAATTTCATCGGACAGCATAATGACATCAACATTTTGACTCCAAATGTGCTCAGGATTCGCTGGTTAAAATTCTTCGGGTAGGTACTTGCTGTTTAACCCTGTATGTAGATGTGAAATATATTAAATAATTATATAGAAGTAGAAATAAAGAATAATTAATTCATTCTCACAGAAAATTATTCAATAATATTATTTTATAATTTAGGACTATTAAATACAATTATTATTCTGTGCTGCATACGATATAAAAATATATAATTATTCGTCATATGCTTAGCGTGATGCATATTTAATTAAGCAATATGACATTAAACCTTTCTGATTCGCCATCGCCAGTAACAGTAATTGCCGCCGTACAATCCGCATGAAACAAAACGTGCGGCATTATTATTATTGCGGTGTCATTAAATATACACGATGAACCATTGAACGACATTACATAGGTACTCTGTGGGTTCCCATAGATACCGCACTACCAAACAAATGGAACACGTACTATACCAATACACTAATTAACCATAGAAAACAAACACATTGACTTTTGGGCCACACATAAAATCGATTAATAAAAATGCTTATTTATTCGGCTTCAACTGCGCAATAATACTTTTCTTTTATTCTATTTCTTTTATAACCTAACCTACGTGTTTTCATGTCTCTATACCAATAAATTTCCACTAAATCTCCCGATCAAAATGACAATCTCTTCTTCTTCGACGGAAGCAATTTTCCCAACAACAGACCATCCGTTGATGTGCTTGGCGTACCTAGGTGATCAGCTCAGGTACGGGGGCTCCATAGAAGCCAGATTTAAATTATATACTCTACGAAGCTGGGCGTACTATACAGGGCCATCAGATACTTTTATAGTACACACTTGCTGACCCTGTGTAAATCGCATGTCCACCCACTGTTGAAATTGGTAGCCATCTCTGGTCTGGATCCCCAAAATAATTGAAAAACCCTTGACTGTGCAGAAGAAGGCGGTCTGTTTAATGGATTTTCCTATCTTATCTAACGGATTGCAATCTTTAGTGAACAGGCGTCGGGTGTGTCTACATTCTACCGGTATTTCAATGGAAGATTCTCCGACGAATTAGCATCATTGATCCCATGATCACAGGTACACAGACTGAAAACGAGTTAAATGTGAGCTCAACAAATGTTGACATTTATTGTATCAGAACGGAACGTTTCAACGATTCATTCCCGAGTTCAACTAGTGTTTCTTCCCTCCTACAACATGGCTCTCTTCGAGAACCTGGTTCACTTCTCCTTTCCTCCAAAAGACCCTTCACACAACACCCTAAAAGATGACAGGAGGGAAAGATGACTCAGATGACCCTGGGGAAATGATTTTCGCATCGTACTTTACGACAACGATTTCTGTGGAATCGTGCTGTTTTAATATTTTCCCCTCTTTTTGTATTGAATTATACCAGTTTTATAACGAAAAACTCAAGAAAAATATTCGTAAATACCGCAACTTACGCATTATAATTTTGCATTTTTAAACTTTTGGTAATGTAATACCTGCTTATAAAAAGGCTGTTAACCTATTCATGGTTTTCAACCTAGGATAGGAATGAGTTTATTTCAGTCTTGTAAATATTGTTATTAAATTGGTAGGTTTCAGACATTTTAAAAAATAAGGACATAATATTACATTAATGTTACTCTTTCTGTATCATAAACATCATCATCTTCTTCCCCTTGTCCTATTTGGATCGGGGACCCATTGCATCGATAAGGCTCCTCCATATGTCTCTGTCTTGTGGTGATTGTTCGGCCTCCGTCCATGGTAGACCCATCCTCTCTTCACACTGTTTCTGGAGTTGCTTCGCCCAACTGTATCTGGGGCGGCCCACTGGACGTCTGTATCATTAACATACCTGAAATTTCTGTGTGGATTAAATTGATCTTTTCACTGAAAGTGTTTCAAAATTCTCAAGGGACGACGTTTAAAAAAAAAAAATATATATATATATATATATATATATATATATATATATATATATATATATATATATACATCCCGCTATCATTGCTGCGTCTTCTAATGGTCCACTTTCATTCAATCCTGCGTCCGACCGTCATTCTGCGTCCGGTATACGGACGCAGGATCGAACACATGTAATTTCAAGTTTTCCCCACTCCTCTACCCTCATACAGTCCAAAAACGAAAATAAGCCAGACGCAGTTTTGGTACCTAAATCAACTGAAATATGCTATTTTAGTTCAGTGTTTTGTCACCGAGCGGCGAGCCGTGGCGCTGTAGTAGACCAGCGTATATTTTTAGCATAATATACGTTTTTATTGGCTTTTATTGACTCGCGTATCGCAACTCCTACATTTGGCAACATCGCTTTTTAATAGCGTTTCTTCTGATACAGATCATTCACAGTAAAAACATCGCACATTGCAATCAGGATAACAAAAGAAATGATTTCATTCAAATTTAGCTTTTGATTATATTATTATTGTACGGCAAATATATCAGCAACTTAATTTTTTTATATTACTATTTTTAAACAAATATTAGATATTTTCTTATCCATGATTATAAATTCCTACAATGCTTAATCGTGTGCCAAGCCACTCTATTATTATTAAACAAGATAAAATCAATGTTCTTAATATATTAGTAATTTGAAAACTTACTACAAATAACTAGAACAAATAAAACAATTTTTTCTTCAATTTATGACTGATTTGACAGTAAAAAATATATGTGAAATATTTGGAGATTCACAGAGAATGCAAGACTGATGAGTGTAATGAGATAATAATAGGAATCTTAGATGGTTTGGGCATGTAGAGCCAATGATCTAAAGATAGGTTGTAAGGAGATTATATGTACATATGACGTGAACTTGAATGGTAGAAAAATTCGGGGATGCCCGAGAAAGACATGGCATGATTGAGTAAACCGAATTCTCGAGTAATGTCGAAAGACAGAATGAAAGAGCGGTGTATGGATGTGAATGAGGCAAGGAGTGTGTATGATATAGTCAATTCTCGAAGCTCCGGCGCTCCTAGATTTGACTAGTCAATCCTCAGGTCTGACTTGAAGTCTTAGTCAAAGCGCAAACAAATGAAGTTTTTCAGCCACTGACTAAGGAATTTTCGTCAAACCTAGGAGAAACTAATTTGGTCAGGCAAACGTCAAAACTCAATTTAATGAAATTTCGATGTTTGACGAAAAAGTGAAAAAGTTAGGAACTTCTAGGTTTGGCTAAAAATACTTTAATCAAAGGCCGACATTGGAATTTATTTCGGGGTTAGCCCGATATACCAGTCATTCCGCGAAGAGACTGCATACAGACCTTTGACTATGACATATGCACAGACCGAGTTGTTTGGCGGTCGTCTCTGCGAACCCCTGCGAGGAAACAGCGGGTTGGTTAGTTTTTGTGAGATATTATTTATTTATTATTAAAGGCATGTTATTTTATTTGTTTACACAGTTTTATGCTTTCGATTTTCCTTTTGAGAGATTTAACATATAATTTTACATTAGCACAACACAGGAGGCCCTGGGAGGAAAATAATTCCCCTCAGGACCTATGTCATCTTTGGGGATGCTGTGTGGAGGGTCTTTTTTTACATTAACTCCATACAGGAGGCCCTGAGGAAAATAATTTCCCTCAGGGTCTATGTCATCTGGAATGCTGTGTGGAGGGTCTTTTTGAGGAGAGGAAGGAATGAACATTGGTCTTGAAGAGACCCATGTTGTAGGAAGGAGGAAACACAGAGGCCTTCTTAGAAAAAGAAGGAGAGGAAGTTCTGGGAAGGAAAATGGTATTGGGGTTGGGTAGGAATCTAGGGGTCAATGTGTCTAGGAGTGACAGTCAAAGACGCTCTCTCAACCGATCTCTCCCGACTTGGCCTGCCATGCAGCTGGTGGGCAGACGCATCCGCTAACAAGATCCGGACAAACCTCACCCCATTAACCCGGGCACCCCTGCTAAGTCACCAAACGTAGTTAACCACTTGGGATGACCTGTGGCAGAGGTGTTTGTTATCCTATAAAAGGTTCCTGCGGCGGCTGTTCCCACACCCGCCTCCCAAATTGAATTAATTATAATTTTGTTATAAGATTCGCAAAAGACGTAATATTTCTACCGATAATGGTGTTGTAGTAATAATTACCCAATCTGCCAAAGCTGCAAGTAATTTGAAAATTGTTACTTTTCTTTTTTTTTTGTTTATGGCAATTCACCCTAAGGAGAGTGCTATGTGACACGTTACTTTTCTTCTTACTCGAAAAACGTGTTGAAATTCATTGCTAGATTAACATTTAAAAATCAAGGCACGTGATGCTGTATTCTGGCATATTTCTAATGATAGAAATTGTATTTTTCAAAGTTCTCCTACTTAACCGAAAACGTTCAGGTGAACTTCAGAGACTAATCGAGAAAAACTACTAGAATTGGCTATTGGCGATTTTAATCAACTAAAAATATTGGTACATTTTTTTAACGTGAAGTGTGTAATGATAGGGAAAAGACCCGGTTCCATTTAATTTAGACGTGCAAGAAAACCTAAAGACAGGAAATAACGACCTCCGCGGTCGAGGGCAAAGCTCTCTATTAGCAATCCGGAGGTTTCGGGTTCAAATCCCGGCGTGAGCTCATAAAATTTTATTTGATTTAATACGTATATTATTACAAAAATTTATTAATTAAAATATGTTATTGTATTAGTAGCTATATTTGTGACTTCTTCTAGAGAAGATGATAATTTCAGTTCGTTCTGGTGTAAGACCACCATTCATCCAATGGAGCCAGTGAGTCTATGGCATTCCCAATTGGGGTACCTATTCATGCTGCGGGATCGAAGGTAGATTTGAAAGACTTTGAGATTTGAACCCGTGTCCTCCTGATTGCAATTCGAGAGCCTTACACCTCGACCACGGATACCGGCAATGTAGAACACGATGAATTTCACAGTAGGTGCGATTGATGTCCTCGATAAGTAGGTATCCGCTGTCGTTGAGAGATATTGCACTGCTGTCAAAAATGTAGATTAAAAACGTTATCTTTTTAATGGCATGAACCGTTCATTAGAGTAATCGGCAATATTCCAGAAGACAAAATTAATGAATGAATCCCTTGTTACGTAACGGGCCTCCTAATCCATTATAGAGTTCTAGGAACCACATTTCAAGTGTTTGGATGTGATGTATTTGTTTATAATATATATAATACAAACAAAATTTTCATTATTAGGTCAAGTTCATGAACCAGTACACTAAGTGTACACCGTACAACTCTTGATGGTACATCCGATAAAATGTTGAAGTAATATTAACCCTTTTAATTATTATCTGATATCATTGGACAATTTTTTTTTCAATCCTCTTATGTTTAGAATTCATTCTTCAGAACTGGCATAAATAGACTAGCTACAATCAGACACTCAAAAGTTAGCACGTAAGGAGCCGCAACCGGGCTCAAAAAGAAGAAGATGGAGAGATATGAAATTACGAGTGCTAGAGGAGCGCGCTTTTATTTAAAACGACGAAGTCGATGCAAAAATTGTGAAAATTTTTAATAAAACACGACTCGTTTAAAATAGAGCAAAAATGTCATGGGGGTTGTCTTAAACAGCATTTAAAAAAAACACTGTGAATTTTTTCATACATATAATTTGTAAAATAACTGAAAACAATGTGTTTATAATAATTTTTGGAGCATATTTTCTGATTTTTTTCCATGGAGGGAATTTTATTTTATTTTTTTTCAGCACGGGGAATGTCTAGATATTATATTCAAGAATAATATATATATTTTTAGAGAGCTTTAAAAGTTAACGTGATTGAGGCAAGGAGTGTGTGCCAAGATCGAGTTCTTTGGCGGTCCTCTCTGCAAAGGACAGTGTCATTTATTATTACATAATATTTACTTATTATCCGAAGTCATATTATATTATTTGTTTAGACAGTTTTATGCTTTCGCTTTTCTATTTTCCCCTTTCCTTTAAAGGATTTATCATATAATTTAGTTGTTAAAAACCTAAGCCACTAAAACCCCTAAAATTGTTTCTCCCGTGAACGAAAATGCATCGTCAATCATGATAAGCATTAATTTTTTTTGTAAAGAAAGATAAACATTTCCGGGTTAACGAATAACCCGACAATATTTGAAAATCTCCCACTACCACCACAGTAAGCCGAAAATGTTGCTTGAGTCACGACGGAGGACTTAGTCAACCGAGGAATCAAACACGAAACGCCTGGGTGGGACCCAAACGCGATGCCCACTCAACCACTGACCGGTCTATAATATTATTCAAAATAATAAAAAAATATATAAATAATTAGTGACCGACCGAAGGTTCGGTTTCGGTTTCGGCAAGTTTTGGCAAAAAAATCTAGTTTTGGCATCAGTTTCGGTTTTAGAAACCGAAACTTTTTTAGACATGTTAAAAATCGGTTGTTTACTGTTATTTGGCTTATTTTGTACACTTATTCCGACAGTTAACACGTGTTAGATTAAATAAATAAATAAAAACAATAATTTAAGTATGTGAAAAAAGAATTACTTCTATAAAACAAACCAAATTTATAAAAAAATAAGCCAAATAACAGTATTCAATCGATTTTTAACAATTCTAAAAAAGTTTCGGTTTCGGCCGAAACTGAGACAGACACCGAAGATTCGGTTTCGGTGGAAAGGTATGTTTCGGTGGGACGCTATATATATTTAACTAATTATAATTCTAATTTAATTTTTCATTAATCATTAACATAATTCCTCTCAGGGCCTATGTCATTTTTGGGGATGCTGTTGGGAGGGACTTTTTAGGTGAAGAAGGAGAGGAAGTTCTGGGAAGGAAAAGGATACTAGCGGTGGGTAGGAATCTGGGGATCAGTATGTCCAGGAGTGACGGACATAATAGGAGTGACGGGTATGAATCCATCCCTCCCACTGCGGTGCAAAGCGATGTTTCGAGAGAATACGGCTGGAAAATCAAAGGGACTCCCTCAACCATTCTCTCCCGAACCGGCCTTCTATGTAGCTGGTGGGCAGACGCATCCGTTGCCAAGACCCAGACAAACCTCACCACATGAGCATTACACATTATAGGGCACCCTCGCTAATTCACCAAACGTAGCGAACCACTTGGGGTGACCTATGGCAGAGGTGTTGGTTATCCAATAAATGGTTCCCGGGGCAGCGGTACCCATACCGCCTCCCAATTTGACTCTTTGCGAAGTCTGCGGCTTCTTTATAATTAATAGGTCACATAATATTTCTACTGATAATCGTGTTGTAGTAATAATTAAGCACTTATATCTAGAGTTCATTCTTTAAAATTAACATGAAAAAACTGTTTTTGATGAGAAAACCATACAGGAGTCCACTGATATAGCCAAAATATGGTAATCACTGTCTGATGCGAAATCAAAATGGAGAAAAGAGGAAGCAAAGGAAGATCCCAGCAATATAGATCTAGTCACTAAAAATAACAAATCACACTTCAAGCAACGTTTTAATTCTGAATGATAAGTCTCAAAAAATCTCATACCAATTTAATAAATTTTACGTGGGCATTGCCGCCGCGCCGGGTTGATTAGAGTCCGCGACGTATGGGCCAGACATATTGTCGCCTTCATATTCTATAAATACCTATACAGTCGTTCAACCAAAAACTTGAACAAATAAGCGGCAACGTCGCAAGACGTCGGTTTGTCGTCAACATGAAAATGAATATATAATTGGACGCTTCATTGTGGACCAAATTAAAGTAAATATACGCAGGATGCCTCTCTGCATTGAATATGAAAGGAGTTCAGATTGGTGGAACGCTAAAGGGCGTTTTTATCGTTTTGTATATTTTTAAATTAATGTTTTTCAAAAATTTAAATACCTAACTACAATCAAACACTGAAAAGATAGTATATACTTTAGTTAGAACTATGTAAAATCAAGTCCTTCAGGTAGACGCAGTAATGTCGATCTGATGAAAGGACGCAGAAATGATAGCGGGATGTATATATATATATATATATATATATATATATATATATATATATATATATATAATACCGTAATAATAATATCAACCCGTGCCAAAGAACACCTAAGATGTTCAAATAATAATGGCTTCTCAAAATTTGCTAACAATCTTTTGAAGTAGACCACTAAAAGCATAAGCGTCTCTTTACTACATAAAAACGGAATAGGGATCACACTGGATAAAAAAAACATTAATGGCAAAGTAATCGTAATCAACAACCAAATAAACCTAAATAAAACTCCAATTTTTAGATTGTTCCCTATTGACAATGAGCTCTCTCTTCCCCTACCACCTACCCCTACCCATGCCTCCTCCACTGGAGCTCAGCCCATTTTTTGCAACCCACTGTAAAAGCATAACATATTTATAACGGTTCCATGCCAACTCAGAATGAAGTCAACTCAACATCTCTTTGAAAAGTCATGAAAAACTACGAAAAAAATAATTTTAAAATAATAACTTAACCTATTTAACCATTTTTTTCATTACTTTTAATGACTTTTTAAAGAAGATTCTGAGTTGATTTAATTCTGAATTGTCCGTGTATTGCGCTGCTCTGAAGAAGCTAAGGTTGTACCGAAACCGGTCGACATTCAGTATATATTAAATCAACATGTTGTTTACTTTTAAACAAAAAAATATTTTTTATCATCATAATGAACCGATGTTCATATCTGGCAACATAAATTTTGCATGTCACAATTATCTACATCTATGATAAAATTGACAGGCCGGAATATTAGAACTCATTGTACATAATATTTGAATATAATATCACCTGTCAACCTACATTACAGAAGGTCATGTTAAGTAAACATACAATATGTAGTCACTTATATAATTTATTATATTCACACATACATAATTTATTACATTATTACATCGACATTGTATAATGCTTCAACACTCAACCGCAGAAAATGTTTTTATAGATTTTTGGTTTGTGTTTCCATAAAATATTCAGTGTTTTGGTTACTCCGATCGTGACATTGTAACAGAAAAGTGACTACGAAAGAAGCAATTCTTGTCAAATTTAGCAAATGTCCTTGTAACTTGTTAGAATATCGGAAATCCCAAAATTATCATTTTGTTCATTTTATTGTCTTCGATTTGCTTATTCTGGAAACAAATTTAAATATTCTCTAATAATTATTTAACTACATAAAACCATAAAATATATTTGACAGGGATAAACTTTTTATTTTATTTTTTTATTCCAGTTAAAAGAAAATTACATTTTCACTCACTAACTAGAAATAATTATACACATTAAGATAAAATAAATATTTCAATACAGCGCTATTCTATTTCATTATTTTGTTTATCTAGAATAAATATAAATAATTGTTTTTTAAATTTACCCAGCTTCTTTTCGTTTTTAATGTCATTTGGGAGGCAATTATATAAGTTGCCCCCCTCGTAACCAATGGATTGTTTACCATAGTTAGTGTGGATGGTATTGAAATGTATGTTATCGCGTTGTCGTGTAAAGTGTTTATGTATTTGGGACGTTTTAATGAATTCTGTGTTTGTGTGTACGAGATTATTTTGTATTTTGTATATAAGGAGACATGTATTGTATTCATCTAGTTTTCTTAATGTTAATAGTTTTGTTTCCATATATAGTTTTTTTGTGGATGTTCTGGGCTTGTAATTAAATAGTTTTTTGATTAGCTTGTTTTGTATTACCTGTAATTCATTTATGTGTGTTTCACATGCGTTTCCCCAGATTTCAATCAAATAATTTAAATGTGATTGTACGAGACTATAATATAAACCTATTTTTATTTTATTTGGCAACAGATATGATAGCCGGCTAAATACGCTAATTAAGGGGATGATTTTATCTTTAATACCTTGTATGTGTTGTTTAAATAAGGCACTCGACTAGCAATCCGAAGGTCACGGGTTCAATCTCACAATTTAATTGTTTCAAATTACATTGCGGCACGTTCCTGAGAGGAAGATACTCTCAGTATCGTCCTGTTGTAAGACCACCATTCAGAATTGAAACGTTACTTGAAATGGCATTAACCGTGTTTGGTGACCAGATTTGAATAGTCAGGTGCTTCCCCACCTTCTTCTCCCTATCTTCTTACCCTCCTCACTACCTTCAGCTTCACAACATACACCTATTGGGGATGCCATAGCCTCACGGGCTCCAGGCAGCCGGGACTCTTGTGCGATATTCTCATAACAAAGAAATAAAATTCTTCTTCTTCTTCATATTTTGTAATAATATTTATTTTAATTTTAAAGCAGGATAGACGGCTCTTCAAAATCACATTATGAACGGAAAAAAAATTGTTAGGTTGATGTTATAATTTTGAAATTAAACAGATTACTTTTGTAAAACATACCTATAGAAACAAGACAGACACAATACCTATAAAAAACATGCGCTACAGGAAGTATCAAAAATTGAAGACGTCTATAAAAAAGATTCAATATTACAAATATTTAAAGAAAATGTAGTAATTTTTTAAAAACTTAATTCATCATTAAGACATAAACATAACATCCAAATTCCTATATTTTCAACACAACAAATGCACAATAACTATATTTACAAAGGCATAAAATATTTTAATAGTCTTCCCGAAGAAGTAAAAAAATAAGAGATTTGGTATCATTCAAGAAAAAGGTCAAATTATTCTTAAAAAATTAAAAACCATAACATCTCCAATCAAAATGCTCTTACTTCATTTCATGCCATATTATAATGTTTATCGTTACAACATCTCAGTACTTAAGATAACATTTATTGTACACTCTTTTATATAGTTTATGAAACAACTCCAACACCAAACTCAAGAGCTAGCTCTCTTATGGCGTAGAAATCCTTGAAAATATGTAATTCACTTTTTGATTTTTGCCAAAGTATTATGTTTATTACTGTAAGTATGTTTTAATTTAAACAATAAATAATAATAATAAATGTTTTTATTAATTTTGAAACATATTTGTTCTAGATTCAATCCGATTCCATCAATTAAATTATTGCGGACCGCCAATTAGCATTCAAATAGGATCATACTAACAAGTTGCCTTATCATAACGGATAGTTTGAATTCGACAAGTTATCCGTAATGGAGATGATGGTTTAGGGCTGGTAAGCTCGCAAAGGGTTAATACTAATCTGTACCTACAACATTGCCATCGAGAGGAACTTCAATTACGATAAAACCATTTAAATAAAAAATTAAACATCACACTATTTTTAAATTTATTTCGAAACTTCATTAACATACAAACATACTTAGCCAAAAATATACTGAAATTTTTAGAAAGAAAACACGCTCTTATAAATTGTGCTTTACAAATCCATCTACGGGGGATAATGAATGGTTGTGTATAATTCAAATAAGCATTGATCACAGTACTTACAAGTTTATTATAACAATTTATGTCCGTACTATAATTTACATTAACAAAATATTCGTATTTGAAAAGTGGGAACGGACAAGTAGCGATTTACGAGCTGTACGTCGTCGGCAATCCGCAACAGAATGGTTTCTCTTAAAACCCGTCTGCTTGGTTCAATGTATTCGCACCTCACAATCCGGTAGCCTCGATTTTGCCTGTAAATTCTGAAACCGTCACTTTAGATCGAGATTGTAAAATATCTATGCAAGATAGCTTTATTATTTCAAAGACAATAAGAAGCATTATTTCGTTCTCTTTCTGGTTAAAATAAAAATACATATGTTTGCATGAGAGGAAGAGGGATATATAGCTTTTTTTTGGACGTTTTTGGTCTTATAAAAGTATAACGCGATTACGTGTTTTGGGATGTATTTATTCCTAAACAAGCAGACGGGTTAATTTGTACCGCCAGTGGGTGACTAGGTGAAAATGTTATGGGAACGCTATTTATTGGCTTGTGAGAAGCCAATAGGAATGATTCCGCGATTCAAAATAGCTGCGTCGTTCGTTGCCACACATCTATTTGAATTTCGATTTTGTTTTCCTGAATGAAACTCTGCAAATAGACTCGTTGTCGATGACAATGCATGGAGTCAACCTTTTGGTTGCACTCATGCACACACGCTCGTGCGCACACGATTTTTTATGAAATTGTATGATATTATTTTTAAAAATTTACAGCAGTTAATGTACGTAATCAATGTCGGTATTTTCCAATTAGGTGGTAGCGGTGTTGACTCCAATCCCTATGCACGAAGGTACAGTCCTCAGGCAAATCATTTTTTCTTTGTCTAGCCGGCCCAAGATATGGCGCAACTAGGTCGAATGTTGAAAATAAATGTAATATAGTAAAAGAAACTATATTTTTTTCTGCTTAATTTTTTTAATACACTTTTTTTAGGAAAGCAGCCAAGTATGTAAAAAATCTGAAAGCAATACTTTTTGTTGGAATATCACACATCCCGGTTTAAAAGTGGAAAGAAAAAACAATACTCTCATAACACGAACAAAAAAATCAAAAAGATTTAGAAATCAAACAAATTCAAACTTTTTCTTTTATCTTCTTATATATAAAAATCTCATGTCACGGTGTTTGTGGTCGCACTCCTCCGAAACGACTTGACCAATTTTTATGAAATTTTTAATGTATATTTGGTAGGTATGAGAATAGGTTTTAAAGTACATTTCATACCGCTAGGTGATTAGGGTGTCCTTATCCAGAAAAAAAATTCCACTTTTTTGACAAAAATTTGTTTTATGTATTTTTTTTTATTTGGCATCAAAAAATACCTATAACTCCAAATTTTAACACTCCTACCCCCACTCTCCCATTTTTTAATCGCGATTTTAGTATTTTTGTGTGAAAAAATTTAACCGTCTTTCGTACTTCAAACAGAACGAAATTATTTATGTTGTTGAATGACAGATCCGCCTCATCGAACTTTCATCCACACATGCACAAGACATTCACGAGAAGGCTGCGTAATTTTGATTTATTTCATACGGCATCATGTTCTCACGTGGGCAAACCATCGAGCTTATTTGTGTTGGCTAAAGACGGACTGACAAAACATATCGTACACTCAATTGCTCTTTGAAATTCATATTGATTTTCTTTGTTTCATTTTCCTACTTTCGTTAGTGTTTTTTTGCTTTTATCGGCGGTCATCGTCTATAGAGCTCTACGATCTTTCTTTCATAGATCCCATCCCCACACACTTACAATACATTGGTTATTTTTTTATTTAACAACCAAAATATTCACTAGAAATAATTTATATGGCAGAACAAAGTTTGTCGGGTCAGCAAGTAAAACTGTGGTTTTCAACGCACAAAATGTACAATTTTTACATTTTGAAATACTTACACGAACATAACGACGTTCCAAGTTATTTTTTTGACATCACGGAAAAAGGGGAATAAAATCGTATTACACGTAAATTGTTCAAAAATGCTTACCTTAAAATCGACATTCTTGGCGACTCCTAAACTCCTAAGGTTGCTATCGGAAATCAGTTACCCTCGGGTGCATGTCGCATTAAGTCCTCCCTCGTTTCACCCTTGTTTCATCCCCTAACAAGTGACCAATCCCTTTTCCGGAAATTCCAAGAATTAACTAAATGCCGATTACGTCGTTGAGCGGACACGAGATCTTTTTATTGGGTTAAATGAAATATAATATTATGTCTTCGATGATTTACCGAGAACTTTCATCTATTTTTCCTTTCTCTTTATCTTTCAATTCCTGGATTCGATTTGACGTTTTAACCTTTTCCTATTTAATAAAAGTGGAAGGTTTCATTTTTTCCAAATTACGAAACAGGATTTGTTAAAAAATATACGTAATAGCGAACATCAGATAAATATAAGGACTTATTATTATAAATTTTTTTTTTGGGAATAAAATCTCGGATAAATGTAATGAAAAAATATATGTACCTGTTTGTTAAATAAATTATACCTAGAAATTGACAAAGATGTTATTTTACTATAGAGAATTTTTTAAAGACCGCTTGGCCTGTTTCACACGAAACTTAAATTTGGATTTGAAGCCAAAATACCCAACCAAAATGAACACTTATTTTTTTAATCAAAAGGCATTTATTTATTTGTGAATTAAATTAAAATAAATAAGCCATCAAATAAATCAATTTGTATGATAATAGAGACAACTTTGGTAATTATTTGTGAGTTAATGATAATTATTGAAAAAAATAAATTTGTTCTATTTACTATAAAAATACGATGAAATAGGTATATAATAACAAAATAAAAAAAAATCAAAAGAGTATTTTGATGAACTTAAATTTAATTTACAAATGACCGATTTACGATGAAATTTGAAGCATATAAATTTAAAATTTCGACCCAAAACCGATTAAAATATACACATATGTATTTCATTATTTTTACAAGATAATTGTGCAAGATTCTTTTTTTAAGAAATCTCGCAAAAATTGCCTAAGTTGCCTCTATAATAATGAAAAATAGAATTATTTAGTTACCTATATTTTATAATTTAACTAGCTGACACGGCCACAACGTTGCTGTGACATCAGCAACGTTGTGGCCGTGTCAGCTAGTTAAAACAGAACGCCATCTATTGGATGGTAACCCAACTTTTTAACTCAAATCCACACCGCTCGCTTGCCAGCCCGCTCGTTCACCACATACAGACATTCTCCTTTAATTATATATTACAACCAATTTACACAAAACTTGACAAATTATATATTTAAACCTTCCTCATGAATCACTTATCTATTTTTTAAAACCGCGTGAAAATCCGTTCAGTAGTTTTTGAGTTTATCGCGAACAGACAGACAGACGCGGCGGAGGACTTTAATGTATAATATGTGAAGAAATACAGATAAATAAAATAGCACCTACCCGTACTAGATATTCGTCAAACCTTTTGAATAAAAATAGAATTATTCATTTTGATAAAGACGAGTTTTAAAAAAAAATGATGAATTCATCAAATATTTGAAGTTTTTTTTAGGTTCTGTGTAGGTTCTTATCAAGTTCTGTTATTACGTCCTCATAGGCTAGTTGCTGCATGAAACTGAAATAATCGCAGAACTTTTTCATCAAATCGAATTCATCAAATTTTTTTATACAACCCATCCTAAGTAATTCGGTCTCAAATCCCAATTTAAGTTTTGTATGAAAAAGGCCGTGCCACCGTTCCTCTTAAAGTTACAAAAATGTTCTTCGTAATATTTGAACATCTTGAATCTCTGAAATTTTCAGTTTCAAAGATCTGCGTTTGGATTCGTCTATTTATTTTTCGTAACGTTTTGGGTCAGTCGTAGATTTGAACGATGATTGATATATTAATATTAGCATGGCGGGTGCTTGACCTGTCAGATATTCCTGAATTGCAATTCTATATATAAGTTATTTGACGTTTTACTAATCAACGCGATGCCAGGAGAGGAGCGGTGAGAAGAGATTTCACACGATGACAGTCAAGAGTTTGGTTGATATTTTATTATTGTAAAATACAATTTGGCTTATACGAATACTTAGTTCAAAAAAGATTTGTTTTATGCGTTCAATATTTCTGATAATAATGTAACATATTGATAATTATACCAAATTGAAATATTTTATAGAATGGTTGTGGATGACAATGCATTTTATCAACTTTTGTTGGCCATCGTGCAACACAGATTCGATTTTATTACAGTATTTAATAAATATACGAAATAAATGTCGCACTTACCAACTAGGGATTCGGCCCAGTTGGTAGCGTGGTTGATTCCGATCACTAGGTAGGAAGGTTCAAAACATATTTTGTTTTTGTTTTTTTGTTTTAAAACATATTTGAAAATAGATGTGCTGTAGTAAAAAAGTTGTTTTTTCAGGGAAAGGGTTAACTTTATACAGTGTTCTGTAGTTATCATTTCTTTTAGTTTTTCACGTAAAAAACACAATTTTTATGTAAACAAAAATTAAACAAGATTAGAATGAAAAAGCCTGTGGAAATGTTTGTGCTTAATATCATGACTTCTTATTAAATTCAAGTATAAAAAATCACTCTGCTAAAATCAACAAAACAACTCAACAATAACACTTCAATAGTTAAAATTTTAAGAATTTCCCCTTTCAGTAAAATAGATCTCTAATTCTTGTAACAGTCTCCAAAACAAACGTTTCTTATCGAAAGTCAAAATAATTCCCATTATATTTTATTTTGTTATTTATGAGTTTTTATTTTAGTAATTTATGCATTTAAGTTTACAAAATTTCTAATTAATTATAATATTTTTTACATCTTGAACTTTCCAATTGGTGTGAACTTTAATGTTTCTGGTAGCGTGTTATACAGGGTGTCCGGGGGTAAAGTGCATTAACTTCGGGAGGTGATTCTACTTGATGGTAGGAGTCAAAAAGATTAACAACTTTTTCCTAAATTCCAACATTTTTTTCCCATACAAAAAGACGTACCTACTAAAAGTGAGGTACGATGTTACTTGCTGAGAGCCTGCCGGGCGCCCGACTCGATTGTGATTGACCCGTATCGTAACAGCGGAAAATAATAATAATTTTATATTTCTACCTTAAAACTACCCCTAAAAGTTGGAATTTCGAAAAAAGTTATTTATCTTTTTTACTTGTACTATCATGTAGAATCACCTCCCGAAGTTAATGCACTTTACCCCCGGACACCCTGTATGGCTTCATTCCTTTGTACAGTAAACTGTTCTGCGTATTCGCCTTGTCTTTTTTTTTAAGCCTGATTTCTTTGCACGTCCTTGTGTTATGTCTGTGAATGTCCTTGTTGAATATAATTTTATTTGAGAAGTATTTTAGTAAAATCTTGTTTATTATTTTAT
Organism: Limnephilus rhombicus; assembly: GCA_929108145.2. Taxonomy (NCBI): domain Eukaryota; kingdom Metazoa; phylum Arthropoda; class Insecta; order Trichoptera; family Limnephilidae; genus Limnephilus; species Limnephilus rhombicus. Next base: position 29,291,622 of record OV815285.1, read on the forward strand.
GTATAAATATCATCGTATTCAAGGTCAGCATCTGTTTCACGGTTAGCCAATTCAGTTCCATTAACATTTTGTTTACTTTTGAAAATCTATTTCGCCGAAGTATTATTCTCATTGCCCTGTTTTGGAGAATTTGAAACGAATTTTGTTCTCTTTTGTTACATAGGATTATTATAGAAGAACATGCTTAGTCGCAACAAAAGCGTTTCACCCTCTGGAATAAGTAGATCACGATAGTTCCATGCATGACATAATATGAGAAGGCAAACTGTTGTAAAATATAGATGATTTCATTAGTAATTGAGCCATTGTGTCTATAAGCAATTCAAAAACATATAAATTCAACTCTTTAGTATCAGCCGTCAGCCTCTCCCATCGAATTAGCCTGGTGACGTCACCCACCTAATCACTTATCCACTCGCTCCATTGTTCAGAAGTCATTATCACGGGACTCGGAGCTTGTCAAATTATATTCCGCATTTACCTCTTCATATGTGGACGTGATGAACCGATGTGTCATTAGACCAACACCAGTAGAAACATATTTCCATAAATGACATATTTTTTAACAGTAGCACTCTACACTACGGAAGCAATAAAAAAATTGGCGCAAACGGCATGGCAGAGTAAAATTATTAATCTATTTCGGGGATCTATGGCTCGTAATGGAAAAGATGTGTGGTGAAAAGAGTTGGGTTTGCTTAGAAATTTTATACAGATGCAGTCGTTTTTTCAAGTTTATTATTAATATATTATTATTAATTTTAATTCCAGTAAATAAGAAAATTACATTTTCACTCATTTAACTAGAAATAATTAAACACATTAAACTAAACTAAATATAACAATACAGCGCTATTATATGTCATTACTTTGTTTATCAAGAATAAACATTAATAATTTTTTTTTAAATGTACCCAGCTTATTTGCTTTTTTTAAAGTCTTTTTGGATGCAATTATATAAGTTTCCCCCCTCGTAACCAATGGATTGTTTAGCATAGTTAGTGTGGATGGTGTTTAAATGTATGTTATCGTGTTGTCGTGTAAAGTGTTTGTGTACTTGGGACGTTTTAATGAATTCTGTGTTTGTATGTACGAGTTTATTAAGTTTATTTTTAAGTTCAACGAGTATTGCCATCTTGACGGATTACCCGTCAAGAAAAATAGCCTATGTTTCCTAGACTCTGCCCCCCCCGCTCTAGGATCCCCAACCCCGAGTGTTTGACTGAATTCTAACGAATTTTCCTGTAGGTTTTAGCGGAAACGTGGATTCCAGGGTGGCAACATTGATCACACACTGGCAACCTTTATCGAGACTGCACGTATTCCAATAATTACGGCTTTCGCCTCGCAAACGTCTATAAGCGGGGTTGTTTATTTGTGAATCTATGCGATAGACACATTTGAAAAGTGGATCTATACGTTTGTACTAATTAAGATAGGGTTTGAAATCACTCGTTCTTATCTTACAGCAAAAAAATGTGTATTGTGCGTTACGCTAAAAATACTTCATCTGGCAGCATGAAAAATGCAGAGCTTTAAAGTTTGGCATTTTGTGACAAGAGTTTCGACAAAAAATCCACAAGAGTTGCCAACTATCTAGAAGGTGCGGTTGTTATCTACAACTATACCTTTGTCATGTAAGGATTTGTGACTGAATGAAGTGGGGGGATTGTACTAAACACAGGTAAAGCCAATTCTAGCACCGTTTCCATTCTGAATGTTCGTCAGTCACAAGTAGAATTACACATAGAGGATCTTATACTTTGATACGATACAAAACTACAATTTTATTTATGTGCAAGAGACAAACAGCTTACGTAGGTATAAAATATAGAGATACATGTATACAAAGTTAAATTAAGCCAAACCAAAAAGGTCTCCTATGTTAAAGTTACTTGGAGATGGAGTTTTATTTTGTCTTTAAATTAATTTTAGGTGAGAAGGAGAAGAAGCGGAATATCGGATAGGGATAGGAGATGCCCCCGATACATTCCACACTAATGTTAATAATTAGATACGTGCAATAAGGGTCAATTCTCGCAAGCAACTTTTCAAAACTACATATATTGAATTTGTTAATAATTTGTAATGGTATTAATAATAATTTGATAATGATTTTGTAACGTTAGTGAGCTGGGAGGTCGTTACACCACTGCAAAAAACTTTAATTTTTAAACAATAAAAAACAAAACATTCATTTTAATCATCAGCATAAACCAATCAAACCCACCTTTGTCGAATTAAAATTGCTTTTGATGTAGTTAAATTTGATATTTGCTTAACTGTTTTGAAACAGTCCGCTGTAATAGCCACCGCCCGCGCCGCTACCAGGCCCAGGGTACATAGCCCGTCGGGGTAACAGAGATTGCCGGCTTGTAATAGCTTGTTCACAAGTCAGTCTGATACCGGAGCAGATGGGAAGCTGGCAGGAAGCGGCATTTACGGTTACGGGTATCCGTAATTGTTTCTAATATAAATATAAATATTGTGTTTATTTAAGAATCACATATTTATCGTTATCTTCTTCTTCTTCTGGTACCCTCTCTTATCGGAGGTTGATTATCATCGGGACAATCTTAATCTGCAGACTGCAGCCCAGAATAACTCATCTTATACTTTAACATTCCAGTCGCATTGGTTTCGAAGTCAACAGTTTTTTTTTATAAATCCGGCTCGAAGGACCAAATTAAAGAAAAATAAATTAATGGCGCTGTTAAAGGATGTTCGTTGAAAGTTGCATATTATTTGGCAGTCATCCATTACGCGTTATCCGTCGAATGCTAACCTATCGACCACGCTGGTGCAGACATTGTCAGAACGAACATCGAGCAGTCTTCCTGTACTACTACGACTGAAATTATCACTCTTCTCCTAGATATTCAATTGGGTAATCTTGTATTTGTCATCCCCCAAGAGATACCAAATATATTTAGATTCTTGCCTCTTTTATCCAATAGTAAGCTGTTGCACTAAATAGATCAAAACCGATGTAATCAACATTAATTCAACAGAGTAAATGAGGTGGGAGGTGGGTTTAATTACAAGATGGTGGTAAAATGTGCACAATTCTAGTAAAGGTAAAGATGTAGTAAATGCAAGAAGAGAAGAGAAGAGAATAGAAGCATCTGGCGTGACGAGGAGGTTCACGCTCCAGCGCCGAGTGATGACTTGCAACAATAATCAATAGCATCCAACAAGTTATTTCTCGGAAATTTGTTCGTTTTGGTCAATTCCACTTCAAGTAGTTTTGTTGAGAAACTCGTCGGATCTTTCAGACCGTTGAGCTGGAAACTATAATTATTAATAGGGACCAGAAATTCTCTTTACTTAACTTAGATATATATTGTATTGATGGACAAAATTTTAAAACCACGTCAACTTTACAAAGACCTGAAATTTCAATTATGCAAAATACCAAGCACACGGCCAAAGAAAATGCCTCTGTGTTATTTTTAGCTCTAAAACATAATTGAAGGTACTTCACGAAAATTCAATCAAATTGGCAGAGTGAATTCTTTTACTTTTAAATTGATCAAGTTTTATACATGATACGTAAAATAATATTAATTCCTTCTGATGTTTTTTGTAAAATCTTTGGAAATTTATTCGAGTTTCAAGGAAACTTTTAAAAGATCTGTGCTTCTTAAAACGATTTGAATATATTTCGAAAATAATTTAACAAGGCGGAAATTTATAAATAATCTTTGAAAGAAATTAACAAGACTCGAACTTTTTCGAGCATGAAAATAAATTAATGAATACACAAGCGTAAAAACGATATTTGAGTACGTATAATGAATAAAATAGTCTTGCTGGCACGTCTTTTAGATTACATGACTTCTTATTACACAATTATCTTAATTTGATCAATAAACCATGGAAACATCTCTACAGGTTCGATTAACAAAAAAATCAGTTAAAGAGTGTTCTAGCAATCTTATTCATGCCCTATTATTAGATTAGATTAACACTACTAACTGAAATACAAGTACATAGTTATAATATATGATAAAGAGAATTAGGACTCGAGACAATGGAATGAATGACTTGGATAGGTATCTTCCCCTCTATAAATATCTACAATTATCTCGGAGCCCGATTAGAGACGCTATCAATACCATTAAAAATAATCGTCTTAATTGCAAATTCTAGAGCAAATAAGGGTTGATATTGAGGATTCATTTCTAAGTTATTCCCGTGTAATTCTTGAATATTAATCCCTTTATAATGTGGAAACAACCTTGGATAGTTCCCGGCGCGAGGAGGTGGCGTTTTAGGCAATGGAATTAGTAGAGGCGGACTAGCTCAAAGACACCAATTGCCTGCCAGTTTTGTCCTAAATGTCTAATTATTACAATATCTCAATGAAGCAATCACTTATGTTTTGTTAATATATATTTTAACATTGCTAATTACTACAGAAAAGATTACACATTAGCATTTTATATGCATTATATTGTGTACTTTTTGATCTCCCACTCGGAATTGAAACATTACTTGCAATGGCCATTGGCCATTGGCCAAGGTGGTCCAGGCCTGTGTAGTAATTTTTTTTTCAAATATAGATGTAGCCACCCATTTTATTTGTTACACCTATCATTACTATTACGTATAAAAAATTTCAGCCCCCTATCTTATATACAAGAGGGTGCTCATCGAATTAGAAGTTAAAACACGTAATTTAAGGTTTATTAATATTACAAGTATTTTAGTCAAATAAGTATAAAACTATTTAAATTTGAACAACATTTGGTAACAAAGCAATAATTAACATAATATTAGTAGCAATCTTTCAAAACTATGTTTATTAAGTCCATTTTGAATGTTTCAGTAGAAACGATTTTTCTGTTTTGTTCAACGATGTGAAGTAAAAATTGCTTTTCTTCCTCATTTTTAGTGAGTATCGTGTTGTAATCTTCAAATAGTTTAACACCTCTCTCCGCTGTATTATTAACAACACGCAAATTTTTGACTCAGCTTTTGCCTTGAAGGTAATCAACATTGTTATTCCAAGTCTTAGGACGTAATTACAAGAAAGAGTCCTTGATATCAAGAACTAAGAGCGTTTTCAACGTTCTTTGTGTTGCAAAAGCTTCTAATGTAACCTCTGAGGCAAGTTTGGCAGAATCACCTCGTACTGAACGATTACCGCCATCAGAATTTATTTTTTGAACAATGGCCTGTTTCTCAGCATCAGACAGCTTCTCAGAAAACAAGGTAAATGAGACTAGTTCATCTGACAAATACCATAAGTGACGCTCTAAGACACCCCTAGCTGCTATACTGATTTCGGAATCAATGGCTTCGTACAATTTTAAGCTATTCCAAAGTATTAAGTCATTTTGTAGATGATAATTAACAAATCGAACAATTTGTTTTTCTTCTCTCTTGATTAGTTTAAATCTTATTACGATCAAGCGCACTGGTAACGTATTGTATAAATATGTCACTTGTATAGAGCTCAACGCACTACAAACTCATCTTTACTAGCATTAAAAGTGCTACTGAAGCTGCACTCAAGTTCTAACTCTTGTCTCGACACCACCAAAGATGAAGCATTACTTTCAGCAGCCATTTCTTTCAATTCTTCAGATCTTTGTTTCCGTTTTAGAGAACTTTTTTTGACCTTTTCTAGTTTCTTGTCGATTGAGGTCATAATCATCTTACGTTCTCATCTTTGATCGATGAGAAACGCTGTGTTTTCCGCAATTTTTATCAAATTCAAAGCGCTTGCATGGGCAAAATCAAAAAGTTTGTCTAGTTCTTTTTTAAACAAATACTCTCCTTGTTTTTGTGCTTCAGAATTTGTTCCTCTATTTTTATTCAATAGCAGCCAGTTCTTAAGAAACTTAATCAGTTTTTCAATGCAGTGATTTTGTTGTCTGGTCGGAATACTAGATTTACTCCATACTTTTATAAGTTCTTGAATAAGTACATCTTTCACATTTTTGGAATCATTTAATATGAAGTGATAACGGAGTAAAACTTGCCGAAGAGTAGGATGTTAGTTAAGCCTCATCAATGGCTCAATATTTTGAACCCCAAGTAGAAAAATTTCGTTTTTTTTCGAGTAGATGAACACATTTTACTACACTGATTCACTTCACAATCTACTAAATAAGTATCAAATACTGTTCAAATTTGTCTATAAAACTCTTCAGTAGTTTATTTTAATATTTATTTAATAGTTTAACACACGAAACTGGCCTGTAGCAAAAAGTAAAAATTAAGCATTTTACACAAAAAATTCAAAAACAACACTCGATTGAGCACCCCTTTCTACTTGAGCTATCTCGCTGAAATTTTACTATGTTATTTCTATGAATACGTATAACAAATTCACGGGGTGGCCAAATGAAATATAATAATAAAAAATTTTGGACCACCTTAATGGCCATGGCTATGTTTTTTAGCCAGACCTAATCAGCTAGTCGTTTAAAATATGCTAAATGTCCCTGGCCCGTAGCTTGCTTCAGGCTTTTTTTAAGGATAGGAAGAGGAGAAAGATCTGGGAAGATAAAAGGAATGATGGTGGGTAGGAAGTTGAGGTCAGTGTGGCCAGGAGTGACAAACGTTTTAATTCATCCCTCTGTACTAACAGTGGCGTAGCGAGGGGATGGGGGGGGGGGGGGGGGGCTCCCCGGGTGCCACCCAACAGGGGGGTGGACCGTGGAAAAAAAATACGAAGGATATTGTCACCAAAGTATTGTATACATGAACACGGTCTGTTATTTTCTTTCATATGTTCCCCTTGGAGTGCCCTGAATTTTGTGTCTAGGTCTTTTAATAGGCAAATATAGCCTATATTTGTGGAGAAATCTGAAATTCTCGAGACACCCCCCCCCCCCTCCCCCAGGATGAACCAATGTTATGAAGTCGAATTTTGCGTTTTGAATTTTTTCTCAACTCAACTTTAATAGGGAGGGGGGGGGGGGGGGGGGGGTGACACCACACATGCTAGCTACGCCACTGTGTACAACCCCAAGAAGACGGAACTAATCGCATTCCACCATGGAAAAAATCCCGAGAAAATGCTCCCCGTATAACTTAATGAGAACAAAATGCATCTAAGAATGTAAAATGCTTGGGACACATTATTACTGAAGACCTCTCGGATGACGGTGATATTGAACGATTGAACGACAGCGGAGAAGTATCAGTATACTGTCTAACATGATTGCCCGAAGATTCTTCAAATGCAGTAACAATGTAAAAAAAACATTGTTCAATGCATTTTGCACTAACCTATATACATGTGAAACACGGTGTCACTACTGAACCAGCTCAATAGAACATTCCGGATCCAATATCCGATCCAATATAATGCTTGCAGAATTATATTTGGATACAGAAAATACAGCAGCGCATCAACAATGTTTACGGAGCTAGGACTACACGGATTCGCCGGTCTGATGAGACACCGGGTCACTGGAGCCAGGATGCGGCTAATTGCGTCCGATAACACAGTGGTGACCGCAGCCTTGCAGCACCAAGTGCCACTCCTGAGTGAACGCTGGGCCGGAGCTCACTCCAGACCATGTCCTACATTATAATTGATTATATTTATATAAAGATATATATAAAGATATATATATATAAAGATATATATAAAGATTCCATTTCAAAAGTATTCAAATCCTCAAGCATTGTTTGTAAGCAGTGTTGGGTTGTATGAATGCGTGGTTGTATACCATTTAACAAAAAGCATAGTTTTATAACATGCATTATCAATTATCGCTTAAATATCATGTTGGAAGGTGCATAACGCATAAATATTAATAAATACATTATTATCAAAATATAAGAAGCTTCCAAAAAATATTCATTAATTTTAGGCCTCAGAGTCTAGATCTGTCTCTAGTTCTGGAATAGTGTAGGTAGTTCTTGGTAGGACGGGGTGTGTTTCTACGATAATTGAAATCGGGAACGTGTTTGGCTTCTTGCGCCAGAAATTACAATCCCAACGTGAATACACGGAGCTGTCTTCGCGGTTGGTGCATAGCCTCGATACCATTTGTATAGGAACGCCCGCTTTATGCGAACTACGAGATAACACATGTGTGTAGATGTAAAAGAATAGGGATAACAAACCTGTTTCATAAAGCGTTGTAAAAAAAGAAGGATTCTCTAAAAAAAATCTTACCCACAGTTATTTAAAACACAAAAATACACTGTCATGCAAGATTCCCTCAATAGAAACTAGAACATGGACAACTTAACTAAACTCCATTTTTTTGTAAACGATACTTAAAATGCAAATACACTGAAATACAATTTAGTCTCCCCCGTCCCGGACATTGCCGAATTCAATTCGTCGTAATAAAATGCTTACATATGACGGGCTAAAATCTGTCGTATGTGCTTTTAAAGTATCACTTAAACTTATCACAGTAAATTTTATGTTGTATTCGAATTAAATTTACCAAAGCTCTGAAAAACTATGAAGTTTAAAACCGTAAAAGAACCTACAGACCTACAAAACGTAACTCGATTCAAAAACATACCAGACAAAAGTCAATAATGTAAGATTAATTATATCGCATTAAAAATTCATGTTAAAAATGTTGAAAATGATATTGGTACTTTTAGCACACCTAAATGGAAATTCAGTACCGGTTAGTACTTTTTTTTACATTAACTCTATACAGGAGGCCCTGACCAAAATAATTTAATGTGTCATCTTTGGAGATGTGTTGAGGGTCCTTTTGGGGAGAGGAAGGAGTGAACATGGGTCTTGTAGAGACCCATGAAGAGAAAGCCTCTTGAAGATACCCGTGCTGTAGGAAGAAGGAAACACAGAGGCCTTGATACTGCTTGAACACATGCAAGCAAGCACTTGCAATGGAGATGATTCAAAAAATATAAACCCAATACGCAGAAGCAGATGAAGAAAGAATAAAGGCAAAACTCGGCCCACGAGCAGCACTATCCAAATCGAGATCTTACCCATATTATCATAGAAAATGGAACTTTCTGAAAAAAAAAACAAAATGTTTGTCATTTCTGGCCTACTTAGAAACTCCATATATTTGTAGCTAGTCAAGCCAAAACCAAGAACGCGTACAATATCCTTCTGAAAATACAATGAATTCTAGTTGTAATGAGGTACGATGTCTTCTATAATCTCCCTCGCTTTTAATGAGCTGTAAATGGTGATTCTGGTAATCTAATGATTGCTATTTGGTTGTCTGCTAGATTAGATCTATTTTTATCAGACAATTGGCTGTTGTGTGGATTGTAACACTTTAATAGTGGAGCAATCGAATTGGTGATTTAAAAAAAAAACATTATTTATATATTGCACATAAAAATTAGAGGTATTTGAATTTAATGTTTACAATGCAATGGTTAAAACCAAGATGGCACCAATCTGCATTAATTTCCTATTCACATTTTGCTTCACTGCAATCAGGCGGCGAGATATTATTACATACTATTTATTATAAATTATTGAATTATGAAGAAAGTTTTTTAAAAATCTTTTTTCTTTATTGAAACATATGCTTTAAATAATCGTATTTTTCACCACATCAATCTAAATTTATGCTCCAAAGCTGATTTTATTAATGTACAAGAGTCCCAACTGCTCCCGTCCAGAGCCGGTGAGACTGTAGCATCCCCAATTGGGTTATGTTGTGAGGCTGAAGATAGTGGGGAAGTAAAGGAGATAGGGAGAAGAAGGCGGGGATGTACCTGGCTATTCAGATCTGTTCACCAAACACGGCTAAAGCCATTTCAAGCAACGTTTCAATTCTGAATGGTGGTCTTCAACCAGGATTCTGAGAGATTCTGAGAGTATCTTCCACTCTGGAACGTGCCGCTAATATATCTTATATTATTTTAATTAATTAATTGTGAAATAAAGCAAATTAATCACTAAAATTTATGTGCACATTCCGCCGGGATACGATCCCACGGTCTTCGGATTGCGAGTAAAGAGTCTTATCCCTCTACCACGGAGGCCGTCAATTATGGCGGAAATGACGCCACGATCTGAAATAATATGCATTCATTGGAGATAATTTACTGTTTTTGACAGATAGATATTTTTTGCCATGCATGATGCAAAACCATGTATGATGGTGTGAAAAATGTGTAGATCCGCAAAGAATGCAAGGCAGATGTAAGCGTAGTGAGTAAGATTAAGAAAGGGACCCTCAGATGGTTTGGGCATGTAGAGCGAATGAACAAAGAAAGTAGTGTAAGAAGAATATACGACGCAAATGTGAATGGTCGAAGAAGTCGGGGACGCCCGAAGAAGACAGGGCACGGTCAAGTGAATCGGATACTTGAGTCGAGCCATGTCAAGAGTCAGAATAATAGAAGAGTGTGTATGAGACGATGTATGAATGTGAATGAGGCAAAGAGTGTGTGCCAAGACCGAGTTGTTTGGCGGTCCGTCCTCTCTGCTTACCTATTCTGTTAGCTAGTTAGATATTTTTGCCGCTGTAGCAAACAGATTTTCTCTTTTATAATTGCGTGGAAAATATTAATTTTTCATTACACCGCCTCTCTCATCAGATATATAATAATCCCCATAACCTACTGACATTGACTTTCCCCCAAAAAAAATAATAGTAAGCCAACTTCCTGCCACCTTCTCGTGTCCGAAATGTATCGGATCCACTGCCGCATGCCGGTCCGCTCTGTTTGTTCCCCCGGAACAGTTTGTTTGTCCTACACTCCAAGGAAATATCGCGCTGTAGGTATAACAACTAACAACGTCGTTTGTAGACAAACATCTTTGAATTAATAAACAGAACGGGAGTAGTATAATAAAGAGCAAATAAAACTAGTGTTACTCGATTTTGCTGCCGAAGTCTTATATTTCTGGGTCATCTGAATCTTTTAAGCTTATTATGTATTTAAGATAGTAAATTATGGTGGGAATTTTTTATTCGAAATATATCAGCGAACCTCTTTTAATTTTACAGTTGAGCTTTTTAATCAGCAGTTTTTTAACAACGGTTTTATTTATTCACAGTTTTTATTTATTTATTTATAAAGTATGTTTAGATGGGATTTTTCGATGACTGTCTCACAAGGATATACCTGTGTCTAGGCATGCGTAGAGGTACATAAATGTATATCATAGTTACAAGAATTTTAATTAAATACATTTTAATTTCAATGCAATCAAAAAGAAATGGGAAGTGTGGGTAAATAGGTAAAGAAAGTTATCTTACAAATGTAGGAAGAGAGGAAGTAAAGTAATAAATCCTGTCAAATCTATGTATGGAAGTTAGATTTGACAGGATTCTATTAGATACGTTTTAAGATTTTCTCGGCCAAAAGTATTTTTTCGTTATTTGTTTTTGAGGTGTTATGCCGTGTTGCGCTACCTCATTCTTTAGCCAACGTTTCGGACAGGGTTGCAGTATCCGACATGTGTGACACATCTACCGGATCTGCCCTGATGATGGACACTGCAACGCTGTCCGAAACGTTGGCTAAAGAAGGAGGTAGCGCAACACGGTATAGCACCCCAAAAACAAATAACGAAAAAAGGATTCTATTAGTTTATTTTATTTTATATGGGTTAGGTCGTATGTAAATTGTTATTTCTGTTTTGTGTAATTCATTTAACAGATTTTTGCAGTAGTGTGACGTCCTGTAGGTTGTAATCCATCTCTTTATTTCTTGTTTGAATTTTGTCATTGATTCTGTTTATCTAATCTTAGCTGGTAGTGTATTTTATAGTTTGCAAGTGATGTATTTAAAATGTCTTTGTCTAAAGAAAATGGAGATGGAAGTTGTAAATGTTGTTTATGTTTTTAAAATCAGGATACGTGGTTTTACTGTATATTAATAACGCCCTTATTATTTCGGCGGTCGAAGACAATGTCATACTCTATCCAAATAAAAAAGCAATACCCTGGGCAAACTTATTAATGAAATAATAATAAATAAATAGTACAAATCGTGTTAGAAGAAGAATTCAAAGCTTTAATTAAGACGTGCGAGAATTTAATTAAAATAGGGATTGATTATTTATATAAGTAGTATGACGAACAGTAAAAAGACTTGGAGATATAGATAGTGGAAGTACAGATCTATAACAAGGCTTTTGACCACGTACCCTTACTATGTAGTAAGGGAAAAAACTGTATGATGTAGTATATTTTTTATGAAACATATGAATTTCTGCCTAAATAGCTAATTTAGTGAAAATCACGTCTTGATTTATACGTTTTTTTATGTAATCGTAACACGTCTTACGGCAGTTGATCCCAATCCTATCGATAAACTGTTAAGCTGAAATTTTGGCTTTTCAAATGCACAAATACACTCTTCTCAACGCAACTCTCTGACCAACAGGCGAATCAAGCGTTACTAAACAAATCACTTAGTTGATCGAAGACTCAGATCGATCGATCTAAAGTTGGGAACAACGGCCGTAAGAAATTATTTCAAGACTACATTTAAATATTTATGCAAAACGTTGCGTTAAACTCATAATCTTTTCTTTATTTTTTCCAGGTAAGCCGATTAAAATACATAAGAAACAGAAAATAATATGCTGAGTTCCAGATCCCATGTTAATAAGGTAAGCTCTTCTTATGACGAATTATTAGCATTAATCAAATACTTAAAAATATTATTTAAGTATGCAAAAATTAATGTCTTCAAGCGTACTTACCGAAGATCCATTATAATTAATAACGTAATAAAGTGTGAAAGGTTCAGAAAAACATTTGAAGAATGTTCGCTTCGGTGGCATTTTTTATTACTTTAGCAAGGAGAGTTGTTTTAAAATTTGAAATTTATGCTCCAGAATTTTATTATTTAAGAATATTCATTCCTACGTTGCGTTGTGCAAATTCATAAAAGGGTGAACTTTATGGCTCTTTATTTCATGCTATTGTAGATCATGGAGAAGTATGCATAAAACTCTTAAACTGTTGAAATATTAAAATGCACGTTTATATTAAAATCATATTTCAGGAGTTAGTACCAAGAAACCCCGAGAAGTCACTACAATGGAAATCGCTTCTCGTTTTGTGGTGCTAAAATGTGCATTTCTGAAGAAAAAATGCAATTACACTCAAGCATTTACGAATATTCAACAAACCTGAAGATTTTCTTGGAAAATAATAACCACAATAAGTAATGTTTTTAATATTATCTTCTTACCGCGAGAGATGTGTCTCATTTCAGAATAACTCTGTGAGGTTGAATTCCTAGTTTGAGCAGTAAATTTTTCTCTGTAGTTAAAATTCTATAGTTTTGTGTGTAAAACAAACATGGTCAAAAAAGACTTCTCATTTTAAACGTTAAGTTACGTTACTTTATTCTCGAATTTCCTCTCTGGATTTTGATATTACTGCAAATATTTTTAATACAATCGACCACTATTTTAACAAGTCAGTAAGTTTTGATTTTTTTGATAAGCTACTTCTTATATATGATGAATGGTATTTTATGTTGTGAGAGTGGATTTATGTGTTTGTGTCAAATAATGACTGGCGAAGGACCTTGATTTTGTGTTACTATCACTGCTTAAAAATGATAAAATACATGTTGCATAGAAAGGAGAGGACTCACCGGAAAAGGGTAAGAACTTGTAGGCTGGCAATGCACTTGTATGATTCCTTTCCCATCCAAGAGGCACAATCACAATAGGCGTGAATGTTCGTTATTTTGATAGTACACATCGGAGTTATTTATAATGGCGGATACACGGCGGAGCACAATGGTTGTCACGTGACGGGAGTTTTATTACAGACTGGGTAAGATTGGCGGGTAGGCAATAGGGATGGGTAGAAAAAGAACTTGCGACAATAATTAATACCAATCCCAAGCAGTGACAGTATGTATGCGTGCTATGTAGGTATGTGTATAAGTAGGTATGTGAGTATATGAGTTAGGAACTTATATAAATCGTTAAAATTGACGTTCAGCATTCAAACTAGATAATGTATTTAAAAAAATCAAAACGTACAGAAATAGAGAATTTTTTTTGGATACAGATAGTTTAAAAAAATCTTTAAAATCGGTACAGTTTTGAAGGACAAAAATGGGAAAACAAAACCTCGACTTTAATAATTTTATTTCTGTATTATCAGCTTAAGTGGCATTTGTCACTTTCGCTCAGTATTCGAGCGAAATTATTTCACTCAGTAGAAGAGCGACACAGACAGCAACAGTTTGTTAAAATACCTGTTTTACAAATTTACCGGTGACCGAGTATCCTCTTAACGTTTCAAAATTGGAGTTTTCGACTTCGACATAGGCGGATTTAGAAGAAGGTATTTTTGTGTACTGTAGAGATTCCACCACAGTACAGAAAACTGTCTCTTTTAAAAATTTAATTTTTCTATTGTTTTGACACTTTCATAAACCTTCCTATACATACTTGAACTTGTAGAAATAAACTTGGAAGTATGATACTTAAGTACTCGTAGTATGATACTTCAAGTTAATTTTAACAGTAATTGTTGATTCTTTTGCCCGTCCAACCCTTGTGCCCCCCCCCCAGAAAAAAATCCTCGATCCGCCCTTGGTCTTTGAAAGAACGCGTACAATGTATGTAATATTAGAATGAAAAAAAATTACCTAGTTATACATTCAATAAGAAAAATGTCGCAGTACGAAGAGCAAAAGATTTATGAGAGAATCGTATTCAGAATTCTGCCAGTCACTTAGTTTTTAATAATACATAAATAATATCATGAAGAACATCGTCAGATGCGTTATGCAATTCATGTAAAGTAATTACGTATACGAGTAATTCGCAGTCTCGGCACGTATGCTATTAAATATAAGTAATCAACTCTAGGTTAGCATGATTCTAATGTAAATCATATAGGTTAGCATCATGAAGCGGAAACATTTGTGTAGTTAGACATATCGATAAATAATCTGTTACTAATCTCGTTTCCTGGGAACATAATAAGAGGTAACTGTCACATCTAAGTGCGGTTCCGCGATACGATGGGTTAGTATTACATGTTCGGAATTCTTAACAGTAATCAACATTGATTTGACGCGGATCAAAATACAATCTCACTTGACGTGCACTGAAATGCACTACAAATCACAAGTGGGTATGTGGGTACATTATGACACATGCTTAAACGGTGTCCGGAAACTAGTGCTTCAAGTGGGAAACCGGAAATCTATATCACAAGGAGAACCCAAAAATCATCTCAAACTTACAAAATCGACTTCGAATGTGATGTAGATTCACCGTATTCCGGCTTGTAGGTACCAACTACGAGTTTCCGGATACCGCGTACATTTGTACTTAAAAAATGAAAATCAAATTTAATGACACTGGTGTTATTAAGTTATGAAAGAATTTGCGTTTTTTGAAGTTAAACTTCCATAGCCCCGTTGTGATTAGGAATTTGGATGAAACGGAAATGACGCATACAGCACCTGTGAAGCATAAAACTCCTATCAAGGCTCCTATTGGTTGCGATATAAAACGGAAACGGCGCCAGGTCTGCGCTCATTGGCTGCTTTGATAGTTACCTGACTTTTCAAGGCTCCGTGATTCTTTTCTGGGTCATTGGCTGCTCATTGGCTGCTTTGATTATGACCTCACTTTTCAAAGCTCCTTGGTTCTTCTCTGGGTCTGCGCTCATTGGCTGCTTTGATTATGACCTCACTTTTCAAAGCTCCTTGGTTCTTCTCTGGGTCTGCGCTCATTGGCTGCTTTGATTATGACCTCACTTTTCAAGGCTCCTTGGTTCTTCTCTGGGTCTGCGCTCATTGGCTGCTTTGATTATGACCTCACTTTTCAAAGCTCCTTGGTTCTTCTCTGGGTCTGCGCTCATTGGCTGCTTTGATTATGACCTCACTTTTCAAGGCTCCTTGGTTCTTCTCTGGGTCTGCGCTCATTGGCTGCTTTGATTATGACCTCACTTTTCAAAGCTCCTTGGTTCTTCTCTGGGTCTGCGCTCATTGGCTGCTTTGATTATGACCTCACTTTTCAAGGCTCCTTGGTTCTTCTCTGGGTCTGCGCTCATTGGCTGCTTTGATTATGACCTCACTTTTCAAAGCTCCTTGGTTCTTCTCTGGGTCTGCGCTCATTGGCTGCTTTGATTATGACCTCACTTTTCAAAGCTCCTTGGTTCTTCTCTGGGTCTGCGCTCATTGGCTGCTTTGATTATGACCTCACTTTTCAAGGCTCCTTGGTTCTTCTCTGGGTCTGCGCTCATTGGCTGCTTTGATTATGACCTCACTTTTCAAGGCTTCTTGGTTCTTCTCTGGGTCACTCGAATTTGTTTGTTATTGCAACAGCTGAGTTAGCGTTCAAGGCCATTATCGATCCGAAAGATTCTCCAACAGGGCCATACCAAACTGAGAGTATCGTCAACGGTGCCATATCAAACTGACAGTGTGGTCAACAGGGCCATTTCAAAGTGTCATTAAGGCCAACAGGCCCATATCAAACTGACAGTATGATCAACAGGACCATATCAAACTGACAGTATGGTTAACAGGCCATATAAAACTGGCAGTTTGGCCAAAAGGGCCACATCAAACCGATAGTTTGGCCAACAGGGCCATATCAAATTGACAGTATGGTCAACAGGGCCATATCAAACGTACAGTTTGGCCAACAAGATCATATCAAACTGACAATTTGATAATGATAATGAACGAAAAAAAACGAAGAAACAGCTTTCACAATAATAATTTAAAAAAAAATACTTGCAGAAGTCAAAAATACTAAATTTGATTTACTTTAAATTGAAAATATATATATTTACAACTGTTGCATTGGAGCATACATTGTAACGTTCTTATCACATAGTTCTAGCTGCTTTAAGCAGATGATTATATATTATTATTCGTCTGATTCCTATGATTCTAGGAATTATTTTGCTTACTTGTATATATTTGGTTATCGCACTCGTAACAAAACGATAATAAATATGAATAATTATTCCGAAACATAAATCAGTTCATATGAAATTAATTATAGAATTAATTATAAATGAAATAATTTTCGTTGTGGTCGTGAGTAATTAATTCCAAAGTAAAACACTGCTTTATGTTAGAAAACGAATAAGCAATAATTTATTTCACACTTTCTACGGAAGCTGTTAATTTGTTTATTTTATTATTTCATTATAATGTCTTTTTGCCAATACGGGTTTTACATATGCACTGTATGGAAATTGAAATAAAAGCGATGTTATTAGCGGCTAAGTTAATCAATATTACATCACTCATATTATAAGACAAAATCCATTTTAATGTATCTTTGTACTATAAGGGTCATCGAACCCGCATCTTTTCGACAATAAGACAAATACGTAAAACATTACGTCATCTAAATAATATTTTATTACTTTTCTGCTTAGTTTATAGAATGTTAGAAGCGTACCGAATACAACATATGCGTATATCTTCTGCTTAGGAAGGTACTTATGAGTAGATTAGACTCATTCGGTATTTACTTATGAGTTCGGTTTGAATAGTGTAGATTCGGGCTCAGTTAAATTGGTTAAATTACAACCGTGGCCACATTTCTCAACACTCCTGTCATCTTAAACGGAGGTTGGAACTCTCAATGGATCTAATTGGTATAACTTGACTGCCCTATGTGCGTGTGCAGTGATTACTGAAGAATGTAAAAGTTGTAATGTAATACATTATAAACCTTAACGAATATATAAAAACTTCCACCACAATCTTCATTCAAATGTATGACCACGAAATATTAAGTTCCGAGATAATTTTAACAACAATGGTTCAAGGTTTCTTTCCTTGAAGTTGTAGTTAACAGTTTGTTGACGATGGTATTTATTGAATTATTTTCAACAGCCGACATTTCATTACTTTGAAAGATCCTGTTGTTATAAATAGATAAAAAGGCATTTTTTTTACATTAGCTCCTCACAGGAGGCTCTGAGAAAAATAATTTTCCTCAGGGCATATGTCGGCATCTTAGGGGATGCTGTTTGGAGGGTTTTTTTAGGGAAGGAAGGAGAGGAAGTTCTGGGAAGGAAATAGGTATGAGTGGTGGGTAGCAATCGGGGTCATTGTGTCCAGAACTGACGGACGTTTGAATCCATCTCTCTAACTGCGGTGCAATGCGATGGGTCGAGAGATTCTGGCTGGAGAGGTTAAAAGACTTCCCTCAACCAGTCACTCTTGATCCTGCCCACCACGTAGCAGGTGGGCAGATGCATCGGCTGCCAAGACCTGGACAAACCTCACCCCATGAACCCGGGCACCACTACCAAGTCACCAAACGTAGCGAACCACTTGGGGTGACCTATGGCAGAGATGTTGGTTATCCAATAAATGGTTTCTGGGGCGGCGGTATCCAAATTATAACGAAAATTTTCTGTCACATGAAGACTTATGACTTTTTCAACATTTCATCAATTTGTCAATATATACTATACTAGCGTCGACCCATGAGAAATCACACGTTAGCTTACATTATTTAAACATTAGTTAAAATTTTGAATATGAAAACCAAAATAACTTTTTGAAATATCATGTAATAGGTAGGTACTTTATCGCTTGTCTAAATTCTTTACACAATCAATTCCAATTATTAAAATGACAGACTCAAAGCAATTTGAGTTACGGAACCAGAGTTATCTTTGTAGGAAGCACAGCAAATTAGTATAATATTTGAAGATTTTATTTTTATGTCATAATTTACCTAAGTTCTCTAGTAAACGTGTATAATATATAAAGAAAGTTCGCTTAGACACATAAAATTTTTTTATTGTTCACATTTAAAAAAAGAGATCGGATTATATTTTCATGAAGTTGGTATGGCCATCTAAACGGCGTAAAACATTTCGAGAATTCTAACCCATGCAGGTATGGCTCGAATAATGTTCTCAGATCTAAGATGCGAAGATTACCCAATCATAGGGGACCCAGAGCTCTCAGACCTCTCAGACCTAAGAACCTGCATCATCATATCTGACATTTGTATGTAAGCTGCCCCTGGCCGAGACGTGCTGGTCCGAGGCTGCTTATTAAATTAATGCTCTTATTCATTATGCACTCCTGTACTTCTCATATGAAGCATGATAATATAACGGAGAAGTCATGCGACCGTCTTATTACTCACTTAATTGCTTCTCCAATGGCGTTATGATACAAACCTTCTAAGACTAAGACAGGTTATAACTAAAATAATTGACCAAATGGCGTAAGCTGAAATAATGATTAGACGTGCTTTAATTTATTTTTTTTTTGATTTCTGTTTATTAATTATCTTTAGATTTTATTTTACATCATATGACACTTACCTAAAGAAAAAAATCCCCCATTCCCTATGGTAGGTTCAACATTTATATGCGCATTATGATATACAACTTAATAATATGGTATTCTTAACAACGACCTTCAGAAATATCGAACCGAAGTGATGCGTTCGATTACAAATTAATGCATGAACATTGAAGAGCTTCTTCTAACCCTATCCTATATTCCTATTCTTTACCTTCTTGTTAGTTTTATGCAAAATAAAACTCCTAACTTCAAGATTAACATACGAAACTTTTTTGTCTTAACTTGTTTAACCTCTCATGTTCGTATTCATCTTTGTATCAAAAAATCGGTTTGTTTCTTACCAATAAATTAACAATTTGAAGAGAACCATTCAGAACCGATGACTCTAAGTTTTTCTGTGGCGTTGACATCACGTTTTTTAGGTTTCAACACTATTGTCGAAATCATTTAGCTTAATGTACATTTGATTGTCATAGAACAAATTACCGCGCTTGGTTTTAATTTTTGACAATTGCACCATAATAAGCACCACATGATGTTAAATTTTATTCAAAATTCTTGTATCGGTTTATTGCTTCTATACTTCTCCAAATCAAATAGAAAGCTGACCATTATTTTAAATCAAAAATTCAAAATTACATCAAGGGCGATTACTAAAAATTATTTTATTTTATTTTATTTATTTTAGAGAAAGCTGACAGCAAATCAGAGATTACAAAATAAAACAATAATAAGATGTTAATTATGCCAATTATGAACTTTCCACTGATGATAGTTAATAATAAAGTGTGACATTGTAAGGGTATTTTCTTAGTTTTATTTTTTAGTTACAAAATATAAAAAGGGGGGGTGGGGAGGAGGAACATAGGAATAGGATTAAAAGGCAAAGGACGGGAATATATATAGGGATTGAACTTTCTAGTTTGAGTCATGCTGCTTGGTGAGTTTTCGTTTTATGTCACGTAAACTTGAGTTAAAAATGTCAATGTGGTAATAATTTAAGTTAAATGAGTGTGTGGATCTGTAGATAAATGAGTTCTGTTTGGAGTTGGTCTTGCAAAGAGGGAGATTAAAGGTAAGCGACTGCCTGCTGTTGCGATTTGGAACATGGAATGATAGGCGTTGAAGAAGATCAGGACAATCGATCGAAAATTACACATTCGACAATCAATCGAATGTGTAATTTTAAATAACATTACCGAATCTGCTACATTTCTTCGACAAGTTAACGTTTGTATTTTGAAGAACTTTGGATAGAATATCTAATATATAGAAAGGATAGAATAATTCTTCTGCTTCCGCCCGTACAATTCAAGTACATTCCTAGATAGATATTAGCGGTGGTAGAAAAGAGAAACAAAAAACCAATGAGAAGTTCTGATTGAACTGTCAGTCCCACAAAACTGGACTGCATTTTTTGTATCTTTCCACTTATTCGACCATTGTCCATTAGGTCCGTTAGGACTACACTATCTCTCGTCCGCCCCTCGGCAAGTGAGAAATATCGCGGCACTTTCTCCAAAGAGCTATTACGCAACAATGTCCCTCAATTGAAATGAAGTGCTTCATTGGGCCTTTTCGACAAAAGATCAGTATTTATGTGCACGATAAATATTACTTACACAAAGGATAAAATACAGAGATATTAAATTGGAATCTTTCAACATCGGTACAATGCGACCATCCAAAGTTAAACCACTAAAATTAATTTAATAAAATATTGTTATTGAAAGTTCTTATACTAAATTTTTGCACGATTTTTTCCAATAAGAAGCACCCGAACATAACATCAATAATAATTACAGACTTAACCAAACAAAAATAGCAAATTTACTTCAATACTAATGATTTTTATCATTCAGAAATATTTAGGAACACATAAAAGGTAGCGTATTTTGGCGATTGATCCAAAACAGTAGATTAATTCTTCCGATTATTTATAAAATTACAAAATTCTTCTTTTGTCTTCGGATAGTCCAAGATAGTTTTTCGAATTGTTTCCCAATAATATTATTATTAAAAGGTTCTGAAATCATTCCAACAATTTTGGATTAAATTTAAATGTTTTTGTTTGACTTTATCCTTTCAACGAAGAGGAAAGTGATTTCATTTTATATAACTTTTGCTATCAAGCTCTATTTGTTTTGTTCCGGGAAACATACCCACGAGTATATATTCTTATAAAACAAAGTTAATTACGAGAATTTATTTCTCAATAACAACCATTCACAAATAACACCAGGTATTTTTAATGTTCGAAAGTTATAAGCACAGTTATGCTGGCACCGCATGGCACCTTTCTACAAAAGAAACTACAGAAAATTTTAACCAGTGCTACGAACAGGACCGGTAGGTAGTTTTGCAAATCCAAAATCCCCATATTTTAATGTACTCGTAAAAGGCCTTTTGTTAAAATTTCAGACGAAATTGGCACAGTGGGTTGCTTATTTTAGATTAAAAAAAACTTACCGAAATGACTCTTCTACAGAATATGCATCGGGCAAAATTTCTCTAATGACGAGCTCCGGGTTTTCCAAATTACACACACCTCAATTTATGAGATATGGAGTTTTGAAATATCTGTTTTAGTATAACAATAAATAAAGCAGGCTAAGTTTTTCAAACTTCGGTAAAAATGTTTACAAAAAATAAAATCGAGCGAAACCGGTTAGAATTATCCATTATAAAAGTAGACCTAGAAACGTTTATAATATACATAAGGGAAGGGGGGGCAAAGTGGAAAACTTAACTTCAGTGTACAGATTTATTAAGAAAATGTAATTTTTTTTTAGTTTTTAAAAGTTTATTAAAACAAGAAACTTACATATTTTTGCTAATTGAAAAAAAAATAATACTAAAAGAGAACAGTTTTGGTAATGAAGACCCAGTTTTGAAAACTTAACTTTTTTCCACTTTGCCCTGCTATGCGGGCAAAGTGGAAACGTGGAAAGGGTAAAGTGGAAACATATAATATAGAACAATAAAACACAGAATATGATAGCATGATTCCTCTAATGGGATTGGCAATTGAAGCAGGTAAATTTTCCATCATTGTCAATATCGACACACAGTTCATGTGCCCATTCTTGACAGACATTAAATTGAAGCCATTCTTCAGTTGGAGGATCAATGTAAATTTCTTTGCAAAACATGCAAAGTGTAAAATGTTGTTGTTTTGATGTGCCAGGCTGAGGTTGAAAATTAATTTTCTCATTAACTTTGTTTCTCTTCGAGAAAATGGTTTCTCATCTTTCTTACAGATTTTGTTTTTTTGAAATTTGCTTTTTCTGTTCCATTTTCTCAATTTTTATTTTCTTTTGTATTTTTTACTTTCTGCTCTCTTTCCTTGATAATTTTCATCTTTTTGGCTTCTTTTTCTTCCAATTGATTTTTGTTATGTTAGAGTAAAACTGGACATCTCACGAGCGCGGGCAAAGTGGAAAGGTTTCCATTTTGCCCTCACATACAACTTTCCACTTTGCCCAAATGGTGTGAAAGGAACAAAAAAATATATATATCGAAAAATCGTATCAAAATATCACAGACGTATTAAAATAACGTTGGACAATACTTATATGCAATGCAATAATAAATAGCATATAACTAAATCCTCATCTTTCAATGAAAAATCAACCGTTGAAGTTTGAATGTTTTCGTAAGGAATCTGCACAAATCACTCAACATACAAGTACACCGCGCTGGGTCACTGCAGCCGTGCTAAATTTCATCAGGGGCACAAGGGCGACATGCGACTTGTGGTAAGTGAGCGAAACGGGGGGGGGGGGGGGGGAAGTCGCTATTTTTGTTTTATGTGAACTTTCCACTTTGCCCACCCCTTCCACTTTGCCCCCCTTTACCCTACATCCGATCCAAATTTTATTGAGTTCTGGCATAATGAACGAAACCTTTATTTCTTAATTGATTAAACACGATCCCCATTGTTTGGTTAAAAACGCACTGCCGTTCGCTATTGTTGTTAAAAAATAAATTTCCAAAAAACACAATTTCCAATATCCGTCCAACAAAGCGAAACATTTTCCCAATATCTTTTGTTCCTCCGTTCCGTATCAAATTAATATAGTTATTTTTAAACTTTTTTTAAAATGGAATGATCAATTATTTCGTTGCTATCAGACCATCGAATGACGAGTGTAAATTTGCGCCAGTTCTTCGATTAATTTTTGATTTGCGGTTTCACGAGTCTGTCGCAATATCGGAATCCATTGATTCCGAGGTTATTCACCCCATACTCTATATTTTATTCAGATTTAAAATGGTATGGAATATCACGACGTTCGGTGAATAGTTATAACCAAATTATTCTGTTTGTTTTGTGAGTATGATCGTTGGGCTTTTGCAGACATACCCTTTTTTTTACATTAGCTCCACACAGGAGGCACCGAGGAAAACAATTTTCCTAGGGGCCTATGTCATCTTTGAGGATGCTGTGTGGAGGGTTTTTTTAAGGGAAAGGAAGGAGAAGAAGATATGGGAAGGAAAAAAGTATGAGGGGGTGGGTAGGAATCTGGGGGTCAGTGTGGCCAGTAGTGACGGACGTATGAATCTATTCCTCACACTGCCGTGCAAGGCAAAAAAGGGTCGGGAGAATCCGGCTGGAGAGGTCAAAGTCACTCTCCTCCGATCCTATCATCCACGTAGTGGTTGGGCAAACATATCTGCCACCAAGACCTAGATAAACCTCATCCCATGAACCTGGGCACCCCTGCCAAGTCACCAAACGTAGCGAACCACTTGGGGTGACCTGTGGCAGGGGTGTTGGTTGTCCAATAAATGGTTCCCGATGCGGCGGTACCCATACCCGCCTTCCAAATTGAACCCTACCCTACCCTACCTACTATATGTCGAGTATTTAAAAACATTTTACAGATAAGCTTATCGGTACATATATGTAATACATATCGGTACAATAAATATTTATCATTTTACTAACATAAAACATATATAAACTTATCAATTATATTCACAATTAATTGTGTTTGCTTTGATGCGTGCCGAGAAGTTTTGAAAATATCGAAAAGATCTTTTTGTTTGAAGAGTTTTAATTTTCAATGTACATTTGTTATCTTTTGAAAATTAAAACTCTTTAAAAGAAAATGTCTAGAAATTGTTACATATAATAATAGTTAATGTCGAAGAAATACAACAAATCGAAAAGATCTGCTTACATATTGGTAGTTGGATGAAATCGCACTAGCGGTAAATATTATGAATAGTTAGTGCTATGGTTGTCATTGTGGAAAAGATGGTAGAGTCGAAGACATTATTTAGAGACACGGATATTTATAACACTTATCATTTAAGGACAGTCTATGTAAAAAGTATAAGGATATCATTAATAGCTCTTATGATAGAAAGTAGCGAGAGTTGTGTATCAGACATTAATCTACTGAAGCAGATATCTATTACAGGTTGTATCAAATGGGAATGAACATATCCAAGAAACTTCTTTTGTACTTTCTCCAAGCGGTGTAAGTTACAAGTGTAAATAAGAGACCATATACGAGATGCATATTCTAGCCGAAATCAGATGTTTGAAAGCGATACCGTTTTGAAATGATAAAATAAATAAAATCCGCAGATGAAATTTAATATGCTACTAATTAACAAAATATTTCAGATCTCACCGCAGACTCCCACAAAGCTGAGTATATTATATTTAATCCTTTTTGTGCAGGTATATACTTACATATTTAGTAATATGCATGCAGTGTTGTAAACATGGTGGTCTATCACCTTGGTGATAACTTGCATCGTTCAAAATTGGAACGTTGCTTATAATGGCTTTAGCCGTGTTTGATGATCAGATTCTTCCACGTACTTTAGATAACCAGACTTTATATTAGCCAGGTACTTCTCAATCTTTCCCTTCCAACTCCTTTCAGCCTCACAAATCACCCGAATTGGGGATGCCTTAGTCCCACTAGCTCATGGCAGAGGCAAGCAATTTCTACTCTCTTACGGTATTCAAGTTAAAAATTATACTTCACACTATTTCTCAATTAGGGTCATCATCATTCCACTGGGTCCAAGAAGAAGGGCACATGTGCAGTATTTATTAAAATTACTGAATATAATGAAAATAGAAGGTAGAAAAAGTACAAATTTATTAAACCCGGCCATTGATTTGGATTTGTTCCTGAAGTCCTGGGAAGTCCCAAAACGATTCCGGCATACCTAATTACGAAATTTACGAAAACCCCATTAATATTAATAGAGACGACGCCGACGTCGACGCGACGTAGCTAAGCTTAAACGTTCTTGGTTACTGGTACTAGACGGCTACACCAAAAATGAACGCCGAAAACCACATTAATTATTATAACCAAATATAATGCTGATATGCCTGCCTTAAGAGGATTAAAGCATGCAATGATGGCTATACCAAAAAAAACGCCGAAAACCACATTAAGTATTACAACCAATTACATGTACTGATGAACCTGCCCTAAGAAGATTAAAGCATGCATCACGGTACCACCTCTACAACCATAAAAAAGACACAATGTACATATTCATCTGTCTTGATGAGGAACGAAGATGGAAAAGAAGGAGGAAACCCAAAAACAAATCACGATAATATATTAAATACCAGTAAAAACGAAGCCATAAAAAATAGCCCAAATAAGAGTGCCTTAAACCTATGGCTTGTTCCACAAAAATAACATTTATTTTTCATTTGTATAATTGGTCAGTGTTTCGTTTGAACCACTCTGTGAATCCCATTTCTTCCGTGCTAGATGATGAGATGAATATCTCGCGGGGTCAACGGCCTTCCCTTTGATTGGCGAACAAAGAGATGTTACATTTCGTGTAAGGTCGATCTCACGGCTAGAGCGGAACCCACCAGTCAAAAAGCCAAATCATTTCATACCTGTTTTCATTAATGCATTGCACTGAATTGCAAGCTTTTTACCCAGGGGTTGTTAAACGTCTGCTTATGGAACATTCTGATTTCTTCTATGGTTGATCTTAAGCCTACAAGTCAAAATGTTAAACCATCTATTAAAGCAAAATTCCTCCTCAAAAGTCCTGGATTTTCCAAGGCAGAAACTAAAAAAAAAAGAATAGCTTCAACCATATTATAATGATCCATGGTTTGTAACATATATTCAGCTTATATTTACTTAAAAAATGTTATAAAGCGGTAGAACTGAAATCTTCAGAAAACTAAAGTAGACAAGAGTGGGGAGACTTCGAAACACATTTTGTCAATGTGAAGGATGATTTTTTCCAACATTCGTTTGTCGTCGAATTCCTGTGCACCCTTTCCCATACATTTGGTCATCTTATTAGTATTTATGTTTTCTTCTTCGGAGTCGTTTTATTTTATGTTGTCTTTACCTATTCATTTTCGAGTGTTTTAAAGATTGGATATTGATTTTACAAAAATAATAAAAATATATTTTTTGGGTTTTGTGGGATTGGATCATTGGTCCGCTGAATGTCTGTCCGCTAAGGTTCGTCAGGCGCTTTAAACCACTAGACTGAAGGAGACTTGCGAGGGACCGTGGATTTATCGTATTATATAGGACTTGAGTACTTGTAAAATAAATAAATATTTTATTGCCATCTCATTCTCTCGCATGCTAAATCCTATAGATCTATGTGTTTGTCTCTTTTTAGTGTCGTTTGCTTCCATTTCATCGAGTTTAAAATCACAACGGTGGTAAAGAAGTTTTTACTCCGAAAATATTTTAAAGATAATGGATACCTTTTTACTTTGGTTTGCTAAGGTGACCGGTATGATCTAGTATCTAGTCAGTTAAATCATTCGTTAGGTGTTTGTAGTAAATTTGTTAAAAGTATGTGGAACCTTTTTACTTGTGTGTGGTGAGTCGTACCGTATCGCTTTGTTGTGATTGATGCTTCGTGGGAGAAGTTATCGAGGCATTTTAATCGAAAATAGACACAAGAACCGTTTGCAAGAGAGCTTAGAGTCTTTGTGGCAGATTGGAGATTGTCAGAAAATGATGTATGGAGGTTTTATTACAACACAATATATTACGTTGTTTTCAAATAGTCCGGCTTTGTGTTTGAAAGCCTATTTACCACTTGTAAAAACACAATTATTTCATTTGGGATTTCTACGACAACACAATTTAAGCTCGCAACATTAACAGCCTCCGTGGTAATAAATCGCAAGAAAATTTTATTTGTTTGCTTCGTGTTTTCACAATTTAATCACTTAAATAATATAGGTAATACTAGCTTGTCCGGCAACACGTTGCTGTGGCTAACTAAACACAACGCCATCTACTGGATGGTCATCCAACCTTTATAACCACCGCCATATTTGAGTTTATCGCGAAGAGACAGACAAATGCCGCGGAGGACTTTAATAATAATTTATAATACGTACAGAAGGTGCGAAAGATTATAATAATGTGCATTAAATGCTTGAGGTAACTAACGTATTTAAGTTGATAAGGATTATTACTGTATCTATATAACTTTTCAATTACCGCATTGTACGTGACCATATTTTTAGAAGTTAGAATGGGTATAGTAAGCTATCCGTAAAAGGGACATTTTTGGATATCTATAAAAGAGGAATATCCCACCATACATTGTTTTGTTATATCTCAAAGGGATTTGGCAGTGTTTTTGATGAAAGCTACCAGCCGACTTGACTTTTTCGGACACTTCATTACATACCTAAACCTTCCTCACGAATGACTCTATCTATTGGTGAAAACCGCATGAAAATCCGTTCAGTAGTTTTTAAGTTTATCGCGAATAGACGATACGGAGGACTTTAATTTATAATATAGGTTTTTTGGAGCTACAAAATTTCTCGAAAGGCGAACTCCGGTATCATGAAAATTGCGCAAATTATTTAATTTGGGATTTCTAGGACAATACAACTTAAGCTTGCAAAATTTACGCCCTCCGTGGTCGGGAGGTAAGGCTCTCGGCTAGTGATCCAGAAATCGCGGGTTTAAATCCCGGCGAACGCAAGAAAATTTTATTTGATTGCTTTGTGTTTTCACAATTTAATCATTTAAATAATATAAAGTATATTTGCGGCACATTCCAGAATGGAATATACTCTCAGAATCGCCCTGGTACAGAACTACTGTTCAGAATTGAAACGTTGCTTGAAATGGCTTTAGCTGTATTTGGTGACTAGATCTGACTAGCTTCAATTTCCCACCTTTCTCTCCCCCATCTCATTCCCCTCCCCACTTACCTTCAGCTTCATAATATACCCCATTTGAAAATGCCATGGTCTCACTGCCTCCTGGAGCAGTTGGGACTCTTGTGTGGTATTTCTCATAAAAAACATAATTTCTATAATCAGTTATGGATCTTTGAAATGTTTTTCTTAATTGTATAGCAGAAAGTACATTTTGTGTTTGCTTGGAAGCAGCACAAAACAATGGCGTTGAACTCTGGCGTTATGAAATTTGAAAAATAAAGTCATTTAGCAGTCAACCAATTCTGCTATCAATGTAATTTTTTTCATCGTGCGCTTTGAAAAACATTTTTTGTCATAAAATAAGATAAGACGCCATAATACGTCAGGCTGCAAAAATACTCGACGTAAAAAAGTGTCGTGGTGTAATTTTTATTTTGTTATATCTGTACAGCGGGGACTCATCAATACGTTGCTATATTCTTTGGGAACATTAACCTTAGCCGAAAAATAAAAATAAGAGTCATACAAGCATGTGCCCATGTTTGGAAAGATGGTTTTTGGTGCCGAACGGTGATTTCCGCATAGAAACAAATATAGATAAAGATATTTTTATTCGTACACTTCCAGGAACATATTCTAGGAAAAATATACATGACAGACTTCTTAGATGTAAGATCTAACAACTAACAACCTACACAAAAGCCTCTTATACTACTCGTATTAACAATATATTACTAAGATACTTGACAAAATGGGAGTTAATATAGTAGTAAAGTTAGTTATTACTGAATGAGGTATTTAAATAATACTTTATACCAAAGTAAACTTTAATCTCCGTGCGTGCTCAATGCATTGTTTAGATCTCTGGAATCTGTCATTGTCTTTCTGACCTCTCATCCGCAATCCACACTTAAATAATACTCTAGAACTGCAGAGGACGGTGAAAATAAAAACCCTGAATGAGCGGTTTTATTATTACCGTGACATCCCACGTTTTTATTTTTTTTACATTAACTCCACACAGGAGGCCCTGAGGAAAATAATTTCCCTCAGGGCCTATGTCATCTGGGATGCTGTGTGGAGGGTCTTTTTGAGGAGAGGAAGGAATGAACATTGGTCTTGAAGAGACCCATGTTGTAGGAAGGAGGAAACACAGAGGCCGGCAAATCATTCCACAGCCGAGCTGTAGAACACAAGAACGAGTCGAAGAAACGACCCGTTCTCATGTGACAAATGTCAACTGTGTACAAATGTTGGGCACGCGTTTGGCGTGTTTCCCGACTATGCACCGGTGCCGAAGGGATCAATGATGCTAGTTCCTCGGAGCATCTTCCATTGTAATACCGGTGGAACAAGGATAGCATTCCCACCCGACGCCTGTGCTCTAAAGATTGCAATCCGTCTGTTAAGATGGGAGAATCTATCAAACGGACCGCCCGTTTCTGCACAGAGTCGAGGGTATTTTTCAGGTATTTTGGAGCTCCAGACCAGAGAGAGGTGGCTGCCAAATTCAACCGTGGGGCGCACTTGCGATTTGTACAGGGTTAGCAGTTGTGTACTATTAAAGTATCTGCGGGCCCTGTACAGTACGCCCAGTTTTTGGGAGGCTAACTTTACTCTGGCTTCGATGGAGCCCCCATACCTTACATACGTTTACGGCACCATGACGGCAAAAAAGGCAATAAAAATACTTTCCTTATCTCCATAGTGCTGTAGCTCTTTCTTACACATTAAATAATAGTGAGACGACTGTTTCCTCCAAAGTACCACATTTTTCCTTATTACGGCTCAGCAACAGCGACGGTAATTGCGTTTCATTTATAGTAAGAAAAGAGGCGACAGGTATACGTCAGTGAAAACCTATTATTAGTTAAATATTTACACATATTTCATCAAACATTATTAATTATTGTAACTGTTGTTTTCCAAATAAAATAAAACCACAAAAATTTGACAGCCATTAACGCGCGACAGATGCCTTCCGATGTCCGACGAATTTCGCATGTTTTTCTTTATTGTCTCCTAACGCTGACTAAACGCAAAAGATATCACAAAATATACAGGATCACCCTTCAGGACGAGGGAAGAAAACTGCAAAGATTATTATGTCAATTTTTTAGTCCTCCATAACTCCTTCATCGCAGTAAAGTCAGGTATTAGATTATTATTACTAAAACTTCGACTCGACTATGAAAACGGTTAAGCGTGTTGTATTGTTCTCGAAAAAATATATAAATAATCACGTATGTACTTTGCCTTTACCTCGTTTCAGTAATTTTGTGGCCATTTTATTATAGCGTGTTGTGCATTGTCATCATCCGAGTCTACACGAATGAAATTTTTGCTTTATTTAATAGTTCTATCGTTCGGATGAAGGTGAACCCGCGAAGCATGCACCGTTCACATTAATACATAATGGAATATGAATAAATATGTTGATTTATAAAAATGCTTTTCAGAATATAGAATTATGGATCCAATGTTAGCAAGTATCTATAATAACTGCCTTTAAAAAAGACATACACACACATTCCCTAGTTAGGAATAACCTGACAATATTTGAAAATCTCTTACTACCACAACATTAAGCGGAATATGTTGCTTGTGTTGTGATGGAGGACTTAGCCAGTCAAGGAATTGAACACGGAACGCCTGGGTGGGTCCCAAACGCGATGCCAACTCAGCACTGACCACCTTACAACTTTTTTAGACGATTATTGTGCTGTTAAATAGTTAGACACACCGACCCCCATATTCTTACCCCTTTTTTTTCCTCCCAGAACTTCATCTTCTTCCTTTCCTTAAAAAGACCCTCCACACACCATCCCCAAATATGACGTAGGCCTCGAGGGAAATTTTTACCTCAAGGCCTCCTGTATGGATCTAATGTAAAAAAGGTGTGCTGAAAAGAGTGCAGCAAACACTCTCGAAAGGTGGAAATTTTACGTCTATCTGGAATTTATCGGCCAATACAACTATTATCAGTTTACAAACTCACTCCCATCACGATCTATTCACTTATAAATAGCAACTAAACTATCGACAATGAAGACATACTTAATGTATTTGTTCACGATTTTTAAAAAGTTTAAACAAAATAAAACACGGGCAAAACCGGGTAGTAGTGAATAAATAAAATTTGACAAAAGTGTTCATTGTTTTTAGGCCACCTTAACTCTAATCTGACGGTCTCCATAATCGAGGGGCAAGGCTGTTGAATCACAACCCGAAGGTCGCCTGATCGATTAATTTGTGTTATTTCACAATTAATTAAAAAAAAATAATATATAGTATATTTGCGGCTCGTTCCAAGGCGGAATATACACTCAGTATCGCCCTGGCGTGGTACCACAATTCAGAATTGAAACGTTGATTGAAATGGCTTTAGCCGTGTTTGGTGACCAGATCTGAATAGCCAGGTACTTACCCACCTTCCTCTTCCCCATTTCCCTCCCCTCCACACTATATTTAGCCTTACAACATACCCAAATGGGGATACCATAGTCTCACTGGCTCCAAACGGGAGCAGCTGGGAGAAACGGGAGGTATAAAAAAAAAATAATATAAGAGGCAGTCAACTCCGATATTACGTTTTTATACATTTTTCTTTCGTCAAATTGTAGCAGTGGGTTACTTTTATAATATTGTAAAGTAAGAAATGTTCTTGCTTTAGTTTTCATTACATACTCAAAAAAACCATTTTCCCTTTTCACAAAAAAATCAGAGCGTGCAATTCACACGTGGTAGAAACCCTCATAAAACTTAAGTATACAGTTTGAAAGGCTTCGAAGCACCGCACAAAGAGGAGACCGATAGGCCACGAAGCACCTTACAAAGGGGAAACCAATTATACTATATCTCAATCTCTCGCAGACTAAATCCTATAGATACATGTGTTTGTCCCAGTTTAGTGTCGCTATTTTTCGTTTCATCGAGTTACAAATTACAGCGGTGTTAAAGAGGTTTTCACTTCCATAATTGATTACTCTCATTTATCGTAAACTCAATGCTCGATATTACCAACAGAATTTAATATTAATTATGATGAAATATTTAAAAAAAATATACTTATCTCAAATTAGAATTAAATAATTTGTCTTCATCGCCTGTTGTAAAAACACCCGTTCTGAGTAGTTTTTGCTATTACACATTACCGGATGTTTCTGGGAGAACAGTATTATGAATTTATTATTATGACGGGAGATAAATCATAGAATACATCGTATTGGCTATTAACTTTGGAATGCAGTGTGAATTGCTTAAACTTACATTAGTACACATTTTGTAGCTCTTAGAGTTATCTAATCTTAACTATAAAGCAGAAATCTGTTTGTATGAAGCAGCAAAAAGTCTCAAACGGTGCACTCTTCCGTAATTAAATTTTCACCACTTTTTCTGGATGAAAGTCAGCCTAACTATTTCATAAAGTTATTTCCATCTTATTACATTTTTTTTTCAATTTAACAGCCACCTCTGGTCTGGAGCTCCAAAATACCAAAAAAAAAACCCTTGACTCTGTGTAGAAACGGGCGATCCGTTTGATAGATTCTCCCATCTTAACAGACGGATTGTAATCTTTAGAGCACAGGCGTCAGGTGGGAATGCTGTCCATGTTCTACCGGTATTACAATGGAAGATGCTCTTAGGAACTAGCGTCATTGATCCCCTCGGCACCGGTGCATAGTCGGGAAACACGCCAAACACGCGCCCAACATTTGTACACGGTTGACATTAGTCACATGAGAATGGGTCGTTCTTGAGTTCAATAGCTCGGCTGTGCTCACCTACAACATGGGTCTCTTCAAGACCCATTTTCACTCCTTCCTTTCCTCAAAAAGACCCTCCACACAGCATCGTCAAAGATGACATAGGCCCTGAGGGAAATTATTTTCCTCAGGGCCTCCTGTGTAGAGTTAAAATGAAAAAAAAATATATTACTTATAAAAAAATATAAATATTAAAAATCGGAAAAGAAACTTACAGTATCACCAGTCATTTTATTTTGACAGTCGGGAGAGCTGTCTTGTTGTTAAATAGAATCACTTTGAATATCGATAGGTAGATATGTTGAAGCACAATTTAGATGGCAAGCTTTATTGCTTTTAGTATAAATCTGTTTATCTTATCTAATTAAAAAATAAGTAAATAATGAAATTTTTAATTTGGTAATGTTTTTAAAATTAATCAATAAATTGAAATGAATTGAAATAAACAAAAAAATGTTTGCTTTATTTAATTAATGTGCTAAAAATACCTCATTAAATTCCTATAGTAAACGTTAAAATTACTGAATTTTTTGGTTTAACTTTAAAACATAATAGTTAATTATAAGACATAGCTGATATACCCAAATTCTAGGTTCCTACCTAAACCTCATACATTTTCCTACGCAGAACTCTCTCTTCCTCCTTTCCATAAAAATATAAAAATAAACCTCCCCACACAGCATCCACATTCCTCCTTTCCATAAAAAATATAAAAATAAACCTCCCCACACAGCACCCACAAAAATGACATACACCCTGAGGCATTTTTTTCCTAAGGGCCTCCCGTGTTGAGCTAATGTAAAAAAATGTGTTTGACATGTCTAACTACTTATTTGAAACTAATAATTTTTATTTTTTATTGTTTCAGGTAAGCACCAGTTTCATAATCCTAAAGAGCGATGGTAACTAACACTTTTATATTTACGAGTAAAATAAATGTAAGTACTATAAGATCTTTTTTTGTTATTTATTTTTGGGGTGTTATGCCGTGTTGTGCTACCTCCTCCTTTAGCCAACGTTTCGGACAGCGTTATAGTGTCCATCATCAGGGCAGATGTTTGATGGACACTGTAACATCAGGGCTGATGATGGACACACTAATAACGCTGTTCGAAACGTTGGCTAAAGGAGGAGGCAGCACAACACGGCATAACACCCCAAAAATAAATAACAAAAATACTAGTATATATTGAATTATTTGGCGGGTAGGAGATAAGCCGACGTAGCTCAGTGGACAGAGCAGTTGACCGGAAATCAGAAGGAAGCGGGTTCGAGTCCCGTTGGCGGCATGTATCTTTTCTCGGGAGATTTTTTCAATGTAGATGAGTGTTTCATGCTTATAATTATTTCTTATAATAATTGTTAAAAATACTTTTTGGCAAACAAATTATAGTAGAATGGATTCAAAAGTTTTTGAAAACGCAGCTGAATAATTTTATTCGCTGTATAAAAATGCACATGAAACGAAATTCAAAGAATTAGAAGTTGCGCGATACCCAAGCACGTGCATAGTTCTTGAACGAGAAAACGAAACGGAAATAAAATAAAACATACACCAGTTTCATTGCATTACAAGAAAATACGATAATAATTTGTGTCCCTATGTGAACCAAACACGAAGCAAACGTTTGTTGTACGGTTTAAAATGTTGCATAACCAACCACAGATCTGGTATGACTCAAGCAATATTAAATAAATATAAAGGCATTAGTTCTATATTTTTAAACTTTCTTCTTAAAACCAGTGGAGCGATTTTATTAGTTTCATCAACGTTCTCAAAAAACAACACATAATTGCATTATTTTAGTTTTTGGCGACCTCCGTAGTCCAGTGGGTAAGACACTTGACTCACAATCCGGAGGTCGCGGGTTCGAACCCGGCATTCGCAAATAAATTTTATTTGATTAATTTGTGTTATTTCACAATTAATTCATTTAAAATAATATATAGTATATTTGCGGCATGTTCCAGAGTGGAAGATACTATCAATATCGCCCTGGTGTAAGACCACCATTCAGAATTGAAACGTTGCTTGAAAATGGCTTTAGCCGTGTTTAGTGACCAGATCTGAATAGTCAGGTACTTTCCAACCTTCCTCTTCCCTACCTCCTTCCCATCCCCACTACCTTCAGCCTCACAACATACCCTAATTGGAGATGCCATAGTCTCACTGGCTCCAGACGGGAGCAGTTGAGATTCTTGTGCGGTATTTACTGTAAAAAAAAAAAAAGTTAGGTTAGGTTCCTACGTACATTTGAGAGCCTACGTAGTAAAGGGGCAAGGCTCTCGACTAGTGATCCGTAGGTCGTGGTTCAAACTCCGGCTTGCGCAAGGTTAATTTTATTTGATTGAATTGTGTTTCACAATTTTAAATAATTAAAAAATAATATTAGATGTATTTGTTCAAAGTGGAAGATACTCTCAGTTTCACCTTCTGTAAGACCACCATTTAGAATTGAAACGTTGCTTGAAATGGCTTTAGCCGTGTTTGGTGATTAGGTCTGAAAAGCCAGGTTCTACCCATCTACCTCTTCCCCATCTCTTTTCCCTCTCCGCTTACGTTTAGCCTTACAACATACCCCAATCGGGGATGCCATAATCTCACTGACTCCAGGCGGTTCGGAGCAGCTGGCACTCTTCTACTCTATTCACAAAAAACGTATTTAAAAAAACTACGTCAAATAAATCTTTTAAATCCAATCTAACCTAATCCAAATTTTTT
The DNA here is from genome assembly GCA_929108145.2 of Limnephilus rhombicus. Lineage (NCBI taxonomy): Eukaryota > Metazoa > Arthropoda > Insecta > Trichoptera > Limnephilidae > Limnephilus > Limnephilus rhombicus. Next base: position 29,327,488 of record OV815285.1, read on the forward strand.
CAAAAATATTTCTGGGTATTTGTAATTTGTTTCAATAATAGTAAAAGAACAACGCATATTGAGAGAAGTTTTAAAAATTAATTTATCCGTAAAGCCTCAAATACAGACATTATTTTTTTTCACTTCTATCGAAATCAATTCAGCCTTGTTTAAATTTGAAGCCTAAGGCCCGGGTTTTTCATCAACTTCTTAAAGCTTCTGATAAGTAGGAACATGATCGCTCGCAAGCTGAGCTTATTGTAAGGCGCGTATTTCGGGCATTTCTTATCCAAATTGTTCGTTAGTTTTTTTCGTTAGATGAAATAAGACAATTAAGTACATTAAAACTATTGAAATTTTTCACATTTATAAAATTCAAAAATTGCTGTCAATCAAGAATCATAAAATTTTTTGTGCCATCCGCAAAAGAGTTTCATCTGTTGGAGCCAGTACACTATTGTTTTAGTATTTTTTGGGAGTTGTGAAGCTAAAAAGAATGGGAGAGGGCAAGGAGAAGAGGTAGATGAAGGTTAGAAAGCACATGATTATTAGATACTTAACATTTAAGTGAATTTTCAATACTGAATGGTGATTCTCATCAGGTTGATTGAGAGCATCATTCACTTTAGAAGGGTATTATTTTATGATTTTGAAAGTCATTAATTAGCAGGTGGGTACATAACAACCATAGAGTGATGTTATTAACTGAAATACATTGTCAGAACTTGGCAAGTGTTGTCATGTTCACAATGTGGTGACGACTAGCGCCGCGCTGTGGCGTGGGTGCCAATCCTGAGAATTTATATTATCCTGGATTAAGCGGTAGCGTAGGATTGGCTTAAGTTTTCACACTAGATTAGCGCTGCGCAATTTGAAATGCGTAAAAATGCGTACAGGTTCTGCTTAAGCTCTTATTAGGATTAGGTTAATGAAAACCGCGCCTTGGTGAAATAATTGTTATCTCATTCTGTTATTCCACAAGTCTTTTCTTTTGTATTCCGACGCTTGATCTTGTTTTGTCTTTCTAGATCATCCCTGATCCATTCAATCCGCTCTGCGAGTTCAAATCTATCTAAACCCCTCTTTCTTCAAAATTTTTAGGCTTACATTGAATGTGCATCCTTTTTATATATTTCCTTCGTAATACGGTCATATACGGCTAAATAGGAACAATTATGAATACCTATGGTTAATGACTGCCTTAGCTCCCAGTTCCATGCTTAGTTAAATCCGATGTACCGTCATTAAAATATTTTAAAATTGAAAATTGAAATGTTAGAACGGAGTTACATATAAGCTTTATTTATACCATTTATCAAACAACCGAACCTTATTATGCACAACATAACACTCGAATAAAACTAAATAAACAACATTATCAATCTTTCGTTTGCAGACCTACACCATTACATAACGACACTAATGTTCTACGTTCTTTCAAAAGTTTCAAACCAAACTCATTTTCTCTCCATCAACAACAATGGTGAGCACTGAGTAATGTCTGTCCGTGGGAACTGAACTCGAGTTCTTTGCATTCATATTCGTGTACGCCCCACTGCCCCACTGCGACAAGGGGCCTTGGTTGCTTGATAATTACATATACATGTAAATAACGCGAATTATAGTATACCTGTACATGTTACGTAGCGATTCTATCTGCTAATACAAAGGACGGATAAATTATTCTAATCATAGCATCGGTTGTGCTGCTAACGTAAAGTAAAATAAAAACTATTTATTATGAATCATACCTGTACAGCTTGCTTGACACAGTTTGTCTTTGCAGGCGGCGAAAAAAGGAACAAATAGAGCCAAGACTTTTTGTTATTCGTAGCTGTCAAAATATTTTCAATTGTGATTTTCTCAAAGTTTTTTGTTTTCGTTTTTAAGATATGAACCAATTCAAATGGGAAAAAAAAACATGAAAAGTGATGCACGTGATTTACGTTCAAGGTTTTGTGCATTCATTTTCTTTAAAAATATTTAAAATGCCCAATTATTGAAATTTTGCCAGCTTCAGGGTAAATAATTCCCGATGAGGAGAGACGAAAATTTGTACCGAGTTATGATTGCTTACCGATTTTATTTATTTAAGTACACTGACGACTGATGATGTGCAACGAAAACAATGCGTTGCCATGTGTTCATTATTTTTATTCTTTCTTAATTATTCTTCTTCTTCTGGTATTCTCCCTATAGTTGGTTGGCTATCAACGGGGTAAACTTAATACGCTATTAAAAATAAATTAGAATATTATGACATCTCTTTAGGACCAGTTTAGTCCAAAAAAGATCTTGGTGACTTGGTCAAAATTTTATTTTGCGCTGGTACCCCAAATGTCTAAAGTGGCGAAGCAAACGACTGCAAAGTTAAGTGGGCCGATCAGAAGGTAAGCGGTTGAGTCTGTAACACATATAATGGTGGGGAATAATAGTACGTTTTGCTCAGAATAGCAACACACTGCATAGCCTGAATTCTCGATAAGCAGGAACATTTGAACGGTGTTCATGTGACCCAGTTGATTCGAATCGGAGATCAGAATCTAGGCCACATTTTAAATCTAGGTAGCGTTTGAAGTGGACTATTTTTAAAGTATAAGCTTTATTTGTTCTATTTTTAAATGTTTACTGAAATTATTCTATAATTAACACTCATTTACGTGGTACTATTTAGATGTAAGAGATTTGTTAAAATCACTTCGCCTTACTTTGCGTTAGGTATAAAGTATAGACTCGATTTAAGACCAGATAATAAAATATTTATACAGGCTTTTCTTTTTTAATTTGTATTGGGTCTTGGATTGGAAATTCAACCGGAAAAAGAAATTAATTTGAAACTGATGCCACATTACACGGTTTAGAAGTCTAGATGAAGTGTTCTACATATAATCAAGTTTTGAGCTGGTTATGAAGTCTAAGCTAGATTTTAAAGTAAGGCTTTAGTTTTAGTCTGGTAATGATATTTAGTACCCCTCCGCAACGTAAGCAGATATAAGCGTTAAAAATAGGACATCAGTCAAGTACAATAAGCGTGTTTATACGTCAGCGCGTGTGTTTCCATAGAAATCGTTATAACTCCGTTATTGTTTTAATTACATCCCTAAAACAAAAAAGTCAAAGGTCGATAGTAGATCAAGCTACACATTTCTATCAAGTTGTCTATGGAAATACATAACAGGAATCAGCTTTGAATCGTGTAGTTGACAAAAATATTTACCCGCGCAAATTTGCTACCGGCAGCTCATTTAAAATTTTTATTAAATATTTTTATATGAAATGATAAAAAAGTGAGGTGACAAAAGTGTTTATTACACATATATACAATAGAATAAGTATTGTTAAATTGCATAATCTGTGATTTTAGTACAGTTTTCACATAAAAACATCACGTGAGTCATTTTTACCTTTTTTTAATGTTTGCGTTCTAAATTTTAATATTTACAAATGCTAATATTTATTTACAATATAATAATTTGAAAGCCTATTTTGTAACCTTTCTAAAAGAGTTTTTATTATTCGGCTACGTTCAGAAATGTTTCATTTATAGAGCTTTAATTGTGAAGCGGTTATAACTAAAAGTTTTCGTAAAATGTCATTTCGTTTAAGACACCAAAAGCTAATATTCTCGAAAATTCGGAGGGGTTAATCGGTTTTTCAAGATTTAAAGTCTAGCCAGAAAAAGTATATGATTAAATTTATTTCTGACCTAGATAAAGTCACGAATTATCAAGTTTACACTGGGCATTAAGTGTGGAAAGATTTTTTGAAGGTAAGCACAAAGTTTTAGTTGAAGTTTATCCAGAAAAAGAGATTACGGTTATCCACTGTTTAAAATTTTTAACGATTTTTTGGTGACTTATTACGTACTTTAAGGACTACCGATTGAAATATCTCTCTGTCATGTAAGTTAATTTTGTGGAAATTAACTGAATTCTCTCTGAATTTTGAATGGGTATAAGCAAAGCAGATTTTCCTTTCATACAACATAGTATATCTGATTTGAGAGCTCTTTCTCTTTTACGTAATATGATTCATTCATCCACTGATTCGACAATAATAGAGGTACATGGTGGTGAGAGGGTTAATAGCTGTCTTTTTCTATGGGATATAAATAACAAACACCATGGCAAAGCTGTAAACAAGCCTACGCAACGATCGCACCAGAGAATGGGAGTTACAAAAGGAGATTATGAATGATTATTCTCATGATGTTACATTGTGATACTCTTCAATGAAACAACAATATAACAAGACCGGTTAAATACAGACTTGAAATAACATGAGAATGAACAAACAAACCCAATAAATAAACCTTACTGAAATTCGCAAATTAAATATTAAAGATGGATGACTGTAATACAGATGCAAATAAAATCTGCAGTGTCTCGACACGCTAGCGATAATAGTGTGCATGCCAGTCTAACCTTACCTATGTATATAAACAGATACAACTTTTGTGGGGATCGGCCAAATGGGCAATAAGAAGAAGATGAACTTTGGTAGGTTATATTAGGTTTGGTTTAGAAAGACATTTACAATGAGATGGTTAACAAGTCATTTCAATCGCGTAGTCTTGCAATTTTCGGTTGTATTTTTCGACTACGTACTAAGGATTAACTTAAAAGAATTCACAATCTGTTCTTTCATAGATGGCGCTAATTTAATTATTTCATGAAAAAATAATTTTTACAAGTTATGCTTTAAAATATTAGCACAAATTATTTATTTGCGCCCGTACATACGCAATATGAATAATAAGTAATTTTGTTCGTATACAAACTGGTTCCATGACAACACAGAATCAACTCAACTCAACACCTATTTGAAAATTCATTAACAGCCATTATTTTTTTTAAACCTAACCTAACCTAACGTAATCTACTTTTCATCACATGACATTCTGACTCTGATTCTTCCAAAGGCATGCAAATACAATATTGTATCGGTGATTCAATCCAATATTGGATTTTTGTAAGCCTTTCTTGAAAGAACTGATTTTATTCATGGACAAAACTATTTATTCATTATTCATAAGCCAAGCCACAAAATAATTCGACAATATTTTAAAGCATAACGTCCAAAGGTGTTTTTTTCCTAAAATAATTAAGTTGGCGCCATCTTTGAACGTATAGATTATAACGTACATAACGTTCCGTTTAACATTTTCAAGTTCAATAGCGTAGATTTTTTGCTTAATTCGAAAGATTGGAATTGGGAAATCATTCTTTCAGTGGTTAGTTTTACCCTTTCCCGCCTGCAAAATTAAATGTGTTAATCTATATTTATGCCCATCGCTTGTTCTTAAAGCAAATTGAATACTGCAAAATTGCAAAATTCTCCTTTCCTGAGTTGATTTTTAATACGATATCGAATCCCACACGCTGAAAATAAAAGCAATTGTGTGTAGGAACAACGGATATAGAAGTCTCTGTTTGTCTGTTAGCGAAGGTCAGTTCGTCTATAATAATAATATTCTACTCTGCAGATACTGTAATGAAAGATACTTAAAAAGATAATACATAATTGCTAATATCGTCCCACCAGTGATGAAGATATGATTGTGTGTAGGTTAGGCCTCATTGTCGGGATATTGCTATTCTGCACGTTTAATAATTGATATACAGGGTGTATTATGACGTATCCAACAAACTTCAACCAGCGATTCCTAAGCTTATTCGTAGTTAAAAAAACATGTCATTTTGCTGTCCGGTGACAAAAAAAAATAGAAACGAAAAATATTTTTCTATCATACGTCGCTACTGGATTCAGCATAAAATATCACGTGGTGCCCATTTCGTCATTACGGTGATACTGGAACGAGACGTAGCGCGTTCTACTTGATCTACTATGCTGCGTAAACATTTGCGAACCGAGACGCGAACCTTAGGATGCATCGATGGGCGACGTGCGGTAGATTTTTTAAGAGAAAACTTCTTTTGAACCTTTGTGATTTGAAACTCGATGAAACGAAAAAGCGACACTAAAAAGAGGCAAACACATACATCTGTAGGATTTAGCCTTCGAAAGTCTCCCTTTTGTGCGGTGCTTCGTAAATAATCGGACTCCTCTTTGAGCGGTGCTTCGCTCCCCACCCTTGTCTACTTCAGTTTTCTGAAGGTTTCACTTCTACTGCGTGTGAACTGCACATTTGTAATTAAAGTGAAACATCTATAACCCTGCCATGATTTGGATTTCGGATGAAACGGAAATAACGATTACTGCACCTGCGACGCATCAACTGCGCTCATTGACCGCTTTGATTATGATGTCACTTTTAAAGACTCATATTGGTTGAGTTATGAAAGGAAAATTACGCTGGTCAGCGCTCATTGGTCGCTTTGATTATGACCTCACTTTTCAAGTATTGGTTGAGATTGTTTTGGTAAAGTTTCGCTTCTACCGCGTGAAAAACGCACTCGAATTTTTTGAAGATTTAATTTGTTAATATTTAATGATTATTATTTATATTGCGCCATTTTCGGTGAAAAATCACCTCACACTGCTCTGCATTATTAGGCAGATAGTTGTGTTACAAGGTACCTAAGTATTCCATTCCGAAATAGTTACACATTTATAGATAATTTTAAATATTTTTTACTCAGAAAAAATTACGTAGGTATCTTATTTAATTTATATCCATTTGGTATACCTACTGCCGAACAAGCACATATTTTCGCCAGTAAATCCGTAAGCGGCCCGCTTCATCCAACCTTGTATTCTCGGACTAAGCAAAAATGAATGTTAAAATGGAAGATTGCATAACATTATCCACAAAGAAATTTCAGTGAACTTACAACAATAGCTGACGTGGGCAGTGGACCAAACTGGGATATACTCCATTGATCAGATTTGTATGGAGAGAGAATAATGATTGGATAAATAAATTGGCCTTCTGAAAGTAATTGAGTATTCATTAATTATTTTTCATAAAAGCACTTGGCTACCTTTATCTTTATGGGGTCATACAATTAAGGTTTTTAAATTCTTGGCAATACGCTTTTTCAATAAATTCTTCTGGAAAACGACAGGAAGAAGATTTTCTTATAAAAGAATTTCATTTTAAACATCGTATTCAGCTAATACTAACTTTGTGGTTGTTCATTGTAAAAATAAGATATTTTCATTTAGTGAAACACCATTTTATTAGTATTTTTCCGAGTAGTTTCGAAACCACCGTTCATTCATCAGAGTTAAATAAATATGTACTGAATTTATCTTATTACAAAATATGATACACGTTAACCCTTCAGAAATTTGGCGTATTTTTCAGATGGTAAAAATATTTCCGCTTTACAATAAATGCAAATAAATGGAATATTTCTGAACGTATCCTAAAACAAAAAACTGTTTTTGAAAGGTGATGTTAAATTTTTCAATTGTTATAATTCAAAATACATACATATTTTATTAGACAAATGTATTGTAAACGTTATTGTCACCTTACTTTTTTGTCTTTTCACATAAAAATAATTAATAAAAAAATTTCAAATTATTATTTTTTTTCAAATAGCGATTAAAAACTTTGGTTTCATAAAAGTGTACATTTTACTTTGTTGGTGGTTATTTTTTTAGATTTGACTGTGAAACATAGTATTTTGACTTTCTAACACCGTTTAGAACATATTTCTCACTCTGATAGAAAGGGAGTTACAGCGATTTATATGATAAATATGTGAGCTGGGACAAATATGGTCTCCTGCTATTCAGAGGGTTAAGTGTTGAAGTGGGGGTGGAGGTGTGACTGGGTAGGGGTGGGAGAGAGAGAGATGATAGCACCTAACGATAGATTTTTGTGCTTTTTAATTATATTTTGATTGATTTATTTTAAAATTGCTTCACTACCGAAAAACCATTAAGCATAGATATAAGAAAGTCATGCAGCTACAAAGCGGATAGATAGACTGATAGAATCTCTACTCTACTAAGTATTAATATCATGAACCTACTTTATTTTATTAAATTCCTCCGTTCACCGGTGCATGGGTGCATAAATAATAATGGTTATATTTGAATAATATAATATATGATGTTAAATCTCCCCGAGAAAGCGTTGTGCAAGTACGGAGTCCCTTCAAACAGAAATATTTTATTCATGGAACTATTACGGAATAGCGTTGTGTTTTGTCTGTTTAAATTGGATTTGGTTTCCAAAGAAACTTTTGCTGAGCGAAAACACGAAGAAATTGACAAAAGTAGTTTTGGATCTGAAGTAACGACATGTTATTCTCAAGAAGGAGCAAGTACAAGACCTAACGATGTTCCAATCCCACTATGTGTACTTGTGTACTTAAGACTTACAAACAAGAATAGACAAGCATAATGTTAAGACGTAGATAGCTTCCCACACTAATGTTTACTTGAGAGGACCTTGGGCAGTGGCGGAACTTAAAGATTTGGGCCCCCCAAAAATTAAAATTGGTGCCCCTTTGACACTAAAGTTTTCATGATTGTTTGATACCTATTTTGTTAGTAATTTTTTAACAAGTTATGTGAAAGAACAATCGTAGACGCAATAAAAAAAATACAACGTGAAACTTACATAAATTCTTTTTTTATTGTCAAATAATAAAGGCAATATAAATACGCAATTCTACTAAGACTCTAACAAAAAATAAGTAGTTAGTTCTGAAGAGACTGTGAAATCTGAAAAAGTGTACTGTGGGTATTTCTGTCAATTTAATTCAGTTTGTTATTAAAAAAAACGTCAAAGTCAAAGTCAAAGTCATTCAAAGTCAAAGTCAAAGTCAAAGTCAAAGTCAAAGTCAAAGTCAAAGTCAAAGTCAAAGTCAAAGTCAAAGTCAAAGTCAAAGTCAAAGTCAAAGTCAAAGTCATTCATTTTACTGCGTTTTAAAATACACGTGTGAAGGCAAATTTCGTAAATTACAATGCTTGCCTTTTAAATGCAGTTTAATTTATATAAATTTCGGTATCCTAATTGATTATGTTCAATAGCCAGATTGCACTTCCCACCGGCATGACCATGGGCAAGTTAGTTCTGCAGGTTGGGAGATAGAAAATGTCGGTGGCAGAGATGGCCTTCGGGAAAAAATAGAAATTAATGCTCTCCATGAGAGTCGTGTTTTTAAACCACACACGAATCAGTCTGAATAAAGGTGTAGCAATGTGTACATCCCTTCTGACATAATGTTTAGATGGTTCATTTCATTCAAAAGAACATCGGTAGGATCAAATTCCCTATAATTTTAACAATGCGTCCAACTTCAGTTAAATATTGGCAGTATCAACAATACTGGCCGATGGAGGAGCTAGTGTAAAATTTTGTCGTGGAAATTCATTTCGATGCCGGCAAATTAAATTTATTTAGTACTCGGTGGCCGTGTTTTGCGCTTTCTAATTTGCATTCTGATCAATATTGATAAAAAATATAAATAAAAATTTCCCAAAGGGTAGGTTCTGTGTGTGCAGTTTACGGATGTAATAATTACAAACAACAACAAAAAAAAATGTTTAACAAGATGTCAAAATATAATATGAGTTCGTTAAATCCTAGCAAATTAAACGTAGGATGATTACGTATGCACTGTACATGACCGGTCAGTGGTTGAGTGGCCATAGCGCTTGGGTCCCACATGTTCGATTCCTCGGCTTGCTAAGTCCTCCATCACAACACAAGCAACATTTTCGGCTTTCTGTGGTGGTAGTAGGAGATTTTCAAACATTGTTGTGTTATTCGTAACCCGGGAATGTTTGTCTTTCTTTAAAAAAAAAAATTACTCAAAAGTGGATTATAATAAAAAATATAATAATACAAATTTATCCCAAAAATTACGAATATTATGTATGTTCTGGGCTAGGTTTGTAGTAAATTGCCATGCGAATATTGTAGAAACTCCATTTTTTGCAGCTTAGACAAAGACTTCAGTATCGAAAATACTCAAATAAAATTAAAAATTAAGTATAATTCTTCAATATTATTTTTCCCCAAAAGACTTGGCCAGAAGGATTATTCATTAATAAAATAATACAGAAAATACTGACGACAATAATAATGTTAAAACTAGATTTGTGTTAGATTTAAATAATGAAAAATTTACCTGATAACAACTGTTATAAATCATTTAAATATTCTCATTAAAACAATCATAAAATAGTATTGATGATAATAATTGTTATAGGCTAAGAAAATAAGTGATCTCTACAAATAAGATATTATAGAGAATTGTTTAGTATTTTATTACCTTTCTAAACCATCAAAGACAAAGTTAATGGCCGCATTAATATTTTTTAATGTATGAGTAAAAGTTTTCTTTATTGTTTTTCAATTTCTATAATTTACAATGTATAATAAAGAATAAATTTCACAAAACTCTTTTAAAATGTATGAAAGAAAACCAAGGCGCACAAACGCTGCTAGGAGGCGCTAGTATAGAATGTTGCCCATCAGAATGAATGGGAAATTTCCGAAATTTGGTAGGACATAGCCACTAGTAGTAGCCATACTCCCCCATATCGTACCCCAAGTCACGGACAATAAATACTCTCTTGGAATTATCAAACTTTTGAAAATATCAAATCAACTAAAATCGATGTTATTGGCAGTTGAGTCGAAAGGAATTACTTAAATTGGCGAGACCAGTTTTATTTCAAGCCGGCAAATTTTTATTTTCAGTTCATTGGTAATAAGTTACTTAAACAACAATTAATCTTGTGCCAAATTAGAATCCGGTAGTATTGCCTTACAAAAGAGATATAATTTCAAATTACCGTTATCCCCAAACCATGTTTTTGACAAGCTATAAAATAAAAAAAATAAACAAATTACATTGGTACACTTTTAAAAAAAATAATAAAGTTACATTTTGGAAAAAATTGTACTGTCGGCGCCTTGGGGTCTCGCTCCACGTTGTTACGCTACTGATCTCGGGCCATTTAAGTAATTCATCACACATGAAAAATGCATCAAGGCATGGTGGCAAGGCAAGGAATAAGAATGGATTGAATGGACCCGAGAGGTTTGTGTGACACTTTAATAAATAGTACTGTAACTCCTCACTCGGGATAGGAAACGATTGAAAAGGTTCTATACCGCAACTTGGGGAAGGTTCTCATGGACATGAAGAACGTTCTCAATATCAGACCTATTTAAAAAAATCTATAGCGGCCCATAGACTTTTATTTTGAAATGATTAGTTAAAAATAGTAAATATCCATATAATAATGAATTAAATTTGCGAATTTTTCATCAGTTTTTCACGAATGAAAGACGGCAAATGAAAAACTGATGTAAAAATGCTGTGTTTTAAAAGTATATTAGGAATTTATTTTAGATTATCATGTCTGACCACCCCCATTCACCATGTCAAGCAATGTTTAGATTCTGAATGGTGGTGTTTAACAGGGTGATACTGAAAGCACCTATCACTCTGAAACGTGCCGCAAATATGAACTGTATATCATTTAAAATAATTAAATTGTGAAATAAAATAAATTATTCACATGAAATTTACCTGGGAACGCCAGGATTTTAATCACTGACCTCCAAATTCCTAGTCAAGGATAGTAACTACTCAACCACGAATTAGTAAATGTATAAAAAAAAAAACAATTAAATTTAGCCACAGGTACCTATCTACCTCCTGTGCTCATATTATAAAATCGAACCTATTTTGTGGAGAAATACGTTTTGAAAGTCGTCATATTGATGCCAAATAATGATGATTTTGTTCCGCAGAAAAAAGAAATAATGTTAGCGAAATTTTCCTTTTCTTTGTGGTAATCTTACCTTTTGTAATAAAAGTAAGCATTCCCAAAAAAAAATTAAGCCCTTCACGACTAGTATGTTGGGTGATAAAAACTCCAACATGTCCTATGTACGTAGATTGAAGATAATTGCGAAGATATGTTGATAGTCTATTGAATTTTATTGTATCTCAGTTCTTGGACGAAGTACCCGAAATGTGCTTTTGCCAAAATTCGCACGTTTTAATTGTAGAACCAAAAATTTAAGTTTCAATGAAAATAATCCAAACTACTCACAACGAAGTTATGATGAAAAAAATCTCTTTCATATGGCTCGCTTTCAATATTTTCAAATATGGATATTTTTTAAAGAACCCATCTCAAATGACCCCGAACAATAACGGTGAAAAGTCACGAGGGTTCAACATTGATGGAATTCTATGTATTTTGTTAAATGAACTATTTTGATTTATTTCCAATTCCGAGTATTTGCCTTATAAATTTCTAGTTGAACAGTAAATAAAGTATGTTTTGTTTAGTTCAGGTGGTAGATATTGAACATAAGTATTGAATGGAACTAGTTGAAAATAAAGCGATTCCACAAATCAATTTTTATTATTCCGGCGAATTTAATGGTAGATAAACCATTTGTGGGGAATTAATGTTCATGCATGAACTATGATAAGCCGAAGTATGGAATTATATTTGTGTATTGGAACTAGTTCTACATACTTGTTTCAATGATTTCAATGCTTTAAAAGCCAAGGTTCATAACCATTGTTCAATGTATAATCTTACTTAGAGATTTCACATCCATCACTTTTTACGATAGGAGATGTTGCAAAGGAAGAAATGCATGAACTGAAAGATTTTAAATAATTATATAATCTGAAAGTATGTTGCCTGCTGTCAGCTGATGAAGCAGCGTTTTTTATTATAATTCGGAAACTGCAGCGTCTTGTCTCTAGGATGAACAAAATATGCTAAACGATTTCATATTGAATTTGATTACATGTGTTCAAAATCGTGGCAGATATCATTTGAAAGAGATGGTACAAAAACAATTTGTAATATAGTTGTGAACGTCGAATCTTTGTGGTATGGAATATCAGGAGACTTTTATATGACAAGTGGATGAAAAAGATATCGCAGACGCCCAAAGAAAACTTGGCACCATCGAAAGAAACAAATACTTGATTCTGGTCATGACTACGGCAGCAGAAGAAATAGTATTGAGAAATTGTGTTTAATATAAAGATAACACTATATGAAATTCCAAATGATATTTTAGTCTCCAGTTAATACGTTTACATTTTATTTTGAATAGCTTACTTGTCTAGAAATTGTTACGTAGTTAATGCCCAAGAAATGCAAAAAATAGTTCGTTTACAATTATTATTGCTTTCTGAGTTAATACCTTTGTAAGTTACTTCGTATTTTTTGCGTAAGTTTGAAGATCGTTCAGCCTCAATTATAACTGAAAGGCGTCATAATAAGCACCCGCACGCATACGCCTCGTTAACACCGTTTCAATGGTATTCTATTCTGTCAGCAAAACAATACTCTCTAATTTATGCAAATTCGTAGCAAAGATGTTGTGAATTTGTAGCATGCGTGTGAATTAGAAGAATAGATATAAACGGGTATAGTTATGTTTGAAATTAAAACAATCTACGCTTTACATAATAGAACAATAACTGCATTCAATATGCTGATCCCGCCGGCGACCTTTGGCTTTCGCTTTCAGTGCTATTGGATTACGAATTCTGATTGTATAATCCGAAGAGACGTGGGCAAGTTGTGATGGGACCAGGGGCGTCAATTTGTCATTGTAGTTATACGAAAGCGAACCGGCCCGCCTAGAGGTATCAATTCTGTCAATAGAATATCCCACAACTACTACATATTTATTCGGTACAGTAGAGAATACTGGATCGTTTGATGCGAAAATACAAAAATATAATAGGACAGTAGAATCCTATGTTATTCATTATAATTATGAAATTACTTTGAAGCGAAGCCGGTACGCCTAGCTATACGTCAAAAAAAAACTCCAAGTTGATATTCGTATACGTGTAGAAATTCCAACAGTACCTAACAAAAATAGTACCCAGTCACGGACATATGAATATACATGGACCTGCCCTAAGTGATAAAAACGTATTATTTCCCCCTCCACATGGCGCCGGCTGAAGCACCTCCTTGGAACCGGCTCGCTCCATGGGGAGGGGATAGAGCCTCGCTTGAATCTAAAATGTGTGACGTCATCATTCTTGCCGTGAACAGCTAGAAGGTAACATCCATACATTTAACGAAATACAACGCCAAAACAGTAGCGTATTCTATACAATATATCTACATATCAATGTGCACATAGCGAATGTGGGCGGTTCTCCAGTGTGCTCATCGGTTGTTACAGGGGTAAGTAAATTATGAAACATTTGTAATAGTGTTTTAACTAAACACGGCAACAAAATATTGCTATGTGTATTGGGGCGAGTCTTTTTGAGGCGAGCATTTGACCTTAGCAAATATGTTATTATCGTGGCAAGCAATTCGCGCTCCCATGTAAAAAGGTCTATTCATTCAAAGCAGATTTTGCTTTTAAGAACTAAATGGTGATATTGTAATGCGAGATGCCTATTTACTGTCAGATTGATTGTATAACGAATCACAGTCATCTTTCCCCTCTTCCCCCTCCATGGTTTGGTTTGACCCCTCACCCGTAACTGCTTGTCTAGTCATTTGGATGTCTATGTACCCAGTGCTTAATGCCAATAATTAAAAAATATTTAATAAGTTCGTCAATTTGTCATTGTAAGTTGTATGAAACAAAGCCGCTACTCACAGCTATCTGTCATTGTAAAATAAATCACGACTGTACCTGGAGTAGTTTCTGTGCTCCTGATACTAAATACCAATACCATACAACCTAATGCCTGTAATTAGGGTAATTAAACAAGCTTTATCTACGTTTAAGGTAATATTATCTACAATTAACCCAAGTGTGTCTACAAGAAGGAAATTATAACAATGTTCCAATATAATATTATTATCACGTAAGGTGCTTAGTGGTTTACGCAATAAACATGGATTGAAAATTATGATTATTATGAAGCACCTATTATTGTGAATAAATTTATATATTTTTTTCGTCTTCAATGTTTGCAAATTCACGTTGTGGCGTCGTCATTCCGATTAAATGAAAATGAATCACTTTGCAAGACACCACTTCTTTAATCATAATTATCAACATGTTTCAAAAGCAATGGATTTTTGGTCAAGATAAAATAAATATTAACAAAAGTCAAACTAGTATAGACAAATAAATACCTATTGACAAAAAATATTATAACGCGGTGATTAATTATTAAAGGTATCATAAAAAACTATTACATAAAACAATCAATTACCAGTTACTTTCACATTTAATTTCCAACGTTCAAGCAGTTTCGAGCTGTACCTCCTCGATGGTAAATGCAATAAACTGGTGCAATATCTTTATCTTTATCTTACGCTTTATGTGCGCTAATATCTTTTAAACTGTGCAATGGATTTTCATGCTGTTTTCACCAATAGATAGAATGATTCATGAGGAAGGTTTTTAGGTATATAATTTGTCAAGGTTTTGTGTAAATTGGTTGAAATACATAATATATCTGGCCAAGCGGTAGCGGGCAGCGGGCAGCCGGCAGCGTTTTGTTTTTGTAACTTTATTTAGATGTAAGCAAATTTTTTCATACATCTAGTATTAAAAAAAAACATATAAAATACATAATAAAATAAATATAGTCATAAAATTATAACGGAAAGAATACAGTTTTAAAAAGAAATACAGTTACTCCAGTTAGAAATAAAAACAATAGGGTTTAAGACATACAGTTAATACAAATAAATACAATTCATAAATATTTCTTAATGTATGTAGCACATGTTTTACGAAAAGTGCCAAGACTTGAGGCTTCCTTTATGGAATTTGGTAGGTTATTATAAAGTTTTTGACCTTTATAAAACACGCTGTTCTGTGTACACGTCAGTTTAGTTTTGGGAAGCCTGAAGTCTCGGCAACTCCTCGTAGGATAATTGTGAATATTTTCATGGTACATAATATTAGTTTGCAGATATTTAGGGAGCATGTTATTTTTAAGCTTGTACATCATTGTTAACGTATTATATATTATATGTTGTTTAGTTGTCATCATATTTAAGTTTTGTAACATAGTTTTAACTCTAGTAAAGATATTACATTTCAGAATCATCCCCATTCCCCTATTTTGTATAACCTGTAGTTTATTATTTTGCGTGGTGTGGATTTGATTTAACAGATGGCGTTGGTTATAAAGATTTCGTTAGCCACAGCAACGTGTGGTCGGGTCTGCTAGTTTGTTAAATAAAAAGTCTTTTCCTAATAGTATCTAAGCGTTTTAATATGTATCTACTAATATTATACATTAATAAATTATTTTGAGATAACAAATTATTTTAATGAATCAATGTAGTGAGTTGACATTAGTGACACTTCAACCTAATGTTTTCCTTAATCAAATATTCATGAGATAAATACATTTTGAAGTGAAACTTCTTTAGACTCATTGTGATTTGAAATTCGGATGAATCGGAAGTGCGTCACTAAAATTTATTATTTGAAGATC
Organism: Limnephilus rhombicus; assembly: GCA_929108145.2. Taxonomy (NCBI): domain Eukaryota; kingdom Metazoa; phylum Arthropoda; class Insecta; order Trichoptera; family Limnephilidae; genus Limnephilus; species Limnephilus rhombicus. The sequence continues at coordinate 29,343,819 of OV815285.1, forward strand.
CTCGGCTCTAATATAATGCGGTAAATTCACGTATATGAAGCGCCTGTCTCTCAGCGCCCAGAGAGACATCCAGCAAACGGAGGTTCGAATCCTACCAAATCCAAAAAAAAAATTGTAATTTTTATTTTTGTAAAATCAATATCCAATCTTCAAACCACTTTAAAATAAACAGGCAAAAGAAAAGAAAGCGACATCTGGCGACTTTCTAGTTTCACTTCTGATCTTTTCATTGTATTTAAGAACCAACAAAATAGCGGAGAGCTTCATGATGAATTTACGTAGACAATAAAATATCAAAATATCAATTATGAAAATATTTATCAATTTATGTAAAAGTAGTAGACGATACTATAAACACATCGAGCGTTCAATTTTAATCAGCTATTTTTAAACAGCTTCTCATATGAGTTGCTAAACATCATTCCTGTCCCTTTAAGTTGTTCAAAAGTTACAAATAGATCAAAGTAACTATACGAGAATATCCGTTTTAAATGTCGATTCTCGTTGCTGAAGAACCTTTGTACGGCATATGTTTGTTTTATCTTTGTACATGCACAAAGGTAGTATTCCCGTGGAAGTCTAATGCAAGGCTAATGAACCCCAGCCTTTGATGTACCTGAAGCTATTATTAAGTTCCTTGTAGGTGATGCTCATTACACCCCGGATTGATGGACATATTCCGATTTATAATTCACGTGCCGTAGACTGGCCGGCACTCTAACAGCCTTAAATATTCAAAATACACTGTCTGGCGCGGGACCCCCTTAAGTGTGGGTACGGTCGAGCCAATTAACCAGCCTTCCAAAACGTTCTTCAAAAGGGCAGTACCTACCTTTAGGAAGGTTTTCAGGGCAAGGGGGGTTTTTGGATTATTATGTTTGTGACAATTGAAATTAGTACACCTTTTAGAAATTGCCTTAGAAACTTCATTATATATGCAAAATATCTACAAACGCAGAACCGTCAAAAATCACGGGATGTAAAAAAAAAAAAAACGATTGTGCTTTAGACCACACGACTGAAGTAAAACTTCCAGACAAACCTCGCACAATGAACCCGGGTATCCCTGCTAAGTTACCAAACGTAGCGAACGGGGTGACCTATGACCTAGGGGTGACATATGACATTGGGATGAAATATGACCATAGGGTGACCTACGATGTTGGGGTGACCTACGACTTTGGGGTGACCATCCTTATCCTTGGGGTGACCTATGACCTTGGGGTGACCTACGACATTGGGGTGACCTACGCCATTGGGGTGACCTACGACCTTGGGGTGACATACGATTTTGGACCATCCTTATCCTTATCCTTATCCTTATCCTTATCCTTATCCTTATCCTTATCCTTATCCTTATCCTTATCCTTATCCTTATCCTTATCCTTATCCTTATCCTTATCCTTATCCTTATCCTTATCCTTATCCTTATCCTTATCCTTATCCTTATCTTTATCCTTATCCTTATCCTTATCCGTATCCTTATCCTTATCCTTATCCTTATCCTTATCCTTATCCTTATCCTTATCCTTATCCTTATCCTTATCCTTATCCTTATCCTTATCCTTATCCTTATCCTTATCCTTATCCTTATCCTTATCCTTATCCTTATCCTTATCCTTATCCTTATCCTTATCCTTATCCTTATCCTTATCCTTATCCTTATCCTTATCCTTATCCTTATCCTTATCCTTATCCTTATCCTTATCCTTATCCTTATCCTTATCCTTATCCTTATCCTTATCCTTATCCTTATCCTTATCCTTATCCTTATCCTTATCCTTATCCTTATCCTTATCCTTATCCTTATCCTTATCCTTATCCTTATCCTTATCCTTATCCTTATCCTTATCCTTATCCTTATCCTTATCCTTATCCTTATCCTTATCCTTATCCTTATCCTTATCCTTATCCTTATCCTTATCCTTATCCTTATCCTTATCCTTATCCTTATCCTTATCCTTATCCTCATCCTTATCCTCATCCTCATCCTCATCCTCATCCTCATCCTCATCCTCATCCTTATCCTTATCCTTATCCTTATCCTTATCCTTATCCTTATCCTTATCCTTATCCTTATCCTTATCCTTATCCTTATCCTTATCCTTATCCTTATCCTTATCCTTATCCTTATCCTTATCCTTATCCTTATCCTTATCCTTATCCTTATCCTTATCCTTATCCTTATCCTTATCCTTATCCTTATCCTTATCCTTATCCTTATCCTTATCCTTATCCTTATCCTTATCCTTATCCTTATCCTTATCCTTATCCTTATCCTTATCCTTATCCTTATCCTTATCCTTATCCTTATCCTTATCCTTATCCTTATCCTTATCCTTATCCTTATCCTTATCCTTATCCTTATCCTTATCCTTATCCTTATCCTTATCCTTATCCTTATCCTTATCCTTATCCTTATCCTTATCCTTATCCTTATCCTTATCCTTATCCTTATCCTTATCCTTATCCTTATCCTTATCACTCCCCAAGTCAAGCGTGCGTAAAGGACCGACCGTTCGCCTAGCAATCGATCACCGTTCGCGTTGATTACCGTTCGCATGACATTTTTCGTAACAATCACCACCTTTCGTTACGCATTCACCAGCTTACCCCCCAAGTCAAGCGTGCGTAAAGAAGTTTTACTTCAAAAATGTGTTTATTTCCCTTTATAAAAATTTGAAATAAAAATTGCCATGGCCCAGCTATCAGCCTGGGGTCAGCTATCCTAACCATTATATAGATATTGAAAATAATCAAATTAATGTATTTTTGAATTTTATTACGTTTATTACTATCGAAATTATATTGCACGAGTATGAGATTTTAATAAATTACGTTTTATTATGGAACTATGTATTAAAAAATATTCCTTTTTTTTAAAGTCTAAATAACTTTCTTCTGTTCTTTTATTTATTTGTTTTCACTGTATTTTCACTAATTCCAAAGTAGATTTTCAAACAACATCTAAATTACGAACCACTACCTACAATACCTACCTGTCATTGATCGTTTTTTAGTTTTTCAGTTGAGTAAAATTATGGACTAAATGGCAACAATATTGTCAATATTTACGTTATGTATGCAAATGTATTACTTTCGATTGTTAAACAATCGGTAATATAAAGCTATACCTAAAGAAGCAATATAAAGCTTCCATGTAAATAAAACTAATAAATAAAAAATAAAAAATAAAAAATAACTAATAACTATAAAACAGGAGCAATATAAAGCTAAACCACACTGTTAATAAAATTTAAATAAGCAATATGATTAAGACATTACCAAGCTTCAATCCTTGCGATATAATTTAAGTGTTTCACGATGTAATATAAATTACTTTAATTTTCACTGGGATTAACACTGGGGTCAATGAACTCGTTTTAACCATTTGGATGCCATTTGCCAGAAATGCTACTTAAAATATAATAAAGTTTTTTAAGCATACGGTCGTTTGTTACAGGAATTTATTTATTACATAAAATCACTAGACTAGGTTATTGCCCGTACTTAGTAGGTAGTGTATAAATATAGTCGATATTTGTTTAAAGCAGAAAGGGCTATGGCCGGATGCAGATCAGGAACTTGCCAAGTTCGTACAACTTACTTACCAGAATCAATTGCCTGGGATACAGGTAGGTATAGTCGAGTGTTGAGCCATGTAGTGCTGAATTTGTCACGAAATATCAAAACCCGTTTAGTGATATTGTGCTATATCTGTCACCAACTGACATGTCCTTTCGTCCTCATAAAACTATTTTTTTCAACTGTTCTTTTAATCCGACATAAACAGTTTTAAAATGAAATAAAACTAACCATTTTTTTTGAAATTGAACATCAAAATTCAAAATTTGAAATTGAATTGCCTCTCAATGAATTTGAATCAATTGCTTGGGATTACAGGTATAGTCGCGTGTTGGGCCATGTGGTGCTGAATTTGTCACGAAATATCAAAAGCCGTTGAGTGACGTTGTGCTATATCTGTCATCAACTGACACGTCCTTATGGCCTCATAAAACTATTTCTTTCAACTTTTCTTTTATGTTCAGAGTTATGATAATAAACCGTTTTAAAAAGAAATAATACCTTTTTCAAATTGTATGTCAAAAATCAAAATTTGAAATTGAACGTCAAGTATTTAAAAAAATCTCTAATCTTACAGATTATGTAACGAGCATGATATTATATTGTCTAGATCCGATGGGTTAAAAAATTGATCAAGTGTACCTATGTACATATAGTTTAAATATGTTTTATAAACCCATCAAAATGGGTAATGGTGATACACTAAGCATGAAATATAGTGTGAAACTGAATAGGCTTTAACACATTTCAAATGCTAGCGAGCATGTGAAGGTTAAGTGTAGGTACCTACTTAACCTAGAAAATACGAAAATTAATAGTTGTTTGGCTAACATTACTCCCTTCATCAAAACGCAATTGTCTCTACCATTATCAACACTCCCCATCAAAGGAGACTATCGTTGGTACAAGTAAACGCTCCAAACTACGAGTACAATATTTATTTTAAAATTAGTCACTTTAAAAAGTTATTAATTTTTGGGGATCGCTGGCAACGGTTAATATGCACTTAAAAAAAAAACCTTTTGATTCACCTTAATTACATTAAAAGGCAACTATTTGCATTGGGGGAAGTGGAAAATATTTCATTCTAAATTTCATTACGTAAAATTAAAATTAGCTTTCGTCTTGTGAGATTGTACGCCAGAATCACAAACCATGTTACACAAACCTAGTGTAGCCGCTAAACTATTTGAAAACTGGGATGTTTTTCTTGCCTTGACGCGAGTAGGCGTTATAAAGGGGCACTTTCTTTTGTATCACAAACCATGTTACACAAAAATATTTTCCACTTCCCCCAATGCAAATAGTTGTCTTTTAATGTAATTAAGGTGAATCAAAAGATTTTTTCAAAAAAAAGTGCGTATTAACCGTTGCCAGTGATCCCCAAAATTTACCAAAAAGTTTACCAATCGTTTAAAAGAATATGTATGAATTTATTTAGAATATATTTTTCCTACACCACTCTTTGGTAGTTCTCGCCAAACCCACGGACAATGATTACTCGACCACTGGCATCCAAAGGGTTAAACGGTCTTAAACAATTATCAACCCGTTCATAATCACCAGCAAGTGACGACCTACTTTTCAAATAGCAGAAAAACAATTTAGCAACGCTATCGCGGGATTGCATAACGCTAATGCACTTTTGTTCCTGCCCGTGTTAAACAATGCATTTCGCAATCTCATTTTAATGCAGCCACCTTAACAATAGAAAATAACAAGATGGAATTATTAAAACCAAACTTATAATAAATGCTTTTATCATTAACGCTGCACCTATTGCATTATTTTTTGCATTATTTTTGCTCGTGGGTTGTATTTTTAAAACCTTGGTATTGTTGGTAAAAGCAATGGGTAAATTTAATGTAATGTGCAATGAAAATGATCAAAATATAAAATAATCTTTTCAAATTCAGGAAATTCAAAATTTTCTTCCTGTCATTTTATTCCCCTAATTTTTCGGTAACTTATTGCATTATTTTTCCTCGTATTATAAAAAGTACAAGGTAAGATGATATTCATACTTATTGTAAAATTCTTTTTTGAAGAGGTCATCAATTTCCGGAGCTTTTGCGTAGCTTATAGGTCTGAAGTTTTTATACAAATTGGTGACATCAGTTTAATTGTAAATCTGATCATTATATACAGGGTGTCAAGGGATGTACTTGACATTACTTTAACCAGTGATTCCTGACAATATTTGGAGTAAAAAATATAAAATAAAATTTGGTTTCCGGTGACATTATTGACGTTTTCTTTTCAACTTAAAACATAAAAAAATCAGTAGATATTTGGTTACTCGTCTGAGTGATCAGCGACGACAAGTGAAAGATTTTGAAAAAAAAAACACATAAAAAAAGTAATCAATATTTAATTAACATTTTTTACTCCAAATAATTTTAGGAAACACTGGTAAAATTAAATCAAATACGTTCCTCACCACCCTGTATAAACCTATAAAAAAACATTATTTTTAGTTGTTTATTTTATTTTTACTTACGTCATTGGAACCTTAACTGTAAATGGCTTTTGAAGAAACCTTCGAATTACTGAAAGAAACACGCTTTAATTAAATTTATTCACATTGCAATATATTTCCTTGTGGGTAGATAAAAAAAAGAAACAAAGTAACAAATTAATTTTTTTAATTATATCGGCATTTGGCATTGTAATTGGAACCTAATAATAATGTGCTACGCCGGATATAAAAAGCGTTACTATAAAACAGTCAGTGAAAATTAAATTAAGGTAACCAGTAATTAAAAAAGATTCTTTTTAGATCTATAAAATAGATGCAATATCTTTTATCATTTTCCTAGAAATTAATACTGATATAAAATTTAAGATTATTACTATCCTAAAGGTATTGCATATCACAGAGTGAATCACAAAGATATTGATATTTTGTTATTACATATTTTTCTTTATGCTGTTACCTTTTCTTTACTTGGTAGGTATTATCAATTAATAAAACTCTATAATTTGCCTTATTATTTGTGCATGAAAATTCTAAGTCAACGCTGCTATATTAAGGTTAAAATTTGCAATTGCATGAATAATCAAAAATATTATGAAAGAATAAGACCAGATGACATGTTGTTAATTCAATACGTTTATATCCAAATTTCCGGGCAAATCCAGATCGTAAATCTAAAACATCAATAGAAAACCGTTTTACAATTTGGGAGACGGGTATGGGCACCGCCGCCCCGAGAACCATTTACTGGATAACCAACATCCGTTCCATAGGTCATGCCAAGTGGTTTCCTATATATGGTAACTTAGCAGGGGCGCCCGGGTTCATAGATGAGATCTGTCTAGGTCTGTCGGAGGTGGCGATTGCTCACCTACTGCGTGGCAGTCCGGATCTGGTTGAGAGAGACCTTTTGATTTCTCCAGCCGGACTCCCTCGACCCATCGTTTTGCAGTGGGAGAAATTCATACGATTCATACGTACGTCACTTCTAGATAAGCCGACTCCTACCCACCGCTCGTATCTTTACCTTCCTTTCCCTAAAAAGATCCTCCATACAGCATCCCCAAAGATGACTTAGGCCCCGAGAGAAATTGTTTTCCGCAAGGCCTTCCGTGCGGAGCTATTGTAAAAAAAATTCGAGTGCAGTTTACACGCGGTAGAAGCGAAACTTTACCAAAACAATCTCAACTAATACTTGAAAAGTGAGGTCATAATCAAAGCGACTGATGAGCGCAGACCTCGCCTGATTTCCGTTTTATATCTCAACCAATAGGAGCCTTTAAAAGTGATATCACAATCAAAGTGGTCAATGAGCGCAGTTGATGCGTCGCAGGTGCAGTAATCGTCATTTCCGTTTCATCCAAAATGTAAGTCATAGCGGGGCTAAAGAAGTTTCACTTCAAAAAAATTGCTGGCAGTTTCGAATCTGAAAGCCCTTAATTCTGAATCCATAAAGGTCCGATACGTCAATTACTTTGCTCCCTGTGGTAGAGAAATTATGAACTAAATTTGAACACTTCTAATGGCCATAAAGCAACGAGATTTAAGCATACATAAATTCTAAAGTGGCCTAAACGCTGCGCAATCTCCCATAAAAGGAAGAAACACCGCAAAAAAACTACTCACTTAAGTTGTAAAAATGATTTGTGGGTCCAGGGTATTTTCATATAATTTTATTTATGACCTTACATGGGAAATTATTTTTCTCCCGCCCTCGAATACTGGGATACCCCCGATCTAGGGACCTATGGGTGGGGGTGGGGTGGGGTTGGGAGAGGTCCCGAGAAGGGGCGAGGTCCCTAGAAAGGGGCGAGGATTTTGTACCCTTTGGGTCGGCAATATGAAATATGGCTGGCTGTATTTTGGGGGTTCTCACTCTAATACAGATATACAATGTTACACTTTGTTAGAGTATTGATTAAAATAACAAACTCTTTGGGCTGCAATAGTTTTCTTAACGATTTTATGTTGGTATAGTAAGACTTTTAACAGTATTTCTGATATGAGAAGTTGAGAAGTAACAATTTTGTCGTATGACTGTTTTTTAAATTAAATCATACATATTTATTTTGATTGTCCGTGCATCCCCATGAAATGTCAACCTATATTTACTTAGAATTTAAGTGTCATTTTCAAAATAGCAACTGATTAAGTGAATGACTCATACAAGCGATAAAGTAGGTATCCAGCTGAAATACCCACCGCATTTTGGGAGGCGGGTATGGGTACCGCCGCTCCGGAAACCATTTATTGGATAACCAACACCTCTGCCATAGGTCACCCCAAGGTCACGTTTGGTGACCTAGCAGGGGTGCCCGGGTTCATGGAGTGAGGTCAAGGTTTTGGCGGCCGATGTGTCAGCCCGCCTACTGCGTGGCGGGCCGGATCGAGAGAAACTGGTTGAGGAGGTCTTTTAACCCCCAGCCGGAATCCCTCGACTCTTCGCCTTGCACCGCAGTTGAAGGGATGAATTCAAACGTCTGTCACTCCTGGACACACTGACCACCAGATTCCTACCCACCCCTCGTACCTATCTTCTTCCCAGAACTCGTATTCTTAATTTCTTTAAAAAACCCTTTACACAGAATTCCCTAAGATGACATAGGCCCAGAGGGAAAATATTTTCCTCAAGACCTCCTGTGTAGAGCCAAAGTAAAAAAATAAAATAATATTTGATTCGAAAATTATTGTAATTGTCCTTTTCAAAATTGGAATAATAATTTAGCATACCCGTGATTTTTCATCTGTAGAGATACAGGGTGGCGCAAAATTAAACATCCAATTTTGTTTTTGAAAACCTTTTTTACTAAATAAAAAAAAAAGATTTTGAGTAATAGAAATCTTTATTTAGACATTTACAGTTTTTTCTGTTGAGTGGAAAAGATGATATCCGTCATGTGGCTGCCGCCAGTGTTGATACACATTTGTGCCCGTTTTATCGCATTTTCCATGACTTTCCGCAAGATTTCCGCTGATAACAATTCGCATTCCTGTCGAATATTCTCCTTAAGGGCTGCGATTGTCTGAGGCTTGTTGGCATAAACCCGCAAATTCAAATAATCCCAAAGAAAGAAGTCTGGGATGGTTAAATCGGGCGATCTTGCTGGCCATACCAAATCGCCAAAACGAGAGATTAAGCGACCAGGAAACGCTTCCTTCACAATATCCATTGTGGCTCGTGCCGTGTGTGCGGTTGCACCGTCTTGTTGAAACCACATCTTCACCAAGCTCCACTCATCCAATTCAGGAAGTAAGAAGTCGTTTATCATGGCCCTGTAGCATTCGCCAGTAACAGTGACAGTAATCACTCCTTCTGCGTGAACGCTGCACCACACAGTGGCTTTGAATGGATGTAAGGCTTTTCGTGCATCACACGCGGATTTTCAGTGCCCCAGAAACGAATATTTTGCTTATTGGCGTAACCGTTAAGTGGAAATGCGCCTCGTCGCTCATGATGACTTTCGAATCGTATAGCGCTCCATTGCTTGTCTGTTTGTATTCTGCAGCTGTCTAGTTCACAAAAGTCAAATATGATTGACGTACGACGCCATTTGCAAAAATTATAACATTTTCCGATAGGGTGATTAATTTTGCGCCAAGTCTTCGATCTTGTGTATTTAAAAATATTTCGATTTTTTAAACGAATTAATTTTTAAATAAATGAAAACATGTCGCCTTTTCCCATTGTATATAGAAATTAATATTTCAAAACTTATGATGGGAACAACACACCTACCTGAAATAGTTTACTATCCAAGAAAAAAAAAGTCGAATGTGCAAATTTCTTAAACTTGAGCTCACCGTTATAGGGTTTTTACTGCTTTGCTGCTAAGAAAACAGATTTCTGTTTCATAAGCAGTACCTAATTACTCGATACATTTAGGAACCAAATAAAACAACTGGAATTGGTCATTTTTAATACGAGTGAGTACATATATCGCTTTGATGAAATGATTTATTCAGGCTAGAAAAGTATGTAAATAATATCCATGTCCGTAAAAGCCTTCGAGCTATTATTTTTAATATGTTCAGTTTTAAAACCATATAAATTATAATGTTTAACAAACTGGGGTCATAAATTAAAAGTGCTAATGGCTCAAGAAAGCCATAATTCTTCGAAAATATTCTTTCCGTTTATTATCGCTCTCAAACCTTTATTAAATTTAACATTCTCTTAAGTAATGTTCATCATTAGGAGTGAAATAAATAAAAAAAACTTTAAATATTAAAATTGCGAACAACTCATTTTCTTGGTTTTAATAGCCTCGCGAAGAGCACTAAGCAAGCATATTTCAGAATACAGAATAATTGCTAACTAAAGTCAATAAGTGAGTATATGGCACCATACGAGAGAAACAAGCAATGATTTACCGAAGCAAAGTTTAGAAATGTCACTTGAAATGGCTTTAGCCGTGTTGGGTAAGCAGATCTGAATATCTAGGTACTTCCCAACCTTCTTATTCCGTGTATCCTTCCCTCATCCATTTTCTTCAGTCTCATAACAGACTCCAATATTGCGAATGCCATCATTGCACTGGCTTCGGACTGCTCTGAGTAGTTGGGAAGTAAGCAGTTGGGTATTGCCATAAAAAGAAAATAACTTCATTACTAACACGACCCATCTTTTCGCAACATTATGAGCAAATTTTGGTCCAATTTTATGCACCAAACCTCTTAATAAAAATAAAAACAACGAGTTAAACTTTAGTCAATACTTTATTTATTTTATTAGGAACATTTACAGGTTAATAACATTACATTTTTTTTTTTACATGATCTCCACACAGGAGGTCATGAGGAAAATGATTTCCCTCAGGGCCTATGTCATCTTTGATGATGCTGTGTGGAGGGTTTTTTTTAAGGAAAAGGGAAGGAGAGGAGAGTTCTGGAAAGGAAAAGGGTTTAAGGGGTGGGTAGGAATCTGGGATTCAGTATGTCCCGGTCATTCGCCTCCAAGACCTAGACAAACCTCACCCCATGAACCCGGGCACCCCTGCTAAATCACCAAACCACTTGGGGTGACCTATGGCAGAGGTGTTGGTTATCCAATAAAGGTACATGCATTAAAGGCAACCACAAATTATAATAATTAGGTTATAACCCAATAACTAATGTTCACATCATGCACAAATAATAATTAAAAGTCGACAATTATTAAGTTATATAGTTAGGAACTATATAAACACGTAAAAGTAAAATAAAAGTGAAATGAAAGTAAAATAAAATAAAAATAGTAAAATAAAGTATATTTTGCCAGTTTTATGGCTAGAGCGTAGAAAAATTAAGTTTATTTTTAAATGTGATAATTATATCACAATTAAAAAAAACTGGAAAACACCAAACGTGTGTATAAGTGCAAAGTGATTAATTATTATTAATTATATTTGTTAATTTATCTGTGAAATTTACACTTCTTCCATTGTAAAGTTTTCAGAAAAATTACCCTCAACGTTGTTACAACGTTTTTTTTATTTTTACATTAAGCTCCACACAAGAGACCCTGGGGAAAATAATTACTCTCAGGGCCTATGTCATCTCTGGGAATGCGTGGAGAATCTTTTTAAGGAAAGGAATGTATAAGGGTTGGGTAGGAATCTGGGGTTCAGTGCGTCCAGGTCGTTCGCCGCCAAAATCTAGACAAACTTCACCCAAGAACCCGGGCACTCCTGTTAAGTCAACAAACGTAGCGAACCACTTAGGGTGACCTATGGCAGCGGTGTTGGTTATCCAAGAAATGGTTCCCGAGCGCGGCGGTACTCATTTCCGCCTCCCAAATTGTAACTGGGCGATAATTACGAAATAAGACGCTACGCTGATAGATTTTAAAAACGAGTCAATTATTTAAATACAAAAAATAAATCTACTCTACAAATTTCAATAAACCAGTTCAATCAAAGCAATACATCAATAATTATTACTTTTCATAGACAATAATAACGTTATGTTATATTCCAATTGAATTTTATGTTCTGCTCACGAATTCCCACAAGATTAACCAAGCCTCCATCGAGCTCACAAAGTACCAAGCCAAAGATAAAAACAAAAAAATAATACCGAATTGTTTGAACGACTCTCTCCCTGCCAGCCGAAAGTTGCTAGTTGCTATATCACCGGCAGTCCATTAATTACAATCTCCGACGCGCTAAGTTACCGAAAGAAATTACCGACAGAAATTACCGAAAATAATAACGGCAGCACGACCGAAGGGAATACCGAATAAAACCGACTTTTGCTTTGCCTCAATGGAAATAACATCATTGTGCAACGCCTGCCCTTTATTGGTTTCTTTTGTGGGAGGTTTTGTATACATTGCATTGACAAAACATTACACCGTTTTTTTTACTAGCTACGATAAATTTAATGTTGCATAACGACTTTCGTGCGAACTCTTTTATGTGTCTTGTTGTGCGACTTTGAAAAGTGAACTGTTTGGGTACTTGTTAGGGGAATTACGGGTTGCCCAATAAAGGTAAAAAAGTGTAAGATACGAAACATTTAGGTTTGCCAAACCCCACAGGTTAATTTGATCGCTTTTCTGAACAACTCAAATACGTAGACCCATAGAAATCGTTGTGTCTCCCTTGCTATCAAGGTAGAAATATGATCTAAACTATTTTAGAAAGAGAAAACACTAGGATTTATGTTCAAATCTGAAAGTTAACCACAAAATAATTAAAATGTACACCTTTATGATAACAAAATTTCCGAACGCAATTTGAAAAAAAAATCTGAAACTTAGGGAATTTTTTATGAATTATTTTAACTTCGAACGACAAAAAAGTGAGTTGACGATAATCATAGTTGATATATATATATACTCGTAAATACTACATAATAAAATATGTGTGCATTTTTTCCATCTCAGTAATTTTAGTTATAAAAAAGTATGTTGAGCCATTCTTAAAACTTTTTTATGTTTTAGCCTTTCAAAAATTTTTTTTAGTTTTAGGATGCGTTCGGAAATATTTTGACCTTTCCGACAAAAGGCGCGAGGACTGTGGTTTTTATCTTTTCATCAATTACGGTGTGGATGTGGAACAATAATAACCTTTTTCAACGAAAAACGAAAGAAATGTATTGGACACTAACACAAAAATTCTAACAGCAAAATAAAGTAAAATAAGTTTATTTATATCTTTAAACTAAAAGCACCCATTGACAAACTACTGAAAAGTAGATTATTGGGACTTTTCTTTTTTCTGTAAAATATTTATATTTTTTCTTGTCATATTGCATTACTTTGTCTTTATAATAAATAAATAAAAAATAATAAAAATAAAAAATAAAACCATTCTAAAAGTTAGTTTTATCACAATTTTCTCCAACTTTATATTTTCTTAAACTAGTCTCATCATTAGTTAATATTAATACCCGAAACTCAAATATCATCAGTTGTTCTTATTTGCACAATATATCGATGTCATAGTTCCTAAAAAGAGGATCTCATTTCAACACGTTTTGAAAAAAGAAATCATATTAATTGGTTTCGAGGGAATTGGAATCCGATATCGCATGTGTCGGCTTAAATGATGACAATAATACTTAAAACATTGATTTTAATAACCGTCTAATCGGGTTACACTGTCACAAAATCTTCACAGATTACAATGACAATCATATTGCTAATCTTTGAACATACGAGAACCGATCAATACTCAAATTTTAACAGTTATTCTAAGTTTGCTTCATATTTTTTAATTATTTATTTAACGTCCAGGGGGTTTTACATGGATTGGTAGTACAATTTTCACATGACAGATGATTTTAAAACTTAGAAAGGAATAATAAAAATAAAATTATTTATTTTTTTAATATTAGCTCAATGTAATTTGTGTGAATTTTGTAACATGGAGACCAAACTACTGAGTTATATTCAATTAGGCTTCTAACTAGAGATAGGTATAATATATCATGTACCAAATTTGCATTGCGTTTTGCGTTCAGTGAATTCCAAAGTCGGATATCTATTTCAGTGTCTACAAAATGCAAAATTCCTACTCAGACTCTGTGTTTGTGGAGTAAAAAAACGGAATCGCATTATGTAACTCGATGCTCACTCGTGCAATGGAATTGCCCGTACGAGCGGTGCTCTCTCTGCCCCTCGCTACCCCTGCTCCCCCGGTCAAACGAGTAAGAAAATTGTAAGGAAATTCGAGGAAATGGGGTAGAGAGGGGACGGAATATTTAGTCCGAATGTACGGTGTTTTGTTCCGCGAACATTTTAAATGGATGAGACGCCTCTAATCAGAAACTCATCTCGGATATTGCTCAAGTCCCGTTGTAATATTGGTGTAATAAAGCAGGTTAGAGGTTAGATTAAACCAGATCTCAGTGGCCGAGTTGGTTGAGGTGCTTGTTTCCGCAAGACCCTAGGTTCGAGTCCCATTTGCGACCGTTAGCTTTTTATTTTTCTTTGTCGTGTTATTTTTCATATTTTCGTTTAGATTTATTAGTATTATTTTCTTTAACGATGTATTTATTACATTGATGGGAATAACCTTCAAAAGTTATTATTCTAATATACAAAAATCACTCTTATGCTATCTTAAACCATTCATCCGATTGCGATGAAACTTTGGTGATTTGATGTGCACATGCCTGCGATAGTTTCTATATATAATAGTGAGCTCTGGTATTATGAAATTATTTCCTACACCAATCCATTTCCTACACCATTCAAACTTCGTGAGTTGCTGTGTCTTTCTTTGTTCTGCATAATCCGTTTACATCATCTTCGGACCACACACACACAGCCAACTTTTACACAAATTAAACTTCCGAATTAAACAACAATAATATTAAACTCATATGACAACGTTTTATCAACAAGTAGTCTTAGATTGTGAGTGTAGTCATTAAAGACCGGAATAATTTCCGTTTAACGATGGTCCAACTGCACCACTAATCGTCCCCACCCATCTTGCTGGTTTAATCATCAATGATGCAACAGTTCCCGCAGTAGGACGTTTATAATTCAAGGGGACAATTACAGCTGTCGAGTTGGTTGTGGAAGATTGTACGAATGAGGACGACTCTGTGAAGTGTAATGACTAATGACTCGTGAGCCATGGCGAGAAGACACTTAAACTATTTTATAAACAACCGACTGAAAACATACTCTAACAAAGGCAATTGTAGAGCGTAGATGTTTTCAATAAACCATAACGATTAATGATATAATAGATTGAATGACGATAAAATTAGATTTGAAGACTGCATATTTAATGTTTTTGTCTTCACATCTAATTCACTGCAATAACACTTCATTTAATTGGAGCCAGTAGAACTATGCTATCTTTACTATTTGATCAATGCTATATATCTGTAGTGCGTTGATGCTTCGCGTAGTTTCAGCTTCCTTCAAAATTTGTCGATAGCTTTGTTCGTAACAGAAGTTCTGCTTGATCCCAAAAGATGGCAGTTGAGTAGGATATAAGACGAGTACCTTCTATCGTCGCTCGAGTCTTAGGTACGAACGATTCATACAGTACGGGTTCAGACAGTCCGCTCGCAGCGGCAGCTTAACCACAAATCAAATAGATAAATAAAACAATGATACTCTGTTTCAACCACTTGTATATTTGTTTAAAGCCGACCGGTTTCGGAACGACCATTCCTTCCTCATTTAAGGTGTCTTAATAATAATAATTTAAACCTCGTCATTGAAAATAAACATAATTTTGAAAAAAAAAATACGGAGATAAATATTCTTCATATTAACCATAAAGGAAAACGCTTAGATAACTTAGATAGCCTTGGAAATAAAAAAAATCCCTTATAAATAATAGATCTATTTTATAAACAAACAAAAAATATTATTTTACAGCCCAATCATGGATATGTTCCTCCACCCACTCTTCATTAATCCCTAGCAACGCCTCCACCCCTACCAATTGATTGTGGAATCCTTAGTAATAATACATTGTTCCCACCCACTATTTTGTAATTGTCAAATCAGTATACGTTTGCCCTGAGGAAGGAACGGTCGTTCCGAACCGGTCGGCTTTTAACAAATATACAACTGGGTCAAACGAAGTAACATTGTTTCATTTATCTATAATGGATAAACACAAAGTTATAGCTGCATTAAAAAATAAATCAATTTGAAATACGCTACAAAATATTACTGTTTTCATATTTCTAGATCGAATGATATGAAATAAGATTCAATATTGCATCATTTTGGACGATTACGAAATTGTTATAGTTACTGATTTAACTCTGGCAGCCACATTGTAGTTTACAAAAGTTATTATTGCTAAATCAATTTGCTGGTAGAAATGTTAAGCAGAAATACTATGCAGGTGTGCAGTACTAAATATCCCCGCCCATCTCACTGTCGACTTCGCTTCAACAGCCACTAATACACCCACACAATTAGTGCATTACAAGGAATAATTCTCTCCACTAATCCGATTGCATCTTTACTAGGAAGTAGTTTAATGCCAGCCAGTCCATTGTTTCCTGAATATTAAATGCTCTAACCATAACGTATTTTAAACTCCATCACAATACATAATATGATAATCATCAATTCGACGATAAGCGCCATTTTAAAATTTGAACGGTTTTGATCACAATTCTATTCAGTCCGTTGATCAGAATTTGATCAAAAACTGAAAAGGGCTGAAATCGGCATTTATACGGATTTGTTCAAATTAAAAAATAAATAAACTGAAGGTCATCCAATGCAATGCAATTTGAAACAACTCAAAAACTAAGCGTAGGCATCAAATCGTACAACACTTTTTTTTTACTTTTTGTCACAAACTTATAATTAAATGTACCCAGTATCCGGGAACATACACAGATATGGGAACATTATCCAAGATCCTTTTTGTCGTAAACTTATAATTGAATACACACGACCTCCGTAGTCCAGTGGGTAAGACTCTTGACTCACAATCCGGAGGTCGCGGGTTCGAACCCGGCATGCGCAAATAAATTTTATTTGACTAATTTGTGTTATTTCACAATGAATTCATTTAAAATAATATATAGTATATTTGCGGCATGTTCCAGAGTGGAAGATACTATCAGTATCGCCCTGGTGTAAGACCACCATTCAGAATTGAAACGTTGCTTAAAAATGGCTTTAGCCATGTTTAGTGACCAGATCTGAATAGCCAGGTACTTCCCAACCTTCCTCTCCCCACCTCCTTCCCCTCCCCACCACCTTAAGCCTCACAACATACCCCAATTGGGGATGCCATAATCTCACTGGCTCCAGACGGGAGCAGTTGAGGTTCTTGTGCGGTATTCACTGTAAAAAAAAAAAAAAAAAAATCAATTCGGGAGGCGGGTATGGGTACCGCCGCGCCGCCCCAGCAAAGGATAGAAGAAAGAACCATTTATTGGATAACCAAAACCTCTGCAGGTTACCCGAAGTAGTTCTATACGTTTGGGGACTTAGCAGGGGTACCCGGGTTCATGGGTGAGGCATGGCAGGCCGGATCGGGAGAGAATTGTTGAGGTAGTCTCTTTGACTTCTCCAGCCGTACTCTCGGGACATCGCCTTGTACCGCGGTGGGAGAGATGGATTCATACGTCCATCACTCCTGGACACATTGACTTCCAGATTCCTAGCAACCCCTCATACCTTTTTCCTTCCCAGAACTTCCTCTCCTTCTTTTCGCCTTTAAGACCCTCCTTTCAGCATCCTCAAAGATGACATAGGCCTTGAAGGATTTTTTCCCCAGAACCTTCTGTTTGGATCTAACACAAAAAAAAGTTATGCCACAAAATCGATTTTTAAAATGTGATGTAGGTTTTACGCTTGAACTACAAATTTTCAGACACTGTGTACTATTTATTATCTTATAATGGTACCCATTATATATATGATCTAATCAAATTAATGAACATTTTGATAATTGAAGTTGGTTTTCTATATCTATTACTATCTAGTGTGTACTTTCCAACACAAGCACGGAAGCTTAAAAGCACTAATCGCCATTGAATCGTCAAAAGGGTGTTCAACCGCAAACAATGGTTCACACTTAATAGGTATTACGTAAAGCTCGAATAACAAAAGCTCGTTTTAACCGCAGCATTAGGCTTTCATAATTGAGCTTTGAATTGAATTACAAATATGACCGATATACGCGAAAGCGTATAATAAAAATGATATATTTCCACATTGCCTAACTCTTTAATGGTTTAAATTGGCAATTTATTACAAAAAAAATCAAGTCATTTTATTCTCAGCTAATGTTGTTTTTGGAATACAAATTAAGTTAACTTTTTTAAATGTTTATTTGAACACCGCACAAGAGACCCAACGGTTCGCATCCGCCTGGAGCCGACATCTATGGCATCCCCAATTAGGGTAGACATGTTTTGAGACTATTGGAGGGGACCCCACCACTTTCCCAACGGCGTTATAAGGAAACATATGATTTCTTCCTTCACTTTTTTTTTGAACGAAGCTACATTTATTTGAACGACTCTAGACCATCCAATGTCCATGCATACGGGGTTAGTACGCAGTATGCAAGTACTTATACAAAAAATAGAAGTAGCAACAGCCTGTGGAATAATTCTTCTGAAATAGGTAACACAAAAAAGAGATAATAGTGTTATTAAAAGAAAAAGAAAAATAACGGCTATGACCAGTCAAATAAACCTTCTAAAAATAAAATAAGTAATGAGGAAAAAAACAGTTATCTGATTATGTTATAATGTAAGTAATTACTATAACAGCAGAAAGAAAATAAAATATATAATGTTTTGAGACTGAAGATAATGGAAAAGGGAAGGAGATGAGGAAGAGAAAGGTGAGACTGGCTATTGATCAGATTTGGTTACCACAAGCGGCTAAAGCCATTTAAAACGAAAAGTTTCAATTCTAAATGGTGGTCTTACACCAGGGCGTTATTATACATAAACAGCCTTACTAAAAAACCCAGTGAAAATTTTATTCAATTGACAAACGGCCGCGGATGTGAAAACATTACTAATTAAAAATTTGTTCTTTGAAAGAAATACACATGGTTTCCACGGCCCGAGAGGGTAGTTTATCTCTGTTTTAACCATTGATGTCCGAACGATATTTGTAATTTTTCCATAGTGTTTTGAATGTTCTATATATTTCTTATTTTTGAAGGTGTCGTAAAAACAAATACCATTTATGAAAACTAGATAAAATTACCTTTTAGATTTGAGTATTTGAAATACACTTTAGCTTTCAAAAACTGCCATATTTTATGATTCAAACTCGGAAAAACATGGAAAAAAATTTCCTCCCACAACATTTTTGACCAAAATGTAGAGAAATTTAAATAAAATCAAAATTTAAAAAAGACAGTCCTTTTATGTAATAAATTTGGAAGGAAACTATCACCTCACTTTTTTATCGTATATACAATAAAAAAATAATAAAAAATTTTAAAGTTTTTTTTATTGCCAAAAAAATAACTTAGAAATAATACCGAAATTCAAACCAGATTTCTTGCATCTCTAAAGACGTTAATTTTTTTGATACGTTTACGAACACATGTATTAGATTTTAATATTATAAAAAATTATCACTTTTAAGAAATTCTCTTAAAATAAAGATCTTAAAATGAAAATTTTATCTTAATTAACCTATAAAAAACAATATTCTGACAGTTCAACTTTGAAAGTACGGCGTTTGTACAATAACTTGATTAAACTGATGTAAACCACATAAATAATATGGTAAATATATCAATTATGTGAACAGAAGAGTAAATTCGTCACTACAATAGAAATAATTTAGTAAAATCACAACATTTAGGCACTAACAAAATTTTCCATATCCCGCCATAAACACACCGAACTGTTTTGTCATCGCGGGCCGATATGCACAGACGCACCAATAATGCCCCTAGCGGAGAAGAATTAAAACAACATTGTTTCCTAGGAAATTAAAACCATTTACAATGTTGTCAGATCTTAATGCATTTTAACAGCGTGACCACGCAAGAAACTTTATTGTTAATAAAACGTGATTTAGTGTATACGGGGTTTAATTTTGTTATTGCAATAACACAGTTAATTGGTCGCGCTGTGGTTTTTTTTTAGTAAGGCTGTGAGAGTTTATTCAGCTTTGGAACGCGCCACAAACATACCTCATATTATTTTAAATGATGAAATTGTGAAATAACACGAATCGTTAAAATATTATTTGTTTGCGCCCGCCGGGATTTGATCCCGCGAACTCCGGATCGCTTGCGAGAGCCTTACCTCTCGACCGGGGAGGGGTTAAATAATTATAAGTAAAGATTATTTATTTTTATTTATTTCTATTCTCGCAGATGCAGTTAACACATGTTTATGATTTACATATATAAAAATAAGTACCGTTAATGTTAAAAAAAATATATTAATAAATAATGTATTTTAGGGTGTTTGCCCCTTTTTAAATTTAAATTTAAGTAAAAAATAAAACCAACAATACAGACATTACCTAATTACCAAAGCATTAACTGCGATCAGTCTAATGTGAAATGAGTTGACTCTGGGTGGTATTTTAAGTTCAGTTAACCTTACAGCTAATATTCATTATCATTATGAATGGTGTTTATACAAGAGGTCTGATGATAAATTGTTAATCTTGCTTGCAAAAATATGTAGTATTTAGGTTTGTTTCACACCAACGTCAGTTCTATTACTTGGAAGCCCATATTGGTTCTTGCATAAACCCCGTCATAGAAGATGAATTAAAATGGAACGACTCTACTATGGTCAACACGTTTTTCGTATGAGCCCAAACTAAACTCGCTCGTGATAAGCGATAGTTAATTGTTTATTAAAGTAATTGCCACCACATAAGGGGCCGAAAACTTTTAACACATCCCGGCCGAGACAAGGTAGGTAAACATAATTTTGGTTAATAACATTAAACTGTCTTAAGAAAATGAACCTGGCAAAATTAGTATTTTGGCTTTTGCCAAAGAAGATTTAATAGATAGAAGTGTGTTGAGGGCGTGTCCGAGTACCTGAATGAAGCTCAATAATTTTTCCTCACTGTGAAAGTCATCAAAATTTTTCAGATATAGAAATTCTTTCTTTTAATGACTTGTTATTATTACTATTACTAGCTGGGGTACCCGGTTTCGCTCAGGGAGTTGATATGAGACAAAGTTCAAACCCACGATGGATCTTTCTTTATATACCTACCCCAACCAGTTGGTAGCCCCACCAATACAAAAAAGGCTTCGAATGGCCACAATGCTCCAGAACATTCCATAACATTCGAGAGTGTTTCGGGATGTTCTGGAATTTTGTGGAATACTCTCGAATGTTTTGGACTGTTCTAGAAATTTCTAGAGGGTGAAACTTCCAGCCCTTATGTATTCAAAAGCACGCATTCAGGTCAAAACGGGAACCTTCTTCACGGATAGAGGATAGAGGCTACCACACCATATGACTCCCTTCATCGTACCGGGACTCGTTTCCGAGTTTTAGCGGGCCGCACACTTTTGTGCACTTTATTTTATAATACTGACCTTTTATTGAGCCCCGGATATCATACGTTAATGGCCCCGGATAGTCGAACGATCTTATCTAAACAGGAGACACATCTTCTTTCAAATTGATAATTGGTAATGATCTCACTTCTTGCAGCTATCTTTTCAGGCTTTTGAATCAAGAATTTAATCAGTCAATAATGCACATTTTTTCTTCAATTTACTAGTGATCTTATTGAGTGTAGGTACTCACCTTTTTCGTTGATATGGTTTCCCAATTCGCTCAGAAGTGTTCTGTCTATTGAATTTCACTTGTATAACATCCCTACTTATGTGTATTGAATAATATAATATGCAAAATCACTTTTCATACAGTGCTGACCGCACAACATTTCCGCAGGCCGGCAACGAAAGTACTTGAAACCCATAATCGTTTGCATGAAGCTATTGCTACTTGTGCACGATTGCATGTGAGAATACGGATGTGCGCGCGGGAATACGCGACTTATGGTTAGAATTACTCTGCGATCGAACAGAAAATTGAACTGGTATACATTTAAGCATAGAAAAAAACGTATTTAAACCTGTTATAAACATTGCTCGTTATATTTTACTTTCAATCTTATTTGCAAAAGCACTTCACAAAGGCGGGAAAATTAAATTCTAATTTATAGGAATATTATTATTCAAATTCATAAAAATGTATTCATAAAAATGTATTTGTAGCAAAGATATTGAAATACAAAAGAGATACGCTATGATGTCCGCGCGACTATTGGCAGACACAGTTTGAAGTCTAGTAAGTCGAGACAGTTGTAACAAAAATACATACTAAAATACTTCCAGAACTTGATAATAACTTATTTTTACCAAATCGGAGTCGTTTGCACACGAAAAGAATTTGTTCATTTCATAGATTTTTTTGAAGGCGTGCATTAGTATTGGAGCAATATAGTTTGAATGCGGAAAGGATTCGTTCATTTAGTTTATCGTTCGTTTAGTTTATTCGTTAATTATTCGTTATTTTAATTTATTCGTTATTTGGTAAACGATATCACTGATATCGGTGACACCCGGAAGCGCAGTCCCACCTAGTAAAAACTACGGATAGCACATCTCTTATATTTCAATATCTTTGATGTGTGGTGCTCATTTTTTAATCAGGCAAATCACCCTAAAATGAAGGCTTTACGCCGTTAAAGTTAAGATAGGCGGTTATAATTTTGAAGATTGTCTATAAGGGGACAGGACATATTAAATATTGAAATCCTTCAAGTCTATGTACTTATATACAACTGAAAAAACTCGAGAATTATTGAGAAATTTCAAATACGGAATGCTAAGGTGATAATGGTGGGTGATTTTAATAAGCAAATAATACATGTCTTTGAAGGAATAATGATTTTGAGTCTCCACTTCTGTTCATGGTAGAATGAACTTAGAAGGACTCAGATTTTATTTGGTGTACCTACTTAAAAAAACTCAACCTATTCCACTTGCATCAAAATTAAAGTTATTTTTGAAATATAATATCTTTCATTTATCAAAGATGATATGAAATCTGATTCCTATCAATATTAAAGAAAAGTTTCTTATTTATTACTTTAATTTAGATTTTTGTAATTTTCTATCCAGCATTGCGATTAATAAGTGATTCTTTTCTTCTTTTTTTGGTTGTTGAGTAGATTGAAAATGAACGGTCCACAAAAACTCAGAAGCGAATTTAATTTTATTGTTTAAAGAAAATTCAGTGTTTTCAGTACCCACACATACTACCACAAGTCCGTGGGTATACTCAAATGTGTGTCTATTTTCATAATATCATCATTCCTGTTTCTACTCGAGTAGAAAGTAGGTAAAACCTTTTTAAAATCGCCTCTTCTGAACACGTTGTTGGGCAAACCACCGTCAATATTTAGTAGCTCTCACAGTTTGTGCTCGAAATTGCATACTCAACACACGTAAAACAGAAACTCAGCAAGTAGAATCTTTACATGCGACCTACATCAAAACAAAATTGAATCGGCACGACAAGATTTTTTTCTCAAATACATCAGTAAAACTTATGTTATTAATTTTTTAAAAGAACAACTCTCTTTTTATAACTTTTGAAGGTTATTTCCATCAATGTAATATTTCATAGAAGAAGAAGATAACACCAATAATCAAAAAGAAAATATGAAAGAGAATAAGACAAGAGAGAAGCAATAATATTATCTTCTATTAACGCACCAGATTTTATGTCCGGGTTAAATCTTCCCCACAGGAAATACTAAACCCTTTCACGCACTTTTCCACAAATGATCATCTAGTCAAATCACGCTACGTAATTGCACTATATAAGTATAATAAATACAAAATAATACAATAACAACATGTCAACTTCTAGAGACCAAATGGGAAAATAATTCACCGACTCCAGATATTTTCATATCAGAGGGCTCGGCTCGGTGGAACTCCTAATTGGACCTATAAATCCTACTGATCCCTCAATATAAATATTTGAAAAATCTTTTGTAATCCTACACGTATTTAAAATGACTGATTTTTGCATTTTTTATATATAAATTCTTAGACAAACCTAATATGCCTAAATTTTGAATGAGAGAGCTAGGTATAATGCCAGTAGCCGAAATAACAAATGGTAATATTTTAGTATATGCAATATTATTTTAGTCGAAGATAACATTGTTAATTCATTGTTTACTTGATTGACTGCCGTAATATAGTACCATATTATGAATATGAACCAAATTCATTTTTAGAAAATGAATTTTATAAAATATATTATGATAAAAGACAGAACAATTAGTCATAATAGTTTTACATGACAAAATTAAAAAAATAACTTATATCATTGATGTAGCTATTCCAAATTCCTGTAATATTCAAAAAACTGTTTCTGAAAAAATTAGAAAATACACAGATTTAGGAAATGAGATTAAAAGAATTTGGCATTCTCGGAATATAAAAATATTACCATTTGTTATTTCGGCTACTGGCATTATACCTAGGTCTCTGATTCAAAATTTAGGCGTATTAGATTTGTCAAAGAATTTATACATAAAAATGCAAAAATCGGTAATTTTAAATACATGTAGGATTACAAAAGATTTTTTAAATATTTATATTGAGGGATCAGTAGGATTTATAGGTTCAATTAGGAATTCCACAGAGCCGAACCCTCTGATATGAAAATATCTGGAGTCGGTGAATTATTTTCCCATCTGGTCTCTGGTAGGTTGACATGTTGTTCTTGTATTGTTTTGTAATTATAATACATATAGTGCAATTGCATAACGTGGATTGACCAGATGATCATTTGGGAAGTGTGTGAAAGGGTTTAGTTTTTCCTGTGGGGAAAATTAAACCCGGACATTTAAATCTGGTGCGTAAAAATT
The DNA here is from genome assembly GCA_929108145.2 of Limnephilus rhombicus. NCBI lineage: Eukaryota > Metazoa > Arthropoda > Insecta > Trichoptera > Limnephilidae > Limnephilus > Limnephilus rhombicus. Next base: position 29,368,715 of record OV815285.1, read on the forward strand.
TGAAAATATGAGATTGGCAATTATGACGATTTGATGGAAGGTGGCAATGATTGAATTGATAAAAGTGCACGTCCCGGCTAGACGAGAGGTTCTGGGTTCGAGTTCCAGTTGCAACCATTATCTTTTCTATTTTTCCATGTCTTGTTCTCTTTGATATTTTCGTTTATGTTATTAGTGTTTTCTTCTTCAATGACTTACGGTCACATGAAGTTACTCGGCATAATTTACGTTTTCAAAGCGAAGGCAGTATTTTTTATCCAGGTAGGTAATATTTCAATCTCGTCCCTAACCACATCTCTTACCGTGATTATATTACCACTGCGCTGATGAAAAAAAAACGTTACTCAAATTCTAAAGGAAAAAAATAAGTATTGCTTCTTTCACGCCGGTCAAGTGCGACCAAAAGATTCCTCCGTCCGGGAAGTCTGCGCCGCGCCGCAATGGTTTTCAAAAAAAAAATTGAGTTGTTGGTGACACAGGACTTTCACAAATTTGTATATTAAATTGTAAGTAAATTTTCAGGTAAAGTGAAGGAGTTTTTGAATCAACATGAATATTATTTTCTTATAATTAAAATATAAGAAATATTTTATTTTTCATACGTTTACATTTCAACTAGGTAAATAAAGAATCGCTGTAAGCGATAATAATCACAAATACCCACAAAAAGTTTTTTTTTTGTAAAAACTGTCCGTAGTAATTGTAAGGGAGAATCATGCTCATGGAAAAACTGCAAACATCATTAATCTTCGCTCATGGAGAAACTGGCATGAAACCAGTTGTCAACGCACTAGCACTGCTGGTTATCGTTTCAGTTGCATTGTTAACGGGTATCAATCTTCGCTCATGGAGAAACTGACATGAAACCAGTTGTCAACGCACTTGCACTGCTGGTTATCGTTTCAGTTGCATTGTTAACGGGTTTCCATGGTAGCGGCTCACGAACTGTCAAGTTTTCGAATTGCGGTGACAACTGGTTTCATTTCAGTTTCTCCATGAGCAAAGGCCCTAACCCTTAGCTAATTTTTAAATTACTTCTAAGGCGCTTGCACTTTAAAGATAGGTTCTAAATTTTCTTAACCTGGGTTTGTTCGAACCCCAGGGGTTCGGTTCGGTTCGGCAAGTCGCCTGAGACAGTGAGACTCTATGCACCGCCAATTGGGGTATGTTATGAGGCTTAAGGTAGTGAACATGGAAAGGAGACGGTAAAGAGGAAGGTAGGGAAGTACGTGGGTATTCAGATCTAGTCACCAAATACGTCAAAAGCCATTTAAAGCAACGTTTCTTTTCTAAATGATGGTCTTCACCAGGGCGGTACTGAGAGGCGGCTTTATTTAGAATTTTCTCTAATGATTTTCTTCTCTACTACATTCTGCATGACTAAAAATGGTGTTAATTAACATCGAAATAAGGAAAAAAGAAATTCATCGTCCACGCACAATTTATTTCTATTACTTTCTGTTGCATAATTAATAAGAAAGTAAACAGAAATTGTTCATCGTCCGCTCCAATTTGTCTCGGCTCTGTGCGCCGCGGTCGGGGACACGACTGAACTAGTGGACTGACGACGGTCATGAGACAAGAAGCGAGAGAGGCGGACGTCCATTGTTACGGATGGACGTATCTTAAAAATTTAAAAAATTCTTTAAAATTACCGTGTGGATGGTTTGTAAGAACAAAAGTTTTTTGAAATTGTGAACTCTGAGGATGGGTTGTTTCAAAAAACTTGAACAATCCATCACATTTTAAAAGTTAATTTTCAAGTACTGTGAAAGTTCTATTCAATTTGTGTGATTATTTCAGTTTCATGAAGCAACTGGCCTATAATGATATAATAACAGAACTTGAATAGAACTTAACACAGAAGATGAAAAAGATTTTTTTTAAACAACCCGTCCTAAGTAATTCATTGCTTCAAGGAAACTTAAAACTTCAACTTGTCAAAGGGATAAGATACTCTCAGTATCGCCATGCTGAAAGACCGCCATTCAATACCGAAATATTGCTTGAAATGACTTTAGCTGAATTTGGTGACCAGATCTTAATTTGCTTTTACTGGATACTGGAGTTCTGAAGTAATGTAGATTTTTAAATCGGTTTTCTTCCTATTCTCTTCACAAACTATTATAATACTAGTAGTTCTGTCAACAGCAGACTTCGCTTCCATTTCCATTATTTAATAAACCTAAACCATCATATTCTCTGAAATCATAAGATTTGTTATTAAGTGCCTACACCCACCTACTTATCATATAATATAAATACAATATATTTTTATGTCAAATAAGGAGTAATAGAATAATTTGTCCACGGACATGTCACCATCTCAATGACAATTGTTTGGTTGATTGATTAATTAATCCGATTTTACAACTCGAAATAGATACCACGATCACGCGAGCTTTAGCTGGATAAAAAAAGGTAGTATCACGGCCACATCTTGAACCGGAACAAGTACGTAACAAACAAATGTACTTACAGATGAAATGCCAAATTGTTGCGATAAAACAAAACTTTGCTTACGCTCAATCAATTATACTAGCTAAGAACATAACTATGAACTGTTATTACAAACTATGAATCAACAATAGTTTTTTTTCAAACGTTCACCATTAATTAAAAACTCATTAACCGAAAATATAACAAGCTCGTTCAGTGGACTTATTTAACTTCATTTAATTGCTTTATGTTCATATCACAAGACTTAAATTCTAAATTCTCCGACATCCCCCGACACGAGAACAAAAAACCGAATAGTTGAACGTGAATTTCGGTACCCAACCAAGAACTCAATTATTCCATAATATGCATGTGGTTTAATCTAATACACTTACAACTTACAGTTCTGTATGACAAATCGACGGGTTGACCCAAACTAGGCGACAGTGACCTCAGAAATTCACACCACATTAACACTGGGCCACACAGTTACAACCCCAGAACAATTCCTCAATTTTACCCTCACTGAAAGAGAGACCATATTAATTAATTAGAATGAAATAAAGTGTGTATGGTAATGTAAAGTATAGTAGTAGGTATACCTATAATAGCGCTAAGATTGAAGACCTTTGTAACAGAATGGTGAATTTACAAAAACAGCTGCATTGACGCATTCTGCCATAAGTGGTTCGCTACGTTTGGTTTTAACAGGTTTATCTCGGCGGTCAATGCTTTTGCCCACCTGCTGCATGGCGGGTCGGATCGGGAGACTGGTTAATGGAGACCTAACCTAGCTGTATTTTCTCGACCCATCGGCTTGCACCGTAGTGGGAGAACACGCTGACGCTCAGATTCTTACCCATTCCTCGTACCCCTTTCCTTCCCAGAACTTCCCTTCCTTTCCCTGAAACGACCATCCACACAGCATCCCCAAATATGACACCTGCCCTGAGCGAAATTATTTTCCTTAGAGCCTCGCATGTGAAAAAAAAACTTTAACTGAAGATGCCATAGTTCAATTAGTTTTTCAACTGGGGCGGTACCTACTAGGTAAAGGATACACAACTAATTAAATATAGTTATGTGCATATAACATTAGACCTCGCGTTCAAAAAGTATGTCTGTAACTTAATAAATAAACATCCAAAATTTTCTCTGAAATCACAAGATTTGAGAGTAGATACTTAAATGTCTACCTACTACCATAAACCCTATTTTTAATGCAACATTTTTAATTGCAAATAAAGAATTATACTTTTTAATTAATGAATATTCTTTTTTAAATTTTCTTCATGTACCAAAATAATGGTTGAAAAGTCCAAATAAAGAATCTTTGCTGTACGTTTGTTAGAACGCACAAACAAATTTACAAACATAAAAAATGCAACACGGTCGAGTTAAAGCAGGACTTCGCTAAGGTCAGTCAATGAGAACCCCGTAGATTTGAACAACATTAAACTTTTATGAAAGTAATGCTTTAGAAAATTTTTCACCTCTTTCCCCAGGAAAATTAATTTTAAAAATAGATCGCTTAACATCAAGTTGGTTAAATTTCCTTAACCTAACCTTACCTAACCCATAATAGCAGCATTAATTAAGAAGAAGCAGTAAAAGGCTTCTTATGGTTTGTCATCCGCAGGAAGAAGATTATATTAAAAAAATAATTGTACCATAAAGGATGTGAATTGGAGTATAAAAATCCCGCTAAGCCTATCAAGTTTCACAGGTGCCTCCTTATCCTCACGAGGAGCTATATCGTCCTTCCGCCGAAAGCACTCTCTATTTTACAATATATTATTTACCAGCGAGTTCTCGGCATGCGTTGCTGTGCCATTTAAAAAGGAAATTGTTTCTCACTGCGTGTATTTTCCCATTCATCCCGTTCCCCTTCCACCTCTTCCTCTTCCGTGTCCCCTTCCCTTCACGCGTTCCCACTCCGCCTTCTCCGCCTTCCCTATTCCCGCTCCGCCTTCCCTATTCCCGCTCCGCCTTCCCGCTTCCCCCGTAACGCGAATCCCTCTCCCGAGTTCCCCTCCCCTCTCCCGCTTTCCGTACATTCAGTCTCAAATATTTCGCGTGCCACTTATTGAATTTTTTTTATACAAGTTTCATAATGCCAGAGTTCACCAGTATATATATATATATATATATATAGAAACCATCGCGGGCATGCACAAATCAAATCCCCAAAGTTTCATCGCAATCGGTTGAATGGTTGGCAACGCATAATTTCATGATGTCAGAACTAACTTAATATATATACATAACATCGCGGGCATGCGCACATCAAATCCCCAAAGTTTCATTTCAATCGTATGAATGGTTTAGCAACGCATAGATATATCATATATTTACATATAAGCATATTTTAATTTTTATATATACAGATTTGTAACAATAAAACAAACTTCGCAACTTAAATATTAGGAATGTTTCGTGAATACTATCTCATACCAAATCTAATTCAGGTGGCGTTGTTCAAAGAAATAATATTTTGTCGTGTGTCTAAGTGTCATTGTTTCGTATGTCCTTGAATAATTGATATAGATCAATCATTTAATACCCTATAAACGCTATTCTCACGAGAAAATAAACAGATACAATCACGTCTGTAAGCAGATTGTAACATAACGTCTGCCTCAAGTTAAATGAGAAATGTGGGATGTTCTCATGAAATGTTTGATCCTATTATTCAGAATTCGTAAATGAAATAGCATCCATTTGCTGTAATACCATCGACGTGCTTCTGGCCCCATTAGCCTGATTGGAAAGCACGGCTTAACTGAGAAGAGATTCTGAAATTCAATAGCACATATCAAGTGGAAATTCACTACGTGTGTCAAAGAGTGTCACACACAGTCAGATTCAGCTCGAAGTGATGTGATAGTAGTGACCTGACAATATATGTATATTAATTGTTATTTGTGAAAGCAGCGTAAGTGGATTGTCTTCGTGTAATCACGTTGACCAGATTGTTAAATTATTATATTACAATGCAGGGAAAGGAGAAAACTCATCGTTATTGAGGAAAATCCATTAAGTAATATGTATCACTAATTTGTTTTTGTAAACAGCCTTGCAATTATTTTATCACCCAGCCAATTTCGGTCTTGCATCGTCAATGAAAATTTCATGAACGTGGTTTGTATTATGAAAGTAGATGAAAAATGACAAATTAATTAATTAATTTGTCATACTGGTATTGATATGCACAAAGCGCGTCAATAGACCAAAGTTATTTTTTTTGCATTTCTTAAAACGCTCGACGTTCTTGAAACACAAAACGCTTTTTAAAAACACTGAAAATGAAATCACCAAAAAAATATTGGAAACTATTTTTTTAAAAATAAATAATGCTTCAATTCTGCATTAAAACTTGACAATCAAAATTATGATTATAGTGAAAATTTAAAACTGTAATATTTTATTGTTTGAAATTAATAAACAAGTCGGATATTTAAAGGGAAAAAATATCGAGTGCGGTTCACACGCGGTAGAAGCGAAACTTTACCAAAAATATATCAACCGATTGGAGACTTTAAAAGTGTGGTGAGTGATCAAAGTGGTCAATGAGCGCAGTTTGATGCTTCGCAGGTGCTGTGATGTGTCATTTCCGTTTCATCCGAATTCCAAATCACAACAACTTTACGTAAACACCAATGTAGTTTCATGTAATATAGCATCTTCCACTTTCTCGTAGTCCACATACTCACACTAATTAATGTAATTAAAGCAGTTGTAATTTGCTTATTATGGAGTACCTACATATATATATATTTTAAATCACAAATGAAGTGAGTTCTTACGTTAGGGGAGAGTAATGTTGGTGTTGAACAGAATCAAGTCCGTTATCGACATATTTAGCGTCAGTGAAGCTGCCTTTAAATTTCTTACATATCTCCATTAAACACTTTTAAGTCTTAAAGCTCTTAAAAAAATATATGTTATTCTTGAAGATAATATCTAGACATTCCCCGCGCCGAAACGCAAAATATATAAAATTCCATCGATAGAAAAAAATTGCAAAGTGTGTTCCAAAAATTATTATAAACACGTTTTGTTAGGCGGATGTGCCGCCTGTACCGCCGTGTACCGCAGTGTACCTCCGCCCCGGGAACCATTTATGCCGTAGGTCACCCCACATTTCGTGACTAAGCAGGGGTGCCCGGGTTCACGGGTTTAGGTTTGTCTAGGTCTTGGCGGCCGATGCATCTGCTCACCTGCTGCGTGGTGGGCAGGTTCGAGAGAGACTGGTTGAGATAGGTCGTTTATCCTCTCCAGCCAGAATCTCTCAACCCATCGCCTTGCACCGCAGTTGCAGGGATTCATTTAAACGTCCGTCACTCCTTAACAAACTGACCCTCAGATTCCTACCCACCCTTCATACCTATCTCCTTCCCAAAACTTCCTCTCCTTCCTTTCCTAAAAAAACCCCTCAAACAGCATCCCCTAAGATGACATAGGCTCTGAGGGAAATCATTTTCGTTAGGGCCTCCTGTGTGGAACTAATGTTAAAAAAAATATACATGGATGAAAAACTTCACAGTGTTTCTTTAAATGCTGTTTAAGAGAACCCTTGCAAGATTTTTGCTCTATTTTAAACTAGTCGTGTTTTACCTTTCCATCTTCCTTTGAGCGCGGATACGGCGCCTTAAAGGGCGAGCTCTATTAATGCTAGTATAGTTCATATACCTACTCTTTTAAAAATGTATTCAAAAACGCACAAACAGATACAATTTTGTAATGATTTTAAAACAATAAATAAATTGAACACTGATGTTTTGGCAGTTGTTCACTGCTCTAAGTAGGTATGTTTATGTGATGTGATGAATCAAATGAGAAGTGCATAGATAACAGTGATACATTCAAGGATTCAAGTATGAAAAGCATATTTGTTTGCGATTCTTAGTAATATCGCGTAACTCGCTCCAGTCAACCAGGGGGTAAAATAGATGGGAGCCCATTTGAAGTTCTCAACACGAGTACAAATTTGTATCCATTCAAATGATAGAGGAGGCAGTTGATCTTCGGAGGCTGCGTTTATGCCCTGAACTTGTTAAGTATTGAATAACATTGAACTATTGAAGCGTGAACAGCGGCAGAAGAGGGTCTCGAGTTTCTAGCTGCTTCCTTCTTTTTCGATAACATCCAGTGAAGCAGGTTGTCCCGTTCTGCCCGACAGTCGCTAGTCACTAGGTGCACGAGACATTGTTCGATATAAAATTTATTTGCCCACTCGCAAGTGAAGCAAGTCTTCGGAGATTTGCTTTGATAAATCAACGATTCAGATCTGAACCGACAGAGAATTGTGAACACAAAGATACTTGCAATAACTCTTACGATTCGTATTGCAGACTTACTCAATTTAACTAAAGTTACGGTAATTTATTACAATGGACGTTTCTCTCTTTCCAACTTCAAAATACAATATTATTTGAATGTTTTAAATGTAGGTGGATTGGGTACATTGATCATATTATCTACGGTAAGAAATTGAATCAATTTTATTAAACTAGAGACATAAAATTCCGCCTTCAACTTGCCACCAATGTATTATTTATTTATTAATCTAAAATGTTAACATTTTTAAGTATTTAGCTGCGACTATAATAATATAATTAATATGTTATAATATACTCGTACCAATTCAAATTCATTGATTTGATTTTTATGTTATGTATGCCTGTTGATATTTTAATCTGTTGGAATTGTTAAAATGGCTTTTCGTATTATTTTTAATTTATATATAATTATTTAAAAGTCTTCCACAATACCTACTGAATCAGTTTATCTATACATATATAAAAATGAATCCCTGTTTCCCTTGGTCACGCCATAATTTCAGAACGACTTTACCTATTTCATTAATCTTTTTTTAAAATGTTTTCTAATACTTTGTAGAAGGTTCTTACGAAAAGAAAAATTAAGAAAATTGTGCAGAAAATTGAATAGTTTCAGAAAACTTAACGACCATTTCAACTTCGCACTTTTGGCGATTCGCGCGTTTGATGAAATTGAATTTAGCAGGCAGCTGTTTTTTTTTGTAATAAAAGAATTGTCTTCGGATTTTTGGTACCAAATTTGATTGATTGTTCTTATAAAATACAAAAATGAATATTTTTAATATACGAAAATTTTTAATTTAAGATATAATTTTAATTTTTTGAGATATAATTTTTTTTCAATTTAATTTTTTTTTCATTTTGTTACCTCGAGAGTGTTTTCTCTTGGGGTAAAAATAATCTCGTTGAATTTAATGTTTCAAAGACCCAATCTTGTCTGATTACGTCTAAAAGGGATCGAAATGAAAATCTAGTATCTTTCAACGGAAGCAATCTTCCGAACAGGCCCTCCATTGATATGCTTGGTGTGACCCAGGTATGGGGGCTCCATCGAAGCCAGAGTAAAGTAAGCCTACAATAAACTGGGCATACTGTACAGGGCCCGCAGATACTTTAATAGTATACAACTACTAACCCTGTACAAATCACAAGTGCGCCCCACGGTTGAATTTGGCAGCTACCTCTGGTCTGGAGCTCCAATATACCTGAAAAATACCCTCGACTTTGTGCAGAAACGGGCGGTCCGTTTAATAGATTCTCCCATCTTAACAAACGGATTGCAATCTTTAGAGCACAGGCGTCGGGTGGGAATGCTATCCTTGTTCTACCGGTATTAAAATGGAAGATGCTCCGAGGAACTAGCATCATTGATCCCTTCGGCACCGGTGCATAGTCGGGAAACACGCCAAACGCGTGCCCAACATTTGTACACGGTTGACATTTGTCACATGAGAACGGGTCGTTTCTTCGACTCGTTCTTGTGTTCAACAGCTCGGCTGTGGAATGATTTGCCGGCCTCTGTGTTTCCTCCTTCCTACAACATGCGTCTCTTCAAGACCAATGTTCATTCCTTCCTCTCCTCAAAAAGACCCTCTACACAGCATCCCAGATGACATAGGCCTTGAGAGAAATCATTTTCCTCAGGGCCTCCTGTGTGGAGTTAATGTAAAAAAAAAACTAATTTAAAAAAATTCAAATCAAATTCTCCTCATTTCGTTCGTTTTGCTAACTCGTAAGTAGAAAAGTCGTTTTTAATGTAAAAATATATTTGATTTGAAAAAGGTAGCATAGTTAGAAAAAACTTTTAAACTAAACTTCTTCAAATTCTAAAAACAAAAAAAATACAAATAAATTTCCATTGGCATCTTTGAAGTGAGTTATTCTTTCGACAACGGAATTATAACACAGAATGAGTACTCCACTTTTGACACCGCGTTGTTATAGATGAAAAATGTCACGACATTTTCTGGAATATGTGAGAGCGCTACTTAAGGAAAAGTCATGAAAAATGAGATCCCTTCCCTCAGCAGTGCCAACCTTCCAAACGTGAATAATTCCCTAGTGATAAAATAGAGGGGTTCGGGTATGCAGAATATACGAAACACTTTGCAACTGAATACTAGTATATTTTCATATTTTAGTGAACAAATTTTGGGTACCAAACTTGCATTCTTTACTTTTAAGACAGAATATTGTGTTGTGATATTACATCTGCCGCCAATGAAACTATTTTTTTCCCGTACTGAAAATGCTTGTGACTGAAAATAGGAAAGGATAAAGAAGTAAGACTGGGAAGTATCTGCCTGGAAGTATTCAGACCTGCTCACCAAACACCTTTAAAGCTATTTAATTAAATGAAGACAATATTAGCGAAACTCAATCGAAAATCTCGAGACTTGTCTTCATTTATCTCACTCATAAAGTGTAAAAAATTAAAAATGAACATTTAAAGCTGTTTACAGCAATAACTTTTCGATTGTGATGATAGTTGTTTCGCATCAGGGCGACATCGGGAAAATCTTCCGCTCTTTTTTTACATTGCCTACACACAGGAGGCTCTGATGAAAATAATTCCCCTCAGGGTCTATGTCATCTTTGGGTATGCTGTGTAGGGAGTCTCTTAAGAAAGTTCTGAGAAGAAAAACGGTACGAGTGGTGGGTAGGAATCTGAGGTTCAATGTATTGCAGGAGTCCATTCCTTCCACTGCGGTAAAAGGCGATGCTCCGAGAAAGTCCTGCAAAGTGGTCAAAAGGTCTTCCTTAACCAGCCAAGAGCCAGACAAACCTCTCCCCATGAACCCGCGTATCCCTGCGAAGGGGTGACCTAAGGCAGAGGTATTGGTTATCCAAAAGTGGTTCCGTGAGCGGCGGTATCCATACCGCATCCCAACTTGAAAATATATTTTCGTAAAATAAAATAATAAATTGCAGATGAATCAATGCTTTTTGCTAGAGTCTGAATTGTGGAAATTATGTAACTTTCTTCTCCTGTAGCCATTTTCCAATAATGACTTTTCATTATGAAAATTTCGATATCAGAAATGGCGTGTTTATGGAAATATTTATGCAGAAACCTTTGTATGCAGATGCTGCAACTTTTAATAAAAAAAACGACAGCGTTAAATCACAAAAAATAAAAATAAAACTTTCAGCAATAAACAGCGCAATGAGTCTCCCATAGGAAATTTAAAGTTATGCTTTTTCTAGTCATTCGCTAAATCGATTTTTATAGGTGGCCTGGTTTAAAAAAATACTTTTTCATGATGTGTTTATGCATTTCTGAGCATTTTTCCTTTTTTAATTTTTATTAACGACTGTATAAAAAAATACAAAGTAAAGTTGTTTATTCACAATCCTCCTCATTATGGATTACTGTTCCGAGGCGGACTGTAGATTGTTGTATTGCATCATGATTTCCTTTCCTTAATATATGTTGATTTCCACATTTAAGATTATTATATTTATAAGAGCAATGTGTTTTTTTTTAAATTGTGAACGTTGTGATATGGCTGTGTATCACGTCGTGTAAAATTAGGAATCAGGCCGCTAACAATAACACTCGTTCAGCACCAGCCGCCTATTTTATTTTTATTTTTTTTTTATTAATAAAATTCCTTTATTATTTATTTACAGTTTTTTTTTACATTTTTAAATTAAGTCCCGTTAAACTGATTGATATCAGTTTGTCAACGGGTTCTTTTGACAATTACTTTTTTTTAAATTGAGACAGGTCTTCGACCAAGTCGAAGAGACAGGTAAATAAAATATACAGGTACATGAAAAAAAAATGTTAATAAAATTTATAAGAAATACAGAACAGAGAAAATGAAAGAAATAAAAGAAAAGACAAGAGAAAATAATAATGGAAAAAACATTAAAACGAAAAGCAGAAAATAACAGAAATTAGTACAAAAAAGTTCTTTCACTTAACCATTTTTTAGCGTACATTTCCTTCTGAAACTCAATTCAGAGCTTTTTATTGCGTTGGGTAACATGTTGTAAATTATTGGAACAAGGTATTCTAGAGTTCTTTGACCGTATTTATTTAGGTATCTGGGAATTATAAGTCCATCATTTGCAGTTAGTCTTGTATTATGAACATGAACCACTAGTTTATTATATTCAGATTGAGATGTATGCTGACTCGCAATTTTAAGCCACAATATAGCACGAACAGATAATACATTTACAGAGTTGTATAATAATGATTTTGGTATATCATGTCTTTGTTCGTATTCAGTTTTTTTTAATAATAATTTTACCAAAGAATATTGTACGTTTTGCACTGAAAGAAGATTTGTTTTTGTTGAAATATCTTATTAGGGATTCCGCCAATGACAGATATACTAATCTAAGAGTATTTAGTGGAACAAAAAACTTCAGTCTATAAAGTTTGCTCACTATAGCTCTTAGCCGTGTGCAAACTTTTTGTATATGTATATCCCATTTAAAATTACAATAAAAAATATCGCCAAAAAGTTTGTTTTTATTTTTTTTTTGAGAAATTCAGTCACAAATATTTAAACGTTTTACGAACTTTGTCTAAAAAGTATAATTTTCCACATTAAACAATTCAACTACAAATGAAAAGGCGTTCGTAAGAAGGAGATTTTGAACATCAAAGCAGGTTTAGTAATGATAAGTTTTAAGATTTTCACGGCCAAAAGCATTTTCGTTATTTGTTTTTGGGGTGTTATGTAATGTAATGTTCAGAGTAAGTAAGTTTTAGTAATGTTCAGAGTAATCAAAAAATACTAGATTATTTCAAAGCAAATATGTGTTCCACTCACTCACAGCATTTAATTAAAACATTTAAAATATTTCTACGCTATCAAAATTAAAACCATGATATTGCATTACTTAGTAGTGTGTGTATTGATACCATTAAGGTGTATCCATTTATGCACAAAAATATAAGCGTGTCAACGGTTTTGCACAGTGTTTGAAAATGCTCTGAAAACACTCTAATCCGTCATCAGGTAATAAGGTTATAGTGCATTTTGCTGTATTACTCCCCCGCCATGCAAGCGATATACCCGCATTACGCTAACTACGTGACCAAGGTAAATGGAAAAAAACGTAGAACAACCAATGACGTTATATACCTACGTATAAATACTAGCAGGTTCCCGGCATGCGTATTCAAAGAAATAAATTGTTTCTCCCTGCATGTCCTTTCCCGTGCGTTCTCAACCCCCCTCCCGAGTTCTATATATTAAGTCCCAGTACATTCAGTTTTTAAAAGCTCGTGTGCCAACTATTACATTTTTTTTATTCAAATTTTCATTTTTCACGTATTGCAAATATTCAATTTTGTATATTATGAGAACAATCAATCAAATTTGGTACACAACATAGGTACCTATTTTAAATATCTATAATTCTTGATTCGATTCACAGCGTTAGACGAGCACAAATAAATTCATTAATTTTTCGAAAATCGAATTTTGATTTAACAATCATTGGTTTGCAAAATGTAATTTTAAATTTTTTACATTTTTGACAGTTTCGCAAGAGTTTTTGTAATGATTAGAAAATTTTCAGATGTATTGTCATGTGGCTGTAATAATCCAGAAATCTTCGCGGGGGTTTAATAAGGTATTTTGAAAGTTTCAAACATTTCCTACGCTTAATACATATAGCAATACATAGACATCTCATATACATACTCATATAAATACGTATACCCAATCAAGCATATTTTGATTTTATACATACACTCGTAGATACAATGTCATTTACATTTCACGTTTATGCGTGGTAAAAATCTCAAAAGTGGTAAGCCAAAAACAAGGCAATTGTATTTGTCCTCGATTTCGTTGTTTTAGTATTCAATTGCATTGTTATAGGCCCCGAGAGAAATTATTATTTTTTTCTATGTTGAGTAAATGTAATAAAAAAAACTATAATTTTCTTATAAAACGACGAAATTTCTCATTGTTTGAATTTTGGGGTTCTCAAAGAAGCCTTAATCATCATTATCATCATTTCATTACATAGTATAAAATGAAGTCGCTCAAAATGTATGTGCGCGTTAATCTTTTAAACTACGCAAAGGATTTTCATACGGTTTTCACTAATAGATAGAGTGATTAAAGAGGAATGTTTATATGTATAAAACATGTAAATTATATTAGAGAAAAGCCGAGAAATTCAAAGAAAACATATATTTTGTGCGATTTAAAACGGCCGGCGGGCCGTACTGTAGTCACTTTTGAAATTCGTTCTACGGAAGGAATTGGAAAATAGATGTCCTAGAGTAAGCAGGTATTTGATTTTCCCTTTTCAAATATCCAGTGTTGCATTGCAAGCATTGTATAATTAGTGGCGATCGCTCGAATTGCATTACATAGTATAAAATGAATTCGCTCAAAATGATCTTTTAAACTACGCAACGGATATTCATGCGGTTTTCACCAATAGATAGAGTGATTCAAGAGGAAGGTGTATATGTATAAAAACATGCTTATTATAGTAGAGAAAAGTCGAGAAATTCAAATATTCAATTCAGGCAGCGGGCAGCTGGCAAGCGGGTGGTGTGGATTTTTTAAAGGTTGGGTAATGGCGTTGTGTTTCGGCAGCCACAGAAACGTGTGTCCGGGTCTGCTAGTTGACTATAATATGAAGAAGAAAACAATTACGTACGACAGCTTATTTCAAAACAAAATTACTCTTTCTCATGCTGTTGACATCAACTATGAACGGGGTTTCCGCTCTTTGCGAGTTTATCTCAGGTGCCCCATGCAACATTGTAATTTTTTTCACAATTGTTTACGAAAGAGTGACAATTTAAATATGTTTCATGACGCAATAATTCACAGACAATGGACATTACTGGACTCTATTCATTCAAGCCCCTCCTTCCGTGCGTCGCATGCGCGGAAGTGTCCCATTTGCCATACAGCGCGCCGTGGCTCTGCGCATGGTCACCCAACCGAGACGGGGTATTTCCTACACGGCTTTAATTCTGTCGCTCCTTTTTACACCAAATATGGTCAAACTTTTATTAGACATAAACAATTTAATCTTAGTATCAATCAAAATTAACTTAGCGGCCTCTGCGGTCGAGGGGTAAGGCTCTAGACTAGCGATCCGGAAGTCACGGGTTTAAATCCATGCACAAGTAAATTTTATTTGATTGATTTGTGTTATTTCACAACAAATCATTTAAAAATAATATAAGGTACATTTGTGGCACTTTCCGGAGTGGAAGATACTCCCAGTATCGTCCCGGTGAAAGACCACTATTCAGAATAGAAACGTTTCTTAAAATGGCTTTAATTGTGTTTGGTGAGTAGATCTGAAAAGCTGGATCTCCTTCCCTCTCTACTACCTTCGGCCAGGGCCGGATCTAGGGCATTGTTCTATCGATTATTCATTTTATTTTAAAACGCCGAGTTGGTTTATGAATCCTAAGTTGATTTATGAACGTATCCTAAATCGATTTTGAACGTATGCATAATGTAGGTCATAGGTTCTCAACGTGGACGATAACACCCCCCTTGTGGGCGTTTTAGACTTTCAGGGGGGGGGGGGGGGGCAGTAGAAGACCCTGATCAAAATTAGGGGGCGTTGAGATGGTACAGTGGGGAGGCATGGTTAGGTAAAAGAAATATTGTCGAAAAATAAAGCAAAGTAAACTTTAATATTGGCTAATTTTTGTTATTGTATGTATTGTAATCATTTTTATTATATATGTGAAAATTTGGTAGTTCGGGAAGTGGATGAAAATTGAACTAAATGATTCCATTATATTCAAAATGAAAACTAAATTGAATGAAAACTAAATTGATTTTTTTTCTACATAATGTTACCATCTTACGTGTTGCGTTCTTAATAGTTGACACAAAATCATGAAAATAAGAAGGAAGGAGGTAACAATCCAGTACTTAAAATACATAAGAATTGCTTTTTTTAACTTGTCAAACAAAATAAGAAATATAATTTAATATAATCGAATTGATTGAAACTGAAACAAAATTTCGATTAAAAAAAATAAAAACTAATAACTTCATAAAACTTTAATAAATACATCCCCGGAGTTAATTATTATGATGATTTTAATAAAAATAATCAGCAAATTGTTTAAAATATTGAATAATATGTAGGTTATCTTTTTTATCTAACGTTTTACACAAAATTTTGTTTGATTGTTGATTTCTGCGAGGTTTATATATAAAACAACTTTACGATCTCTCCCGAGGGCCCTCGTGCCGCCGGTTGAGCACCGCCGCGTTTATTAACCACGCCGCTGCGGTTATAAAGAAACCGAATACAGCGAAACCTCGCTCCCTGTTGGCCGTGGCTGTCGGTTGGCGGCCGCCAGCTCCCATTTCATAATTATTATTCAAACCAATCAGCTAATGTATCCGGCATGTCAATAAACTTTCAATAAAACCAACATTTTGCTGTGTTGCCGGTTAGATACCTAATTAAATTCTCATCCAAAGGTGTAAAACGCTAATCAAATTGGTTAACAAGCAACAAGACGATTATTTTTTGAAACGAAAACTTATTTAGCACCGTTGTGATTTGAAACTCGTTGAAACAAAAAATAGCGACACTAAAAAGAGACAAACACAAACATGTATGTATATAGGATTTAGCCCACGAGAAAATGAGTAGCCTATCGGTCTCGTCTTTGTGTGGTGTTTCGTAGCCTCCCCACTCTTGTCTACGGTTTCACTTCCATCGTGTGTTAATTGCATTCTGTTTTTTTTAATGTATTTTAAAAAATTCCCTTAAGTCCTATGTCATCTTTGTGGAGGGTATTTTTAGGGAAAGAAAGTACGGGGAAGAAAAGAGGTATGAGTGGAGTCAACGTGTTCAGGAGTGACGAATGTATGAATCCATCTTTCCCACTGCGGTGCAGGCAGGAAGGCGATGGGCAGAGAGAGTCCGGCTGAAGAGGGCAAAAGGTCTTCCTCAACTAATCTCTCCCGATCTGACCCGCCACGCAGCAGATGGGCAAAAGCATCCGCCCCCAAGACCTGGACAAACCTCAAGATTGTGAACCACTTGGGGTGATCTATGGCAGGGATTTTGGTTGACCAATAAACGGTTCTCGGGGCGGCGGTACTGTAGCCGCCTCCCAAATTAAATATATATTAAATCTTTATTGAAATATGAGCTTTCTTGCCTAGATAAATTTTAGAAAGGGCCATTGAAATACCATGTTATTGTGATTTTTTAAAATACCACTAATTGTTTGATCCTGAAGGAAACCAACTTTTTTTACGTCTTAAATTTTTTCTTACATGATTTCAGTTTCGTCTACGCGTATCTCATAATTTATTATCAAATAAAATTTCCTTTAAATCGAATCGTTGTTTATTTCTTTTTTATTGATGTCGATTTAAGTAACTCCTTTATTGCGATGTGTGCAGCGGCCATATAGCACGCTTCTCCTCGCTACCATTCGTGTATCAACAACTCTCCAGCAGCTTTTTGAAAGTGAAGTAAATGCTCTGAATAATACAATAAAAACTATTTTGGTTACCTGTGAAGTATGAAGTATTATTCATTATATTATATATTATATGTGGCGATAGTAAATGGTTTGCTAAATCCTCATTAAATTCGTATAAGTGTTTCTTTTGACACATTTCATTTACAAGAATAGTTTAATTTGAACGTTATTAGTGAAACTATGTGTTGAGGTAGTGCTATGGCGAATATGAGGTCAGTGGTACAAAAAAATATTAAAAATGTGGAAAAATATTTATTTATCTTCAAAGGCAGAATATAAGGAAAATATCCAACAAAAATATTTGCGAATACTGCCTTTGACTCTTTCTCCCTGGCCCGCCGGCGATGGGTCCTTTTCGCGACTGCGACCCCAAAACGGAAAAACTTAATTCAATGTCAGGAGATCGCAATACAACTTCGCGAATCTTTTAAATATGTCTGTCACCAGACAGCTACATTATCCTTTGAAATACTTTTTGTCATTTGCGTTTTTAAACCTTTGTTAGTAGGCTGGTAGATGTCGAAAATGTTGCGTGTTTTAATAAGAAACATTTTTGACAAAACCAAGTCTTTTTGAAAAATGTTTGTCTAATGCAAAACCAACGAACGGTTGGATTAACAAATAATCGGTTAGAAAATCAAAAACATTTGGACTAGTATACCTAAACTAGAGTGCCATAATACTTGTTGAAAACTCGCTTCTCGAACAAAACAAGCGAATTAGTAAATACGTAAAATAACGAAATAAATTAAGATGGAAAATGCCAATGCCTTCCATTTATCTCATAATTTCAATATTTTCGTTAAAGAATTTTGTTAAAACATTATTTGATGAACGGTATAATTAGGTGACATTAATAACAATATAAGTAATTTCAGCATCTATTTTCTAAATTAATATTTTTGAATTTTCACACAAACACTTTTCAAATGAACCACCTCCACACTACCCTAGAAATAAACTATCTTGATCATCTCTGAATTTAAAGAAAACTAGATCCTCTAACCCTGCACAACTTTATTCACCTTTTCAGAATATTTCTTGAAACTAATTAAATATTTCATGTAATTAATTTGTAATGTAATCAGATTCAGCAAAGCATTTTTAATATATTTCAAAGCAGTTTAGAATAAAACGAAAATAAGTTTCATTAAATTATTAGAAGAAAATGGTTCAAAACACAAATCAACCCTTTGCCAGTCATTACGCGAAGATGATAATTTATCTTAAGTTTATAGCGTAGGAAGGCTTTGTTACTGATATTAGCGCATTCTTTCCCCAGAAGCCTTATTCATTGTTGAATGATTGATCACTAGTACCTTATTGTGGCCTCCAGATGGGGGCGTTGGGTTGTGGGGGATGAATACGGGTTTTGTTCTGGATATCTTCCGCTTTATATGATACCTTTACTTATACAGGGAAATTACTAATGCCGCGATACATTTTTGGCAGATAAATCTATGTTGTGTAGGATGTAATAACGTGTGGGAAGGTATCGAATGAGAATGGAGCTTTTCCGATACGATACTTTAATCCTGCAGGATATTGACAGGCGGGGATTAAGAATTAATGACAGAAAGGTATTAATGCTTTCGTTTGTTTGTTTACTTCGAAACCCTTTGTTTCCTATATTTTTATCACGTTTCGGTAATCAATCTGACGGAATACTAATCCTTTTATCTCGATTTTTATAAAAGGACTAGCGCAGACCTGTAAAAAATCACGGGGTGTCATACTAATTGCAGGATTTGTGATGCTTAAAGTATTTATATAATAATTGCCTGAGGATTGCTTGCTTATCTCTCTCTCTCTCTGGTTTCAATCCTGGAATTGGTTTGCAGCAATTTACTCTATTCTTCTCTTCCATTCTTCCCTGTCTTGTGCGGCTCTTTTGAAGACTGCATATGATGAGCAGCGCACGTCCACCAGCAGGTCCTCCAGGTACTCTCGGCGTGGGCGTCCCCTAGAGTTTGTCCCCTCGGTCATACCGTCCATTATGGCATGCAAGAGGCCTTCTTGTCGTATTACATGGCCGATCCATCTTGCACGCCTTTCGGACAAGGTCCTGAGCAGGTGCCTTTCTACTTCGATTCTTTGGAGAACCTCCTAATTTGTAATGTGGTCTCTCCAGGAAATTTCTATTAGTCTTCTATAGGACCACATCTCAAAAGCCTCTAGTCTCCGTTTATCTCTTTCGGAAATATTAGAATTACCTACTAAAAATGTGGTGTCGATTTTCTTTATATTGTAAATATATTTTTTTGTTGACAAATGATCAAACAGATAATCACAATTACCTTTCGAATTAACACCGTTAGTAAAGGTATGAATTGAGAATTTCATGGCGAAAGCATTATAGTGATTGGTTTTGAAATGCATTACGCTTCTGCCCTGTATGGTGGGCACTGTAACGCTGTTCGAAACATTGGCTAAAAAAGAAGGTAGCGCAATATGGCATAGTACCCCAAAAACAAATCATGATAATGTAGTTAGTAAACTCATCAATGATTAAGATCATTAGTGATTAAGAAATAATCATTTCTAGAAAATTGAAGAAAATATAAAAAATGAAACAATATAGCTTTGTATAAACCACTTATATAATTTGCAAATCCGACCGGTTTCGGAACAAACGTTCCTTCGTAAATGAATAAATAAATATAATAAATAAATAATAAATACCCACTCTACACTAATACCTACCCACCCAATCTACATTATTAACTAACAACAGCTCCACCCCTATCATAATAAAACATTGTTCTAAACTGTCAAATTAGTATAAGCTTTCCCTGACGAAGGAACGTTTGTTCCGAAACCGGTCAGATTTGCAAATTGTATAAGTGGTTTATACAAAGTTATATTGTTTCATTTTTCTTTAATGGATAACCACAAAGTAATAGCTACATAAAAAAATATGAAGAAAATATGTTTGGTATCCACTTTAAAGCTTGTCTAAAATGTTCAGTTCCAATTTTAAAAATCATTAAGCTGGAATATTTCACATCACGCACTTATGGCCGTTATACTCACTAATATATAAAACCTTTTAATTTCACTATCGGTTTATATGTATCTATCCTATTTATATAGTTTTATTCTTTTGTTTTATTTTAGTGTTATTTTACTCTATTTTGTTTTGCTCTATTTTACTTTCTTTTAATTCTCATATGTTATTATTGAGTTTCTTTTTTCTTTAGTTTTTATTTTATATGTATCTTAAATAAAAAAAAAATAATAATAATAAATCATATCAAACTGTAAAATGAGGTCCTCAGCACGGGTTAAGCACCTAGTGAGGCCCACATTAGTCAAATATGTAACACACATGTATAAATCAGGTGAATCAAATAAAAAATTAAAAAAAATACACGCCTTTTTTTTTCAGCCAGATTCCAATTAGAGACAAAAGTCAACATTTTTCGCTTTACGCGATCGCTATTTTCATCTCTATTTTCATATCTACGATTTCAATTGTCATCATTACAAACAACACACGATCATGCGGTTTGCTGTGATGCCCAAATTTAATCATAATGCTTTTGCTATATGATATGATTATAATATGATCATAATGATTTTGCGATAATGCTTTTGCCATATGATATGTGATAAGGTTTTAGACTAAACCCCTCCCCCCCCAAAATCAATCACGTGTATTTTTTTTAGTACATAGTATTTTGAAATTTTCAGAATATTATCACGAAAAATAAATACACGTGATATCTCTTTATACCCCCCCCCCCCGTCGTGATATTTCGGTATTTTTTTCGCCCCCCCCCCCTTTCGAGGCTCACGTGATTAATGGACAACCCCTGAGAAACGAGCGTTATTTAGTGAAAAAAGTTGGAGAACATGAAGGACCGCAGAATACATCTACTTCAGCCGATTATATGAAATTTTGGGCTATGGAGCCCGAAGATAACAATAGTGACGACGAGCACGAGTCTATTGACGACATCTGAGGACTGATGTCACGGCAGGATGGCCGAATGTAGAGGCAAAAAAAAAGTTATAAAGTTGGGTACCTACTTGGGGAAGTAGCTAAGCAGGGCTAGTGAAGAATAGGTAGTTAAGCTCTTTTCAAAATTAGAACTAGGTACATAGATTTAGATTGTTAAAACAAATGCAAGTGGATATGTCATTGTTTTCTTGAAAATATAATACTAATATTATCTGTCCCGTTGTTTTATTGAATAGAATATAATACATAAAATTAATATTCTATATATATGTGTGACGATGTATGAATGTAAATGATGCAAGGAGTATGTGCCAAGATCGAGTTCTTGAGCAGAACACACTCTGCTTATCCCTGCGGATTGTCGGTTAACTACAAAGTATTACAAGCATGAAACCATTCAGAAAAATTCTATTTACGATTGAATTGAATCCCTTACCTATAATCTCTACTATTTAAATCAAACATTGCCGTGATTAAATTTTATATAATTTCTACTCCGTGTATCCCTTAAACACGTAAATATCACGAAATATAACGATTTTTTTTACATTTGCTCCGTTTTCAATCTTTGATTATATAAATTTATATAATCAAAGTTTTCAATTCGGGAGGCGGGAATGGGTACCGCCGCCCCGGGAACCTTTTTTGGATACCCAAAACCTCTGCCATAGGTCACCCCAAGTGGTTCGCTACGTTTGGTGATTTAGCAGGGGTGCCCGGGTTCATGGGGTGAGGTTTGTCTAGGTCTTGGAGGTGGATGACCAGGACACACTGAACCCCAGATTCCTACCCACCCCTTAAACCCTTTTCCTTCCCATAACTCTCCTCTCCTTCCTTTCATTAAAAAAAAACTCCACACAGCATCCCCAAAGATGACATAGGCCCTGAGGGAAATTATTTTCCTGAGGGCCTCCTGTGTGGAGCTCTTGTAAAAAAAAGGTAGGATATGTAGGAAAAAAATCCCCTCATCTTTGGAATATGAATCCATAACTTCTTTTGTGGTAAGACAATGTTCGAGAGAGATCAAAAGGTGTCCCTCAATCTCTCCCGTCCGGCCTACCGCGCAGTTGGTGATCAGACGCATCCGCCGCCATGATCTGGACAAACTTCACTCCAGGAACCTGCGTACCCCTGCTAAGTCACCAAGCGTTGCGAACCACTTGGTTAACCAATAAATGGTTCCCGGGGCGGCGGTATCCATACCCGCCTTCCAAACACGACAAAATGTTTTTGATAATTCAGCGAAAACGTATTCAAGCTTGCCGTAATCCCAAGCTCTTCACTTCCGAGCACGGATTTATCTTAATCCATTCAATTCTCCCAAAAACCGTATAAAAAAACGTTATTTTAATTGTACTAATAGAAGACAAATTGTCCGGAAAATAGTGTTTCTTTTTATTTGATAGAGATGTCGACTGGGAACTGGAACTGGGAAGTGGAATTCGGAACTGGAACTGGTAATCGGGGGGTGGTAATCCGCTCTTTGCGCTTTATTTCTTTGGAAATAAAACCTTTTCTATCCGATTAACCAGTGACAAAATCCGTAAATTTCCCAAACACCCTTCTGCCACAAACGTAAGTGTTTGCCTTGAATAATTCGAAGACTTCCGCACAAAGCTTTTATTCCTCGAGAAGCTTATATTTTAAGACATTATGACAGTTGAACGAGGGATTTTCTAGAATATATTCAGGCAGTATAATATTATAAAAGGTTGTGTAAGAATAATAATAAATCGAATGTATGCATGCTCAAGAAGAAAAGTGTATTTTTTTATAAATATTCAACTTCAGTCAGGAGTTCTCTTAGTAGAGACGTTTGAAAAATAATTAATAATAAAATAATTATTATTATAAGCAATAATTATCAGCCTGAAACACTCATCTACATTGAAAAAATCTTCCGAGAAAAAATTCATGACGCCAACGGGACTTGAACCCGTGCCCTTCTGATTGCCGGTCAGCTGCTCTCCCAATTGAGCTGTGGCGGCTTATCTTATACCCGCCAAATGATTCAATATATACTAGTGTTTCATTCAACAATTACTGCTTATTATATTTTTTCCACCTGAAAACAACCAACTTTATTTTTGCGACAGAGACACTGTTAGTGTTAAATCCGTCGCTAGGTGGCGTCGAGACAAATAATATGATAATGACGAAAATGATAATTATTGTTACCCTTTGTGCTATGCATAACAATCTTGTCTTAAAAAAAACGTTAGTTTAACAATTAAAAATAATAATTAATAAAATAATAGTTAAGGAACTTCATGGTGGAAATTAATTTGCCAAGTTATTGAAAAGAGTTGCTAATGATGACCCATTATTTTATTTAAAATACTGGTGACATGGTATCGTTAAACTGATCATTATTTTATATATTTTGTTATGATTTTTCTTTCTTGATTGTCGGTATTGAGTATTTTGCTATTTCTGCAAATGTAGAATCTTACAAAAATGGTAAATTTATTTTTTTACTACTTACCCTTACTCAAGAGAAGATATTTAAAATCAAATTATTGTTCACTCAAAGGGTGGTCCCTCCGTCAATACGACTTTACGAAATATTTTTTTTGAAAAAGCCAGCATTCTAATGGCATCTGCCGAGAAAAGCGTGAATGATGAAGTTCGCCTCAAGCGCCTAGAAAAAAATGACGTTATCCAAAGAATGGATTTTATTTATCATCTCGTAATTCAGAATTTGCTTCTGTGTACCATGATCTCTCTTTCTCTGGTTTCAATCCTAGGATTTGTTTGCAGCAATTTCCTCTATTCTTCTCTTCCATTCTTCCCTGTCTTGTGCGGCTCTCTTGAAGTCTGCATATGATGAGCAGCGCACGCCCGCCAGCAGGTCCTCCAGGTACTTTCGGCGTGGGCATCCCCTGGAGTTTGTCCCCTCGGTCATACCCTCCATTATGGCATGCAAGAGGCCTTCTTGTCGTATTACATGGCCGATCCATCTTGCACGTCTTTCGGACAAGGTCCTGAGCAGGTGCCTTCCTCCTTCGATTCTTTGGAGAACCTCCTCATTTGTAATGTGGTTTCTACATGAAATTCCTAAACCATGATCGATCTATCACCATACATCGCTTGTTAGATTATATTTTAATTTGTGTGTCTTTCGGTTACGTATGATATTTGCAACTATTTTCATGTCTTTATTTAAGTACCCACATAAGAAAAAAAATCTAATCAAAGCTTTTGTTGTTGTTCACTTTATTATACCTGAACCGAGTGTTTTTGTAATATTTTCTGATATTTTGATTATTTTTAAGTTACTTATTGTGTGTTTTCTCTTTTTCCAGGTGAGTTCCCCATATAAATATTCATTACCACTTCAAAAGGGTGTTCAACGAAATAAGGTAAATAAATTTAAATATTTACCAGAATTGGATAAAGACCGCCAATTTATGTAAACCGCTGCTTCAAAACCTTTTTAAAAATATTATTTTGTAATATTGTGTTTTCCACGCTCGGCGTATCAGAGCGGGTAACTAACTGATTTGGTTTTCAGAGTGCGGATTCAAAGCTCAGTTGCAGAGCAAAACTTAGTTGATTATAATATAAGTATTGGTTTTACACTTGACACTTTAAGTATCAACCCGTTGAGAGATCACAATACAGATTCAGAACAGAAACGTTTCTACAAATATTCTACTAGATTAGATACATATGTAGTTATTGTGTTTTTAAAAATAAAGTCAAACATATCCTGGTTAAGATTAACCTGACAATATTTGAGAATCTCCTACTACCATCACTTGACTACTGATGGAGGACTTAGCCATCCGAGGAATTAAAATCCAACTTAACCACTGTCCGTTCAAATTATACCAAGGTACGAGTATAATATAAGTATATCGGTATATGTCTTATGCGCGTGAATTACCCAAAACACTTGTTTGACTAATACTTAAAAGATTAACGCAAAACAATAACTTTTTTTTTATTAAATAACAATGTCAGATTTCATAATAAACAGATTTTCTTCACTTCATTTATTCATAATATTCTGGTTCTCACGGTGAAGTGATGGTTTACACCTCTAGTGAGGAAATGTTGGATGTGCGTGGAAAGAGATGATTGTTCCTCAATTTTTTTAAACAGATTCTCACGACGTAAATAACTGACTTCATTGAATTGTATTGTTGTTGTCTTGTAATCATTTTAAACAATTGTTCTGCCACGTCTATGACATAGTTTTTTCGTGAGATTCCAGGTATTTATTTACATTTCAGTTATAAAATAAACAAATTACAAGTTATTATTGAATTACGATTTAGACAAAGTTGGGTTTACAAACCAACGTTTTTTACAATAAAAACGAAATTTTTATTTAGATAAACGTACGCGCGGTACTAAAACATGTTCCCGCAAATTTGCGTAGTAGACATAATCCCGCAGTTTTCATTACGCATTTATTTACCTCAAATAGTTGCCGTTTATGATATGCAAGTACCAACAATACATAATGTGATAATTTTGTCGCACAGTGGATGAACATTAAATAGAATTAAGGCAGTTAAAATTATCCTACGCGAACATATTCACATCCTATTAAAGTTCAGATATTTGTGAGTGAGCACAGGCACCTTTAAAAGCGTTCATACAATTCCATTTAGTATATCTTAATTAAATAAAGATCACAATTCCAAAAAAAATACTAATAAAATAACTTAACAAACAACTGATTTTCTTAAAAGTAAAAATTGCTTCTAAAATATTTAAATAAAATGAAACAATGCAACTTTGTATAAACCACTTATAAAATGTGCAAATCCGACCGGTTTCGGAACAAACGTTCCTTCGTCAGGGAAAGCTTATACTAATTTGACAGTTTAGAACAATGTTTTATTAGGGTAGGGGTGGAGCCGTTGTTAGTTAATAATGTAGATTGGGTGGGTAGGTATTAGTGTAGAGTGGGTGGGTAGGGGAACAAATCCATGATTGGGCTATATGACAATATTTTAAATATCTATATGACAATATTTTTACAATATTTTTAACCGGTCGGATTTGCACATTTTATAAGTGGTTTATACAAAGTTGCATTGTTTCATTTTATTATAATGGATAACCACAAAGTAATAGCTACATTCAAAAATCTAAAATATTTCTTCACTGTAAAAAACCTTTGAATTTGCTCAACCCCGGTACATTTCTCAAACATTGTTTTCTTCGCGAAAAATGAATACAGCCTTTTTTGTTTAGCGCCCACAAGTTTTGCTAATAATTATGAAACTCGAAGTTGCCAGACTTGTAATGGCCTCTTTCGATTCAATTTGGAAGAGAGCCTCCCTTGGGGAGCGGAGTCTTACTAGCTTCCTGTCCGTGTACCTGTACCTCGTATCGCGGGTGAATTTTAACGGAAAACGTCTTACCTCGTTATCGCCCGACCTGTAACGGACAACGGCCGTTATTACGGGAGGCGACAATCGTTATTGCTGATATTTACTTGCTCCTTCCTTGCAGTCGATTTCTCCAGAGGGTCGCTTTATTTTTGGTGCTTTTCAGAAGTATTTATGATGAAATAAGAAAATCTTGTAACTGGTTGGAAAGAAAGTCTGTTTTCCAGATAAATAATATTAACAAAAAGTTTTGAATTTGAAACGATTGATTTTGACAAAAATATATATAATCGACTGTGGTTTGGTAAAACCCTTACGTACAACCAAAATTTTACAGATTTTTATTGAAAGCGAATATTTATAAAATTGTAAAACTAATTTAAAATCTTGAAGTTTAAATGAAAGTCAATTTTTGTTTTTCAAAAATTTGATTGTAAAGTATTGCAATTTGAGGGTTGCGTAATTTCTTCCATATATTTTTCAAAACAACCCAAAACAAAATTTTACGCATAAATTTAGTTATTATAAAAAATGTTATATAGTATAGTAGTAATACATCAGTATAAAGTTAGTACCAGATAAACGCCTTAATCAGCAAAAAATACGGTACCATGTTCTACTGTGACGACTATTCTATTGAAGTGAAAACCTCTTTAGCACCGTTGTGATTTGAAACTCGGTGAAACGCAAAAGCGGCACTAAAAAGATACGAACACATACATAATACATAGGATTTAGCCTGCGAGAGAATGAGAAATAATCATAGGTCTCCTCTTACTACGTGAGGTGCTTCGTAGCCTCCCCACTCTGGTTTACTTTAGTTTTCTGAAGGTTTCCCTTCTATCGCGTATGAACTGCAAATTTGTATTTTTCTATATGAAATCACTGAAAAGTAACATTCCCAAAGAAAGTGGCTTGAAAGGTTTTACCAAAACACAGTAGACATACATGCATTAGTATAGACAACATTTTGTGACTTTTTTCAACGTGTTTTTTGACTTCTAATTTATAAAAAGCTGAATGTTTTATTTATGGCAAAGGGCTATATTTTTAAAATTAATTATCTGCCTTATTCAATAACTGTCAATACAACAGGCTAAAAAGTAAAAAAAATAACATAAATAATAATTTTACATTATTATTTTTAATTGTTAAACTAACGTTTAAGACAAGATTTTTATGCATAGCACAAAGGGTAACAAATTCCTCACTAGATGGCGTCGAGACAAATTATGTCTTCATTAGGGATTTAACACTAACAGTGTCTCTCTCGCAAAAATAAAGTTGGTTGTTTTCAGGTGGAAAAAATATAATAAGCAGTAATTGTTGAATGAAACACTAGTATATATTGAATCATTTGGCGGGTATAAGATAAGCCATAGCTCAATTGGGAGAGCAGCTGACCGGCAATCAGAAGGGCACGGGTTCAAGTCCCGTTAGCGTCATGTATTCTCGGAAGATTTTTCAATGTGGATGAGTGTTTCAGGCTGAAAATTATTGCTTATAATAATTAATAATTTTAGAGTTTTAACTACAACAATAGTATTTTCTATAATATTATCATTATAGGCAAATACCACATATTATTAAAAAAGTAATAATTATTCGTATATGAGAATTCTAAACGTTCAGCATAATTTTGAAATGTGTCACCGAATCGATATATTCACTGTCGATTAATAATTGAACGTCCCATTCCCTCCGCACAGAAATCAATACACCCGATGCCTTGCATTATTTAGTAGGCAGAAATACAAGTCCAAAAGAATAATCAATAAGCAAAATGCTCCACTGTTCGTGACTTGGGAAATAACTATTTCATCTAATTGTATGGAAAACTCCGAGCAATAGAAACGGTTCGTTAATAATTCTGTATGTTAACTTAACTTTTTGATTCCCTATCAATTCGAATAGATAACTTTTTCGCAAACCATAAGTATGTAAAATATAAATGTACCAAGATAATGTTTGATTGAATATTCCAGAAATAGATTGTTCAGTTTGAAGTATTTATTTTCCATTTTGAATACTTTTGTACTACCGACCTCGTCAAAGGTTCTACGTAATATTTTTGTCAGTTTTTTCTTATTATATTTGTGTTTTTTTTTCGTTTTAAATTTAATACTTAAATCAAATTTCGTAACGTCGTAGTTAACTTTTTAATCAAGTATAATTCGAATGTAATACCATCGGAAAGGGTATCTAAAATAAAAGGTCAAAATCACAGAGTATCTGACGTCAGTGGCAACAATCGTCTTTAAGAAAACTGACAGTTCTCAATTTCAGGTACTGAAAAGAAATAAGTGATGCAACAAAGCACTTTTTGCAATTGTGTCTAGTAACTAAGATATGAAAGAATACACAAAAGATTAATTATGTGTTCGTTTTTATTAATTTTATTCCATATCACGTGAAGTTACCAAAAACTACCATAGTGTAATAAAAGTACACACCACCAGACATTGTACCCAAATTGATTTGAATTTTGATGGGTTTTGCTTTCTGTTTTAATTTGAAAAGAAATTTACGTGGTTGCAAAAACTGCCAGAGTCACTCGCACAAAGAACAAGTTCAAACTAATCTTTTTTCCGTCAATATCGCGATACGTTTTTGGGAAATTATGAAAAATTTAATGAAATTTAATTAATTTGAAATTTTTTAATTTTCTAGAATACGTTTTTCAATAAACAAACACTTGATTTTCTGAATTTCTTCCAATGTGGCCCATTACGCGACGCATCGTTAGGACTTGTAGGTAAACACATTTAAAAGCCTGAAGTGTTTAAAAACATTTTTTTTGTAAGGTTTCAGTAGCAATAAGTTTCAATAGTAATCCTATTATTTTATAAATTTAAACACAAATCATCAATAATATGCCGATAGTGTTACGGGTGGGCAGTGAACAGATCAGGCGTTGGTCGATTCCGGAGCTTTTGACGCTAAAGCTTTGATGCCGGTGAACCGCCTAGCGCCTAGCGCCAAACGCCTCGCACCAAGCGCCCAGCCAGCCCCTGCAAATAATGGTAAAGGCGACCCGCACAAAGGCGTCATTTAATTTGTTTTGCAATCGGAGAATGCCTTTTGCATTGCTCCAAAGTGAAAGCTTTCATAAATATTTGCTGAATTCGATGCTGCCAGTTGTGAACACCAAATCTTCTTTTCTATGGATTCTTTTGATTGTGCATTTCCTTGTTTTTCATGATTGAAAACCACGGTAATTCCATTATTTCAGAATTTTTTTTTATTTCAGTATCGGTTTTTGGTAAATTGGTGTTTTATCAACGAGCATGCCATTTCCAAGTTTAAAATTAAATCATATTATCACCAGATCCATTAGATCCGTTTATCAAGAAATCTGCCTGGTAGTTGGTCATTTTCAAATGCAATCAGATTATTTTAAAAATAAATATTCTTCTAGAGATTTAACGAATGTTTTAAAAAGTTGATTCTTTTTAAAGTGGCCCTTTTCTCTCTTTTAAATATATCAATTTCTTTGAGTTTCTTGGTAAAATATTTTCTGAGATGATTTTAATAAAATTTGCTTTTGCTTGTTGACGAAACTTTGCGCGGCACGTTCTTCTCCTTCAAGTAAAAAATTACCACTTCTTAATTGCCTAATACTTTCGGACTAACCGAAACAATCTCAATATAAAACTTTCGTCATAACTTCTTATCAGCGGGATCTCGGAAGGCTTAAAACTTTTAGTGTTTTTTTCCTTTTATTTGCCGTTCGGCGTTCAAGCTAAATGAAGGCATTCAAATAAAGTAACTTTGTTAGAGGGGCATTGAATCGTACGAGAAAGTAACGGGAAAACAGAAGGGTGGTGGAGACTTATTATTCTAGACGCATCCGAAATACTCGGTGTTAGCATCTCGGGCTACAGCCTACAGGCTACAGCTTCCAGTGTATAGAAAAATGTGATAGTCGTTAAAAACAAATACCTCTCGCTATTTCTGCGTTCCTTCTTATTTTTGTACCGCTTTTGGGGGAATTTCACAATAAATGGAAACAGAAATAACTTTTAATGGGAATTGTGTTGTAATCTCTGTCTTCAAAGCTTTCGATTCTCGTTATCTGCTTTCTGATTCTCAGCTTAAGAATTTGGCCCGCTAATATTCTACTTAGTTTCTTTTATAAAGCTGGCGAATCACGCACGTCTTTTTTGTAAACTTTTGAATGTTATTATCAGAGCTAAAGACAACTCAAGCAGGTTCAACGTAGAATACGATTATTTTTGAGATAACTATATTTTTCGATTATTCCATTAACAATATGTCGTTAGTATCTGTCTCGGAAATTAATGACTTAGATATTTGGTTTGACACGAAACTCAACTTTATCAAGCATATTGAAATAATAACCAATAAAGCTTTGAAAATGTTGGGATTTATTTTAAGGGTATCTAGTGATTTTAATAATGTCAATACTGTAAAAACTTTATATATGTCACTAGTAAGGAGTCATATAGAATATAATTCGACGGTCTGGTCCCCAAATTATGAGGTTCATTCACATGCAATTGAAAGAATCCAAAATAATTTTTTAAGATATGTAAATTTTAAAATGAGCATTCCTGGTGAATACCTAAATTACAATAATTTACTTCGTTCATTAAATTTAATAAAATTATCTGATCGTAGAACCATTTTCGATTTAACCTGTTGTATAAAATCATTAATTCAATGTTTGACACCCCTGATTTATTATATGTAATCTCCTTTCATACTCCAGGCAGGTCAGTCACAAGAC
The DNA here is from genome assembly GCA_929108145.2 of Limnephilus rhombicus. Lineage (NCBI taxonomy): Eukaryota > Metazoa > Arthropoda > Insecta > Trichoptera > Limnephilidae > Limnephilus > Limnephilus rhombicus. The sequence goes on from OV815285.1 coordinate 29,400,027, forward strand.
AGTACCTACCATATTATTGTAGCAATTCTAAGTCAACATGCCAATATTATACTCCTATGCGACGGATTCAACAGCTTGGAAACAAATACTCCGATGTTGTTGATATATTTAATACATCAATTTCAATATATAAGCTTACCTTATTGAAGTTTTTTTCATCAAGTAGGGGAATGTGTTGATGAAACTGTTTGAATTGACTAGCATATTGGTGGTGTTTTGTCGGCTGAAGGAGAGAAGCTATTTTTGTATTTTTTTTTTGTATTTATATTTTATGCCTGCAAACTGTGTGGATCAAATTCAATATTATTTTTGCTTTATATTTGTTTATGTGCAAGTGTTGTAAACAATCATTTCCTGCACTATTTACTGGTATAATTTCGTAAATATTGTTAAGTGTATATATGTAAAAGCCTAAATGGGCGTAAATAAATAAATAAAAACTTAGCTTTAAAGATTTTCCGCTCACAACAACTTTCCTAGTTTAAGTTTTGAAATATTAACATAACAAAATAAATCAAAAAGAGCATCAAAACTCGTGGAAGCCGGGTATTACCTACATACATGTATAATATCATTAATTGCTGTTTTTTTCTCTTCAAAGCGGTCGTGATATTTGGCTTGACGTATTTTTAATTCTTTTCCTCCTAATTGTAATAAAGTCGTCACCAAATCAACCCTTTGGTCGCGCAAACACGTTGAATGGAAAACATCCCGGAGTATTTAGGTTCAGGTTCTACCGCCGGCTGCCAGGCTGCCTGGCTGTTTGCGGAAAATATGTCCCTTTAATTCATTAGCACGACGCCTGAATGCATTGCGGAATACGCGGTTGCGAGAGGATTTCATTGGGGATGGAATAAAAACACCCCTTGTTCGGGAGGGAGGGGTTATGGATCGTTCCGCGCTCGGAGGGTTGTAATTTATCACTGGATAGAAGACGTCACTAGGTACCCTTGTAACATCTTACCGGCAATTCTTCGAATGTTTTATAAAAGCCTTCGAGTCGTTTTCGAAAAGCTTTTCAATATTCAGGACTTGTTGACTTTTTCTATTCGTGGAAGCTTAAAAACTTGTAAAATGGATAAAAAAAGAGTTTTTCTAATGAAATTTTTTTTTAAATTAGCTCCACACAGGAGCATCTGAGGAAAATACTTTCCCTTTGAGCCTACGTCATCTTAAGGGATGCTGTGTGGAGGGTTTTTTAAAGAAAGGAATGAGAGGAAGTTCTGGGAAGAAAATAGGTATAAGGGGTGGGTAGGAATCTAAGGGTCAGTGTGTCTAGGTGTGACGGACATATAAATCCATACGTCCAACTGCAGTGTAAGGCAATGTATGGAAGGATTCTGGCTGGAGAGGTCGAAAACCTCAACAAATCTCTCTCGATCAAGCCCGCCATGCAGCAGGTGGGCAGACGCATCGCCCACCATGACATGGATAAACCTCACCCCGTAAACCCGGGCACTCCTGCTCACCAAACGAGTCACCAAACGTAGCGAACCACTTGGGGTGACCTATGGCAGAGGTGTTGGTTATCCAATAAATCGTTTCCAGGGCGGCGGTACCCATTCCCACTTCTCCTTTTTAAAAGCACATAATAATATAATACATGTACTGCATCTCTAAACGTCATAATTTAATTTTTAGAAATCATCCCCTTAATTTAAACCCCTTCGAAAACATTAGAGGGATTTCATTTTACTGAAAGCAGTTCTTGCTGCTTCAATTCTGAACCTAACCTCTACACTCAACATTGAGATAATAAAAGAGCGTATTGCTGATTTTGGCCGAAAAGTTGAGACGATTTACATGTGCTCTGAAAGCCCACGTTATGTGAGTTCCAAAATAACCTTCTGCGAAAAATTTTTTTGACTGTCTTCCAATTTTTTCACATCCTACAAAGAAAACAAAGCAGATTGTTTTACAAGTCACTTCCCGTGTCTTAATCGCCTGACTTGTCAACAACTTTGGTTTTCGTACACAACACAAATTTCACGCTTGTTAGAAAATATACTTAAGGATTCACGCTACATATCGCTTTCGAGAAATAAATCATATATTACAGTACAAAGTATGTGAAATAAAGCTTTTATATGTCAAGGTAGCTTTTAAAGTATGATTTTAATATCTAGCTCACATTTTGAATGTTTTATTTTCGTTGAAAGTTTTTTCTTCCGCTATTATTATTTTCCGATTTATAATGACAAGATCTCATCATAAATTAAGCACTGCCATCTCTTCTCTGCATTAGAAGCTGCGAACCCTCTCAGAGCAACCCTTTTCCCAAACGGTGTCATAAATGGACGCCTCGTTAATATTAACGTCCAATTTAACACGGAGTTTGACGATGTCGCCCGAAGTTTGCCGAAAGCGTTCCCGCGAGAATATTCGCAGATGACCTTTTTTATAATGTCGCCATCGTTTACGGCCAATTAATATTATTTATAATCGAATCGGGTCTTTAAAATAAGGGGAGATAACTGGAGGAAACCATCCCGCTAATGTGGCCTTTGTTATTGGCTTAAATTAGAAAACTATTTGTTGAAGTCATCCAGCGGAAAACACCGCAAGACATTTCTGATTTTATATGCCTTTTATGTTGTCAAATAAATCTTGATTGCTTTTGTAAAAGATTTGTTGACCATCTCCATGGTTGAGGGCAAATCCAAGCGCGCGCAAAATAAAAATAAAAATTAATTTGTGTTATTTCACAATTGGATGCATTTAAAATAATATTTAGCATGTTTGCAGCCCGTTATAGAGCGGAAGATACTCTCATTATCACCCTACTGTAAGACCACCAATCAGATTTGAAACGTTGCTTGAAAAGGCTTAAGCCATTTTAGGTGACCAGATCTGAATAGTCAGGTACTCCCTTACCTTTGTCATTTCCATATCCTTCCCCTCCCCACCAAATTCAGTCTCAAAACATATTCCAATTGGGGATGTCACAGTCTCACGGCTCCAGACGGGAACAGTTAGAATCGTGTGCGGAATTCACACAAAAAAACAAATGTTTTTTTTATCTCTTATTTTAAATATGTATGATATAATATATTGTAATATAATTCACCGAACTTTGGCATGGTGGTAGCTTGTAGCATATATATACCTATTGGAGACACTCTCAAATCTTAAGCATTCTCGTATTCACGTACCCACTTATATGGGTAATATAATGTCACATAACAATTAATACTGATATATGTGCTTACATAAGTATCTAGGTAAATTTAATGAGCATTTAAATGTACCTAGAACCTACGAATACTTGGATAATTGACATCAACCATACACTACATTACGACTGTATATGGGGAATTTCATGTATTATCAAGCACTAAGTAATATGGTTTATTTATGAAGGTGCTTACATAGTATTTCGAAATCAAGATAAGCTAAACGAACCTGTCATCTTGATGGCTTACTGAGTCAATAGGCAGTAGGTACATGGTGTTATTTTAGGTCGGAATTGATAAATAGGCATTCGACCTTCCCCTATTCGGCCGTCAAGCTGTTAAATTGCTATTAAAGGTAATACTCTCAATATCAAAAACCGTGATTTGATCATTCTGCAATGTAAACCGACCATGATCATTTTTTTCGCTTTAACCTTTCAGTCCCAATTTGGGAGGCGGGTATGGCTACCGCCGCCCCGGATACCATTTATTGGTTAACCAACATCTCTGCATTAAGCCGTTCCTAGTGGTTCGCTATTTTGGTGATTTAGCAGAGTTGCCCGGGTTCATGAAGTGAGGTTTATCTGGGTCTTGGCGGCTGATGCATCTGCCCACCTGCTGCATCGCGGGCCGGATAGAGAGAGGCTTGCCCGACGACCCATCTTTCTGGCCAAACTAAGCCTTAGATTCCTACCCACCCCTCGTACCCTTTTCTTTCCTAGAACTTCCTCTTCTTTCTTTCCATAAAAAGACCCTTCGCACAGCATCCCCTAAGATGACATCCCAGAGGGATATTATTTTCCTCAGTGCCTCCTGTGTGGAGTTAATTTTAAAAAGTCCGGTTACAGAGTCCCTACTGCTCTCCAATGTCCGGAGCTAGTGGGACTATGGCATTCCCAAGGAGATGAGGAGAGGAAGGGGTTTAAGGGCCATTCACATATGGTCCGCAAAAACACTAACACAGCCAATTCAAACACTTTTTTCGATTCTGAATGGGGGTCTTCCGTTAGGGCGATACTGAGAGTATCGGAGTAGTGTTAAATCTGGATAAATTTTATTCACATAATATAAGGAATACTTTTTAAATCAATACGAATACTTACCTCGAAATAGCATCTATCGTTGGATGATTATATTTAAAAAATATTCTATAAAAAGAATTCTATTTCAGTAAAATTAAATAACATCGATTGTCAGTTTTCCAATTTCTACAGCATGGAAAATATTTTATCACAGAATAGAACAGTTAAATTGATTCTCGTGAAACGAATTTCACTTAAAAAACGAAACGCGATAAAGGGGTGTTTTTAGGAAGGGAGAATCCCACCCCTATTTTTGAACCTGTCTATCTAACCATGCAGGAAAAGGTCTAACTCCCAGAGGTATATTTTAATAAAGTTTTCGATGTCAAAAATAAATAAAGTTATATCCATTTGCAATGGCTTCGTACGGGGTACCTTATTTGCACAATACATTATGTTACATTAAAATCTGTTCTCATTTTTTTCGTGTATCATCTGCGTAATAATTATTATTAAAAGTAGTCTCGGTGTGTACATATCCAGTAATTTTTTTATTCACGCTTCCATACATTTTTATTATTTTTATTGATTTTTTTTCTCGCATCGTGCGTATATAACACTGCTATTAAAATTAGTAATTTTTTTCTCGTTGGGGACAGGTGCGGGAATAAGAAAACTTTTTAAACCTTTCCATGGAATCCAAACATCTGTTATGAATTGTGTGAATATAAATATTGATTTTTTAGGTTTTCATTTCTACTACTCTTTATTCTTTCAACATGTATCAAACCACATACTTTTTTATCAGCTTTAAAATTTATGTTACAAATTTCCATGATTTCTACCTATCTAAGATTGCCCTTTTTAATCTCATTTCTTAAGTGATAAAATTTGTCTGCTGGTGAACAATGTGAACATGTTAGCTTCATTTTGAATTTGGTTTCTTTTTTTATTTGAAAAATAATGTACCTTCCAATGTAACTTAACATGCACATGTAAAACAGCATTATTTGAATAATTCTTTCTTATTTGCTTACTCTATAGTCTTACTTTGATTTTATATATATTTTTAAATGACATACTCTTTATATTCGTTCATATACTATACATTTTATAATCTATACTTTTTATATTCTACGATAATCTTTCATACTCTTTTACATTCTTTTATAGTCATTTACTTCTTTTTTCTCGTGCCATGTCCGTTCAGCGGACGTTGGCTATCGTGTTGGCTATACGGACTTTGTTTACTGCGTCCCGGAACAGCTCTACAGTAGACTGGCCAAACCGCTATCTCAGTTTTTTCAGCCACGATGTTCTCCTCCTTCCAGGGCCCCAACTTTTGGCAATATTTCCCTGCATTATGAGATGCACGATTGCATATCGTACTTCTCTGGATGTCTCATAACATGTCGAAGATATTGAAGTTTACGGATTTGTATTATTTTAATAACTTATTTTTCTTTATTCATCCGAACCATAACATCTTCATTCGTAATCGTGGCAATCCAGCTAATTTTGAGTATTCTTCTGTAGATCCATATTTAGAATGCCTCAAATCGCCTTATTAGTTCTTCAGTAAACGTCAATGCTTCCATTCCATAAAATAATACTAAACATAGCATTTGACCTTTTTTTGTTATTAGTTTTTGGGGTATTATGCCGTGTTGCGCTACCTCCTTCTTTAGCCAACGTTTCGGACAGCGTTGCAGTGTCCATCATCAGGGCAGATGTGTAATAGTTAGGGGTGATGTTAGTACTTATCTACTTAGGAGCGATATCGTGTCGCCAGCTCCACTCCTCTACGAGCTGGCGCTACAATATACTACATGTTTTTTTGCGTTTAGCCTTGATGTAACCGTCAATTACCGGATACCAAGAACTATTGAGTTTAGCTCCGTCGTCTCTATTAATATTTATAGTATTTTTGTGAATTTCAATTGCCTCCGTAATCAGGCGTGCTCTATAGTTTTCGGTCTTCCCAGGACTTCAGGAACAAATCCAAAGTAAAATGGTTTCAATTAAATGCTCGGCGATTGCCGATTTGTCAGGGTGGCCAAGTTTACATGCTCGGAAGTGTTCCGATATCCTTTTGGAGATCGTCCGCTCTGTCTGGCCCACATAGACCTTATCACATCCTGAACAGTTGAGTTTATATACTCCATCTGTTTCCAGAGGAAACTTGGTCTTTGCAGGCCTCAAAAAGTCTCGTATTTTTGTCGTGGTTCCGAAGACAGTCTTGATGCTTTCTTTTTTCAATAGCCTGGCAATTTTGTCTGTCACATTGTGAACGTGAGGCAGGAAAGCGCAGCCCTTTGACTCTTGTTCAATTCTGTCTTCGTTTGGTGCAGATTTGGCTCTTATGATTTGCCTTGTCTGCCTTACTGGATAACCGTTACGCTCCAGTACATCGGTCAGTTTTGTAAGTTCTGCTTACTTTGGATTTGTTCCTGAAGTCCTGGGAAGACCGAAAACTCATAAAGCACGCCTGATTACGGAGGCAATTGAAATTCACAAAAATCCTATAAATATTAAAAGAGACGACGGAGCTAAACTCAATAGTTCTTGGTATCCGGTAATTGACGGTTACATCAAGGCTAAACGCAAAAAAAGCATGTAGTATATTGTAGCGCCAGCTCGTAGAGGAGTGGAGCTGGCGACACGGTATCGCTCCTAAGTAGATAAATACTAACATCACCCCTAACTACTACACATTTGCCCTGATGATGGACACTGCAACGCTGTCCCAAACATTGGCTAAAGAAAAAGGTAGCGCAACACGACATAATACCCCAAAACTAATAACAAAATAATTTTTTTCCGTGAAAATCTAAAATCGTACCTAGTATTTGACCATTCGCATTCAATGTAATTTACAATTAATTATTTACTTTATTTTATATTCTTTAATTTTATGTTATTTTATATTGTTAATGCACTTTATATAAAATCGGCCACCAAAAGACGGGCATTTCGACCACCATGCTAGGGCATGGTGGTCGAAAAATCCTCAAATTATGTACTTAATAAATAAAGAAAAAAATGTTATCTAGAGATCTAATAATGATCGTTTTGTTCAAATTACTAAAGTGTATGAAATAACAGCAGGTAAACCAAAAAATAATTAGTAATACGTCAACTTTAACGGCGCATCAGCCGTTTGGGACACTTGTATGGGACATAAAACACTTTATACCGCAGTAACATATGGCGGGCGGAGTATAAAAAGGATTCGAGGATATATGAGGGAATAAACCGAACATATTAATACCCACGAGGAAATATTTGTCAAGGATATGGAGCCTTCAGAAAGTGCAGATTCTCAAATAGTATTGGGGAATTTATGTTGTAGTGTAAGTTAAGTAATAAATTAAGAAATTTTTATGAAAGGGATTTTGATTGATATTAAAACTAAGGCCATTCTTATTCGAGTACGTTAGTTAGTATATCACACAGAGTATATTGGTGTAGGAGGTATTCTATTTTAGGACATTAAATTAATTATTAATGTCATCTTCTCTCACTACGGATAACGGATAATCATATGGAAAGTAGATTTTTTTTATTATCATTATTACATAGTATAAAATGAATGTGCGCGTTAATCTTTTAAACTACGCAACGGATTTTCATACGGTTTTCACCAATAGATAGAGTGATTGAAGAGGAATGTTTATTTATTTATTTATTTATTTAAACGCCCATAGGGCTTTTACATAGAATGCAGTACATTTTTTTAATTACAGTGAAAAGAATGGGTTTACAAAATACAATACACAATACAAGTAACATAATATTTGTTAAAAACCAAATATAGGTTACATAAAATATAAAGGTTAAAAAAATAAAAAAAATTAGGTTACATAAAATATAAGCGTTAACAAAATAGAGGTAACATAAAATATAAGAAACAAAATATAGTCCATAAAATATAGTAGTTGACATAAAGTAGGTAATTTTTAAAATTGTTGTTCTCATTAGTTTACGGGAAAGGTAGAAATAAATAGTTGGCACATATAGCGTTTGAAGTTCAAATTATTGTCAAATACATCCAGATTGTTTAAGTAAATGTTACCAAGACTATGCAAACGTTGTATTGGAGAATGTAAATCATAGTTCGAATGAGATGTAGGTATATAAAATGTCAATGTTTGTCTAGTTGTTCGTGTAGGTACATGTAGATTTATTAATTGCAGGAGTTCACAACTGTCGAATTTAGAGTTTAATAATTTTAATTAAAAAGTTAGGTCGTTTATTTTTCGTCGGTTTTCTAATGTTGGAATAGTTAAAGTATTCATTAACGACGGATAATTTATGTGCTCTAAAGTGATGTTAAGTTTAAAATTTACAAAACGTAGAAATTTTCTTTGAATTCTTTCAATAGTATGAATATGAATTTTATAGAAGGGCGACCAGACTATGGAGTTATATTCTATTAGGCTTCTAACAAGGGATGTATACAGTAGTTTAATGATTTGTAACGATTCAAAGTTTTTAATTGTTCTTAACACAAATCCTAAAGTTTTCATACCCTTATTTGCAGTTTGTTGAATGTGAACCGTGAAGTCTAGTTTCTCATCCATTATTATGCCAAGATCCCGCATTTCCGATACTCTTTCTAAATTTATTTTATTTATTGAATAGTCGAAAAACAGTGATGTTGTATAATAGTGTAAATTATATTAGAGAAAAGCGGAGAAATTCAAAGAAAACATATTTTTGTGCGATTTAAAACGGCTGTCGGGCCGTACTATAACCACCTTTGAAATTCGTTCTACAGAAGAAATTGGAAAATAGATGTCCTAGAGTAAGTAGGTAGGTATTTGATTTTCCCTTTTCAAATATCCAGTGTTGCATCGCAAGCATTGTATAATTAGTGGCGAGTCAATTAGTTTATATGTATAATACATGCTTATTATAGTAGAGAAAAGCCGATAAATTCAAATATTCAATTCAGGCAGCGGGCAGCAGGCAGCTGGCAAGCGGGTGGTGTGGATTTTATAAAGATTGGGTAATGGCGTTGTGTTTCGTTAGCCACAGCAACGTGTAGCCGGGTCTGCTAGTAATTTATATAATTGATTAAAATCCTTGTTGACCACCCCCCTCCCCCTCCCCCATATGTTATGTATTTAAACCGTAGACTAAGATGGCTTTGACGAGCTGAAACCAGTTACGGTCGAATAAAATTAAGTGGAATAAAGTTTTATATTAGCTTTATTATAATATATTATAATGGCATTCCGCCATTAATTGTTTAAAAAATAGAAATATTAGATTTTTTATATGTGAATTTTATTCATTTAATATGGTATTTTTCGAGGCGGAATGGTGGTTGAAGGGGAAGGGAAAGGGTTTGATGCAAATATGCTTAACAAAACTAAAGCTTCTTTACACATGGCAAACTTATTTAGTGGCACAATTTTCATTCAAAATAATAATCACTTAGTTTTAAATACTTTTATTTTTTGGATACAACCGACGTATTTCGTAAGAAATACTCACCTCGTGAGAGTTTACTTAAAATTATATACAAATATAGACTTAAAGCTGTAGTGAAGTAAGGAATGTTTTGGGGGTGAGAGGATTACAATGGGAAAAAAATTAGAAAAGCATCATTCAAAAAGGTTTTTTGTTTTTTGTCCAAATTTTGATTCTTTGTGTGATCTTTTTAATTTCTAAAATTGCCAGTTAGTCTAAACAAGCCATTAATATTATAGTGTAAAATCTGTATACAATTATGACAATCAAAATTCGGGTTTATCTCCAATAAATGATTAGCAAACTCTGAGAAGTTAAACATGTCGGATGTATTTATACAATGAAAATGGTTAAAACTAAGATTTTATTTTTTTTAAGTGAATGACTCACAAGAGTCCCGTATGCACCCGCCTGGAGCCAATGAGACTATGGCATATATTATATGCCATTTTGTGAGGTAATGGGGTATGTTGTGAAGCTGAAGGTAAGTGAGGAGGGGAAGCCGAAGAGAAAGAGGAAGGTGGAGAAGTACCTGGCTATTCTGATCTAATCACCAAACACGGCTTTTCAAGTTTAAAATCTGAATGGTGGTCTTACACCAGGGCGATCTGAGAGTATTTTCCACTTACGTGCCGCCAATATACCTTATATTATTTGAATTAATGCAATTGCGAAAAGACAAATCAATCAAATAAAATTTATTTGAGCATGTCGGGATTTGAACCCACGACTTACGGATCGCTAGTCCAGAACCTTGCCCCAAGATATCCAAATGTAGGTTCGTATTAACGTTATTATTTTATCGAACATTGTTTAGAAAATCCATCACTATATTTCTTTAACCTGTCTTCACGATATGATGGAATTTCTCGTGATATATTTCAAATTATAATGTTTTCTACATATTTCTCACCTTCAAGATGGTTCTGCATTCTTTACAGGATGGTAATCCTACCCCGAACATAATACGGATATGACATTAAATATTCAAAGTCCAGAGGGATGCGCAAGGGGCTTGCGCGGCAACCCCCTTCTTTCATATTTTAATAACGTAGCACTCACCCCGAACAAAGTCTCGTACTACTCGCTAAGATAAACACCAAAGGGTAGGGAATAATCATTCCCCGTACCAAACACTTTGTGGTTGATTCACGATATTATGAATTCAGATTGTTTTTGTGATCTTAATTGGAAATAATATGAATAATATCTTTATACATTTAAGAGAATATTTGTGTTTAAATTAACACAAAAGCGATGGTGTATTTTTTGTGATTAATTTTAATGGGTCCTGGTGAAAGACCATCACTTAGATTCGAAACGCAGCTTGAAATGGCTTTAGCCGTGTTTAGTGATCAGATTTAAATAGCCAAGTAACATAATTAAAAAATATTTATATATATATATATATATATATATATATAGAGCTATTTTCAAACTCTTTGAAAAAAATATCTTTATGTTTGTTTCTCAAATTATTAGCACACACGACGAGCTAACTCAAGAATAATATATATATATATATATATATATATATATATATATATATATATATATATATATATATATATTATTCTTGAGTTAGCTCGTCGTGTGTGCTAATAATTTGAGAAACAAACATAAAGATATTTTTTTCAAAGAGTTTGAAAATAGCTCTATAAGCCGAAATAGCTATCTCAATAAAAAAATACCCGTAGAACTCAATAAAGACATTATTAAATTGATTTTTTAAAATTAAATGGAATTGTACGAAATAAACACAAATACAATTAATATTTTATATTATTGACCAGCCTGTGGCTGAGTTGGCATCGCGTTCGGGTTCCAGGCATCGCGTGTAATCTATTCTTCGGCTGGCTAAGTCCTTCATCACGACACAAGCAACATTTTGCGCTTACTGTGGTAGTAGTAGGAGATTTACAAATATTGTCATGTTATTCGTAACCCGGGAATGTTTTCTACAAGATCCGGACAAACCTGACCCCATGAACCCGGGCACCCCTGGTAAGTCACCAAACGTAGCGAACCAATTGGGGTGTTCTATGGCATAGGTGTTGATTGTCCAATAAATGGTTCCCGGGTATAATAAATGGTGTACCTTTAGAAAACAATAAAGAATCTATTGTCGCAATTATTTTCTCATTAAATCGGTTTAACCGGTAATAAATCATTTAAGGCACCATAAAAATTAAAATTGGGCGCGGGGAAATAGATTCATACAAATAAGTCGCCTCAAAGTGGCCTAACCACAGTTAGTAAATGGCCTTGCAAGCCTGGCGAAACAGCTGTTACAATAATAAAAAATAAAAAAAAAAAACAAAAATACTTGCATAACTTAATAATAACGTTATTGTATTAGATTTCTATATATCTTTTTATGAGCATAGATTTTTTTTATTCCCAAGATATCTATATATTTTTGGTTCCCAAAGTCAACCCTCTAGCGAAATTGATATTTTTTTAATAAACCCCTAGGGATCGCTCATAAAACGAGAATATTTTGACTCTATCGCGTGGCATGACAGATGCGTTTTTAATATAAAAAATCTACAGGGTGATTGAAATGTACTCCAAATTGTATATAGCTATCTTAGTTGACTTGTTTTTTTTTTTTTTTTCAATATTTTGATCAGTTTTCTATCGCACTTTTTGTATAAAAAATACCACGTAGGTCATAATAATTTAGTTTGTAATTCTTATTCATAAATAACACTCAGTATCCTAATTTAATGCATTATGGATATGTGGTGATGAATTAAATAGATTTTTTTTAAATTTATACACTCCTTATAGATTTAAAAGAAAACCTTACTAATAGAAACTGACATTTAACAGCCTAAAAATAGTTCCCGGAAATGTATAGGTACATTATTTATGGTTCCATGATAATTGATCCGACGACAATTGGCCCGCCGTTGATCCCCAGACACTTGATTTGCCGGACATTTTACCCCCCGGAAAGATGATCCCTCTGCTAATTGATTCCTCTGACAGTCGATCCCCAAACTTAGATTATTTCTTCAAGTAGGTATGTAAAGAGGATATACGGCCGTACAATCGAGGTTGATATACTTCGCTCTGCAGGCGGCTTGCTTAAATCCGAGTCTCCGAAGGAGCATGCGGTGAGGCTAAACGGCCGAATAACAATATAAGTATATTAAGTTTGGTTGTACGACCGTATATCTTCTTTGCCTACTTACTTGAAGAAATAATCTTTTAGGGGATCAATTGGCAGAGGGATCAACTGACCGAGGATCAACTGTCGGTGGGCCAACGATTGGCGGGCTAATTGTCGTCGGATCAATTGTGGGGTCACCATTATTTATACAAACAAAGAGGATTGTTTACCTTTTGTACTGTTAATAATAATAATTTCTCATCGAATTTCGGAATTTTTCCAAGGAATTTTAAATGTCTTACATATTTATTCTTTTTGAAGATGTTATAAAAACAAACACCATTTTAGTAACTAGATCAAATTACTTTTTAGATTCTTGTATTTTAAATATATACTTGAATGCAATATTTTCATTTAAAAAAAGTACAATTACGCATGCGTGGGATGCCAAATGCGATGTTGCCGGATTTAAAAAGTTTTTTTTTATTAGTACCAAATCGAATCCAAAATTTTTGAATCGAATCCAAATCGAATCAAAATTAAAACATCGTTCAACTGTTTGGAAGTGATTTTTTATTAGTACGGCTGTTAGTACGTGTTGGTAAAAATGTATATTTTTTTTAATTGAGTACCTTGGTAATTGACGTTTTACAAATTCATATATGATTTTGTTTTTTTTTTTAAATATTTTCGGATCTTATGACCGCTAAACTATGGTAGTTATGTAATATAAGTTACGGGCATAAGCTTTCGGTCATAAGCTTTAGCCCCTCGGTCATAAAATTTAACTTCTTAGAGTGACACTCTTGTGCGGTATTAACATAAAAAAGTTTGTAAGGTTCACTGCGGTTACAGAGATTTTTAAATCTTTCAATATTAATAATAATATAAAACTTTCTGAGAGATATTAAGAATACCTTTACCTTTATCGCTTCATCTAATAATGTTAAAATACACCTGGAATAAATCTTATTACATTCCATTTTCTAAAAGTTAAAAGATAATTTTCAGGAAAATCACTTCCAGATCATTAATTTAGACCACCACGTGAATTAAGTATGGTCATAAACATCAAGCAAAAATAAAAATATTCTCATGGCGCGACCGAGGGAGTTGCAAAATTAAAAAATGTAATGCTTGTATTTCACTTGTTGAGAAATGTGCGCAATTAATTATAACGCAGTGTATTTATGTGCACACTGTTTCGTATTTTATTCAAGGCATCCCCTGTGTCACCTGCCGGCTGGCGCACGCGCAAGTGCCAAACCCACCCTTAAACTTAACCCCAAGAAACTACTCTAAATCTTGAACACGTATACAAAAGGCGCATACTATTTTCTAGAATAAATATGGTACGCAGTGAATGGATATGTTGCTTTTGATAGTTTTTCTCGCAGCTCTTGAGTGTGAGTAAGTAGATAGGTAATATTTCCATACACCTGCCGAGTAAACATTAACTCCTTCATCAGAAAGTTTCCGCCGCGTTCTGAATAAACAAAAAGATTGCTGTAAAGTTCGCGCACTAAGTAAAAAGTGATCGATGATCATTCTTCGAAGCTTTCACGTTGTAAAGAGTAGCTTTCATAAGTGCATTAGTTTTCTTACTTACCTTGAATAATTGAAAGTCCGGAACAAGCACTTTGTCGTCTTAGCTTAGTTTTGACAGTAAAGTGGATATATTAAACCTCCGTAGCTCAAGTTGGAAACACGGTTTCATACTAAAAATAGAGGAAATGACCTAAACATTCTGGACAGAAAAGATGAGCAAATTTGATCACACCAAAGCCCATCATTCGACAGGTTAACTGATTTCGAAAACAGATTGTTACTTTATAATTAAGTGCGTTTCTTTGTTGAATTTAGCTGAACTAAGAAAAACTATCTAAGCAGGATATTATGTGGATGCAGTTTCTTTAATCAATACACCATTCTATTATCCATTTTCAAAAATTGTCGACATAAAATCCTGGCCTTTCAAAAGATAATAGCAATTCTTTCCGTGAAAACATCGTCGGTGAACGTAAGAGTGATTTCATCCACTCGGTCATGAGATTTAGCTTCTTAGAGTGAATTACCGAAATTTACTCAAGGATCATAGCTTTCATAAAGTGTTATTCAATTTATAAGCTCGTGAATTAAGTGCTTTTGTGCTTGAATGGTTTTTGATGTTTTCGACTTTGGATTACGGAATTAGATTGTACAACAATTTTGCCAAACAAACATTATCATCGAGAAATACCAGATACCAAACCCAAAATCTGAACTTGGTTTCTAGTTATAAAAGCTCACAATTAAAAAATTCTCAACCAATTTAATAGGAAACAGTAAAGCTAATGTAGCAGAACTTATTTCGTAAAATAAATATAATATCATTTTTTACGAGAAAAAACATGCTTTGATTTCATCAAAGATCCATTCCTTTGTAGAACTGAGCCTGCACTCTTTACCAATTTGGTTATGTATTTATTTTTGATCTAGTCTAGAGTTTGTAGTCGAATAAGGTTAATATAATTTTATCCCGAAATCATAATGTTTTTTTATTTAATCAAAATTCATAAAGTTCACGTTTGTCCGACTCTTGTTGAGAATAGGCCCCAAATTTTGGGTAAGATTACACTCATTTGAATATTTCTGCTGTGTTATGAATATTTCCTTTGATGTCAGATATCTTGAGGAAATCGCAATGTGGGAGGAATGTTAACAATGGAAGAACTCCATTTCAAGTATTCTGGATGCCTTCGTAAAATAATGGTAAAAACCGAATTGAGTAGGTACCTAATAAATCTGCGAACACAAAAATGTCAATATTAAAATTTCACGTATTTCTTCGGTTCTATGTAAGAATTTGTAGACATTTTGCTTTGGAAGAGTTTTATTTTTGGTAGCGAAATATTTTAAAAAGTAAGAAGATTACAAAATGAAACTCTTCAAAAACAAAATTAAAATTTCTGTTAGTACCTTTGCTTCTTCTTTGTGTGCCCTATCAGGTTCCCCCGACGTTGGTGATCACTCTTGAAAATGTCTCTCTGTCTTGCGCTGCCCCGAATAGCTCCTCCACACTTCTAATGCCGGTCCACTCTCGTAAATTTCGTAGCCAAGACATTTGTCTCCTACCAGGCCCTCGGGGACCCTCTATCTTGGCTTTCAATATTAAATGGAGCAACTGATACTTCTCCCCTCGAAGTATATGACCCAGATATGAAATTTTCCTGATTTTTATTAAAGTAAGCAGTTATCTATCTGCTCTAGCCCGCCTGAGAATTTCTGTGTTGGTGATCATGTCGGTCCATGGGACCTTGAGCATTCTCCATCAGCAAGACCGACCACAAATAACATTTTAGCATTCTCTGCCTTAGTTTTAAACTTATATTGTCATTGCAGAATTGAGATTTCATTTTAATGAACTTTTACCTTTGTTTGCTGAGAGCAAAATCTGGACCACGGAAAATGAAATAATGTAAAAACAAAAATTGATTTTATTCTATAAGTACTTTAATAAATTACGTTTTCTCCTACCGGCTGCGCCAACTGTGGTATCTTGTAGTGCGGGTAGTAAATAATATACGATAATGTTATAATGTTTATTGTTGAAGAGATTAAACTGGAGAGAGCGCACAACAGCCCGTACATCCCTTTTATACATCTCCATAATCGCTGTCTCGCTCTCAAGCCGTCACACTCACACACATACATCACAGTGTCGTATATTTCTGGGGGAAAAATCGAGTGCAGTTTACACGCGGTAGAAGCGAAACTTTATCAAAACAATCTCAACCAATACTTGAAAAGTGAGGTCATGATCAAAGCTACCAATGAGCGCAGACCTCGCGTAATTTCCGTTTCATATCTCAACCATTAAGAGCCTTTAAATGTGACATCATTATCAAAGCGGCCGATGAGCGCAGTTGATGCGTCGCAGGTACAGTTATCGTCATTTCCGTTTCATCCGAAATCCAAAATTACAGCGTTGCTGTAGAAGTTTCACTTAAATATAATTCTTTCCATTTTTTAACCCTCAAGTACAAATAGTTGAAAAATGGTGTATCTTCTACTAAAGATGACATTTTCACAAAACAAACTATGGGATCTTCTGCTCTTTTGATGAAGAAGAATGCCTATACTTTTCAGGAAAATGCAAACTTACTAAGGTAGGAGTGCTTATGAGTAGGAAATAGTTTCAGTAATTCTGTCCGTTTATTAAATGATGAAATGGATTTGATTTGAAAGGGAAATTTAATGTTATCTATATCCAAGTTCAGTGATTTTATGCTTTGTGATGTGTGGTTTAAGTGGATGCGGATGTCGAAGGACCTTGCATGTTTTGAAATATATGTGTGTGAAAGACACTGTACAAGTAGAAATAATGCACTTAAAGGAAAGGAAGGAAGGGACTTACTGCGACACTCTCTGCTATCTTGGCTGGGTTTATTCATGCACTTATATACTTGCGGTATGCGGATTCAGTTTGAGGATGCGGGATGCGGAATATTATAGATTTTCACGCGGCAAGTTTCGATTGACGACTGATTGTTATGGTAACGAAATAACAGGTACATAGGGATGGGTAGGAAAAGAAACATGATAGAGATGGTTAGGAAAGGAATATGTGACAATCAAGCTACAAGGACAGAGTGTATGATATATGTTGATGTATGTGGGTAAGTGTAGCTATGAATTGTGTAAACGCCCAACCACTATGAAACATTAGTTTGTCGTATTCGATAAAGTTGTTTTTGCAGATAATATAGTACCTACTATCCTTTCAGTTATTTAAGGAAAATCTCGAAGACACACTAAATTCTGTTTGCTTTTTGAAGCCTTTTGCATAAAATATGAGCAATGAATTAAATATTAAAGGCACACGCAAACAAATTTGATGAATTTGGTGAAAATAAACTTTATATTTTAATGTGAGAAGCTTACGAAAGTGCTTTATTGTAATAGTAGAAAATACCTTTCCCCATTTATTATTTGTCTTTTCTACCTAATTTCCTGGTATTCAAAGCCAGGGTTTAACTAAAAACGTGAGAAATTCAAGCAGTCCAAATGGTTTTGGAGAATAAATTTGTATGAATAGTGGCGTTTGGACTGGGTTTTTGGATAGTACTCGGAGAGTGTTTTAGCAATCAGAAACACCTGTCGCTAAAGAGATAGGAGTGCGAGGGAAGGCGGGTTGGTTCATGGAGAAGTTTCTCACTGATAATATTCCTCCCCTAGGAAGTAGGAAGGAAGGAAGAGAGAGATTTTCGCCAGAGGACTAAATAAGTTTATGTTCCTTTCTCCCCTTTGCCTGGAGGTGCCGGAATGTTTATGAAAAACTTTTATTAAATGATATAACCTTCGCTGGCACAAGATATACTGCCCACCTTCATTTGTATAATTGTAGCCGGTAAGAAAGTTAATTGAAGCTTTTAAAAGTAATGAAATTTCCATTATATTAGAGTTGCTTTCAGGAAACTTAAACTTGTAGGTATTCATTAGGGGAATTATCCATAAGCACAGCTTCTTTGAATGTTGAGTTTAGACAGGGTTTTTTGCTGCTGGTTACATACATCGTTTTCAGAAACATTTTTAAATAATTGAAAAATGTTCGTCAAACATTGGGGTGTCGTATCATATTTTTGAAAGTTACTTGGATGATATGTCGTAGCTTGACAGGGCACAATTAAAATGACGTTGTAAGGTGAAAGTAATTAAAAAATAAGATAGGGAAACGTTGACATTTTTATGCCGCTAGAGTTTTTATTAAGACAAACAAAAGGATTTTCCGCTTTAGTGTTAAAATTCCAACTTTCGATTTGCTAGGTAACATTTGAACTCATGTAATTCAGCCGTCGCAACTTAACTTTGATTTTCGTTCCACCAAAGCTCTGAGTTTTAAAAAAAACATTAGTTTGAATAGTTTGAAGTTTGGATATTTTCTTTGGCGCTTTCCATCGTAAATCTCCGTCCCTTTTATCTGAAAGAATCGTTCCGTGTCGCGGCTTAGCACGCCGCCACTTTACGCGGCATTAAATACATTTTAACTTAAGTAAAATTTCTTCACTTACAAGTGGAATTAAAGGCTCTTAAGCCTCGTGGGATTAAGCTCCCCGACCCTGTAAATAGCCTATAGGTATGAGGTCGGCACAGACACTAGACACACCCCTATCGCTTCGTTGTAGGGAAAACAATCACTATTTTGCATTAGCAGAGTCAACAAGCCACTTCTGTACTCGGCTCGTTTCTCGAGTATTATTGTTTTATTGTAATTTGAAGGGAAACTCTTTGGTTTTCTTTGAATAGGGGTAATATGTTCACCGATCCCTTCTCGGTATTCCACTTATCAGGGTAGAGATGATATTCAAGATTGAAGGCAGGAATAATACGAAAATAAATTAATTTCATCATCCAAAATAATGTAAGAACCTTTATATTCATAAACAGTTTTACAAAACCGTAGATTTTATAACAAGAAAAATGTATTTTTAATAACTTTCAAGGTTTTGATGATATATTTATTGTTTGTGTGGGGCTTTGTTTGGTTTGAAACTGTTATATGTGAGCCATTTTATAATTAAATAAACAAAAGTTTATTAAAACAAATGTTCGACGATTTTCCACTCTTTTCGAAAGTACACTTCAAAAGGCAATCCTGAAAGCCGTTCTCCAATTAAAATGGCGTTTCGATAAATATTTGAATATTTTATCTACCCTTATCAAAGGATGTGTGGTATTATGCGGGTATCCTAAACCCACTGATGCAAAACAGGCTCGGGAATATGGACTTGCTTGGGTATCTAGTCCCGGCAGAAAATCAATAACATCCCTTATTTGAATAGTCCCCCATCTTTGCATATCTATGAAAATATACTCCATATTATTATTTATTTAATCTCGGCATTTCATACTGATATAAAAAACATAGATGATTGTTTGTTTTTACTCATCCACTTACACTTTCTTGATTTTTCTACTAGCAATATTGTTTTGGGAAGGTTTACGAGTATAAAGTATTTATTATTATAAGCAATAATTATCAGCCTGATACATGACGCCAACGGGACTTGAACCCGTGCCCTTCTGATTGCCGGTCAGCTGCTCTCCCAATTGAGCTATGGCGGCTTATCTTATACCCGCCAAATGATTCAATATATATTTGTGTTTCTATTTGTTTATTTGTGTTTTTATATATTAGTGTTTCATTCAACAATTACTGCTTATTATATTTTTTCTCGGAAGATTTTTCAATGTCGATGAGTGTTTCAGGCTGATAATTATTGCTTATAATAATTGTTACCCTTTGTGCTATGCATAAAAATCTTGTCTTAAACGTTAGTTTAACAATTAAAAATAATAAATAAAGTGTTTTGATGGACGCATCAAACGGCCTAAGAATAAACTTAATGAATCCAGCCTTGATTAAAATTATTCTAATTTTTCAATCAAATCCGAAATATGCTCTCCTAGATCATCTATTTGTATTTTATTTCGGTCCGAATAAGTTTATTCTGAAGCCTTTCAGATAAACATCTTCCGGATAAAAGTTTTGAATGAATTATTTTATGGTTCATATCCCCTTGGAAAACTTCTTACTTTACCGACTTATATCTTGGAACTTGGGTAGAAATGTTATTGGAAATTATAAAAAATCATTGGTAAATTTGAAGATATCATACAAACTACAACTTAAAATCAATTATTGTATGTGGAGGTATTATCATTTCACTCGGATTCCAACACATAATAAGAAAAAATAATTATTTTTTAAAGATTTTTCTGTAATTACGTTTACAAACGTTTTTATTATTATTTTGTCGGCCTCTTTTTTTTAATGTAAATAACGCACAACAGTCCCAACTATTTCCAACAGTCTGGAGCCAGAGGGATAGTGAGGCTGAGGGACAGTGAGGCTGAACGAAGTGGCGAAGGGAAGGAGATGGAGAACCGGAAGGTAGGCAGTACTTGGCCGTTTCAAGCAACGTTGCAATTCTGAATGGTGTTCTTACATCAGGGAAATACTAAGAGTACTTCCATTCTGAAACATGCCGCAAACATATTATTTTAAGGATACTAAAATGTGAAATAACACAAATTAATCACGTAAAATTTACTTGCGCACGCCGGTATACGACCCGCGATCTACGTCTTGCTAGTCGAGAGCCTTACCCCATGATCACGGAGGCCGTCAATTTTGTTAAAGATTCCAAATAATTTATTTAAATTTACTACAACTAAATAAAGCATGCGTCGTTGCCATTTTCTTGTATAAATTCTACTTGGAGTAACTTACACGTATGTAGCTTTTAAATATGCGTTATGTTTATTGTGTCTCTGTGTTCCTGCCGACAAGCTGCCTGAAGTTAAATAGCAAGTGGAAAATTAATCAATCATATAATATGTTACTTGCTGCAGTTAAAACGAAGCATCCAATCAAAGAACATTCGTTTGCGTTTGATAATTCATAGCTAAGAATATTAATTATGTGATGAGACTAACATCAAAGAATCAACGCGTTGTCCTATAATATTACAGTTAATAGATTAATAATGCATATGTTCAATGCATGTTAGTTGACTTTCATACTTACACTATCAGAACCTACTCATATAAATACGTAATAAAGGTACTGGTTGAATTATTAATGTAATAGATTTATAGAAACAGCAGATTTGCCTTTGTCTGTCTCCAAGTGGTTTGCTGCATTTGGTGACTTAGCTTGGGGGGCGGGTAACGTGTGTCTTATTCTTGGCGACCAATGCATTTGCTCACCTACTGCGTGGCAGGCTGGATCAGGAGAGTTTGGTTAAAGGAGACCTAATGTCGGGGCCAGCGAACTCCCCTGCTGGCGCTCTCGGGCGCATACAGGACTGTAGCTTCGGACGCATTGCCGGTTCTGGCCGGTATTTTGCCCATTGATCTAGAAATAAGGGAAGTGTTAACTAAGAAAAAACTAATTAGAGGAAGGTCTGCCGTCCATCTTGGGGTTGAACTAACACCAGGTGGGGCAGTACCTATCCCTCGACTGCTGAAAGAGATGCGTGAACTCACTCTTAATGAATGGCAAAAACGTTGGGATAGATCGAATACGGGCAGATGGACTTTCTCCTTCTTCCCGTCAGTTAAAGCCAGAATGGAAGGGGCGTTTATCAAATTGGATCATCACTTAACACAAATACTTTCAGGTCATGGAGAATTCAGGGGAAGACTGCACAGCCTGACCCTGTCTCCCCATCCAAACTGTGCGTGTGGTGACACAAACCAAACAACCGAGCACATTCTGTTGCACTGTGAGATTTTGACGGACGCAAGAGATAAAATGTTGGAAGGTCTGAAAGTAACTACGAGACCAGCATGGAATGCAGATCTCGTGTCGAACAAGGATAATCTCGAATGCCTGAGGAAATTTACAAGGATCTGGGTTGAGAGATGGCCTGAACTTAGAGTCGATGATTAAATTTAACTTCATTGTGTGTTTAGGATCCAGGTGTAATTGCTCCTGGAATCCATGGTCACCCTTTTATTATACTTCTACTACTACTATTGCCCGGATTTTTATTATTTCGCACTGAAACTGTTTATTCATGTATTTATGTATCATGCTTTCTTAGGTACCACCTTCAACAGCCTCTTTAACATCTAAAATTTGTCTCTATTTCTTGCTTTTTAATCATTTTTTTCTCACTCTTAACTTGATATTATTAATAACCTTACCAGTATATACTACACTTGCTACTTTCATTTTATTCTTTTTTTTCTAAATCTAAGATATATTTCAATCAAGTTTTGCGTTTCTGGACTTGCATAAGTAAGGAGCCGGATCGTAAGGAGCCGGAACGGAACTACCATTTAATCATTTTGTATTGTCTTACACCCCATTAAGGGGGTGGACTAGACCTATGACCGTGCATCAACTGAGGAGATGACTCCCAAGGCAGCGGTTGCATAACCCGCCCGTGCCTCCCCCGTCGCCATGAGTGGGCCTGAAGACCAACCGTTGCGAACCGGTGCCATTCGCCCCGCCTCCGGTGACCCGATGCTCACTTTTATCCCTAGGGTCTTCAGGTCTTTCCCTCTTTAATTCCAACACTTTCTTCGAGGGCGTACCGGGAAGCCGGCTTAGGGGCGCGGACACCGAGTCCCGCTTGCGACTGGACTGATGGCTCCGCTTATCCTCGGCGGGACTGCCGGACGACTGCAACTCAGTTGCTTTGGTTAGGTCGTACAATCTCATCATAATAATGTTTTTTTTTTCTAGTAACTTTCCCTCTTTTCTATTAATAAACTTTGTTTTCAGCTATATCCAGTGGCGGAGATGAGACGTGATACTGTGAAATAAATAACTAACACCATGTACGCACTCGCATACTGCCTGCTAACAATGTATGCCCGGAAATTGGAGGTCTAGAGTCATTTTAATAAAAAAATAGCTTCTTTATAAATAAAAAATTAGAGTCCTGACGTGTACGGTGAAGGAAGAAACCATCTGTTTCCTTAGAACGCCGTGGGAAAGTGGTGGGCAACCTCCAGACCTAACCTAGACCTGCCGGACTCTCTCGGCCATTGCCTTACACCGCGATGGGAGGGATGGATTCATACGTTCGTCATTTTTGGACACATTGACCTCCAGACTCCTACCCACCCCTCATTCCTTTTATTTATTAATTTATACTGGTATATACGGTTTTTACAGATTGTTCTCGTACACGTGAGAATAACCCAGTTATAAAAACTCAGTTAATTATACAAATAATACCAATAGGTAAAAATTTATATAAAAACAATCAGCCAAATTATACAATGGTTAAATTTTTAAACAGTTTAAATAAAAATTAGATAAAATTAAACAAAAAACAGTTAGAAATAGAAAATTATAAAAATACAAAGTTTACTCAAATGACCATTAAAGAGAGGCAAGACAACTTTTCCTTCTCAGAACTTCCTCTCTTTCCATTGCCTACAAAGACCCTCCTTACAGCGTCCCCAAAGATGATATAGGCCCTGAGGGAATTTATTTATCTCAGTGCCTCCTGTGTGGAGCTAATGTAAAAAAAAATTGTTGTACTGATATTTTGTTTCTTTTTTTTTCAGGTAAGAACCAGTTGCGTATTACTACACGTCTACAAATGAACGAAAACCAAGTATGTAAGTATGTGAAACAGATTATCAACCGTTTTGACTGCGGACTAAAAGCTAAATCGTTAATTTGCAATTAAATTGCAGAGAACGAAAGTTTGCTCACTGTTCACTATTAAACACTGGTAGGTAGAACTAGCAATGGTGCAATTTTTATTAGATCTTTTATTGTCAAATGCTCTTCGATCTAGTAAGCAATTATATCACTGGCTTTAAGATAATAGGTATAGTACACGCCAAACTTTAAGACCTGCCTGAACATGATACGATCCATTCTCTCGCATTTACTGACTTTACAACGAACGTAAAGATGCGTAAAAACATACTTGCCATGGAGAGAGGCGTGGCAGGGGGGCACGCCATTTTCTGGCCTTAAACTCGTTATTAAACTATTGCGACGATTTCTGATCAACATTAGGCCTATGTACTATAACAGAGTCTATGCGTAACGATCTTACCAATTTTTGCCCTGCATTCTTGGCGAGTCTGCAATAGACAAGCACAGGAGTTTACTAGAGTAGGGGGTCAGACTTTAGGATTCTTAATTCTCTTCTTTAGGTCTTGAAAAATAAGCCTTAGGGCGAATCACCACATTGTGTAAAATTCAAAATCGGACTGCTAACAATAACACTCCTTATGTAGATGGTGACAAGGTTTAAATTCCTGCTTAACACCGGCCGTTGATCAAATTTTCAAACCAAAATAGATGATTTTACATAACTTCGTAGTGCTTCGCCTTTTATGAGGAAACCGGGTGGCGTTTTGTCCATACAAACGTATTCCCCAATTTCCTCTCTGAATTTTGAAACTACTGCAATTATTTTTATTATAATATATATATCAACCACTAGCATGTCGGCATCGTTCAATTTTTTTTGATAACTTACTTCTTACAAGAGTTAGGAGACTCTAAAAATCGTTAAAATTGGCTGGTTTTAACGCCATCATCAGACGTTCAGTATACAAACTAGACAATGTATTTTTAAATAAAACTAAACTTACAGACATAGAATATTTTCTTCTTATACAGTTATTCAAAACATCTTAAAAATCGGTCCCGTTTCAGAGGAGAAAAACGGGGAATACAAGACCTCGATGATTTTATTTAGATATTATCAGCCTGAGGTAAAGTTGTCCTATTGACCTAAAAACCTATAGTTTAAATTTCTCGGCGATCGTGTTTCCTCTCACCACAACTAATGATAGATCTATAACATTTGCTCAAACAAGAGTGAAGATAGTAGCATTCAAGCGGCGCGCCGCGGCATCGGGAAAAGTCCGACGTCTCACTATTAGGGTAAAGCAAGCAGTTGCGCAAAATGTATCATATATATCACACACCTCTTTTCTATCTATCAAGCAATTACACCAATGACTTAAGACTAAGAGGTGACAGTGCCGGCTAGCGGCTAGATCGGTTAGCCCACGCCGCTAACTCTACTGCCCGACTGGCCGGCAACCATTGACGGAAGCGTTCCAATTTATACCAATTTTCACGTTGCAAGTCTGCCAATTAGTTTTTATTGCGAGTAATTAGGGACGGCCGCTTTTATTGCCGCGATTCCGGCCAAAAAGTTCCGCCGTACGGATCGGCTAGTGCTAGAGACAGGACCGCCTCGAGGGGTACAAAGAAAAAAAAAGCCATCAAAAAGGCATGTTAGGTTCTTAGTTCAAATCGCATATTATTGCATCATTGATATGTTGAACTATCCAGGTGGTAGCCAAGATAGAAACTAACAAACCTGCAGTTAATTTTTTTAAATCGTGTATTTGGAGATCTTTTATATGTTTTTTAAATCTTCCCAACGAATTTGGTTCATATTTGAAAAGTAAATTTTTTCAAAGACTCCTAGCGTGCCATTTGATTCTTACTCATTAAATATTATCCCTTACTAATAAACGTATTTTACTTTTTACACATCGTACATTAATGTAGGGTAAATGTTGTTTATCAGATGTGTAAAATTTAAAACATGTTCATATATCGGTATTGCATAACTTAAGATATTCTTGTTTTCTTAGAATCGCGTTTTTTTTTAATCAAAAAAAGAGGAATAAAATAATTTTGAAGACGCCTTCTATTTTTTAAGACGCCTTATATTTTAGAATATGTACTGCATATTTTAGCGTGCAGTTAGTGCATTTTTGGTTGCATATTTTGACATTTTTTGTGGTTTTTTTTTAAATATTTAAAAAAAATTTACGTTTATTAAACTAAGAATGAATATCTATAATTAAGAACTTATCTGGGATTAATGATTAAACAACAAATTAATGTCTCCAAAAGTAGGTAAATCAAAGTGGCTTGTAAACAATGGGTAAATTAAAAGGCCGCCACTCGGTTTTAGCCGCTCGTGTGCGTTGAATACATTTTACGAAAGGCCGCGGCACCCCTGGCAATAGGTACCAAACGTTCGTGGAGCGGCGAAATTTTAAGTCTTTTATGGCTTTCTTCGTACTTGCGCGTACTGGGCGAAGAAAGCAATCTTTTTTAAAATTGAGTTTTCTTTTATTTGATGGGGAACTTTTTATAGGTTATGGTCTTATTACCCTGGAAAACAAACTTCGGGTGTACTGTAAGATTTTAGGGGGTTAGACCAGTGTTGATTATTGTATAATTTTAAATATAATTTGATTGATCTCTTATTCCTCCCTACAGCACAGTTAATGAAAAATTCAATGTAACATTTTTTGAGTGCTCTGACGTCAAAGAAATTATTTTTAACTCGTTAAATAATTTTCATAATAAATCGAGGGTCTTTGAAATACCTCTTTGAACCATTTTCACTCAGATCATTTTGGAAATTACCACTAACAATAATAATCACAGTAATCAATCATAATAAATGTAAAATTAATATTTTTCAAGAATAGTACCTATCTAATAATTTTTAGATTTACAGATTATTAAAATCAAATCATTGAAGACCATATTTAAGCAACTCTCAAACGAAAATTAGACAAAAAAATAGATTCGGTCGAATCTAGAAATTGAACCCAGAACCTCAGCCTTACCTAAGGTTTTAAGGGGCATTGCTCTACCGCTGAGCCGATTCAACTCTTTCTCCTTCAGCCATATTCATCTGTATCGTACTTCGATTAAGAACTACAAACATTGTCTCAATTTATTTAACGTAAACATTTTCGCTTGAGAGTCGCTTAAATATTGTCTTAGATGATTAAATATTACAATTTCGATATAAGATACCAAAATCTGTTAAAATTTGAGAAAATTCCAGAACATTTTTGATTCCGAACATCCAATAAAGCAGATGGAATGATAACACCTAAACTCTGCAATAACCTTTTCTCATTTTATAAATGTTACCGTGTTAAAATTCAAAGCTTAAAATTATAGTTTAGTTTTGTAAAAGTAACAAGAAAGCCGTGTAAAAGAGACACAATGTACTCCTCCCCTCTAACATTTCCTACAATACGGCGGAAAATGGCGAGCGCCGTGACAATATGCAGAAATTCATAATTTTTAATGACTACGGGCTACTACTGAAAAGAAGGCCATTTTTTAAAAATGGCCACCCGACCTAATGCGTTTTTTTTGCCCGTCGCGTTATTGTAGCATTTGTTATTTTTCATATTATACGTCACTCATCTTTTTTTAAATTGTCTGCGAAATTTATCACGTTTACGTTATGAATACAATGCCGAAATTTCCCCTATAGTCATTAAACACGAAAGTAAAATTTTCCCGGTTTTTTTAGACCATAGAAAAGCGTGTAACGTTTTTGTTCGCTTTTGTAATTCGCTTGAAAGGTTATTCGCACAATGAGACAATACCTCTTGGTAATAATTGTGATATTAAAATTAATGAATTCATTAAAGTTGTTTCTTTAAAAACGAATAACAAAGAAAGGGCTTTTTAAAATTGAATGCAGTACTAACCAGGAGGCTCGTTAATGATTCTTATTCTTACCCTACCACACCTTCCTATTTAAGAATAAATTTCAATCTAAGAAAGATAAAACATATTTAGATTCAATAAAATAACTTAATACTGCCTTTAAAAACCAAAAATAGTTCCCGGTAGTTGTGCCGGGAAGTAAAAAAAAGCAGATGAAAAAATATTGTGATTTTTTGCGTAATTTTGTCAGCATAATGACTTTTTACAAACATGTGAAAAATGTGACTTATATCGTAATCAAATATTAAAGAAAAAACACAACATTATCCTATACTTTTAATTTGTATTATTTATTGTGCTTTGTTTATATCTGCTTTGACGAAAGCACGGATTTGGTGAAATCGGTTGGCTAGTTTTAAATTAAATTGACTCCTAAGAAGTCAGAATGCTTCATTTAAAAAGATTGATCAAAACTGACTTTTGTAAACATATTCTCATGGATAGCAAAATATTAAACAAAACAAAAGATGCCATTCCGCACATCTCTGTATTCAAAGCAAGTCCCTGAATATATTCCGTATTCTTCGCGAAAGTCAGGC
Source organism: Limnephilus rhombicus (assembly GCA_929108145.2). NCBI lineage: Eukaryota > Metazoa > Arthropoda > Insecta > Trichoptera > Limnephilidae > Limnephilus > Limnephilus rhombicus. The sequence goes on from OV815285.1 coordinate 29,428,391, forward strand.
CGTTGTCTGATTGAACTCAGACCTTTCTCGGAAGCGGACCTTAAATGTGATCAATTATGCACATTTATGATAGCCGAGGGGTTCACACCTCGCTCAGGCATACATGGGGAGGGAACGAAGAAATGGCTTCCTACCCTTAAGTGTTACTGCATCACCTACAGACTGGAATTATAGCCTACCTCTCCCTGTCTTCATATTTCTTTCTTCGTCCAACCCGGACTTTTACTTCTTCAGGGGTATCCCAGGTTACGATCACTTGACGATATGACATTTCATAGATACGACCGTCATATGTTTGCTCCTCGTCTTCTCGGTACGACCGACTGTCCTAGAGCTAGAAGATACGTCCGAATATTCGTCCGTTCCCTGCGGCCTAATAATAAATAGCACCTACCTATGTTTGCGGCATGTTATAGAGTGGTAGATTCACTTCAAAATTCACCACACAGATTCGAAGCGTTGCCTGAAAGAGTTTTATCCATGTTTAGTTACCAGCTCAGATACTTTCAGTGTTCCTCTTACTCATCTCCTCCACTCCACACTTCCTTAAGCCCTACAACATAACCCATTAGAAGATACCATGGTCCTGCGTGCACCAGGCCGTTGGGAAACTTGTCCAGTGTATACATTGTAATATTAAAACTCTCAGGGTTAGGTTCGTGCACTCTTGACAAGATGAATGAATGTAATTGAAAGTCGGTTTTACATAGCATATTTATTACAATAAAGGGGTTCAATTTGTACAACAGGACATTACGATTTAAGACCTAAATGATAGCTTTTAGAACGGAAGATAGGTACTAGAAATGATACTAAACTGGAAGTTAATGGCTCGAATATCTACAGTTATAATTAGGAGACTACCTTGGTCCTCTTGAGGGATTGTGCGGTGGAAGGGGCCGGCTAAGCTCATGCCTGCCGGGCAGAGTCCTTAGCCGGAGACAGGAATCAGTCGCTGGACATCGCGGGCCAGCATTCAACCAGGGCGAAGATGGACATGCTGCTCCACTTCCAGGATCAGGGCTCCAGGATCACAGTCACTTAATATACCGATCTAAGGCCAATGCAACGCCATTGTCTCAGGTACACAAACGGGGTGCCCGCGAGGCTATCGCCTCGGGCGAGAACTAGGTACACGATGTTACTAGTATGAGCTAGGCGGAAGGAAAGAGAGCGAATTTAAGTGCGTTAGCCCTTTTATAGCTTTCTTTCTCCGGTATTGCTAAGCAATGGTCGCGCCATTACGATAATTTGCGAATCCATCGACAGGAACACTTGATTGTCAACCTGTGGGAGAGGCGACGCTTCTTTAACTGTTTTGTCGTATGTGCGAACATAACACTGCCTTCTCTGTCCAATATAATGTAAGAAGATTGTAAGGTCTATTCTGGCTTGACTTGGGCATTTACCAAAAATGTGGTATGTTGTAAACGCAGCATTATTGAATTTGCAGGACTGTTGAAGAGTGTTCCTTTAATTCTTTGAAGAAGTATCCATTCTAATTTGTGTCATCGTAAGTTTCCATTTAAGTTCTATTGAAAAATTGTTCCTTGTACCCTGAAGATATTTTCTCGTTTCTTGCAGACATTTCTGGATGTGCTGTAGGTTATAAGACATAGAGTTGTCATTATCACAACTAATTTAACACTCCCTACCTACTGAGCCAAGAACGAATTTATATACCTGTGAGCCAAGCTAAACAACCCTATTTCAAAAGAACTTGTACCTTTCCCTTTTCTCCTTTGCGATACAAAACACGCTACTCTCGCGATACAAAACACGCTGATCTTCCAAATTTTTTAACATAAACTGTTAAATTATTTGCTGTAGCAGCAAATCATCACCTTCTTCCTCGCAATAATTTAAAAAAAAACTTTGCTGAAATGAATCTTGGTACAGGATTCTATACATTATTCTTTTATCTTATCCATTCAATGGATATTTTAATGCGATTTTATTTTTTTCTGAACAACCGAGGTCAATTCCTTCGCATTTTACATAAATTTTTATGCCAATACCAATCGTTTGTCAGTTATATTCATTATGTAATGTTTAATAAAAATAATAAAAAAATTTAAAAAAAATTTAAAAAATTTATGCTGACTAAACGTCATGTAATCAATCGAAATTGATACATATTCGCATTTTACACCTTGTGTAGAGGACAATATAAGACATGAACCTCTTGAATATTTATACTTTTTATTTACATTTTTTTTTTATCTTTTTCGCCCATTAAATGGACATTTAATGCCGACTTAATGTCATGTAATCAATCGAAATTGATACATATTCGCATTTTACAACCTAAACTAAAGGGTTACAATACAATACATGCACCAATTAGAGTAGTATTTTTTAAATTTGCTGTGTTATTGTAACTTGCGATTTATTCCCTTTTACTTTATTGATGAATTTCTCTTAAGCCATCTTCAGTTCTGTTTTCATAGTTTACAATGGGTATAATTATGAGGTTATACGGATCCTATCATGTTTATAATATAATTATAAGGCATATATTAAATCCTGTAACGTAGGTATAATTCTAAGGCTATACTTTAAATCCTATCATTTTTATAGAGATCCAATCCCTTGTATGCATACACTATCATGTTAAAGAACAATGATCTTGCCTCACTAACCAATCCACAGGAAACTCCCTTTCCAATGATTGTGCTCGGCGTAAACAATAAGGTGACACACACCTTCCTCACGTCATGTTAAAAAACAATGACCCTGTCTTACTGACCAAATCAAATGAAAACGCCTTCGAACACATAGTAATCCTTTTCAATGATTGCGCTTGACAGACACATATATAAAACAAATAACCAAAAAAAACAGAACATCACTAGAAAATTAAGATCTATGATAGTTTTCAATATAATATATATTCTCTCTAAGTTGTTTAACTTCATCTTCAACCGAATACGCTTTAAATTCCAATAACACAGACTTTTTTTTACAACAACACCGATATACGGTGAATTACACGTTGACTTTCGTCGCTTAAATACCGAAGTATCCAATTCGCGTGTTTACATGTTATAACATTTCAATCTTACAAGCTAACAATTTATATACATTTCAATTTTTTTAAGCATAACTGAATTTGCTAACGAAACTTTAATTTTTTATTTTAAAATTTATTTTCTTTTTTTAAAAAAAAAAAAAATCTTGACTATGTTTTTAATTAAATTCAACTTTTTATTACCAAACTCAATTATTTCCATGAACTTTTATTAAGATTTGAACATTAATACCAATTAACTTTCTCTTCATTACAAAATTTCCATGAACTTTTAGATTTTAATACAAATCTCAATTTTTCGAACCTGTTTATGTTTTTCTCTTTCAAATACTCTAAACAACCAAAGTTTATTTTATCTCTCTGTATTCCCAATTAGGGTGGGTACATACCCGATTCAAAAACACCTACATGTTCCAACACTAACCCCAGGATAACTCCACAGGTTATACAGAAATTTATTATTAAACTTCAATCAATCAAAATACTAAAAAAAATTATTTTCCAAATCTAATATTTGTTAGTTAACTGAACGACTTTATTTGTTTGAAAGCAAATCAGAGAGATATAAACATTTAAATTAACAACAAAAAGATATATACAATTATATACATTTGAACGCTATATTATAATTGAATTTGCTAGCAAAAACTTCTTTTCTTTCTGTTTCTTAATTTTTTATTCCAAATTCCTTTTAATTAGTATTACTTTCTTATTAAAGATTATTTGACAGGAATTTTCAACTTATTCTCACAACTTGATATAATTTTTTTTGCTTCAATTTCAATATAATACAACATTAAGTCCAATTAATACTCCTTCTATTGTGACGTCACGGACCTTTTGACCTCACAATACATCTCAATGTAATATTCCCTTTTCAATATCTATGTTTTGTTTTCTTTACGTTGTTTCCTTACAATGTTAACTTTGTTTTATTTAAAATATGTAAATACATGTTTCTGTTCCTTTCTAACTTTGGGCGCCATGGTCTTTTTCTAGTTAGACCCAAACTAAGTATATATATTTCATTATTCGACTATTACTCAAAACTCACTTGGAAGTGTTAAAAAAAAATTTCGTATCTCTTCTTGTATTACAAATTTTCTCTTTTTTTTTTTTATTGCCCAAGATTACTCTCTTGGCAACCCCACTTGTCTTAATTCTAAGGAAGACTTTCCTATAATGTTTTGAAACTAGAAATGTATACGCTGGTACCCGTACCCGTATTACATTTCTTGAGCTCACTTAGAACTCAATATCTGCGCAAAGCATAATATAATTTCCGAACAACGATCCACGTTGTCTTTTTTGTAACACAAGTCAAGAAGAATAAAACTTTATTCATTAAAAATCCTTTTCATTTAAACTTAAGTAAGAAATGATTATCTTTTTTGTTTTAAATTCGTGTACTACTTTCTATTTTTTAAAATGGACACCAAAAAATCTCTACGAATGTCACCAATTAATCTTTACGGATGCTCGTGATTTATTCTTTCTTTATTTCGCTCTTGCTAAATTGTTTATCTATTTGACAAAATATTAAAAACATTTATTTTTATTACTTTTGTTTATCTAATATGTAAAACATATTCCATTTTGTGTTAAACAGCTTTTTTTTAACGAAGGCCTTTTTACTTCCGCATCGTTACAAGAGATTTAGTTTTATTTTTTAACTGAATTATTCAACATTTTATTTTTCAATACTAGCTCAGGACAATTGTTATAACTATGCAGAATCTCTCTACCTTTTTTCAAATTCAATTTATTTTTTACAATCTGACTTTATTTGAAAATTTATTTTCGTACTTATTTGTTCGACTTCTTGTTTACTTTTCGACGTATTGTATTATTTGTCACAACTTTTATTGAAAAAGAAATTTAAAGAGAGATATATTTTATAAACAACACCGAAAATTTATATACATAAATATTTACACAATATGGGTTACCTTTATTTACAATTATATACATAACATTTATAGTATAGTTTATTTATAATAATCTCATACAAAAATGGTTACCTTTATATACAATAATATACATAACATTTATAGTATAGTTTATTTATAATAATCTCATACAAAAATGGTTACCTTTATATACAAAATTTTTTGTTTTTCTTTCCTTCCCGCCTTTTTTAATAACAAACCACATTAGTCAAGTATTCCTACTTCCCTTTTTTTCAAACCAGGTATGATCTTTATTTTTTATTATTATACGAATGAGAAACGTATCATTTTAATTTAATTCTTTATTATTTTCTTATGAAAAATATTTATTTTAAACTTCCAAAACACAAAAAGAAAAAATATTTTCCTGACCGAATTCTGTTTATTTCGTAATAGCTTGTTCAATTGCACTCTCTCCTGTTTTTTCAACTAGATTTCAGTTAGCTACTCTGATCTCAGATTAAATCAACATTTTTAAATCTCAAATAATTAATATTAGAATCACTAAGAGAGCTAAAAAGAACTATACAAGAATTTAATTATTTTTCTACAAAAAAAATTTTTCAATACAAATTATACCTTTTCTGAATTTTTGCCGTTTTCTACAACGCTTTACATAGGTACCGTATTCTCTCATATACAAAATTTCTTTCCTAGCCGGGCCATCTGTTACTGCGTAGGTACTTATGTCTGCTGTTATGCATAACGCGCGTGCATTCGTTATTTCTCAAACTTTTCTCTACTTTCTATGTCTCATGAACGAATTTTAACTTTTAATTTGTAATTAATTAAAATTTTAACCTTTTCCTATTACTTTTTATTACTTCCGTTAAATTTAAATTCTCTAGTATTTATTTACTTTTCATTATTTAAAATCTTTCAACTATTCTGTTTTCAACTTTTTCCTCTTTTTAAAATAAAAATTCGTGGGAATACATATATATTTTCATATATGTGTTTTGCAATATTGTTCAACTTGTTTTGGGGTCTATTACGGCACTTGATTGATGTACAATCTCAGATTACTTTTCAATTAATTACACCCGGGCTTGTCTTATATATTGAATTGTGACAGTAAATTTCGCATCCGCCTTACTTACCATCACTATCTTTTTTCATGATATATAAGATTAGCCTTCAAAATGACAATGATTTTACAACTTGTGTATTTTCAACTACAATCCTCTTTGTGGTTTCTGATTTATTCCACCAAAAAAAACATTGCAATTAAAAAACCAGTTTGATTTGATTTTTTTTTTCTCTACCACATGATCTTACTAGTTGAAATCTGTTCTTAACTTTTTTTTTTTTTTCCACTATTATTTTATTTTTATAGGAAAATTAGTTTCTAAATAATAACGTCAAGCAATATTTTGGAAATATACATATGTTTATATATGTTTTTCTCTTTAACTTGTATTAGGGAGGGGTTTTTACGTTCGCAATCTTCCTTGTCCGGGCTAAGCGGTTTCTGAGATTAAAATCGTCTCCACAACAGAGTTTGGATTCCAGAGATATACGACTGCGCGAGCATACTTAATCACACAGAGGTTAAATTATGGGTCGCATCTGCCTTCCATAGTCTAATAGATCTCTATGTAAAAAAGTCGCTGTTAAAGGATCATGATTTTATATAACTTGCCGTAGGTATGCTTGTTAGACTGTATTTTTTTTTTTTTGGACTACATCTAAATTCCAAGATACGTTAGTCAGGTGATACCGTCAAGTTATTAACTTTTATCATATACACGATTTTATACAAGTCACTATTTTAATTTATTTCCAATTTTCACTCGAATTTGAAACCATATTATTCATGAACTGCATATTTTCTTTTTAAATCTCAATGTGTACTATCCTCTTAAGCATTTTCAATTCTCTAGATCTATTATTATCCAACAATACTAGACATGCTACCAGGAAAGAGTAAAAAAAAAAAAATTTATAAAATTTTCATTCCGTAATTAACTCAAGCATTTAAAACTATTTCACTTCCTTGATAATGTAAAAATTCATTTAACAATGTTTCGTTTTAATCTAATAAGAATTCAAAAATTATTCCCGACAAATTTTACCTCACACTTTAATATTCATTGGATTTTGTGTTCTGTGCACGCGACGCGCTTCGAAAAAATGCAAAACTTGGACTAGCCCGTAAGGTACCTATCACGAGGATCATGCGTGTTCCCTTCCGTGGGTATTACAAGAGAGGCCTCCTATTAATTTTAGTGCATATAAAACATTTCTCTTTCTAAACAGTTTAACATTTAATTTTTTGTTATTCTTTGTAATTTACAAGGATTATTATTATTCATTTCCTATTTATTTTGCTTTCAATTTATTATTACAGAATATAAATTATGTTTTTCTTATTTTTTCGTGCAATTCTTTTTAAAATAATTTAACGGCCGTTTCTAATGCATTGTTTGAAACAATATAATAATTTTTTTCATTTGAAATTTATTTTATTTTAAATCTTTTGTATTTCTTAATAAAATGTATTCATTTGTCTTTTATTTCTTTTTTTGTTTTTATTCCGTGGGCTCAATTCTTATGGACTTTATTATTTACGGTGACCAATCTATACAATTCTATTGCTACCGCTTGCACGCGTCTTCGTTCTGTTTCGACTTGCTGACCGTTTGCCAATTTGAATACCTACATGACGATTTCGTTTTTGGCGCGGGATAACTAAATTCACTTTCAACACTAGGAATTATATTTAGTTAATTACCTATTAATTAGTTTTGAAATAACAAGAAGAGTTATTAATATTTTCACAACGAAATATGCATTTTAAAATGTATTGAAATTTAAAACTTCTTTTATATTGTTTTCGCGGCAAATTTACGAGTTATTTCTTTCGTGCTTCTACCGAAATATTCTGACTTGGACGGGTCCAATTCAATTACGCCGCTGTATTTTGGAACTATTTTATTCAAATAACCGTATTTAATTATGTTGTAATAGAATTGTTCTCGTTAATTTTATCAAAATTACACAAATAACTGTTTTGAATTAGTATTTAACCCGATTTATGGTTTATTTGAATCAACATTTCAAATCAACAATGGACTCGCCCTAGAATCTGTACATTGTTCCCGCGTCAACTGAATAACTATATTTTGAATATGTTTGGCTTTATTTAAACGAACTTATTAAGACATTTTACATTTATCTTTTTAAAACACAATACAACCACAATTTTCTAGCATATTATAAAGAAATATATATTCATTTTTCAATAACATTATTCATTTCTTGTAAAGTGTTCAAGCGCCAGTGTAATGTACTGAGAGATGAGATGAGATTAACATACGGTGAGCGGCTCGAACGCCTTACTACGTACCTCTCACATCTCACATGGACTCGTCTCAGGGTTAGGTTCGTGCACTCTTGACAAGATGAATGAATGTAATTGAAAGTCGGTTTTACATAGCATATTTATTACAATAAAGGGGTTCAATTTGTACAACAGGACATTACGATTTAAGACCTAAATGATAGCTTTTAGAACGGAAGATAGGTACTAGAAATGATACTAAACTGGAAGTTAATGGCTCGAATATCTACAGTTATAATTAGGAGACTACCTTGGTCCTCTTGAGGGATTGTGCGGTGGAAGGGGCCGGCTAAGCTCATGCCTGCCGGGCAGAGTCCTTAGCCGGAGACAGGAATCAGTCGCTGGACATCGCGGGCCAGCATTCAACCAGGGCGAAGATGGACATGCTGCTCCACTTCCAGGATCAGGGCTCCAGGATCACAGTCACTTAATATACCGATCTAAGGCCAATGCAACGCCATTGTCTCAGGTACACAAACGGGGTGCCCGCGAGGCTATCGCCTCGGGCGAGAACTAGGTACACGATGTTACTAGTATGAGCTAGGCGGAAGGAAAGAGAGCGAATTTAAGTGCGTTAGCCCTTTTATAGCTTTCTTTCTCCGGTATTGCTAAGCAATGGTCGCGCCATTACGATAATTTGCGAATCCATCGACAGGAACACTTGATTGTCAACCTGTGGGAGAGGCGACGCTTCTTTAACTGTTTTGTCGTATGTGCGAACATAACAACATTTAAAAAAGAGGCATTTACGGTTTTAGTCACGTTTATTAATATTACCTACGCACATTTTTTCATTACTATGAGTAAATGCAAGATATATGTACGAATGAAAATAACAATATCTATTATTTAGACGGCGTATTACGATACGACATCTTTTTGATGGAACATTTTATAGTCGTATCTTGGGTTACTCCTGTACCGTCGTCTTCATTCTTTTCCTTTCTCTTCCCTTTATGAAGTTAATCTTCACCCTGTAAGGTCACCATATTTTTTTCTTATCTTTTGGACTATTTCTTTACTCGATATCCTTTTTCCCGAATCGGATATGGCCTTTGATTTTATATACGATGGTCTTAAAACAAGGGATATAGATACTGCTGCCTTACTTGCGATTGTTTTTCCAAGGATGCTTTCGTTCCTACTCTAAAAAACTGAGGAGCATTTTAGAAATAGGTTTTTATTTAATACTACCTTTACTGGCTGACTTTTCTCAGTACTTAGTTTAAAATAGACGGCGTTCTGTCTTAATGTTCTGACAGTTTTATGAATAGTATGTGAATCATTACTAAAATTTTGTAGCTAGCAGTAGTTGCAAGCTAGTTCTGTGAAATCCAGATAAACTAAGACGTCCAATTTTGTTACATCAGAGTTCACAGTTGGTGGGTTTTTGGAGCTTCCCGTGAAATGATTGCAGATTAATACATCGATCGTACAGTTGATTAGTCAGACATCTCCGAAAAATCATTTTTTTAATATTTTTTATTTGAGTTGAGTATGCAGCTGTAGTAAAACCCCGTCAAAGGCCATAAAAACCCGGAAATTTCCTAACAAAACACCAGTTTTTTGAATTGAATGTTTTGTGGGTTAATTTTGAACTATCGTATATTTTATTGACCGAAACATATTCCTAGAACAATAAACTATGTACCAAAACAACAATACTTGCGTTAATTACGTAAATTGATAGGTTTTACGATGTTTTCGTCAAGTAACACGCATCGACTTTGACAGAAAGAATCGTGGAAAATTTTACATTTTGATGCCACATAAAATCGTTTAAAAATATTCTGGGGTTGCCAGGGGAATGAAATTTTTGCCTACAACATGGGTAAATGTTGGCGCAAGCGATTCTGACCTTGTCTTTTATACAAATTCTGTACAAAGAAGGGTCAAAATCGCAGACACACATATTTTTTTCGAAATGCTTTTTGCGCGCATGCACACAAACCGCGCGCCTCCGCGCGTCTCCAGCAAATAAGGGGTTTATACCCTCTATCTGGTACATTTCTCAGACTACTCATAAACATCATGAACCAAATCAATTATAATGCAGAACTACTTGTATTGAAATAAAAAAAAAATGTTTTCTTGGTCACTAATAGGATATTTAGAATTGTCATACTAATGTACCAGAAGGCCTTCCGTCGTTATTTTATAGCGTTTGTAATGTGTAAAACACGTGTAAATAATATTTGATTTATGGCGAGCATTCCAAAACAACTTTCCTCACTATCTCAAAACTTAGTATTTGTAAGTGTCTGACTAATCAACTGGACTCATCGACGAAGTCGGAATATAATACCCTTGTTAGACGCCAAAGATATTGTAATATAAGAGATGTGCTATCCGCAGTTTTTACTGAGTGGGTCTGCGCTTCCGGGTGTCGCCGATATTGTTTACCAATTAAATAATAAACTAAATGAACGAATAAATAACGAATAAACTAAACGAACGTTAAACTAAATGACCGAATTCTTTCCGTATTTATATTATGTTGTTAACCAATACTAATGCACACCTTCAAAAAATCAACGAAATGAACAAATATTCTTTTCGTATGCATCCTTCTCCGATTAGGTTATAATCAGGGGCGTGCACTCCATATAGGCACATAAGCACTGCCTATCCTACCGTAATTGTAAAACATAAGCATGTAAATAATATTATAATTTTTTATAATATTAAATTATTGCTAAAAATAAATACACTTTCAAAAATAATCGCGAAAAAGCTGAGCAACCTAAACTACGCGAGCGCCTCATCAAACGGCATACTACAAACATGGCATAAACTGTAACTAGGAACTACACGACGACGACCTCCGTAGTCCAGTGGGTAAGACTCTTGACTCATAATCCGAAGGTCGCGGGTTCGAACCCGGCATGCGCAAAATTTTATTTGATTAATTTGTGTTATTTCACAATTAATTCATTTAAAATAATATATAGTATATTTGCGGCATGTTCCAGAGTGGAAGATACTATCAGTATCGCCCTGGTGTAAGACCACCATTCAGAATTGAAACGTTGCTTGAAAATGGCTTTAGCCGTGTTTGGTGACCAGATCTAAATAGCCAGGTACTTCCCAACCTTCCTCTTCCCCACCTCCTTCCCTTCCCCACTACCTTCATCCTCACAACATACCCCAATTGGGCATACTAAAAACTCACTGGCTCCAGACGGGAGCAGTTGAGATTCTTGTGCGGTATTCACTGTAAAAAAATAAAAAAAAAACACGCGCGCCCTCCGACTGCCTCACTAAAATGCGGCCGGAATTATTTCTGCTTGGAGCTACATAACTTCGTACAAGATATTATAATATCGATGTTCGAAATGCACAGAGCTTAGAGTAGAACTGCCATTTTGAATATGCTTCTATGAGGTTTTTTGTTAGTATTAGGCTGTGTTTTCTGGAACAAAATTAGCAAATGGCAATCAGTGACGACAGTGACATCTGATGTTACCTATTTCTATCAACTTGTTGTCTTACCAACAGCAAGCACACTTAGCGAAAACTTGTGCGAAGGGAGTTATGTGTAGTAAGTTATTCATTTATTTATTTGAATCAATTCGGCGGTTTTCCTACTGCCTACCCTGATCAAAAACTCTGTGCACGCCATTGGTTTTAGTCCGCCAACAGTCGCGCGGACATCATAGCGTAATATATCTCTTTTGTCTTTCAATATCTTTGCCAGACGCAAAGATATTGAAGGTAATTTTCTCACAAATAATGCAACGAATATAATCACGCTACCGACATGCTGAGAAAATACATAAATATATAAGTTTCTACTCTAAATGAAGGTATTGAATTTGTCATATATGTGTAGGTACCCTTTACTAACAGAATTGATTTTTATCGACTTGCTTTTTTTGGTAAAAAACTTTTTCAAAATGTTTTCTAACTTTGAAAATAAATTTCGATAATATAAGTTTAACGAGTATTTTTTTATAATATTTTAAAATAAGACGTTCACAAAGTTTTGTAATATAATGTATAGGATGGAAAATGTAACAAACGGTAAGCATTTACACTCAAGTTGGGATAAAGAGGCCGTAAACAACAACAGTCGAGACATTTCAGTCAGAAAGGAGATATTCCCCACGCTCGGAGTTCCGCCAGTCGAGAGCTTACGTCAGGGCTTCTCAACAAGGTTCCCTCCCAATCTACTGGATCTGAACATTTCCTCCGTTACACCGTTGCAGACTGATTGCCAATGACTAACGCTATCTGAAAATAAATACGTTTTCACGTAGGTACTCTCCCCAAGTGAGGGAACCTCACTCGCTTCATTCATACATAATTTACAATATTATAATATACATAACACAACAACTGTAAAAAAAGAAAAAAAAAACTGTTTGTAATAGGTACTCCGCTGCAGATCTTATGTATATTGTAATATTGGAAATTATATTAGTGTAATATTTCTTTTCTTGAATCAACTCAAAACTCTGCAATTTGTTAATCTTTAATTGAATACGGTATTATAGCCTGGGGAGGAGCAAACACCATATAACGCCATTGAATCGATCTTTAAAGCTCAGAAACTATAAAGATTATTCTAAAAGCACTGAATAAAACAAGCAGTTCGCATGGATTCTTTAGGAGAATTTGTGATCTAGATATTAGGTAACTTTATGCCAAAAACATACTAGCATATCTCTTCAAATACAGAAATGTTTTTGGAAATGTCCAAATTACTCGTATTACTAGAACCAAATAGAATAATCTTTGGGTTTGATTTAAGATTTTCACGGCCAAAGTATTTTCTTTATTTATTTTTGGGGTGTTTAGCCTAAGAAGGAGGTAAAGCAACACGGCACAACAGCCCAAAAATAAATAACGAAAAAAATGCATAATCTTTACTTATCCATTTCACTGAAACAACTTTGGGCCAAAGAAATTTTAGATACTTTTCAACAAAGCTATACATTTCTTATTAATTTATTTGTTTTTGTGAATTGTTATTTTTATTTGCTCACTAAATCTCTCGGAACCATTGGAATAGTCGCTCAATTTTTTGGGAAATAAAGTGAGGTTAAAGGGTGTAGGGAGGGGAAGGAGACAAGGAGAGAGTTCCTGGCTATTCAAATCTGGTCACTTCATCATGCCAAATCGAATCGGTCGTTGAAGTCGCCGAATTTCAAACTCGTGACATTTGGTTCCGATCAAAGGAGCTCACTGCTCTAAAACAGAAATCGTCAAATAATAATTAAGTTGGCGTGATCTTTTAATGTGCTCCTTGCCATAGAACCTTTGAGAGTCGCAGGTTTACTCCACCCGTACAACTGGCAAAGATTTTCGAAAGCCTTAATGTCGAAGTTCACGTCAATAATGAAGGCTATGTTTGCATATCTGAACTTAATAAAGTAATGGAAAAGTTTCCCCGCCAGCAAAGTGCCAAACCTGATCACATCGGACCGCCGGATCCTTGGGGAAACTTCCCAATATAATAAATCATGATCCAGAAAGCTTAAATTTTATAGTACCATTCGGGGAAATAGCAACTTTACCCTTCATTGTATTTCAATGTGCTTTACGTACCTATTACTCCTATAGAGAAAAATAGACATATTTGTGCATAATTTCAAATGTAGTTTTTTCCCCATTAAAAGTTGTTGTTTTTCCAATCAGAATAATGATGGAAATTATGTGCATTAGAATAATTTGACGTCAAGGTCACAAATTTGTATCCATAAGGTTCGAATCTCTATGTCTGGTTATATTTTAAACTCTTAATTTTGATATGATTTAGATTTTTACGGCCAAAAGAATTATCGTTATTTATTTTTGGTGTGTTATAACATGTTGCAATCATCTGCCCTGATGGTGGACATTGTAACGCTGTCCAAAACGTTGGCTAAAGAAGGAGGTAGTGCAACACGGCATAACACCCAAAAAACTTAAAAGTATGTAAATTTGCACCACGTTCCAGAGTGGAAGATAAATATCTCTCAGCACCGTCCTTTTGAGAGATCAATAATCGAAATAATTACTTTGCTTTATGTGACTTTAGCATATGTATTTAGCGACTAGATCTCAAGAGCCACGTACCTTCCAAACCTTGCTTTTCCCCTTCACTATATCTTCCCCGCTTTTTTCAACTTCTTAAAAAATCTCTGTCATAGATTCTGAAAATGGCAATGTGCAAACATTTTAATTATAATATCAGACATGTCTTAGTTTCAGTTGAAATGATTACTAAAATAGCTCAGTATCTGATGTGAACTTTGATTGTAGAATCAAAAACAATTTCGCTTCTATACTCGTCCAACTCTTTTCCAACAATCCATTCATACATTCCGCTCCATTGAAATTAATATCGCTAAGTGCTCCCACGCGAATCGAGCTTTCAAATACACATTTGAAAGAAAGGCGGCGCAGACAGCGACGGCAGACGTCGGGTGGGGATACCTGGGAAAGTTTCCCGTAAGATTTACTGCGGCCCGGGTTAAATTGATAACACATGTAGGATGTAGGATGTGCGGGCACCCCTAAGATGGGGTGGCTGGTAGATGTGTGCTGTGTGCTGCTGGGGAATTTGGTGACTGGTTTCCAAGGCGACGGGGAATTAGAGCAGGGCCGAAGGAGGGCAATAATAAAGACAATTATTAACATTTTTAAATCTGCAGTTTTAGATCTGCATCCGTATTCTAAAACTGTAATATTATATAAGAACTTCCTTTTCCTCCTAGCGCTAATAACTTATAAAATGTGTAAAATAAAAAATTCATGTTTAAAATACAGGCACTAGTTTTAAGTCAGCGGTCATTATTATTAGTCGTAAGTCAGTAGCTATAATTATAAATTTTAGCTGAAAGCCAGTTATATTAACTCTATTATATATTTATTTGTATAGCGCCCATGATAAAAAGCAAAATATTATTATTATTGGTAAGGTTTGAGGATGGTAGAAGAATGCTTAGGAATATGGAACGTAGTTCTGTGAATCATTCGAATTCAAGATCATCTATAAAGCGTTCTCATTGCCGCACGTACTTCTACGATTTTCTCAAGAATATTAATAAATTACCTACATTATTCAGTTTAGACTGTGCCAAGTCTATTACACCGAGAATTTACTAGTTAACACAATTTTCAATTATTTATTGCGTTCAATTACGAGTACTATTCTCGTAAAAGCAAATATCGGAATAGATAATTCAAATTATAATCTTAATCGCTTTTCAAAAATTATAATTTCTGTCGATTTCAATTCTGACATAAACTTTTTTACTAATTTTTAACAATTCGGGTCCAATTTACATTCACTGATTAATAATTGCATATTTTTACTTGATTCTCGACTATATTAACTTTGCACTATTCAAACAAATGCTTTTGTTGAAGAAGAAGATAACAATAACAATCTTAACGAAAATATGAAAGAGAATAAGACACAGCAAAGATAATGATCGCAACTGGGACTCGAACCCAGAACCTCTCGTCTAACCGGGACGTGACTATAATATGGAAAAAAAATAGTTGAAGATAATATTATTAATTCTAAAATTTGACGTATAAGATTGACTAATATGACGGTTTGACAGTAGGTCAAGATTGGAAGATGCTCCTAGGAACTAGCATCATTGATCCCTTCGGCACCGGTGCATAGTCGGGAAACACGCTAAACGCGTGCCCAACATTTGTACACGGTTGACATTTGTCACATGAGAACGGGTCGTTTATTCGACTCGTTCTAGTGTTGAGCAGCTCGGCTGTAGAATTATTTGCCGGCCTCTGTGTTTCCTCCTTCCTACAACATGACCAAGATTCCTACAACAACCTACAACATCTTCAAGACCAATATTCATTCCTTCCTCTCCTCAAAAAGACCTCCACACAGCATCCTAGATGACGTAGGCCCGCCTCCTGTGTGGAGTTAATATTAAAAAAAATGTACGTTGCAATGGCGGAATTGGTAAACGCGCACGTCCCGGTTAGACAAGAGATTACGGGTTCGAGTCCCAGTTGCGAACATTATCATTTTCTGTTTTTCTGTATCTTGTTCTCTTTCATATTTTCGTTTACATTATTATTCTTATCGTCTTCTTCAATGATATATTATTTTGATGGGAATAACATTTAAAAGTTATAAAAAGTTTTTCTTATAAAAATTAAACGCTTTTATTTTTATTTGAAGAAAAATGTCCAAAAGACCACAACGCCCAATTTTTCTTATCTCTTTTTAACGTCTGTTGGATACGTCCTGATCCATTCTGTAGGTAAGCATATATAACTTTTTATAGAAAAGACCAAATTCAACCCTGTCTTATTTATAGCTGCACCCATTGAAAAATACGAACAACCGTAATCGCATATCGCGCACAAGATGTGGCGAAGTTATGGAGAAATGGGGGAAGAAAGAGAAGAAAAGAAGAAGTGAAAGAAGTGAAGAAGTCAAAGAAATGGAAGATGGCGAGCAGGTGGGATTAAAAGAAATAAGAGTGAATTAAACTTGTGTACAACCTGGAACTGATGTGGTGGGTGTCTACTATTATTAAGGATGAGAATGCTGGTTGGTGTGGGAACTCCTGATTCATATTATATCTCTGTTGGCTGATGGTTTATTACCGACGTTTCCGACAGGGAAATTAATTTACCTCGTAAATTTGATAGTTATTCCTCTAATGTTAGATCGATTTGCCACTAATTTTAAAACTTAGTTTCACAACATATTATTACATATATATGAAAATTGGTAACATTACTAATGTGTTGTTTGAAAGTTAATAAGTTATTTCTCTAAAATACGTATTCCAGATGACCTATGTAAGGATATTTTAACATATAACATTGTGATTATTTATAATAGAACATGGTAGTTACATGGAATTTGAACCAAAAGTTTTCGTATTCGCATTTATGATATCTATTTCCATTTTCTGCTAAAAAAATCCAGGACACAAACCGTTACAAACATCTGTTCATAAAGAAAATTCCTAGAAATAATGTATAAAAACCGCTTCATTTTAAAGCGCGTGGCTTTACAAAATTCAGGAACACATGAAAATATTTCTCTGTAAAAAAAACGGTTGCAGGTATTCCCATAAAGAAATTTAGGTTTTTTTGAAAAATGCTTTTCGTAGAAAGACGTAACGTTTTTTTCAATGTCATGTGTTCCTACCTTTCTAACATATTCTCTTTCACATATCCTTTCTATTCTCCACTATATTCAACCTTACAGAATTCTCCAATTAGGGTTACCATAGTACCATTGGCTCCCGATAGTGGGAAAAGTTTTTTTTCTTTCATTAATTTAACTCAGGGCCTATGTAATCTTCTATGTGGAAAGTCTTCTCGAAGAGAGGTTGGAGTGCACACGGGCCTTGAAGTAACCCTTTTTTGAAAGAAGGTGTAAATACAGAGGCAAGCAAATCATTCCACAGCCGAGCTGTGAACCTAAGAACGAGTCGTAGAAACAACTCGTTCTCATGTGACTAAAATGTCAACCGTGTTGATACCTACTAATGTTGAGCTGGTGAGGTATCAATTTGAAAAATCCTTAATGTAAATATTCATATCCGTCTACTCACAATTAAAAATTTACAAATTTAAATTAAAATCTGTCCACATTTTATGAAAATATTTTTCCTCGCATGGGTTTACGTTTTCCTTAATTTTTTAAAACATAACCTAACCGTGTTCTCTTAGCTTTTGCCGAACTGTTGGATTTAAGAACGAATCGTGGAAACAACCCGTTCTCATGTGACAAAAATGTAGGTACAAATGTTTGACTTGTACGGTATTAAGTTTAAAAAACCCAACAATGTAAATATTCATCTTCGTCTTCTCAGAATGATTAAAATTGCATATAAAAAGGAAAGTCTGTCCACTTCCCATGAAAATAATTTTTCCGTCAAATGTGTTCATGCCTTCCTTAACATTTTTAAACACAACCTAAGCATGTTCCCTCTTGCTTGCAAATTTATTAACGGAACTTAAAATTCAACGCAGATTTTATAAGAGAATTATTCATTCCACCATATTCATTACATCAAGCAAACAGATGGGGGGTATTAAAACTCACTTAGCCTTTGAAAAATTAACGTTTTTCGTTCTTACGTTCTACAAATTCTACATGAAATTCTTGCTTGAATAACAAATAAGAACCATCTCGATCACGTCAGCCTTCAAATAAATTTCCTTGTGTCGCGTCGGGGGTTAAAAAATGCACTTGTAGAAAAGTCAACAGATGTCGCACATTAAAAAAAATGCTCATTAAAAAAAAGTCAACAGATGTCGCACATTAAAAATAAATTTATCCAAGACACTATGCAGAATAGCATTTAGTTCGAGGAGAATCTTACAATCATATTAAAGATAGCAGCCAATAAAATACTCGTTAAGAAAATTAAGATTTAGATTTAAGTCGAAGTATAATACAGTTAAATATGACCGTAGAGGATAGCGTCCCATTAGCTCAGCGCCCCGGCAAGGCTAAGGATCCTGGATTCAATTCCTGGATGCGATCGAAAAATTTTCTGATTTTTTTGTTTACATTTTCGATTGAGAGTTGCTAATATTGTCTTCGGTGATTAAATATTACAATTTGAAGTTTTACTCATAAAAATAAAGTTTAAATAATTTTTCGTGTACCTATTTTATCAAATAAATATATTTTTAACTGCCGCAATGAACCCTAAATATTGGAAATTAATGTTAATTTTCATATAACTTTGTTCGTGGTTATTTTGATGACCTCAAAAATTAAACACGGTGGGGTGGTTTTATTACGTTCTGGTTTCCGCTTTAATTTCCGGTTAAATAAATTGTTTTAAATGTAATTCAAATCGTACGAATTAAATAGATCTGTTCTAAAATATGTGCCCAAAGTCCACTTTGGAATATAACACTTTATTATTGCCAAAATTTATCAAAGTTTATGTAAAATTTATAGCAAAAAGTATTAAAAAAAAGCTTAAAAATGCGGTGGCTTTTTTGCGGTAATTTTCACTTTTTTATGTGAATACCGCACAAGAATCTCAACTGCTCTTAACTGTATGGTATGGTACCAGTGGGACCGTGGCATCCCGAATTATGGTACGTTGTAAGGCTGAAGATAGTGGGGATGGAAACTAGATGAGGAAGAGTAAAGTGGGGGAAGTACCTGTTTCTGGTGACCTGGAGTACCTGGATCTGGTCTAAGATCTGATCACTAAACACGTCTAAAGCCATTTCAAGCAAAATTTCCATTCTCAATGGTGATTTTTCATCAGAGCTACACCGAGAGTATTTTCAACTGATACAGATATATGGTATAAATATACAATTTTATTTGAATTATTTGTGAAACAACACTAGTTAATTAAACTAAATTTACTTGCGCATTCTGAAATAACCCGCGACCTTCGGATTCGTATTCGAGAGTACGCGACCACGGGGGCATCAAAATTTATTAGTCTAATAATTTTTTTAGCACGTTTTTCTTTTGATCGCCTAAAAAAAACTTTAATATTTTGGTTTTACTTCGTTTTCCCGAATTTTTAAAAATGCGAAAAAAAAAAACGTCATCTTACTAATATTATAAACGCGAAAGCTTGTATGGATGTTCACGCAAAAACTACTGAATGGATTTTAATTAAACTTTACAATAATACAGCTCATACATCAGAATGACATATAGGCTATATATAATGGTAAGCTCTGGCGTTATGAGTAAAAATAAAAATGTTTGTATTTCATATATTTTAGCGGCAGGGAGGAAAGGCAGGGGTGAGGGGAACGGGGGAGGTGGGGTTCGCGGAGAGGGAAGAGATAAGGGTAGGGGAAGGCGGGGAAGGAGGAAGGAAACGGGGACGCACGGGAAAGGACATGCAGGGAGAATCAATTTATTTCTTTGAATGGCATTACAACGCATGCTGGGGACCAGCTAGAATGAAATAAATTTAAAAAACAGTTAAACTACAAAGTTATTTTCTGTAGATTGGTTTTCTGGAGGTCTTGTCGTTCTTGTCTCAAGGATGTAGTGAAAAAATTACAATGCCAACAAATTTCATATGGGATAAATTATATTATTTTTTTGTGATTTTATTCTATCAAGGTAAAATGAAAAATTCTATTTCAAATTTAAATGTTCAATAGAAAGTTGAAAACATTTTTTCACCACGTAATTCGAAATTCAAAATTTGAAACTCGACATATTCACATTCGGCGTTATTCACAAAGCCGGGTCATTAGGTAAGCCTAGTAATGTTAAATTCAGGAGTTTTGGTACTCTGGTGATGCGGGCGCGTTATAACTATCCATTCCAGTCGTTCAGATGTACCGCGGCCCGCAGCAGCTATGACGTTAGAATGTGCTCTCAAATAATGGATAGCACGGGAGGGCTGTTATTCGGGTCGATCGGAGCTTATCTTGGGCATTAGCGGACGGTTCGGTTCCGGCGCGGTAGTTTGTAGGCGGAACGTCATTCTGGTATAGTCCGATCATTATTTCTAGATGAGCGTAATAACTAATTACTAATTAACAATATCTTCACAAAGCACCCTCTTTAGAGTGAATTGCCTATTTCAAAAAAAAAACCTTAATAACCTAGAATAAATAGTGAATATTTTTAGCGCTGTTTACTGATTCAATCACTCTAAGTGCGCTTTCATTGGTTATTTTAGACAACATTTCCTGAAAAATCAAGCAAAAATATTTTTAACTGAAATAAAACAAATATTTTGTTGACTTACAATAACTGACAGTTTGAAAATGGCTTATAAGCTGAAACAGATGTATCAAAAATAAATACTAAAATAAATGCAGAACTTTATGTTAACATTGTTAAATTAAATTTAAAAAAAAAATAAATTGGGTTCTACGATTTAAACACAAAAACAATTAATAACTTTGTTTGTAATCACGATTTATCAATTTATTTTTTTAATACCGACCGGTTTCGCTTAACACAATTATCTTCAGGGTATAAAATTAAACTGATCTTCTTCTACGCGAAACCGGTTGCCATAAAAAAAATAATATATCGTGGTTTCCAAAAAGTGTTTTTTTTTCAGATAATATGTCAAACCACAATGTGACTGCTTTCTACCAAAATATAATTTATAATCGACTGCAGAAAAGCTAACTGACATTTTTTTTCACTTTTGCGTTGATCTGTAAACCTCGAGTGTACAGATCATCGCAGTTTCTTTTTACAAGTGAATTTGCATTAAAAAGTGAAAATCGAAAAAATGTTGGTTACGTCAATTATCCTTTTCATATAATTATATTATAACATTGTACAGATATGTTCATTTCTACTTTGTTATTATTGATAATCTCCCGTGTACCTATAATATCATGTACTCACTTCAATGTAAAAGTCATGCTATGGCGTTTAAATAAATAAATAATGTTTGAACGTGGCACTGGTTGGTGAAAAAATCATTTATATATACCCAATTCTGCTTAAAAAATTAGTGTAAGTGGTTTCGAATCATCAGCGCCATGGCGTTTCCCAGTGTGTTATTTGACCTCTTCCACAAATTTTCTCCTATACACCCATCCCTTTGTCAGTTTGTCTCAGGTTTGCTTTCCCCGGGGCACTAACAGGATCAAGCTTTTTACTGTCAAGTGCAATATTTCCATGCAACTCGACCACGCCAGTCTCTAGGCCTTGCATAACCTTACATTAATTTTAAGTGCTTACACGCATGAATTTCATTTTCAAACACACGTTCCTAATTTTTGGGTTATTCAGGTATGTTGGGTTCAAAGACTGAAAAATATCAAGCAACACAACCCACAAACATTGGTTCATCTTATCTTATTTTCATTATTTGGGGTGATCAATTCTAAAGTGGTTCAGTTCAAATATATAGTTTTTTAAAATTATTATTGATATCTAGTTTCAAACCTGCCAAACTGACTTTGTAACAATTCACCATTTTAGCATGTCAAATGTCAAATGTTCAGTGCGTAGATACGTCTTCACCATATAACTCTAGACAAAATATATGTGGCTACGCCCATTTTGCCCCAATGTTTCAATCATGCTTCAACAAACAGAGGAGACGGAAAACAAAAATGTTTATAGTAACGTTCAAGCAAATGTGTAAGCAAATTATCATGTCAAAGGTCGCAAAAGACCTGGTTTCATATAAACACACCTCTACAATCGTTACTGTTTCTTCCACTACACATTATGTCACACACAAGTCAAGTTATATCACCAAAGAGGTAGACAGATAAATCTAGACACCAAGAATTCCATTAAATTAGGTTACATTAATAAAAATCATGACATTTGCCTCACAATTCAAATCGCCAAAAACAAATTTCACATTAATAAATCACAAAATAGTTGCCGTCTTTAAAAAATATCAAACATATACAAATTTGAAACTAGCTTCAAAGAGCACGAACAATTTTTAATCAAATCCAATATTAGCTCATTAGGTATATTCTGTTCTTATAATGTACCTAAAAGCCCAAACCAAAAAAAGAAAGAAAGGAATGAATGAGAACTCTCAACCTTCGCCTTCCTTATCTACTTCCCTTTCCATTTACTTTAGTCTCATAACATATTCTCCCAATAATTAGAAATGCCGTCGTCCCAGTGAAATTTGGGAGAAATTGACGGTCTTAACAGGAACAAAGAGATATATCAAGAATATTAGCGTTTTAATTGTTTTTACAGCAGCTCTCGA
Organism: Limnephilus rhombicus; assembly: GCA_929108145.2. Taxonomy (NCBI): domain Eukaryota; kingdom Metazoa; phylum Arthropoda; class Insecta; order Trichoptera; family Limnephilidae; genus Limnephilus; species Limnephilus rhombicus. The sequence goes on from OV815285.1 coordinate 29,451,356, forward strand.
AAACTTGCGTTTTCTGCAGGGGCCAACATTAAATGGTTGGACTATAGTAAATACGAAAATAGGATACTTGGACGCGGATATTGAGCATTGGTAGAGGGATGTTTCAGTAAGGCACCGCGGCTAATTGGAATCGCTCATTTGGACATTGAACAATGAAGCCGATATTATTAACTCGACGAGTTAACCTTTGGTATGTAAATTAATTCATACACATTGTTCATTTGCGATATTGTCAGTATATCCAACTTGTTGTAAAGCAATATTGGGATTATCAAAAAGGCACAATATTAACTGCAAGTTATTCTACTAACCATCAGGCTACTGAGATAACAAGACAACCCTTACACCCGCTTATTGTTGAAACGACTTCATTTTAACTGGTGATTTCTTTGACTCGTTCTTATTTAAAATGATACATTGTCATGTGGAACGAGCCACAGACTTGTATCTGATTACCCGGATTAACCTATCCATTCCTAAAATCCATTACTTAACCGGGTGGTGATATAATTCGCGTGGTCTCACAGATGTAATATACACTATGCACGTAGGGAATTGTCACATAAAAACAAAATGAAATAAGAAACAACCACAATTAACCAATAACTATTTTACGGTCGTTCCGAAACCGGTCGGCTTTAAAAAAAGTAACGTTGTTTCATTTATTAATAACTAATTTCAAATTAATAAAATTCTTAGTTAAAAGAGATCCTGGGTTCGAGTCCCAGATGTGTCAATATCTTTTTCTGATTTTTCTGTTTTCAGATTTTCGATTGAGTTTCGCTTATATTGTCTTCATTTAATTAAAAATTCTTAGTTTTTACCACTTTTATTGTTTACAAAACCAACATGTTTCGTGAGCAACGCTCACTTCTTCAGGGTTTTTTTTATCATTTGTCGATAACTTGTTATTTTTCATGTTCATTAACTTTTTTTAAATTTTGTTTTGTTCATTAACTTTTCTTATGTTTGATCGATTTTCACATTTAACTTACTATTTAAACGTATATAGAATTAATATATTTTTAATATATTTTATTATATAATAAATTCTCCATTTTATTTTTCATGGATTACATCCAAAACTGTTGACATCTTTAACAGTAGCCTTGAACCAAAATTTTTAATATATTTTATTATATAATAAATTTATTACTATTCAAAAAAATAATGGAATCTTATACGAACCACTTCAGAAATTACATCTAAAACAAAACACAAAAAAAAATCGATATATCGATGTATCGATATTTATTAAAATATCAATACCGACGTCGATATATCGAGGAAAAAATTTGTATCATACTCCACGTACGAAAACGGTTTTGCGTAATAAAAAAATCTCGTGTCACGGTGTTTGTGGTCGCACTCCTCCAAAACTCCTCCAAGTATTTATAATTTTTCAATAATGTCTAACCAACATTAATATGTAAAAAAACTGAATAAAAAACCATGAAGAAGTGAGCGTTGCTCACGAAACATATTGGTTTTGTAAACAATAAAAGTGGTAAAAACTAGGTATTTTATTAATTTGAATCAAAATGGTGCCACAAAATAAGTTTGCTGTGTTAGAAGAAATAACTATTTTATTTAATACACTTTTTTAAAAGTGTAAATATTTTTCCTAAGGGCTTAGGTCATCTTAGAGGATGCTCAATAGACAGTCTTTTTAAGTAAAGGAAGGTGAGGAAGTTCTGGGAAGAAAAAAGTATGAGGGGTAGGTAAGAATCTAGGGGTCAGTGTATCCAGGAGTGACGGACGTATGAATCCATTCCTCCATCGGTGCAAGGCGATGGGTAAAGGGGGACCGGTTGGAGAGGTCAAAGAGTCTCCTCAAACCGGCCTCTCCCGAACTGACCCTCCACGCAGCTAGTAGGCAGACGCATCCGACGCCAAGGCTAGGACACCCCTCACCAGATGAACCCGAGCACCCCTGCTTACCTGTTATAAAACGAAATCGCTTCTAGAACTTGACAAATGTTTTCATATCTAGTTTCAATTACTAATTAATTCAATTACTAATTACTTTCTCGGTTTATTAGACAAGAATATTTTTCATGGTGCTCAACACTTATAAAACCTTGTCCCAACCTATATAAAACCCACATTTTTATAAAATGTAACAAATTCAAAACGCTGCCCCCGATTAAGTTCCGCGTCCAGACAACGAGAAACAATTTGCACATGCGCAAGTATTGTGAAAGATAATGAAATTCATCCTAAGGTAACAATGATGCCAGGGCTAAGAGATTATGAGAACCCTTTGGAAATTTGTAAAGCCATAAATATGGTGGTTGTTGGGCAAAGCTAGTGAGGGTCTGCCAGGACACCTGTTCCGAGGGATAAATCTGCTCCAACGGGGTATTTGCCAGGTTGAAATATGTCTTACCCTAATTTTATGCGAGGTAAGGATTTTATGAATAAAATTAGCAAGGGCGTGTTGCAAATAATAACAACAAAAAATATTGTTATTTTTTCAGCCAAGTCAATATTTTTCTTCTCAAGTTTGTAGAATAATACGATATGTTGCGAAATTATTTTCCTTTTTCGAACTACATCCAGTCATATCCATCTAAACAAAATATTTTAGTTAGTCTTTTCTTCTTGTTTTTGTTTGTTAGTTTTTAGTTAATTCAACAGAAACGTCCTAAGTACGGTTATTTGTGTTATAGAAAAATAAACGACCTTAACTAAAAAACAAAAAAAATATCTGTTTAACATTACATTCTCTTGTCTGAGGTCTAAAATAATCTTCACCCGAGTCTCAGCACCCGTATTTTCGTCTTATTTTTTTAAAAATACATTTTGTTGTTTAAATTGTTACTTCAACCCAGAAAAAAATTATCATTTTGTAACAAATCGACTCACTGCGACTCATTGGCATTTCAAAACAGACTAATGATAAAAGGTAAAATTTTGCTTGTTTGTTTCTTAGTACATTTTTTATATTTATAAAATATAATGTTGCAAAAATTACATATTTTTATAAATAAATAAAGTTTTTCTTTAAAAAAAACATTAATTTAAACGTCTCACACCTTTTTAGAGCAAAGCTCGAGAAAACCAATGTAAACCACAATTTAACAAAGGAAAAATAATAATAATTTTTATAGATAAAACAAAAGATAGATAATTAACAGTAACCAAAAAAGGAGAGTCACATGTATCGTATACGTATATGTATTTTTTTTATATATAAAAAAAATAGATACGGAATATAACCGAATGAAGAAGAGATAAAAAAGAAGAAAGGAGAAAAATGAATAAAGAAAAAGGATATCTGATAATAGATAAAGAGTATTATAAGATGTAGTGAATGTAATAAATTACACACAAAATGTTTTTATTGATTTTTGATTTTTTTACAATTTGTTTGCAATCTTAATTTTATTGGTAACTAGCTTTTATGTTAGGTATTAGGTGGAAATACCACTGATTCATCATCCATGAATTAATTCATTCACTAATTCATTCAATCATTCATTCGTTCACTCATTTATTCATTCACTCATTCATTCATTATTCATTCATCATTCATTCATTCACTCATTCATTCATTAATCATTCATTCATTCATTTACCGGAATGTGTTGCCTTCCCTCTCCCCACTTCCCTCGCCCGCTTCCGCCGTCCCGCGAACCCCCCTCCCAGGTTCCCCTCCCCCTCCTCTCTCCAGCGAATACATCAAATCCCCAAAGTTTCATCGCAATCGGATGAATGGTTTAGCAACGCATATCGGACTTACCCATATACGAGTATATACAAACCCAGAAACAAACATATTTTGATTTTTATATATGTATATAGATTGGTTGAACCATTTAACTCTAATATATTTATAGAATTGTTGGGCTGTGGTGGTGTAAAAGCGTGGGACAGTCAAAGCATATCAAGATATCAAAAATTTCCTTTTATGTATCATTAAACATACTCCTTTAAAATTCTTGGCATTTTTCGCGACTCAGAAACTCAGCATCAATTAGAAGCTCAATCTGGAGCCAGGTTCAATTACCTTTTTGTTGCGTTTATTTTCCATCTCCCGGCGTCTTCCGGAAGATCTTAATTCGTCTGCAAAAGGGGCAACAAGGCGGTCCAAGCGTTGGGGGTGGGGAGTGGGGAGTGGGGGTGGGCGATCTTCCAAGTACGCCCACCCTTCCCACCGACGGACCAACACTGCATCTCAACATACCACCCAAACACTTTGCTTACAAGATTTTATACTTATGGGATGCAGGGGCAATATTCATTAAATGAGACTCAATAACTTTAATCGTTTTCACTCGTAACTCTACCGTGAGTAGACACTATAAGAAACTCAGAAAAAGAAACGGTCATTTGGGACACGAGCGATTCGCCTTGCCGGAGCGCAACTCTATCAACTGAGCTATGTGTCCCTATCCGATTCGGTCATATTTGACCGAATCCACACGTCGACTAAAAACTACCAACATAATCTTCATTTTCTTAACACATATTTTTTATTGGATGCTATCTTTATGTAGGATTGCAAGATTCAAATCCGACTAAATACTAGTCTCATCCGATCCTTCCCGCCACGCAGTAGGCGGGAAAACGCATCCGCCGCCAACACCTAGACAAACCTCACCCCATGAACCTGTGAACTCCTGTTAAGTCACCAAACGTAGCGAACAACTTGGGGTGACCTATGCCAGGGGTGTTGGTTATCCAATAAATACCCATACCCGCCTGCCAAATTGAAAACCAAATAGTTTCTAACATATTTGTAAATAGTGAACAAAATTATAACTTTTTATTAATTAAGACGAAACACGTTTTCTTATTTTTTTCACTCAATTCTTAGCCATGTACGCCACTGCAATTAGGAAAATCTATCCGGTGAAAGTTTCCCCGTTTCCTCAAACATCGGCAGATCTCAGTGCGAATTCCCGTTCGCTCAATCCGGGATTTCTTTCAGGAAACACCGCGCGCCACTGAAATACTTTTTTTCTATTTCGTTTTGTGTTCCCGTACTCTAGCTTCATTTAACCACTTTATTGGGAGCAATAGTTAAACGCGCCGCTCGTTTTTATATTTCTAGGGAATCCGTCAATTGAGTATTTGGGAATTTCGGGAAATAGAATATCTATTCGTACATAGATGACGGGGTTGAACAACTTTTAGCCAGTGGAAACTTATCTCAAATATATAGTTTTTGTCATTTTATATTAATTTATGTCTTATTTTTTATTTATTCAAACCCTTTATTTTCCTTTTTAATAGCCCAAGATACCGTTGGTCACAAAGTTTTATTTAATTTTACGATTTTAAATTTAATTTTAATAACACGTTTAAAAGTATTGTCTAGCTTTTTGTGATGGAAAAAGGCCATTAATTAAAAAAAAAATGGGTGTACAATTGTTGAATTGAGGTCATTAAATCATTACATTTATTTTATTTGTTATTACGTTAATTGCATTATTTTTTAATCTAGCTTACTGTTTATGTTTGGATTTACACCGGTTTCAGACATTACATACGCTTAATTTACTGAAATTGTTAAAATGTACGAAACTTAATTAGGGCGTAAATACATCTTATATATAAAACTGAATCGCTGAATGTGTTGCTATGTTAAAATGTACTAAACTTAATTAGGGCGTAAATACATCTTTATATATAAAAATCAATCGCTAAATGTGTTGCTAAGCGCATATCTCGAGATCATCTTAACCGATTTCGCTAATTCTTTTTTTAGAATATTCCTTGAAGTACGAGGATGGTTCTTACGGAGAGAAAAATTAAGAAAATTGCGCAGAAAATTGGATAATTTCAGAAAACCTAACGACTACCGCACGTTTGACAGTTCGCGTGTTTGAGAACGACATTTTGCAAAACAATGATTGTTAAAACAGTATTCTATTTTTGAAAATCTTTAAGTTGATAAATTTATTTAAAGTAGGTACTCCCCTAATAGTGTCAATCGAATCAAGAATTTTAGATGTTTTAAATAGGTACCTATGTTAGGTACCAAATTTAATATCCATGAAAAATGGAAATTTGAATAAAAATTGTAAAAGGTGGCACGCGGGCTGTTTAAAAACGGAATGTACTGGGATTGAATATATGGAAAGCGGGAGGGAGGGAGAGATGGGGAGGGGGGAAGGGGGGAAATTGAGCGTTGAAAAGGTGTGTGCTCGCTTTTATTTCGCACATCATTTGTTAACTTTATCATCCTCTTTGTTTGTTCTCTTTATTATTAGGGGGCATACATTAATTACGTGAGCGGTTTTTTTTTTTTTTTAATCTAGACCCCCTCCCCCTTATGATTATTGGTGATATTAAGTGAGATTTGGTGGAACTCCTTCCCCCTCCCCCTCACGTGAGATTTAAACTACAAACAGTTGTTAAAGGACTACATTTTCGAAGTAAATGTTTTTTATTTTTAACTTTATGAGTAAAACCTCAACTTGTAATATTTAAATAAATGAAGACAATATAAGCGAAACTCAATCGAAAATCTGGAAACAGAAAAATCAGAAAAACATATTGACACCTCTGGGACTCGAACCCAGGACCTCTTGCTTTCCGGGCAAACGCGCTAACCACTGCGCCACGGTGTCGATATGAAATTCGGTCATGTTTAACTGTACCATACTTCGACTAAGAACCACCTACATTATCTTCATTCTCTTAATGCATATATTATTGGCAACTATCTTTATGTATGATTGCAAGATTCAAACCCGAACTAAATGCTCTCTAGATAGTGTCTGGATAAATATTTATCCATTTTATTTAATATGCAACATCTATTGACTTTTCTGCAAGTCTAGGATGAATATTTTATTTTTAATTTTTAACGTTATGAGTAAAACCTCAAATTGTAATAGGTACAGTTAAACATGACCGAATTTCATATCGACACCGTGGCGCAGTGGTTAGCGCGTTTGCCCGGAAAGCAAGAGGTCCTGGGTTCGAGTCCCAGAGGTGTCAATATGTTTTTCTGATTTTTCTGTTTCCAGATTTTCGATTGAGTTTCGCTTATATTGTCTTCATTTATTTAAATGTTTTTTCATAATAGAAATTTATATTTTTTTAGCGGATAAAATGAGGCACTTCAAAAGAAGTTAAGTGAAACCATTTAGTATTTTTTTTATTATCTGTATAATAATATATGTATTCTTTTAAAGTTGACGTGAGATTTTTATTGATCCCTTTAGTGTAAATGAGATTTGATGAGATTTTACTGGACCCCTCCACCCATTTTGATCTCACGTAATTTTGATCTCACGTAAAGTATGCCCCCTTATTCGATAAAAAACACTAAAATACGTATAGGTAAAACAATTGAGTAAAATAAAGAGTTATTTACAAGACCTGAAAATACTTTTTCATTGGATCTCAATTATTTATAAATTTTACTACTCTAAAATTAGTTAAGTAAAAATTGTTGCCAAAATACCAATCAGTAATATTATTTGAAATGATACTTCACTTCCCGTTCTGAGCATAAATAGGTGTTAAGTATGAAACATGCCGCAGATGAAATTTCATACAATATCTAATTTCAACTAATATTTCTCGCATTCACATTAGTATGGGTGATGTCAGCTTCATCTACTTGATGTTTTGACGTTTAATCCATCATACGCATATATCTTACAGTAAATCTGTCACGATGATGCCATCTAAATATGCATTAGATTTATTCGTTTCACAATAATTTGTCTTCATTCCTATGCAGGTTATTCAGCTGGTCATGTATGATGCTATGGATATGATATATTATTTAAGTTTCTCTTTAAGTCTGAATGTTCTATAATAAATCAAACCGTGATATTATGATTCATAAAGCATTCATAGCAGCAGCTCGGGTCTGTTGGTCTAGTTTTCACAACAGCCTGAATACCATTATGTTACAAGAGTTGTTAGTGGTGCTTTCATGTTATTTACAAGATTCTAACATGTTTTATTATAGTAATTGAGGGTGGTATTTAGTATAGTACTTGTTTCCAGAAGTAAGGTAACACCTGCCCAAATGAGGGGACCATTTAAGTTATGTAAGCCTAGAAATGTGGAACTGATATGCAGGCGTTTAAAGTACGCCTACATATTTGGATATGCTCTGTTAAAGTTTTCAAAATACTAATGAAAAGCCCGTATTATATGAATCCTTTTATCTTATCTTATTTTATTTTATTTCCACCGTTGACCGATTTTACAAGAAAGTTATTCTAATGTAGTTAGAACTTTCGTTCTGACTGAAAAAGACTGCTGAAAGTAGGTTACAAATCAGGTTAGTAGCTGAGTGGACAAATGTATTAGGTTCCCACAAAGGCGTCGTAGGGTCGAACCTCTGCTAGCTGTGTCCTTCATCATTGCACAAGCAACATTTTCCACTATAATAATGACAGTGGGAGAAGTTAAAATATTGTCAGATTATTCGAGGAATGTGCTGCTTTCAAAATAGTAAACGCTTGAAAAAATTAATTCTGTGTTTTAGAACCGAGAACTTATTATTATCCACTACAATTGTAATAAACTGCTTTTAACAAACTTAAAATATTATTATTTTTTATCTTGCTATTTCTGGAATCCTGGAAAAAAATAATAATAACCGATTATAAAATGTGAAAATTTCCCCAAAATATATTCCTTGAATTTTTTGATCTAAAAAATGAAGGATGCTCTGTTTATTTCGACCCCAACGTCCCTTTATCTTTATATTTCCACCCTTCAATCATGTGTCCGATCCACCCCCGCTGGAGAAAGGCTGTATCCCAGGAGCTCCAATCCTCCTAACTCTACCCTCTACTCTCTACCTGCCTCTTACACAATATCCCATCGGACTTGGCCAGAATTCGAGGCCAAATTGAATTTCCCATATTGCGATCTGTAATTTTATTCCCAGTTAGTATTTAGCTGTAAAGGACGGAGTTCTTTTTAAGGGCGGGCTTTTCCGCGCCCCGAATAAAGTCGGAAAAGCATTTGTCTGGAAAAAATACAACTGCCGGCGGGAGTGTTCTATATTTGATAGTAATCAGATCACGTGTTGTACGTTTTAAAAGCAATTGACCTTTTTCCCAATTTTATTACAAAACCCTCACGAGGAAAACTTTACTCGTTTACAAAGTTTATTTTCTTGTTTAATTGAATCTGAAAAGACATTGAAAAAAATCGATCAAACTCATTTAATTTTTAAGAGCATGTTAGTTTCATTTTATTTTATTTTAACGTAACTTAATTTATTTTAAAATACGCATTCTATGTTAAATATATATCATAACTATTTAAGTGAAATCTCAGTAAAAATACACGAATTTGGTCTAAATCTTATATTTTTAGTTTCTGGAAGGAATGTGTGGGTACACTACATATATTCTAGGAAACATAAAACTTACTGTTGAAAGATAACTTTTGAGGGTTCCGTGACCTTTCATCCCGAGACAAAATATCCCCGACAAAATATCTTCCGACAAAATATCCTGCGGACAAAACATCCCCCAACAAAATATCTACTAAAACATAACCTAACCTAACAAAAAAAATGTAACAAAAATAATACAGACAGCCTGTTAAGATAAGAAATTCTATTATATTTGTCCTATTTGACTATTTTTGAACAATAATTTATTGTCTTTACTGGATGTCTGTATTATTTTTGACCCACTCAGGTAAGATTAAATTTTAGTAGATATTTTGTTGGGGGATGTTTTGTCCGTAGGATATTTTCTCAGAGGATATTTGGTCGAGATATTTTGTCACGGAATGAAAACGCGTACTACCACTTTTGAGAGCATTTGTCCTGATCAAATGGATTTATATCGTCCACAGATGGAAAGTTAATATTCCGCACAAAATAAATTTTCTAAAATTAGATTTTCAATGCAAATCATAAAAAAGCTTGATCGAAACTTTCTTTTTTAGATGATGTTCTGCGTAGTTTGAGTGACTTTTTTATTCTTCAATTTCCTTTTTTCGTTAACTCTCAATAGATGAAACGGGGTTTGTTACTCTTTGAAACACAGAGTTAAATTTTAACGTGTTTTAAGAAGTATGAGTAGACTCAATTTTCAAAACAACGAATAATCTTCTTCAAAACTGTCCTCGATTTAAATACATCTCTACGAATAAATAACATAATTGAACATTTCGCATAATTTTATCGTTCTCTTCTCCGAAAAGCTCCGATCGGTGGATTTTCGCTAAACCTCCGCCTGTTTTCCATTAGGAGACGTAGAATCTGTAAGTTATATTAAATTTTAACGAGAAATCGTTTCGCGGGATATCCGTTAAAATTCGTCTTCTTTTTAAATTCGATACACCAATCACCATCGCTAAAGCCCGCAAAGCTTTTAAAGTGTTCAGGAGGGCTTAGAAAGGCAGATATATTTGTTATGGCGTAAGCTCAAAAACACAGTGCGAAACGGAGAAAGGAATTCAAGGTTTTAATTAATCTGCAATTCAGGCGCGATTTGTGCGTGTACATTTCTTAAAAAAATAATATCGAAGTAATTCGTTTGACTTTTATAAAATGTTTTAATCAATCGATTCAATCGAAATTGCTGCCAAACTTTCAAATACATTCCACCACTATCAATTTTATCGTTTTTCTTAAACCAAAATTTATTGCATTTTTTTCGCCAAATATCTTTATACTTTATTTTTAAAACGATTTACAAAATTATTATTAACCCCTCCGAATTTTCGCGAATATTCACTTGTGATGTCTCAAAAAAATGTAAAAATGACTCACTTGATGTTTTTTGTGTGAAAACATTACTAAAATTACAGATTATGTAAACAACAATACTTATTCTATTGGATAAATGTATAATAAACACTTTTGTAACCTCACTTTTTAATCATTTCATATAAAAATATTTAATAAAAATTAACAATGTCGAGCGCGATCGAGCCGCCCGTAGGAAATTTGGCATGTAAATTATGTGTCAGATTGCGCGAATGACAGAATATTCTTGTCATGTATTTCTATGGACAACTTCAATAGAGATGTACAGCTTGTTCCACTATCGACCATTTACTTTTTGTTTTAGGGATGTCACTAAAAGAATAACGGATTTAGAACGATTTCTATGGAGACACACGCGTTGACGTATAAACACGCTTATTTTACTTGACTGCTGTCGTATTTCTAACGCAAATATCTGCTTACGTTGCTGGCCGGTTTTAACAAAATCGAGAGGTTTGCAGGGTGAAAGTTGGCCTTTTAAGTTTAACCTTTGAAGGAGAGAGGATCAGAAGAAATATAATTTCAAAAATTACTACATATTTACGAAACTAAAATTTAATGAGATATGATTTTAGATTTTCACGGCCAAAAGTATTTTTGTTATAAGTTTTTGGGATATTATGCCGTGTTGCGCTATCTACTTAGGAGCGATACCGTGTCGCCAGCTCCACTACTCTACGAGCTGGCGCTACAATATACTTCAACATGTTTTTTTGCGTTTAGCCTTGATGTAACCGTTAATTACTGGATACCAAGAACTATTGAGCTTAGCTCCGTCGTCTCTATTAATATTTATAGGATTTTTGTGAATTTCAATTGCCTCGGTAATCAGGCGTGCTCTATGAGTTTTGGGTCTACCCAGGACCCCGGGGACAAATCCAAAGTAATGGCCGGTTTCGATTAAGTGCTCGGCGATTGCCGATTTATCAGGGTGGCCAAGTTTACAGGCACGAAAGTGTTCTGATATCCTTTTGGAGGTCGTACGCTCTGTCCGTGATTACGGAGGCAATTGAAATTCACAAAAATCCGATAAATATTAATAGAGACGACGGAGCTAAGCTCAATAGTTCTTGGTATCCAGTAACTGACGGTTACAACAAGGCTAAACGCAAAAAAACATGTTGAAGTATATTGTAGCGCCAGCTCGTAGAGAGAGGAGCTGGCGACACGGTATCGCTCCTAAGTAGATAAGTACAAACATCACCCTTAACTATTATACATCTGCCCCGATGATGGACACTGTAACGCTGTCCGAAACGTTGGCTTAAGAAGGAGATACCGCAACACGGCGTAATATCCCAAAAACTAATAACAAAAATAAAAGTTAATGATATTATTATCATGATCTTGTAGGTATGCAGAATCCTCTTCTAGGTATAAACACGCAAAAGATGTAAAAACAGGTATATTTTTCATGTATTTAGATACTATAAAGAAAATAAAAAATGATACAGCTTATTTGTTTAGATTTATTTCATTTTGTGTACATAATTGCATTCCGCTCTACGTGCTCGAACATATCGGAGGAATTAATTTCCGTAAATTTAAAAATCGTTGGGTTATTGCATTTTTGATGAACAGGCGGGAAAAATGATTAATTATCGTTGGTTATTTTGTTCAGCCAATCGTAAAATAAAAAAACACGGCCAACATAACACGGTCCACGTCAACATTTTGCACATATGCTTAATAAAAACACTCGTTAATGGCGATGATAAATCCAATTAATTATGCCTCATTCGCAGGCTGCGTTCGTGTTTTTTTTCAACAAACAACGAACGCAAAACGGTAATCGAAAATCGCACATGCCTTGAGGGGACACTTCCAGGATAAATGATACTCTCTACGGTGAGAGACCACAATTCAGGATTAAAACGTTGTTTGAAATTGCTCGATTTCCCCTTTTCAGCACCCTTCCCTACCTACAAAATAATATTAAAAATATAAAATATGAGGGATCTTTTGGGTCGACGCGTAAGCTTCATTAAATTAAAATATATATTTTAAAAGAGAACAACATATAAACAATTCAAAAATGTATCGTGGTAGTTTTTCCAATCCACGTCTCAAGAAATTTGGTGGTTTTTAAGGTGGAAAAGTCGTCAAAGCCACTTTAGTAGAGCAGTGTCGAGGATTTTTTTTTGATATTGTATGAGAAAGAGCGAAAAATTTTATGAAACAAAATCAGAAGAATTTAGCGGATGTGAAAATGCTCAATTCATTTTTGAAGTGAAACTTACTTAGCCCCGTTAGAGTGATTTAAAAATCGGATGAAACGGAAATGACGCACTACGGCACCCGCGAACCATCAAACTGCGCTCAAGGCTTCTATGAAATGACGATAGGTTCTGCGCTCATTGTCCGCTTTGTTTTTTTACGGGTCGTCGGAATTTAGTGCATAAATTTGCGCCTCGCTGAGCGCGTCCCATAGCGCAGCGGTATAGTGCGTCGCAAATCTCAGCGGCCAGAGAAATCCAGCGGACGGAGGTTCGAATACCACAAATCCAAAAAAAAACATTTTTGTTTTTCTAAATCAATATCCAATCTTTAAACCACTTTAAAATAAACAGGCAAAAGAAAGCGACGTCTAGAGACATTCTAGTTTCACTTCTATCGCGTATGACATACACACTCTTGTTTTTTTATTAATAACTAGATGGTACCCGGCATGCGTTGCTATGCCATTTAATAAAGAAATTGTTTCTTCCCACGTGTCCTTTCCCATTCGTCCCGTTCCCCTTCCGCCTCCCCTTCCTCTCCCGCGCCCCTTTCCCTTCTCGCGTTCCCACTCCACCTTTTCCGCCTTCCCTCTCCCCAATCCCCTCGCCCGCTTCCCCCGTCCCGTGAATCCCTCTCCCGTGTTCCCCTCCCCCCTCCCGTGTTCCTCTCCCCCCTCCCGGATTGCCCTCCCCTACCCTCTCGCGAACCCCCTTTATCAAGTTCCCCTCCCGAGTTCCCCTCCCCTCCCCTTCCTCCTCCCTCATCACTCTCCCATCCGCCTCCCCCTCCCACATTCCATACATTCAGTCCCGGTACATTCAGTTTTCAAACAGTTCGCGTGGCACCAAATGCAGTTTTTTATACAAATTTCATAATACCATAGCTCACAAGTATACATAGAAACCTTCTCGGGCGTGCTCACAACAACTCACCAAATTTTCATCGCAATCGGATAAACGGTTAGCAAACACGTCAAATCCCCAATGTTTGAATGAAATAAGTAAAGTCGTTCTGAATTAAGGGCGCGACCAAGCGAAACAGGCAAATTTGGTACCTAACACAGGTACATATTTAAAATATCAATAATTGATAATTCTTTTAAGTACAAAAAAAACAGCTGCGTGCTAAATTTATTTCGTCAAACTCGCGAATTGTCAAACAAACGAAGTTTTTTTGAAATTTTTCAATTTTTTGCGCAATTTTCTTAATTTTTCTTTCCGTAAGAACCTTCTACAAAGTATTAGAAAACTTAAAAAAGCTTATATTATTATTATTTTATTTGCTTCAATTCGAGTGGACGCGCGTCTACCGTGCCGAAGGGACGGACGTCAAATGTTTGACAGGAAAGTAGGTAGAACAGTTAATATGGGGAAATAAAATTGTAATTTTTACTATCTTCCTCGTAATTTTTCCTCATTTTCCTCACCGTTTAAACCTTTCCTGGACTACGACAAACATTTAAAAACCAAAATCAACTAAATCAGCCCAGCCGTTCTCGAGTTTTAGCGAGACAAACGAACAGCAATTGATTTTTATATATAAAGATATTTAAATAAATGAAGACAATATAAGCGAAACTCAATCGAAAATCTGGAAACAGAAAAATCAGAAAAACATATTGACACCTCTGGGACTCGAAGGTGTCAATATGTTTTTCTGATTTTTCTGTTTCCAGATTTTCGATTGAGTTTCGCTTATATTGTCTTCATTTATTTAAATATTACAGTTTGAGGTTTTACTCATAAAATTAAAATAAAAAATAAAATATAAAGATATTTAATCATTTACGGTACAGCACGGTGTATAAGCATGCTACAATTTATTTGTTGATTTATATTGAATTTACAATTATTATAGTTATTCGTGATATAGTAGCAAGCACCAGGCTAGCATTATATTGTTTTTGTTTTGTTTTTTACTCTGTGGAACCATAGTATTTTTTTCTATTTTGATATCTCTAAATGAACATATTTCCATTTTGCGTATCAAGAGCACAGAAAGGCTGACGAGTCTGTTGAACGGCAATATAAAAAATCGAGTGCAGAAATAGCGTGTGCCGGATCTAATGATATTTACGGTATATTGCAGGATCGAACACGAGAGCATCCTCTGTATCTATTGTGATCAAATCTCGGTAAAGAGGGATTTCGAGATCGATGTAAAATTCCCCTCCACACTGTTCCGATGGATATTTTAAAGGCTCAAGAGCGTGTGGGGTATGTTTTACGTGACTTACCGGCGTATCCAGGGAGGTTTTATGCGTTTGGTTTTAATGGTATACGATATTGGGTAAGTGGAATACTTGAAGCAATGGTATTAAAGATGCTTCAAAGGGAAAATATGAACGTATCTTAGTTTTATTTCGTTCATATTCGCAGCACATGGAATTTTTTGTTGAATGGGTAACGATATAAAGGATTATAATGCAGATGAAACACTAATACCTACTTCGTAAATAAAATTGGTTTCTTATAATACTGTTGAAGTAAGAAGCCAGTATTTTTTTATTTCCTTTGATTAAATTTGCGTAGATTTTGCGTTTATAATTAAATAGGTTGTATCAACATGAGTCGAAATTACCAGGTGAACAAATTTACAGTTTTATCTCGAGTAATTAATTATTGAGTTTTATTTGAAATTTTGCACACTCGACCTTCAAAATAAGATGAAGGTCTCTATTTTCACAAAATTTCTGAATTTTGACTTCAACCAGTATTAATCTATTATTTTATTGTGAATTGTGCATTTTCTCAATACGGGATTTCCAAGCGAGACGGGCACAGTAAGTTACCCACATTATATATTTATATTTATACTACATATTATATACCACACATAAAATATATTTTATAAAAGATAAATAAAGAAAATTTAAAAAAAATCAACCTGCTATAAAAACAAATATTTTCAATTTTCTGACTATCTCTTGGGCCTGCTAGAAGCCAGAGAAAAGCATGTGTGTGTAAATAGCATGTATGAATAGCGTAAATAAATAACATTTTATAAATTCTATTTTTTCCTCATGTAAAAATATTTTTTGCAAGAATGAAGATTTATTTTTCCACACAAGCAATTCGACATTTTTAACTAAAATCTACTTTTAAAATGAATTCTGAAAAAGTTTTTTTTACATGTAGTGTTATGTAGAATCACCTCCCGAAATTACTTCACTTTATGCCCTGAACTTTAGAACTTCAAAAACTCTCTTTTATGACCTGTAGGCAGTAGGTTTATGCAAGTGTAACCTAAAACTAAATTAATATTTTTTTTATATTTTAAGCTTTCTCCTGAATGTCTCGGCAACCGGAACAATTCACTTGGATGCACTTTAAAATTACCTTCAACGGATAAGATGACTTATGTAGAGGCTCTTCCGCAAGAATTTGTGAACATTGAATTAGTTTTAACAAAACTGAAATATCTTGGATGCGCGATGGAGGATTTAAATACGACAGTACCCACATAAAAACTGTCTAATATTTATTTATTTACGGAAGACGTAATATCTTTAAATACATAATAAAGCCTTAGATAAGCCGCCATAGCTCAGTGGTCAAGAGCAGCTGACCGGCAATCAGAAGGACATGGGTTCAAGTCCCGTTGGCGGCAAGTATCTTTTCTCGGAAGATTTTTTCAATGTAGATGAGTGTTTCAAACTGATAATTATTGCTTATAATAATTGTTACCCTTTGTGCTATGCATAAAAATCTTGTCTTAAACGTTAGTTTATCAAATAAAAATAATAATTAATATTTGGCAAGTTAAAGTATTTCCCCAAAAAATGTAGACATAATTTGTCTCGACGCCACCTAGCGAGATATTTAACACTAGCAATGTCTTTCTCACAAAAATAAAGTTGGTTGTTTTCAGGTGAAAAAAATGTAATAAACAGTAATTGTTCAATGAAACACTAGTATACATTGAATGATTTGGAGGGTATTGGTAGGATAAGCCGCCATAGCTCAGTGGTCAAGAGCAGCTGACCGGCAATCAGAAGGACACGGGTTCAAGTCCCGTTGGTGGCAAGTATCTTTTCTCAGAAGATTTTTTCAATGTAGATGAGTATTTCAAGCTGATAATTATTGCTTCTTCAAACTTCGCAAAATTACTTTGTGGCATCATTAATTATATAATGAATAACAGATCACTTTGTATAAACCACTATATTATAAACAATATCTACATGTTTCGATAACAATGTTATCTTCATCAGGATATGTTAATATAAAGAAAATTAAATGACAAATAAGTATAGACAAATTAGAATAAACTATAACATAGACAAAATATTAAAAAGTAGAGGTGATTAATTACTTACAAATCAAAAAAATAGTTATAAAAAATTAAATATAAAAATTATTTAAGCAAAAATAAAATTGCATTTAGATAATAAAAAACTTTTAAGAACAAATAATTAGTCTAAATCAAAAAATCAATAATTATAATTAATTGTAAGTATTAATAAGAAAATAAATTTAAAAGATGGCTATTTTTAAAAAATGTTTGGTTATTTATATATAAGAAAAAGTTTTTTAGATCTTTTGTTTATCCACACGTTGTTGAAAATGATAATAATTGGAGGAAAATTTTATTTTTAAATAATAACATTTCAAATTTAATAATTAAAAACATGCCAAATAATGTACAGCCAGCTTTTTATACAAATAACAAATTAAAAAATTATATATTAAATAATAAGGATAAATGTGATTTTTTTGAACAAATCTGGGGTTTATAAATTAATTTGTAATGGTTGTAACTTTGTTATATTGGAAAAACTTCTAGAAATTTTAACATTAGACTTAATGAACATATAAGATGTTTAAATAATAATTATTATTCTGAATTTGCCAACCATATTTTGGAAACAAGTCATTCTTTTGATATTAATACAGGTCTTAAAATTTTACATACTAACCTACGGGCATACAATTGGATAATTTAGAAATTTTAGAAATTAGAAAAAGCATTAATAGTAAATTTAATATTATAAATAACCAAAAAAAATTTAAAAATAGCCATCTTTTAAATTTATTTTCTTATTAATACTTACAATTAATTATAATTATTGATTTTTTGATATAGACTAATTAATTTAATTATTTGTTCTTTAAAGTTTTTTATTATCTTAATGCAATTTTATTTTTCCTTAAATAATTTTTATATTTAATTTTGTATAACTATTTTTATGATTTGTAAGTAATTAATCACCTCCACTTTTTAATATTTATATATATATATATATGTAATAGTTTATTCTAATTTGTCTATACTTGTTTGTCATTTATTTCTCCTTATATTAACATATCCTGATGAAGATAACATTGTTATCGAAACGTGTAGATATTGTCTATAATATAGTGGTTTATACAAAGTGATCTGTTATTCATTATATGATAATTATTGCTTATAATAATTGTTACATAATAAGGCTTTTTTTTCGTAAAAATGGATTACAAAACAATTATACAGTGCAATACTAAAATGAGTTAAATTAACAAAATTTTACAGTCAGGCAGGAAACAAAATTTAATTAACAACAGTTGTTGTACTGTTTTCAAAAAATATGTTAAATGCTTTTTTTTTTAAATTTTTCGCTCCTATTTAAAATATCTGCTACTTCTGCATATTGATTACCTAAGCTGTGTATTCGTGGTATAAGGGGGTTATAAACGATTTTTTTATTCGTATGAATATTAGGAATATGAAATTAAAACATTTGCAAAAATGCAGGACTGTCGATGGAGGAATTATTGATTTTAAAAAGAAAAATTAAATCAGATATCAATATTTTTTTCGGACAGCTTTATTAATTTTAGATTTTTCATTACACAGTTATTAAGAGAATTTAGTTTACAATTTATGTCTTAAAAATTTGTGCTGCATCTGAGTGAACCTAAAAATGTGGTGACCAAATATGCGAATTATACTCAACTTTTCTCCGGACTAATGAAGTAATTATTCATAAATATAATACTTGATATTACAAAAGTCTTTGGCTATTCTTATTATGAAACTGAGCATTCTCATTGCTTAGTTCGTAATAATGCGTGACAAAAAAAATTATAATCAAAGACTATCCCTGGGGAATATTGAAGATAGACGCTGCACATTATGCCTTCAAAACTTCCTGTATACAGCCTGCAACGTAGAAAAGATGATGCCAACTTAGAAAGTTAATCACTAGAAGAAGAAGAAGTTATCATGTCACATCTCCTTTATGATGAATACTACAAGGCTGCTTGAAATGTTGGCTAAAGGAAGAGGAAACGTAACACGGCATAATACCCCAAAAATCAGTCACCATAATATTACACATCATGTAGAATCTATTTATGCTACTAAAGCGGAAGCAAAATGTGCATAATTTAATAAAATATCAGCATATGTGAAAGGTTCACTTGTGGAGGGGTTTCACGTTATTCACAAGACGTAAGTCTTCCCTATCCTCCCCTCAGAGAATAAATGCCCTGGCTAATTTGTTTCTCTCACCTTCTTAGTCAAAACAATTTCAAAGGGCTTACCCCTTTGATGTATCTTGAACTAGTGGTGGTAAAGCTCCCATTCTTCCCCTTCCGCCGCGCCGTGGAGAGGAGGCTCTAGGCGCCCGACGCCGACGCTTCATTTACAGTACGTCACGACGGCTAAAGATCAATTTCACCAGCTACTATTTTCTAAAGGTTAAATAGATATCAAATTTATACTTCGGCAAAGAATATATATATATTAATTTTGAACGTTTAACACTGATCAAAAGAATACCATATAATAGAACAATTGATAAAATAGCATGTGTACAGTTTTTCGCAATTACTTCGGTAAATTTATTGAGACACGCAAGTAAAAATTTTATAAAAAATGTATTTTTTGCTCTCCCAAAAATTCTTTCCTGTATAAAAATGTATCCAAAGAAGAGGTGTTAGTGTGTTATGCAATTAAATATAAATAAATAGATAAAATTATTTGAAA
Organism: Limnephilus rhombicus; assembly: GCA_929108145.2. Classification (NCBI taxonomy): domain Eukaryota; kingdom Metazoa; phylum Arthropoda; class Insecta; order Trichoptera; family Limnephilidae; genus Limnephilus; species Limnephilus rhombicus. The sequence continues at coordinate 29,471,259 of OV815285.1, forward strand.
AATAGTAATCCAATAAAATATATAAATTCAGAAATGTCCAGTACCTACTATCACATATATTCGTACTGATTACGACTGTGGTTCTATTTGCGACTGATTGTAACTCTGCTTCACTAAACTCAGATTTGTTGTGAATTTAAGTGTGTCAGATTCAAAATTGGAACTCATTGTATGAAGAATTCATACAAGCGATAAAGTGCCTACCCATATATTTTTTTAAAGATATAAATATTTTTTTTTACATTAACTCCACACAGGATGCCCTGAGGAAAATAATTTCCCTCAGAGCCTATGTCATCTGAGATGATGTGTGGAGGGTCTTTTTGAGGAGACAAAGGAAAGAACATTGGTCTTGAAGAGACCCATGTTGTAGGAAGGAGGAAACACAAAGGCCGGCAAATCGTTCCACAGCCGAGCTATTGAACACAAGAACGAGCCGAAGAAGCGACCCGTTCTAATGTGACATAATACATTATTTATTTTAATTAAACATTACAGTGTAAGTATTACACATATATAATTTACCTACAACAAGAGATATTCCATAATACTGGTAAAATCATTAAATTTTATACATAATATTTTTTCACCAGAAAATGATTTCTGATTTTTAAACAGAAAATTTAAAATCTGTTCTTGTAATTAAATTTATTGGGGTTAATATTCTCAAGAAAAATCAGTTTCCATGATTTTTCAAGAATCTGCACTTTTCCAAATTTAAGAAACCGGTATTATTTACCAACTTCCTAGATTTACCAACGTAATATCTCTTGATATTTCATGGGTCTGCGCTAGTACATAATAATGTTGGCGTAGTTCATGGCAACTTCATTTTGTTTTATTTATCAGCTGCCATTTTATCCACATATTTTTTTTTCATTATATATAATATAAGTTGTACTGTACACAGTTTTTACATGTTTTTCGACTACCACACTTGACAAATGCCCGTATTATAACTAGAGTAAAATACCTTGAGACCTTGTCTCGATATCCATACTAACTGAAAGTATAATAGAAAATACTTAAATAGGTGTGCCTTTTGAAGGAAGATAAGTACACCCTATGCATTATATTCCTTTATGCTTTTACCATCTTTGCACCTCAACCTATTTCAAAATTTCACCCCTATGCGTTCTCAAGAGAAGGCGGATGTTCCGCCATTTGAGTAAGATCTTGATAGTGTGAGGACTTTGAAGTCTTCGGCGAAGGTTTCGTAGAAGAGGTAAAGAAATATCATGCATTATATTGTCAGTAAGTGGGGTTAGATACGTCGTGAGCCTGTGACATAAAAGCGCAAACGGGAAAATGGCAGCAAAAACTTAATTCTTTGGAAAATATACTATTTTCCCATGTCTCGTATTTAATTGAGATTTTACGTATAAAATAAAAAATAAAATGTTTTGACTCTTTCGATCGACTCTTGGTGGAATTGAAATAGTTGAGATCTATGATCTTTATTGCCTCGTAATACGTTACCTTATAGCAGCATAAGGGCTTTGATCAAATTTATTTCGTTATTAACCCCCTTTTTGGGGCTTTTACATATCGTCACCTTAGTTCTTAATTGTCCAAACGACTCTTTTAGTTTTGGTTCAATCTCCGCTTTAAATTTAAAATAAAGTATAAAAAATTATATTTAATCACTAAACTTAAAGAATTATTTAATTAAATGAGACCTTTACCTTTAAGGAAATAGCTTTATCTTAAACACCTATCATAATGTCTCATTGAAATAATGAAAGAAAACCTTATCCTCCTGTAAAATTTTCTAATGGTCGTTTGGACAATTAAAAACTAAGGCGACGAATTATGTTTAGCAAAAATTCTACAGTGTTTATTATATATTTACTAGTGACTGACCGAAGGTTCGGTTTCTGTTTCGGTTTCGGCAAAAAAATCTAGTTTCGGCATCAGTTTCGGTTTCGGCAGATTTTCTGCCGAATCTTCGGCCGCACCGAAACTCTGCAAAAGATCTCAATAAATGGTAAAGTTAGTCTTAAGAATGTTGTGATTGTAAATGCCATTACAATTAAAATACTCAATTAATGAGGTCCCTCCTTTATAATATACAAAAGTGTTGATTATTGACAAATTTTTGTTCCAAGAAGTAGTTAACAAGTTTGTTAATTTTTAGTAATATCAAAAAAAAATTTTTTTTCACAAACTTCGATTATTGTTTTTTTTTTTATTATTTCATTTAACACGTGTTAATTGTCTGTATAAGTGTAAAAAATAAGCCAAACAATAGATTTTTAAAGTGTCTAAAAAAGTTTCGGTTTCGGTTCCGACCGAAACTGAGACAGCTATCGAAGATTCGGTTTCGGTAGAAAGTCCTGTTTCGGTCGGACACCAATATTTACTGAACGCCGTAGTAACATCATTTAGTATTTGTTTAGTGATAAATTGGAGATGTTCACTGTCTAATATGTCCTTAGTTTAATCATTCCCCTCCAGTGGTATCCTGGGCAAAGAGGAATACATATGCTAGTTAGTCCCAGAATTTCTGCACTGAAATAAATCCCGACTTCTAGTATTAGGTAGGTATTGGAATCCAAAAGCTTATCAACGTAATCAGTCCTGGACTATCAACTACATCATTTAAAATATATTCAAATAGTTTGTTGGTAATATATGGCGATGAAAGGAAATGCCTATGACCTATTTATGGAATTTCTCCACATTCACCGGATTAAGGAAAACCATAGAAAATCTTATCACGAAGGAAGCTGCCTCTAGTTCAAACTGAAAATTTTACATACTCTTAGAAACACCTCTTTGCTGTTCAGTGTTTGAAGTAGTGTTTGAAGATTAACGTCTTATTTGCTCGCATTTATGTTAATACGTAGTTAAGGCAAAATAAATGTAAAAGGGGTGTGACAGATCAATTGATTTCATGGGGTGGAAAAATGCTCCCTCGTCCCTTTTTCCGAAGTCTGTTTACATTATTACGGATTTTTATACTAATTCATGTCATCAGAAAGCTTGATATCTATTACCCAAATATGATTAAATAACCACGAAGAACCTTCATAGTATAGCTCTTATCTAACCACTGGACACTGATTGCTCAACATTTTTGGGTGATCATTTTGAATATTTTTCTCCCACATTAAAAAAAATCATACCTCCGAATTTTAATGTGGAGACATACAAAATGATTACAGTTCTATATAGCCAATGAATTCACCTATCGTCGATTATCTCATAATCATAGGATTTATAAAAAAATTTATAAAATCGTAAACTTCTACTAAATTACAAAAGCAATCAGAGGTATTTTAAATAGTGCCATGTTGTGGCAAAAAGCGCTCCAGTGGCTAATTGAAAAGGATACCATCCATCCGAAATTTCTTTACATAAAATATTTGCATTGGATTCTTTGCACCTCAAAGCTAAACACACCTGTTAAATGTTTAAGTCATTATTTGAGATCATCATTCACAGTCCGTTTTATTATTCAGTAGCCTCTTAGTCGGCCTAATTGATTGTTTATACAGCGGCCCTTGTAGCCATTTAAATACTGCCCTTACAAAACCCGCTTAATGCAAATGTAGATCTTTAGTGTCTACCGCATTATTTATTGCCTGTTACTTGGTAAATCTAGGAATTTATCTCAATTGAGCATCTATTCACTTCATAAAATAAATTAATAAATGTAAATGAACAGAAGGACAACATATCTTGAAGCTGGTTTCATGCCAACTGAGAATAAAGTCAACTCAACACCTCTTTGAAAAGTCATTAAAAACCATGAAAAAAATTATTTTAAAATTGCCCTTAACCCTACCCTAACGTAACCTATTTAACTAATTTTTTTTATGTATATTTTTGTCATCACTCTAAATTACTTTTCTGAGATGGTTCGAGTCACCCTTGTTGAGAGTTGTCGGGTCACCCTTGAAGCTTCATATAGCATCTCAAAAATTAAAAAATAATAATTATATAGTGTTAATGTACGTACTTGACTTACTTTAACCAGTGATTCCTGACACTATTTGGAGTAAAAAATATAAAAGAGATTTAGGTCTCCGGTGACTTTTTGAAGTTTAAAATCAAACTAATAAAAATTCTTCCACATGTCGTCACTGGTCACTCAGTAGAGTAACCGTTTTACCCCTCACCTCGTCCCTTACTGTCAATACCAGTGATTTTTAAATTTTTAAGTTAAAAAAACATCAAGAATGTCACCGTAAACCAAAATTTCATTCAGATTTTTTACTCCAAAAATGTCAGGAATCACTGGTTAAAGTAAGTGAAGTTCATCCCTTAACACCATGTATAGAATACTAGTTGAATATGTCTATTGATTTTGAAAACCAAAAGTACTGGGTTATTTTAAAATAATCGTTTAATGGTTGACAATTTTTACGCTTTTATAGTCTTCCGACATGTAAAAGGTCATTAAATCACATCTTTAGGTAACCCCAAATTGAAAAGTGCTTTTGGGCGCTTTTTGCATTCTTACGGCAACGGCACGGTAACGGTAAAAAATGCATCTTTTTTTTCACAATCTTTATATATTTATAATACTTATATCTCTTTCTTACACACTAAATAAAAGTGTGACAAACAATGTATGTCTGTTTGTGATGTCTGTTTCCTCCAAAGTAAAAAGTAATCATTTTACCCGTATTAAATAAATTAGATATACTTCTACAGCCTTTATCTCTTTTCTACCACATTCACGACTACGTCATGAATTTTTAAAATCCTTACAATTAGGTATTGCTGGTTAAATTATTAGTAACAGAGTGGTTCATAATTATGAATCAAGTTTATTTCACTTTTATAAATGCGTTAATAGTTGTGATATAGCGAAATCGCGTCAACAAATCAAGGAAACAGCAAGTTAAATACTCTCCTCACTTAGTCCATAATATCTAGATATGTCTGTGACCATTATGAAAGCAAGCCAACCCTACCGCAGTCGTCCAACCCTCACCCCTCTCCCCACAACCCTCGCCAGGCTCTAGTGGCGTCATTAGACACAGCCTCCCTAATTGGAGGGATGTTTTTCCCTCAGGACCACAGTCTTATTCGAGCCCCGTCCTGTGAAGTGCCAGTACAGAGAGGTACAGTATTTTAACCACTTCTGCGAATCACCATATTTTTGCCAGGTAAAGTACGCCAAAGGTGAACCTTCTCTTTATTGTTCCGCCATCATTCTTTTCCTACGACTTAAAAAAAGTTTGAACAAGAAAATGCTTGGATGCTCGCAAAAATATTGTGGAAAAGTCATTATAAATTCTTAACAAGATTTTTTAGTTAAATTTTTAGAAAGAGGATCACAGTGAAGTCAAGGGAATACAAGACACAACAAGATGAAATTATAATCACATGTCGGTTCATTTACATAATTTCGTTTTCAATGAGATATTTTAATGAAATGGTGTTATTGTTAGCTTTGAGAATGATTGTTACTAGGAGAGTTTTATAAATAAAATTGGGAGAAAATGAAGTACGAATATATCTCTATAAATTCTGCATATTTTATTTCAGAAAACCTATATCTAGAGTAGTTATATTTCCATAGCCTTCAATTTCTCTATAAACTGTCAAATTTTCTCATTTCTCGCTGACTATGGACTCAGTTCAAGGGTTCTTCTTCATCCCTTCTGTTCGCACTTGTGTTCAGACCCCCTGGTTCCCACCTGGACGGCTTTACTCTTGTTTTTTATTCCACCCTGATGCCTACCCTCCCCAAACTACCCCTTTCACCACCCTTAACTCCCTCGAGTCTCCCACAAACTCCCCCAACCACCCCAACAAGCAACCCCTGGCGCAGTGGAGGAGCAGAATGAATGAAGGTGACAAATATTATTTGCATAGGGGCTCGTTTGGCGTGCAGAGAAATTGCTTGTTTTTTGCAAAAGCTAAAAAATTACCATTTTTATTTTTACTATCTGTCTCAGGCAGCTTTGCTAAAGCTTTCGTGTGTTTGTCTCGCTGCACTTTTTCACCTATGATAAAATGGAGAATTTTGTTTGAGTTTAGCTTTAAAAAAATGTGTATGGATTAAGAATACCTTTAACCTTTTTTCCACTATCTAAAGTATAATATTGCATGTAAACAGTTCACTGTTCTTTCACACTAGTTTATTGTCCTCAAATTTTACTAATTACAAAACTTTCCGTACAACGCAACGGTGACCTTTAACCAATCTTTTACCTATTTCAACTCTACAATTTTACATTTCAATAATTTCAATAAAAATCCAAAAACTCACCGATATTTCAAATTACCCCTGAGACAGTCGAAGACATGCGGCTCTCCTGGCAAACTCTTATTTTTTGGCTCCCTTTACACATCATGTTATCACATGTATTATTTCGTTACGCTTACTTTTGATATAACCCGAATCAAGCATTTGACTCACTTTAATGTTTAATGTATTTCTGCAACATTTCCGACTTCAAATTCACCCTCGTGGGCTTCATATTTTCATCTTTTCATCGTCCATCCGCTTTACGTGTTCAAACCAGCGCGCGTAGCATCCTTTTCTAAATCTTGTTCTTTACACTTACACCATGTCTTGGATTCTTCACGATTTCCTTATTCATAACACGATCGTACATGTTTTTTCAGACATCAAGGACATAATTTCTTCTGCATTCGGTCAATAATATATTTCTTTTACTTCTTAAATTACCACTTTAATCTCGAAGGGGAATTAGACTGTATAATATATCCGGTGATTTATCATATAAGTGCTACTTCTTACCGATGGGAACAAATTGTTCTTTGACACTAGCCGAGAGCATGTAACAGCAATTTACCCGCTTCTCACAATAAATTATTTTAGGTATACTCCGTGCGGTAATGTGGAATGACTGGTAAGCCGCGGTATAACTTAAGTATAGTAATTGAATCTCTGAAGGTTACAGTCTCCTTGTTTTAGATTTTACAATTGTATAGGATTTACTGCAAGATGAAATTGTTTTAAAATTAAAATGTCTACAATCATTTGAAACTGGATGCTAGAGGTTTTTTTTTTGTCTCAAAATTACATACATCATAACATTTTAAGAAAAGCGCAAAACTAATTTAAAATACAATGTAGGTGTAAAGTCAATTGACAGAATTCTAAGTGAATAAAAGAAAGCTGTTTTTATTTTTATTTTTTTAATTATTTCAAAAATGTTTACATGTTATAGTTTTTGCCATTTTTTTACTACCATACTAGGCTAATGCCCGTGCTGTGGTAGTCATACATGAAATATTATTTAATAGAAACAGATAATAAAATATAAGAAGAGGAAAGAATAAAAAAATATATTTTTAGAAATAAATAAAACCAAAAACAAATATTAAAACCAATAAAAATATAAAACAAATGAAAGGTAACTGAAAAATAAAGAATTAAAAGATATTTTAAAGAAGATTGAAATAAAAATTGGTAATATTATTCTTCTTGAAATAAAAATTGATAAGTTTTCTTCTGTACGAGAATGGTAATAAATGGAATAGGATGGTATTTATCACAAAAATCAATTAAGATTGTGAGCTTATTGTATTTCTTTAAAAAAAAATCTATTAATTAAGTTAAGGGTGGCGAATATGGGTACCGCCGCTCCGGGAATGACTTGTGGTGAAGCCAACACTCAGGTACGTACCTACTTAAGGTATGTACCAGTGCAGCACGGTGATGTCGCCGCATGGTACAACTGGGAACGGAACACGAAGAATACTTACCTACCTGCGCGGACATATTTGGAATCTCGTCGCACTTTATGAAAAGTACCGGAGCATTTACATTCCCTGTACATTAGGCGTCAGAACCATCGAGAAACGTATCGTATACTCTCGATATTACCAGCCGAATTATTAAACCGTTACCTCCGCCGCGGTATTATAAAAGCCGAAGTAATGGTTTGACCCAGTCAGTCGATATAATAGCAAGCCAAACAACTTGTACCGTTATTTACAACTGTCTCGCTCCGTGTAATATTTTGAATTATTAATAAACGATCAACAGTTAATTCCAGTGTTTTCTTTACGCGTTTACGTAGCGCGTCTGATTGCTACAGTGGTGACCTCCGACATACGAATTTATAAAGTTTTTTTATTACGATTTAAATTAATTATAATAATTTATCTCCCAATGTCTCTTCCAATCGGATCATCGATATCGACAAATACGCCGCCAGAAATTAACCGGGTAGCGGTAAGAATACCGTCCTTTTGTCCGAACGATCCAGAATTTTTTGTCAGAACGATCAACAACTCTGTAACAAATCGCCCCAAATGGTTCGCTACGTTTGGTAAATTAACAGGGGTGCCCGGATTCATGGGGTGAGGTTTGTCCGGATCTCTGCGATGGATGCGTCTGCCCACCAACTGCATACCAGATCGGATCGGGAGAGACTGGTTGAGGGAGACCTTTAGCCTCTCCAGCAGGACTCTCTCGGAACATCGTCTTGCACCGCAATAGGAGGGATAGATTCATACATCCGTCACTCCTGGACTTACTGACCGTGACAAGGTTACTGTGGTTCGTATTATTTAGTATTCATAATAATATAATAATAACCGTCCGCCACAATTCTAGCAAATGCCTTGTCTGGTGGTTATAAAATTCTAAACACTGCCGTCATAAGCAAAAAGGCAGCTAGGAATTATCAGAATGTTGACTTTTACTTTTTTTCTGCCTGCTTGCAAATTACAGAAGCGTAACTATCGTTCAATTATATTTTTTTGAAAGTTTTAGATTAAAAAATCCCGGTGACTTATCGTGCTTTTGAAAAGAAGTTTAACCATAATGGGGTATTTTCACAAACTATGATTAACGTTAAAAAATTACCTACGATATAACCTTAATTTTTCTGATTCTGATAGTCGCACTAACAATGTCAAGTTTTTAATATTTTCATTCATAATTAATTTTTGATTTTATTTTATTTATTTATTTTATTTATAAGTACATGTTACATAATTAATAAAGTTACTTGAGAAGATACATTAGGTCACCATACTAGGCAGCTGCCTGTTTCATGGTGACCATTAAAACACTTTCTAAAACCGCACATTACGAAATGATTTCTACTGGCTACAACGTCATTGTGACATAGAAAACGCCAAAGTCTGGTAAGACGGCTGTCATCATGACGTCAACGCCGCCAGACTCACGAACAAAAACGAACAAGTCGTTTTGGCAGCAAATCAAAAATGCCTATAGCCATCAGAATTCAATAGACCAGAAGATACAGATGAGGGGCAAAACCAAACTGTGGGGGGCGAAGAGAGGAAAAATGACTGTGGTTCGTTAAAAAATCAATCTGACAGTATATAGGCATCTCGCATTATAAAATCACCATTTAGTTCTTAAAAGCAAAATCTGCTTTGAATGAATAAACCTTTTTATATGGGAGCGCGAATTGCTTGCCACGTTAATAACATATTTGCTAAGGCCAAATGTTCGCCCCAAAAAGATTCGCCCCAATTCACATAGCAATATTTTGTTGCCGTGTTTAGTTAAGACACTTTTACAAATGTTTCATAATCTACTTACCCCTGTAACCAGCGACGAGCACACTGGAGAACCGCCCACATTCGCTATGTCCATATAATATGTGGGTATAATGTATAACACAAGCTACCGTTTTTGGCGTGTTATTTCGTAAAACGTATAGACGTTATTTTCGCGCTGGTCAGTACAAGAACGATGACGTCACATATTTTAGGTTCAAGCGAGGCTCTCTACCCTTCCCATGGAGTGAGCTGGCTCCAAGGAGGAGCTCCAGCTGGCTCCATGGGGAGGGGGAAATAATACGCTTTTATCACTTAGGACAGGTCCAGATATATTCATATGTCCGTGAAAATGCCACATTTTAAAACGAAATAAAAAAAAAAATATTGGTCAACTTAAAAGCAAAATGAAAATGGTTTTTATCATTGTAATTTTTCGAGAATAAAACATAAAATATACAGTGAAATTGTCATGGTGGCATGCTTAGGTTTTACGAAGCGCTATCCCCAGTGTATAATTTACCGAACGAACTCTTCCTCCGGAGTTCTTTAACCACGCTTCTAATAGAAGTAACGTCGCTTGTAATGGCAGAAATCATTAGGCTTAATGTAACAACTTCTATGGATGACTCAAGTTTTAATTTATTAAATGCGTTAAGCGAAACGGCTTTGAATAAATTCCGGGTTAATGTACGAGTTGTAACATATACGTTAATCTCCCGAAAGCCTAAAAGTTTCACGGGCGGGATGGGTTTTTTATTGCAAGTCGTAAATAAATACTCATATTCTTTGAGTTGAGGAAAACACTCGGAAATAAAATTTAAAATATGTACCGTAAAAAAGACACCGAGCAATTTATGTAATAAATATTTAAATTAATATATTTTTTAAATTCCACGCCTTTTTAAACATGGAATAAACTACATATTACTGCATATACAACACTACGTATTTGGAACAGGTGGGTGAGTTTGTGTACTTGGGAAGCATGTTTACGAGAGATGGGAAGGCTGATAGAGATATCGAAAGAATGGTAAATGCAGGCAACTGAACGACGTCAACGCCAACAAAAAAACTGTCCAAAGAAGCGAAGTTAGCCGTCCACAATGGAGTGCTCGTACCTACCGTGATGTATGGCAGTGAGGCATAACTGGCAGAGGAGGGATTAAAGTAGACTGAATGTTGTAGAAATGAGATCCCTGAGGTGTGTGAGAAATGTGGAGATCCGCGAAGAATGCAAAGCTAATGTAAGCGTAATGAGTAAGATTAAGAAAGGGACGCTCAGGTGTTTTGGGCATGTGGAGCGAATGAATGAGGAAAGGAGTGTAAGGAGAATATACGATGCAAATGTGAATGGTAGAAGAAGTCGGGGACGCCCGAGGAAGACATGGCACGACCACGTAAATCTGATACTTGAGTCGGGCCATGTGAAGAGTCGGAATAATAGAAGAGCATATATGAGACGATGTATGAATATGAACGAGGCAAAAAGTGTGTGCCAAGATCGAGTTGTTTGGCGGTACGTCCTCTCGGCCTACCCCTGCGGGGAAACGGCGTTATGGTTAGTTAGTGAGTTAGTTATAAACTACATACAAATTTCTTTTTGACGGTTAAATTAATACTTCTTAGCTCCACAGTTTACGATTAAAATGAGGTTTAGAGCTACAAAAAACAGATGCAATAACCTACATATAAATTCCGTGGGGAAAAGCTGTTTTCACGATGCCAGCGCTCACCGTTAAGGCTGGTTCGGACTAGGTTAGTAATTTAGTGTTGAGTAACTGACCAAAAAGTGTTCACATTACGGTCGAGAAGAGTAGATTTTAAGTGGCGTATTGTAAGATGGATGGGTTTCAATGCAACAAAGTAAATAGGCTAAGCTGATTGCAATGAATATTTTAGGTGGAAAAAGAGACAAGAGTAAAAAACTAGTTTTAAACAAATTTTAGGGTAGCATCTTCGCTCCGATGAGATGACCTTTCTGCGGCTACTATTGAATTTTACTAAAACAACGTGTTCGGACTTGTTTAGTGCTTAAGTCGGTGAGCAGTGACACGTGATAGGGGCGCTACTCGTTCGAAAAAATTGATCGAACTACTAATCCACTGATTATTCTGCTCTACTAAATTTATGGTGTATGCATTCTGCTTCCATGCCAACTCAGAATGAAACCAACTCAGAAACACCTCATAAAGGTCATTAAAAGCCATGAAAAAATATGATTTTAGATTTTCACGACCAAAAGTATTTTCGTTATTTGTTTTTGGGGTGTTATGCCGTGTTGCGCTACCTCCTCCTTTAGCCAACGTTTCTGCCTGCAACGTCTGCAACGTTTCTCACACATCTGCCCTGATGATGGACACTGTAACGCTGTCCGAAACGTTGGCTAAAGGAGGAGGTAGCGCAACACGGCATAACACCCCAAAAACAAATAACAAAAAAACATGAAAAAATAATTTTAAAATAGCCTAACTAACTTAACCTATTTAACTAATTTTTTAAATATTTTTTATTATAACTCTTAATGACCTTTCTGAGGTGGTTCTGAATTGGTTTCATTCTGAGTTGGCCCCATGCATTCTCTATAAATTTATAATAGCCTATTATGAACGGGCCTTTAGAGAGTTTGGGTAGCTTCAGAAAACATAAAGCAAGATATCCTGCTTTGTGGTTGTTTTTCCATATTTATTAATATTTGTGAAATCAACTGTTGAATTTTTTGTATTATTAACATTTTGTACATCATACCAAAAATAAAACCAATTATAGATTTCCTCCTTGTGAAAAGATATAACAAAAACAACAGAACAGATTTATATAAAACAAAAACAAAAACCACAATATTGTAATAATATGCGAGGATGTACAACAAATTAAATTATGAACAGAATTACGTAAACAACAACAGAAAAGTTACTAATGGGATATCGGCAAAAACACTTTTATGGTCTTACTTAATTATACTTAGTTTGTTCAAGCAAGAATTTTGTTAACAATTTGTTTTATATTGATTCATTTTGAATAGGACAGAAGATCGTGTGGAGCGCGATCGTACATTAAATTGATACTTATTTAGCAATGATAAACAATTATTTTCAAGTTACTAATAATTTTGTATTTTTCCTTGTTTCAGGTAAGGACAAGAGCTATAAATCAACTCAAAATGAAACTTGCTCCAAAACTGGTAGTAATCTTTTATTTACCCTCTTACTAAAATATAGGTTTGATCGATTTTTCAGCTGAAGAAAAAAAGATTTTTGCTGTTTAGTTAAGATCAGTAACTTTTCTTTATTCGTTTTTCCCATCTCTTTCTCACATAACTTTCTCTTATCTTTTGAGCTGTACGCTTTTTAGGTATACAGTATCTGGCCTAAAAGCTCGACACACAACAGTACCTCAGTTCATTTCCTTCAATCAATCACTTTTTTCGTATCGGACTAGCAATTTCACGATTGGTTCAACCCCCCAATTGAACATTCCCCTTAACCTGTCGTGCAGAAGGAGGAAGAATGAGGGGATTAAAGACTGGAGATTGATTGGTGGACCAAATTCAAGAATGCAGAACTGGTTTCAGTTGCTGGCGAGCTATTGTTAGGAATGACGAAAATATTTTTGAAATTGAAATATTTAAACGTACTGTGACAAAGTAAAAATGATTAAAAAACATTTTGAGTCTCGCATCAATAATTGCTGAAGTGTTTGTGTTCTAGTAAAGACTGGTTAGCATCTGTGGCAGTATTCAGAATGAAAATGATACATTTTGGTATCACTTTTTAACATCCTTACAAGCCTTCCTCAATATTATTTAGTGAATCAATAATATCATTATCTTTCAAGAAAGTCATGAAATTTATACATTACGATTTTTTTACGCAGGTGGTTGCATTTATTTTTTAAAATCTAATTTGGGCACCTTCATTGCCATTCCAAGATAAGTCATATTCATGAATTTACTCTTCGTTATTTAGTACTATTTTCTGAGTTGACTTTTGACACTCCTTTTTTTCTCTAATTTCTTAATTCTTTCCAAACGGAGTGTTATTGGATGATAGATAATAAGTTATTTTATTAGCAAACATTTTGTATAAATATTTTCGTTAAGCTGGATTAATTTCGTGGAGTTTCATCAAATTAACTAAATAAGTGTATTTATCTATCTATCTATTCTATATCTATATATATATATATCTTATGATTAAGGTTTTCACGGGTGTAAGATGTAGAACAATTTTCTCGGTTTACCCGCGTAACGTAGTCCTTAAAAGTACTTTTTAACTCCTGACGTTTCGGACAGATCACACAGTCCATCTTCAGAGGCCTTATGTATTGAGTTTTTGTCTCAAACTGATAGCTTTCGCATGTCTGTTCGGTCCAAAAGCTAAAACTTAAGTGAGTGCAAGTCACTTCTTATGTCTAGAACGAAGTACCCGGGTTGTTGGTGATTGATGGTGGAGAGGGTGGGGGGCGGGGCTGGCAGTAGATACCTGATTGGTCAAGCTAATTGGAGACACTACTGGTAATTTTGAAAATGCCGTTTTTGGGGGATTTTCATCGATTAAGATTTTCCAGGTGTTGGGAATTGGACAGTGTGATCTGTCCGAAACGTCAGGAGTTAAAAAGTCCTTTTAAGGACTACGTTACGCGAGTAAACCGAAAAAATTGTTCTACATATATAAATATATATATAAATAAAAATGAATCGCCGAAATGTATGTACGCGCTTAACTTCCGAACGATGCACCAAATTAGATAATTCTTTTTTTTGTGCTCGTTTTTGTCAGGACAAGGTTTGTACAAAACTACTGGTGGGCTCTGGCATTATAAAATTTGTATAAAAAAATTTCAACAGGTGGCACGCGAGCTGTTTGAAAACTGAATGTACTGGGACTGAATGTATGGAATGCGGGAGGGGAATTCGGGTAGGGGTTACGTGGGAGGGGGGAGGAGGGGAACAAGGGAGGGGGAAGGTCAACTTGAAGGGGGGGGAACTCCGGAGGGGGGTTCACGGGACGGGGGAAGGGGGGGAGTGGAGTGGGAAAAGGGGTGGAGAGGCGGAAAGGGAATGCGAGATGGAAGGGAACGCGGGAGAGGAAGGGGAGGCGGAAAGGGAACGGGACGAATGGGAAAGGACACGCAGAGAGAAACAACTTGTTTATTAAATGGCATAGCAATGCATGCCGGGTACCAGCTAGTCAATAATAATAATAATAATAATAATAATAATAATAATGATTTATTGTCTTCATTTCTTAATAACAAATAGAGATAATGATATCCTCACTGGGATCTCCCGTGCTGAGGATTTCATTTACATTTTATAATTCAATTATAAGAATAATATGAATTGGACATAACATATATCATGTAGTATTTTTTTTTAATAATTATAAAGTAAATAAGATAGTGTTTTTTTATAATTCAGTTCATTAGATTCGGTTTTAGTCTGTATTTGATTTCAGTATATTTTCTATTTCTGATCTCCCTATATTTAGTATCCAGCTTTTTATTTGAAATTTAAATGTTATAATGTTGAGGTTTTTGAGTGAGAGTGGTATTTTATTGTAGAGTTTAATGCCATAGTATAAGAAGCTTTTTTGCCCAAATGTTGTGTTAGCAGTTACTTGTTGGATATGTTTTTGACCATGAGATCTAGTGTTTCTAATGTACGTGTCAGTTGTTATTTCTTGGGTTTTGTACTTATGAATGTAAATGAGTATAGTTTTAGAATATAGTTGTTTAATTGACATTATGTTAAGATTGTTGAAGATTTCGTCAGTGCTAGTTCTTACAGGAACTTTCAGTATAATTTTCATTATAGCTTTTTGAGTTTTAATAAGTGGATTTAGTATGTTTTTATTTGCACTGCCCCATCCGATAATACCGTATTCTAACAGTGATTGGCAGAGGGCCATGTAAATCTTGATTAAGTCTTTTTTAATAAGGACATTCCTGATAGATTTGAAAAAATAACTTAGGTTTTTAATTTTATTATTTAAATAGGTAATGTGTTCGGTCCATTTTAAGTTTCGGTCAATTTTTAGACCCAGATACGTTATATGGTCAACGTTTTCTAATGAGGGACAATTACAATTCTCATTTAAGTGATGCGGGCTATGAATTTTCAAGTTCAGGTTTTCTTCAGAGTTTTTCTTATTTTTTATTTTGAAAGTAATGAATTTGGTTTTATTAGCATTAAGTGTAAGTGAATGGTAGTCTAGCCATTTTTTAATCCTATTAAGTGTGTCTTCTGCTTTCTTAAATGTTTCTGTCCAATTATTCCCATTTATTAGGAGAACAGTATCATCCGCAAAACTGATGATTTCTCCTTCACATTCTATGTGGCATAGGTCATTAATGTAAATAAGGAACAGAATCGGACCTAGAATACTTCCTTGGGGCACCCCGAATTTGACATCAATACACTCACTGGTTATATTGTTAAGTTTCACAGATTGCTTTCTATTTCCCATGTAACTTTTAAAAAATATCAGTTCTTTATCAGTAATCCCTATATTCTCTAGTTTTTCAAAAAGATGTGTGTGATTTATTGTGTCGAAGGCTTTAGAAAGGTCGAGAAATATGCCAATGCATTTTTTATGTGAGTCTAGAGAATTTTTAATATATTCAATTACTAAGGCTATGGCGTTTGATGTTCCTAGATTTTTTCTGAAACCAAATTGTTTTGGTGATAATAGTTTATTTGATTCTAGGTAGTCGACGAGTTGAGTTTTAACTGTTATTTCTAAGATTTTAGATAATGTGTTTAGAATTGTGATTGGTCTGTAGTTATTGATATCTTTACGATTTCCTGATTTAAAGATTGGTGTAATAGTCCCTATTTTGAATTGAGATGGAAATCTGCTTTCCGTGATAGATTTGTTTATTAGAAAGAGTATCGGTTCGGTAATTTCATCTTGTAAGAATTTTATTGTTTTCATTGTGATTTCATCACTACCAGATGAAGATGTTGGTTTGAATTTAGATAACATTAGTGATAGGTCTTGTTTAGTGATTTGTTTTAGAGCAAATTTAATCCTTTGTGGATTTACGTGTTTGTGTATGTTCGGGTTAAAGTGTTGAGGTTTGGTTATTTTGTTGGCTAAATTCGAGCCTATGTTTGCAAAAAAGTTGTTAGTGTAGTTAATTAGTTTATGTACGTTTTTGTTGAGCGAGAGTGTACCGTTATCTGTGTTGATTTCTTCCAATGGGTTTGTTTTGTTTTGATCTGTGTAGGTGATTTCTTTCATTATTTGCCAGATAAGTTTTGGATTATTATTAGATTGATATATTTTAGATCTGTAGTAATTTTGTTTAGCCGATTGAGTAAGATTGGAGCAGATATTTTTATAGTTTTAGTAAGTTGTAAAGTAAACTATAAAATAAAGTAAACTATATGATCTTATGATAATATATAAGTGAGTTTACATTGTTTTAGTGTCGTTAATATTTTACGTGAGAGATTACCGGAAACACGGTTGTACTGCAGATAATATAATGAACGCTGCGGTAAATTAAGTCACACGCGTAAACAAAATGAATATGCAAAATACACCCACTTTATGTAATTCACCCGTGCTAAGTAATTAACGCACTCGGTAATAAGATTCGACTTCTAGATGGATAAATTTAACTATTGATATTTATGGGTTGCGTAATAATTTAACCTGAAAATTACAACTACAAAACAAATTTTTAAAAACGTTTATTTTAGCCAAAAACAATTTTAAAGGTTCCCTTACCGCCAAATGAAATAAATTTTCCTGACCGACATAGAATATTTAAAAAAATTGTTTTAATCCTTTATCAATTTATTGAGTGAACAAATCTTACTAATATTGTAAACGCGAATGTTTGTATGGATGTATGTGTGTTTTTTACTCTTTCACACAAAAACTACTGAATGGATTTTAATGAAACTTTACAATAATATAGCTCTTATATCACAATAACATAAAGGCTATAATTTATAAAGCTAGCTTGGAAGGGGACGCGGGAGAGGAACGGTGACGCACGGGAATGATTCAGGGAGAAACACTAATGTATTTCTTTGAAAATGGAATTGCAACGCATGCTGGGAACCAGCTAGTATACTAATATTTCTTCAATTAATTAAATGTCACTGGATATTACTTTCAATTATTAAATTTGCAATTCTTGAAAATGTTCTTTCAGCTTCAATTTAAGAAATAGATGTGTTTTCGCCACGTTTAAACCAGAATAATGCATATTTTTAATAGTAAGGACGTTTGACATTTCGGGTTTACATAAGATTCTCCGTGGGAGTTAACAAGACGCGAGAAAACGTCTACTTTATGAAATTTTCTCTTATTTATCTCCACCTGCGAGGAAATTATTTCAATAGAAGTCGACGGTCTTTATTTTGATACGTAAAGCTGATTAATTTGCCTAATATTTCAATGCTGGAAAATCTGACGCTCACATCTTAATCATTTGTCAAGGAAATCATTTAAATTCTTAAACGTTAAATAATTCCTAATTAATTGCTAGCCTTTATTTTTAAGCGCGAGGTGCCAGAAATAACGAGAACAGAATTTTATTTTTTTATGTAAAAAATTTCTTTAACACTTGGAAGGAATTTTAACAGCTGTTTTAAAAGCTTATATAATGTGTTAACATCAAAACATTTTTGCTGCTGGATATGTAACTACAAAAAATTTTTGAACTTTACCAACTTCGTTTCATTACTACGCGGTTTTGCCCAGGTTCTCCTAACTTCTCTTATCGCTTAGATCGTCAAATCGCTTACAGCCTTACTAAAAAAAAACCACAGCACGCCCGATAACCCGCATTGCAGCAGCAACATGAATAAAACAAAAATACCCTAAAACACGATAACATTACTAATAAGGTTTGTTCTTAAAATGTATTTTATAAGTCTGGCAACAATGGAATTTTTCATAGTGTAAGTACTAAATTGTGTGTTTTCCTTCATAACCGCCAGGTGGCGGCGCGGGCGCCTGCGCATTCGTCGTTCGGGCTGAAAGCGCGTAAAAAAAATCACTCCTCGGATGTGTGTGTAATATTATTACTTACTCAAATGTGATCGTAATTTCTAATAATATGACTAATTCATCATTATATTCGTATAATTGATATATTTACCCAGTTTTTGTGGTTTTTAATAAGTTTTAGTCAAGTTATAACAAAAATAATCATTCTTTGAAAAATGCAATGTCAAAAAGTATTTTATATAAAACATGAAAATTCAAATTTACATTTAAACGTTTTTATTTTATGAGTATTTCATAAAAGTGGTGTTTTTTTTTAAATCTTAATATCTAATACATGTTTTTCTAAACGTATCAAAATAATTAACGTCTTTAAAAATGCAAGAAATATGTTATAAAAGTCAGTATAATTTTTTAGGTTAGTTTTTTGGCAATAAAAAAAACTTTGAAATTTTTTATTACTATTTTATTGTATGCACGAGGAAAAAGTGAGGTGACAGTTTCGTTCCAAATGCATTATATAAAAGGTCTGTGTTTTTAAAATTTTGTTTTTTTATAAATTTCTGTACACTTTCATCAAATATGTTTTGGTAAAATAAAAATTCCTTTTTTTTCACGTTTGAATCTTAATATATGGCAGTGTTTTAAAACTAAGCATATTTCAATTACACAAATCTAAAAGGTAATTTTATCTAGTTTTCATAAATGGTATTTGTTTTTACGACACCTTCAGAAATAATAAATATATACAACATTCAAAATACTTAGGAAAAAATCCAAATTTCGTTCAAACATCATTACTAAAACAGAGATAAACTACCCTCTCAGACTGTGTAAACCAAGTGTATTTTTTTCCATGAACAATTTTTTTAATTAGTAATGTTTTCACATCCGCGGCCGTTTGTCAATTGAATAAAATTTTCACTGGGTTTTTTAGTAAGGCTGTTAGTGTTTTAACCGATTATTGGCTGCAACGCGCAAAAAGCTATTATATAGTATTGTTTCAATTCCATTTTTTTAAGCAGAATCCTGCAGGCGAAAATCGACCCTCTGCTCATCCCGTTTGATCGACCGTAGAGACCATTTTGGCTAGACAGGGACCTCACATAAAAAACGTCCCTTTTAGGATGAGATTTCATAAAAAATAACTGATACTTAAATTTATCTTTTTAGGCTTTGTAGCTCATGATGGAAGCGAAGTTGCTGACCGTATTGGACTAGAAACTTACAGAAATTTCATTGAATCATGAATGATAATTAACAAATAATTCAATGTTGAAGAGTGAACGCTGATTCGTGTTTTTGATCAGGAACAGTTTTTCTTTGTTTTTTTGGTCTGTATTAAAATAGTTTTGTGAAACTTGCTTTTCACAAAATATCAAAACATAAATTAACACTATCCAAATATATGTTTGTGAATTGTAGTAAAGTACATTCATACGGGTGAAGTTAAATTCTAATAATATGTGTAAATCCGAGACGGTGGAGAATTTTTTATTTTTTTTTATTATTTATTATAAAGACAAAGTAATACAATATGACAGAAAAAATTATAAATATTTTACAGAAAAAAGAAAAGTCCCAATAAACCACTTTTTAGTAGTTTGTCAATGGGTGCTTTTACTTTGAAGATATAAACAAACTTATTTAAAAAAAAATGAAACAATACAACTTTGTATAAACCACTTATATAATGTGCAAATCCGACCGGTTTCAGAACAAACGTTCCTTCGTCAGGGAAAGCTTATACTAATTTAACAGTTTAGAACAATGTTTTATTATGGTAGGGGTGGAGCCGTTGTTAGTTAATAATGTAGATTGGGTGGGTAGGTATTAGTGTAGAGTGGGTGGGTAGGGGAACAAATCCATGATTGGGCTATATGACAATATTTTTTGTTTGTTGATAATAGATTCATTATTTTTAAGGGATTTTTTTAATTTCCAAAGCTTCTAAGTTATCTAAACGTTTTCCTTTATGATTAATATGAAGAATATTTATCCCTGTGTTTTTTCAAAACTATGGTTATTTTCAGTGATATGGTTAGCGAACTCAGAAAAATTATTATTATTAAGACACCTTAAATGTTCTTTGATTCTGATTTCAAAATTACGAGTTGTTTTTCCAAAATAAAATGAGGGACAATCATTGCATTTGAGTTTATTAACAGGAAAATTGATCAGTTTACGAGAGAAAGGGGAATTCGAGTTATGCCTTGTTTTAACTTATTTTACTTTATTTTGCAGTTAGAATTTTTGTGTTAGTGTCTAATACAATTTTTTTCTTTCGGCGAGACAATTCTTCAACATAATATTTGTTTTACCATTTGTACATTTTTTAATTTCAGCACGTAACATATTTAATAAATTTGGTATCATGTAGTCCAGCGTTCTTTGTCCTTATTTGTTAAAGTGCTTAGGTACAATTAGTCCTTCATTTAGCGTAAAACGGGTATTGTAAGTGTGGTCCAGTTTATAGGGCTATTCATACGCTGAGATGTAATTTTATACCACAGAATTCTCTTACTGAGAGAATTTTGAGATTCTGGTAAAACGGAACATTATGTCTTTGTTCGTATAAACTTTTATGCGCTAATAATTTAACTAATGATTTTTGAACCGCTTGAACATGATTTACATTTGTGTTACAGGAAAGTCCCCAGGCTGTAATTCCATACCTTATAATAGATTCAGCTAATGATAAATAAATTATTCGAAGTGTGCATATTGGAATATAGAATTTTAATTTATATTATCTGCTAACAATAGATCTGAGTCGTTCACAGATTTTATTTATTTGTGAATCCCATTTGAAAAAAACAGTCAATAATAACACCTAAATAAACATATTCTTTAACCAGTTCAATATTTTCACAAGTGCACAATGAAGAGATACCGACATGTAAGCAATCTGAAGTGTGTGTTTTAATTTCACGTGTAATAATATTTGCCTTGGCATTGGGTGATCTAATATGTATCAATTTAGTTTTTTTGCATTTATAATTAAACCAGAGTCATGAGACCATTTCAAAAGTTCAATGTAATCTTCTTGTAAGAGTTTAATACATAATTGCAGATCAAATTACCAATTCAGTATCAATTAAAAGTATAACTTATAAAACTTACTTCCGAAAATTAAATGAGACCGCTTTATATATTTCAATAATATGCGAATATTAGCAGCCGAAGTGACAATTTCTTAAACACGACATTTTCCATTGAAACTTGTTTCCTTTTCACAAACTTTTTCAGATATCGTTCCCGTTAATGTATTGAATATGAGGCTTTCACGGCAGGAAGGGAAATCAAAATACAACAGGGGAGCAGCAATGTTTAGCTGAAAAGCAGGGGGTAAAAACCCCGGTTCGCTTTTCCAAAGCATACAACAAAAGGACTAGGATTACATGGCGAAATGTCAATGATTAATTACTAGCTTCACGGTATCAGTAGCACTACACCGGCTTCACAAACACGAAAATATCACATATTTTTATGGAAAAAGTCGCTAAAATATATTACCTGTACATTTTGAGTAATAAATGTCGTTAAAACATGCTATACGTGTTGAGTATCTAGTGGGTAAATGAACGGTTAGGTTTTTAAACTTGATTTTGCAATATTTTGATAATTTTTCTTGTATCTTTCGTTACCCGCAAACAATATTGGTTAACATGTGAAAACACGAGCGTTGAGAATAAATCGTTTCTTGGTTGAAAAAAATTTCATTGGGAGACTGTTAAAACTTTATAGAACCTTCAGTCTGGATTTTTGGCATAAAAAAATTATCGAGAAAGGTGTATGGATATAGGCCCTCAGTATCGCCCTGGTGAAAGTCGTCATACAGAATCCAAGCGTTGCTTGGAATGGCTTTATCCATTTTTTGAACAAATCTGAATAGCCAGCTATTTCCCAACCTTCAGCTTCCTTATCTTTCCCCATTTTCACTCTCTCTAGGATCTAATAGTTCAACTTACTCCGGACAATCAGGTACCCCTGTGCGGTATTCACATAAAAAACAATACTTCCTTTATATTTATAACAGTTTCCATTCTAAGCCACTGCGCACTTCAAGAGGAATTCACGTCGATTAATTTTCGATTAAAGTTAGCAGTGGGATAAATTGATTGTTCACCGAACTAACTACTTCAATTAGTGGTCGTGGTGTGCAATAAATGTCTAATTTCCCAGACGCCGATCAAAATAACATAAATATTAATTTGAATCGATTAAACCCGCGTGTGGGCAAATTGGAATTCCCTCAAAACGCGCCCCCTAATGGTGACGTTAATTCTCTATTAATCGTGTCACTTCCCAAACTTCGAACTTACCCCATACTTGGGAAATTTATCTAACTAGAGGGGCTATGAAAGCATTTTGAATCACATTAATTATGACTCCAAGAAGCTTCCACATCCACTCCCAACTCTCATCTCTTAATAAAACTCTAAACTGAACTTCAACTTTCCGTGATGAATTACAAACTTACCCAAGAGTTATTTACTTGGAGATGTTTGCAAAACACGCCGTCTCATTATATTAAAGGTGAATTATCAATGATATTGGACTGTAAAATCCCTACGAAAGATTAAATAGAAGGTTCCATTCAGCTCTCCACTTCAACTAAAAGACTAGAAATAACAATAATATTTTTCCATGACACAATTTTTTTTTCTACATTTCAATTATGATTTTAAAATTTATATTAATATTTTAGTCCTAAAGGCGAACTTTATATAAATTTGGATATCCTTAAAGTACATACAAACCTAATGATTTAATGTTATATATTATTATTTTAATGAAAAGACAAATAACTTTGTTCACATCACTTTAATTTATATACAATCAACATTTTTCGTGAACGAAAAGCATATAGGGCATCACAGATAAATAATTTAGAGATTTTAGAAATTAGGAAAAATGTAAATAACAAAGCAGATATAATTAATAGGCAACAAATTATAAACCCTATTTTGAACCTTTTCCCACTTAACCGGTCTTTCCCTGCTAATGACTTTAAAATCCCTAATTTTAATAAACTTCCCGCACTCTTACCCCTTCTCCTTCCTTCTACCCTTTCCACCCGTATGTGATCTATGTTATATTTTTAAGTTTAGTATACATTTGATCCTGATGATGTGAACGTCGTTCACGAAACATGTTGATTGTATATAAATAAAAGTGATGTAAACAAAGTTATTTGTAATAAAAAATAAATAATGCCATCACAAAGTGAAAACCTTTCCGAAAAAGTTTTCTTCGAAAAATTAATATATTATTACTCCGAAGGTCGCTTCATCACTGATAATCTGTTGCCAAATGTTTGAATAAATACTTTTTGTTACATAACTCCTGCAGTTGATAGAAAAAAACTTGCATTTAGGAAGCGTTTTTCTAATGTCGCAATTTTGTTGTTAATCGATTTTCTATCATGTTCTTATCCGTTCTTTCTTATATAACATACATTATATTACTTATAGCATAAGACCTCCATGGTCAAGGGGTAAGGCTTTTGACTCGTAATCCGAAGGTCGCAGGATCGAATCCCGGCGCAAATAATCATTTATATTATTTCACAATTTAAATAAAATTTAATAAAAAAACAATTAATTCGTTTAATATAATATATAGCATATTTGCGGCATGTTTCAGAGTGTATGGGTTTCTGGTATAAGACCACAACTGAAAATTGAAACGTTGCTTGAAATGGCTTAAGCCGTGTTTGGTGACCAGATCTGAATAGACCCCCCACCCCCCCTCCCCACTACCTTCAGCCTGACAACATACCCCATTTGGGGATGCCATAGATCATTCGCTGTCCTCTGAAGGTTTCAAATTTTCATAAAAATTTAACCTTCGAGGTTAAAATATTATGATGTTTGTTTCGTTCTTTGTTTTTATTTTCTCCATAAAATACTATTAGAGTACTGATGGTGTGGGGTGTATTTTACATATAAAGGTAACCCCATCCACTGTTAAATGTGTGTTCCTGAGTGACTTTTACCATTATAAGGTTGCGTGTTCACCCATTTTATGAATTTAACTGTACAGTATTTCAAAAAGATATTACATGTTCTTTTTGAAAAAATGTCGTTGTGCTCTATAATTTAAAAAAAAACAACGACGTGTTTTCAGCATGCCAAGTTTATTTTTCTGGAAGAAATTGCACTAATGTAAAGTAATTTATTTAATATGAAGGCAAGAATAGTTACTTTTCAGCTGCTTCAAGTTTCCACACTCTTTATCTTGCAAAATAAATGAAAACAATTTACGGAACAAACAATATTCCACCTTGTCTTATTTATACCCATTTTCACGATTATCGATAGATATGACTTTTTGAATTAAAAGTAGTTGGATATACATAAAATTTCAGAAAAAAAAACTGTACAGAATCACCGTTAGAGAATTTTCACTGCTTCGGAAAACAAACATTTGCTTTGTAGTTAATATTTTTCGCCTTGATTATGTAACACCAAAACAATTTCAGCCTTACTAAAAAACCCAGTGAAAATTTTATTCAATTGACAAACGGCCGCGGATGTGAAAACATTACTAATTAAAAATTTGTTCTTTGAAAGAAATACACATGGTTTCCACGGCTTGAGAGGGTAGTTTATCTCTGTTTTAACCATTGATGTCCGAACGATATTTGTAATTTTTCCATTGAATTTTGAATGTTCTATATATTTCTTATTTTTGAAGGTGTCGTAAAAACAAATACCATTTATGAAAAAAAGATAAAATTACCTTTTAGATTTGAGTATTTGAAATACACTTTAGCTTTCAAAAACTGCCGTATTTTAAGATTCAAACTCGGAAAAAAATGGAAAAAAATTTCCTCCCACAACATTTTTGACCAAAATGTAGAGAAATTTAAATAAAATCAAAATTTAAAAAACACAGTCCTTTTGTGTAATAAATTTGGAAGGAAACTATTACCTCACTATTTCATCGTGTATACAATAAAAAAATAATAAAAAATTTCAAAGTTTTTTTTATTGCCAAAAAAATAACTTAGAAATAATACCGAAATTTAAAACAGATTTCTTGCATCTCTAAAGACGTTAATTTTTTTGATACGTTTACGAACACATGTATTAGATTTTAATATTATAAAAAATTATCACTTTTTAGAAATTCTCTTAAAATAAAGATCTTAAAATGAAAATTTTATCTTTTAAGTAACCTATAAAAAACAATATTCTGACAGTTCAACTTTGAAAGTACGGCGTTTGTACAATAGCTTAATTAAACTGATGTAAACCACACAAATAACATGGTAAATACATCAATTATGTGAACAGAAGAGTAAATTCGTCACTACAATAGAAATTATTAAGTAAAATCACAAAATTTTCGATATCCCGCCATAAAACACACCGAGCTGTTTTGTCATCGCGGACTGTCGCGGGCCGACGAACTAATGCATAAGCGCGCCAATAATGCCCCTTGCGGAGAAAAATTAAAACAACATTGTTTCCTAGTAAATTAAAACCATATACAACGTTGCCACATCTTCAATGCGTTTTAACAGCGTGAACACGTAAGAAACGTTATTGGTAATAAAACGTCTTTTAGTGTATACGAGCTTTACTTATGTTATTGCAATAACACAGTTAATCGGTCGCGCTGTGGTTTTTTTTTAGTAAGGCTGTTTGTGTTTGCTAATTTTGTTCATGCCATGTTGGTTAAATTTTTGAACTCATTTCAGCATGTTGAAAAATAACCATTCGTCTTAAGATTAAAGATTAGGTGGCCACGTACTATTATTATTATTTGGTTTAATACCCTTGGGAAAACTCTAAAAGTAAATTAACTCCCAATTACAAACATTTTAATGACTCAGCTTACTTTATTTCGGATGGGTAATTAACGGGGAGTAACTTTGATTTCGAGTTACTTTCCCTAAGAGGTTTGCGGAAAATATAATTTAATATTTCGTACATTTTTTAATGCCTCATTAAAGCATTACAACGTCGGCTGAAATTTTACGACGGTAATTTCGGCCTCACGAGTAACGTTCTAACCGTCCGCCGAAATAATAAGGCACCTAAATTTGGGGTACACCCTATTTTCACGTTCGTAAAACGCGTAAATGTCAAATAAAAAAATATAAAACAAAACAAAAATCACGAAAGGGGAAAGATAAATTATATTTTTCTGTCGACAATCACGCACAGGGGCTGGGGTGGTGACCTCCGCCCGACTTGCTACTTGCCCGTATTTGGGGAACTACCCTCAAATTTTATATAATCTACCGAACATGCCATACATACTGACCTTTGGGGCGATTGGGGATATTTCAAACACATACACACACACGTCATGAGCTCAGTGAAATCTGCACAAAAGTAACATTGATTCGCGGTTGAATTAATAATATCCAAGGCAGAGCTTAAAGTTTCTTCGCTATAAAGTCGCATATTAACTTTCCCTAAGTTAGGGGAAGTAGTTGAGTACAAGGAATATTTTTCATATATAATATATTATTAAAATCGACCTCCATGAGTAGGTACGAGTTTGGTTACCCTTGCACAACAATGGTGTAGGAATTTTGATTTGTTTGGTGTCGTAATATTAAGGTATAGTTAATACGTATTCTGCTTTGACGAAAATTAATTCTGGAGCAGAAATTTGGACTCGAAAATGATGAAATAAACCATCCGTGTGCATCAGATGAAACCAATCAAATATTCAATTTTATATCCCTCTCTTTGGATGAAATACCGAACATCAAATTGGAAATCAGTTCTACCCAAATTCGATCACTGGCCCAACATTTATTCCTACTTACTAAACTAATTAGGTTTTAGAACTAATTCCTGGACGGTCAAAATCCCAAATACCCGTTCAACGGAAAGTGTTATATCTCTCTCTTCCGATAAGAAATTTGATGAATGTTCATCGGGGCGAAAGAGACAGGCATCGGAGCAGGTACGAAATCAAATTACAGCTAAGAATTTAATTTAAAGTCACTTGCTCTTTCGTATTTGGCCCCTTTGCAAACTATCGGGTTACTGAGCGATTGAGAGAGGATAAACGACATACCTCAATATGGGCGTCCTTGTCTTTTTAATATATTTTCCTCGAGAAAGGAATATTGACATAATTCGTAGACCCCTCTTTCATAAATATGCAAAAGCCCTCTTCTGAGATATTGCCGCAATAAATCAAAAGGAGCATATTTTTATTTGTTTTTGACGCTGCTTTGGGACATTTCCTCGTGAAGATTCTGTTATTTGAACTTTTATTGTATTAAAATGACAAATAACGAAATACGAACAAATATTCACGACGACGACCTTTGTGTAAAAGCCTACACCGAATGGCTTAAAGTAAAAGGTTAATAAATATATTATTATTAAATCTAAATAACCGAATATTATGAAGCAAATTTTAGATTGTTGGTCATCAATTATAATCTTAAAAAACACGCAGGGAGGAAACGCCCTTATTTAATAAGTGATCTTGGTTTAGCATTTTATTTAATATTTGTGAAAAAACTATTATTATCTTCCACTTGAAGAAATGACCATGTTTGCACATGTATAATCTTGTAGGAAACAATTCCGCAAATTTTGTCGCTTTGTATGATTTAGAGGAAAATTGTAGAAGAATTGATAGCACATTTATTCACCATTATTCTAATTCCTTTTTATATGCTATCTCTTTTGTTTGTATTTACAACAAAATCTGTGCTTGAAATAAGTACAAATATAATCTTAATCCATGTATTTATTTCTTTAAGTTCACCACCGAAAGTAACCACTCTTAATGATAATTGATAATATTGAAAGCATATGAGTAGATAATAAGAACGAATTTTTTTATCATTTATAGCAATTAAAATTCTTTTTCGTGTTTTTTTGGTAATGCGTGAACCGAGATTTTCCAAAAAGTATAATAGTGGAGTTATTAAAAAAGATCCTAATTGAAGTTCCTGCTTGCTGTTTGCCGAGTTAATGCTTTTTATTAGCCTTCCATTGTGTAAAGCTTTCATCCAAATTATTATGTTCACATTAAATCTACCATCAACCCTTATTCGTCTACGGAAACGATAATGTTTGCGGAGGGTGGGTGCGGTTTGCTGGGGAAACCGAGGACATGCAATGACGTGGAGTACAGAAAGATGATGAAATTTCGAAACAGAAATTATGATGATTTTTAGTGCAGTTTTTGCTTCTGCGTTCGATTAAGATATTCCGTTGTTCGGGAAAAAAAGAAGAGCTCGCCCGCAAAATGGATTGATAAACGATTGATTAGAATTACATTGATTAGAATGCATAACGACCTTCAGGCGAATTTAAACGATGCTCTAATTGGGGAAATAATAACCATTAATAATAATTTCAGTCATTTTACTCAGAAATTAGAAATTAGTCATCGTAAATACCTATCTACAAGTAGTATAAATACATCGTCTGTAAGTGGTATGACCAGAGTTTGATAATGCCTTCAGAAGGCGAAATAGCTGTTACGTGTAATAATAATTACAAAGCAGAACTTGTTTATAAATAAAACTGTTTTTAATTAATTGAATAATAATATTATTGAATTAATAATTTGTAATCAATGCGATAATAACAATGCAGACTGTAATTATGCTGTAGTTTTTAATTGCAATTATTTCAGTTACTTTATTATACTTAATTTATATATAATTAAATTTATTAATTCATATATAATTAAATTTATTTATTTATATATACCTACTTATTATCTTTTATTTTATTTTTTATTTTAGTTTATTTAGGAAACAAACAGTTATACATATTTTATAAGAAAGTAACATATTACATGATTACATTAACCAGCGAAGTTTCCGCTACAATTTATAATATATAAACATGGATTAAAACATTAAAGAAAACATAAAGTGGTAGAAAAAAAAGAAAAATATATATATATACAACAGAAATGAAAGAAAGAAAAACACACACAAATTAAAGCATATGGGATATATAAATCATCCAAATATTATTATTATAATAAAAAGAAGGAAAACCAACATAATGAGAATGAAAAAAATAACATGCAGCAGGGGTGGAGAGTTCGTAATTAACAATTTGTTTTAATTTTTTCTATTATGGATTTAATAAATTGGCCTGAGGACAAATGGAAAATATCAGCGTCGTAAAAGATATCATTGTATTTTGTGCACGTCCTTCGGAGAAACGAATGTTGTGTGTAATTTGTTTTTGAGTGTGGGATGTGGAATAGTTGGTTTGACAGAAATAAAAATATAAATCAATATTATACCCACGCACAGGCATTGCCTTTGTGGGATTTTTGTGTTCATACATTTATTGTATTAAGCTTTTATTATATACTTTCATTGTTTTTACGTATCTATTGTATGTATTGTATCAAACATTTTTAATTAAAAAAAGATCGATTTCAATTAAATGAAATCTAAAATGGAGTCCCACTAATTAAAATTGATAATAATAAATTGAAAAGAACTATTTGCAACTCATTTGTCGCTAAGGATCGGAAAAATATTAATAGGAAATCTACCGTTCCCTTAGCATACTGCTTTGATTGAAGGTTTTTTCTTCATCCCTTCAACATTGCATATTATGCATTAATTAGACTTGAAATGTTATCATTCTCACATAAAACAAAACTTCGGTCACTTCAATCGATATTGATAATTTTTTCTACCCATTAACGAAGATCGAGTTTAGTTTTTCAATAAATCGAACGATTTATTTATTTGTAATAGATAGCTTGTAAATGTGATGGAATAGACATGTGAAATTAATTAAAGTTAAGCTAAAAAGTTTGTTGTGCTAAAGTTACAAAGTGATGGAGTTTTATTGTATCTTAAAAATAATTTTAGGCGAGGGAGAGATGCAGGGGAATGTAGGATAATATGAAGAGATGCTCCAGATGCATCCATGCTCACGTATTAATTTACTAATTGCTAATAATATATACGTTGTGGAATTGTGTTATATTGGGCACACGAAGGGGAGTTGGGGATTTTTTTCTAAAGTTGGTTCTAAATGTGGGCATATAAAATTATAGGTTTGTTGTTTTGATCATGAAGGTATACAAATTTTTATTAAATTACTAAGCTCTGGCGAGTCCAGACCATTATTCAGAAATTTAAATAAAAGTTTTGATAATAAGTTCGTTAAGGAAGGGAATTAAAGAAGTTAAATTTAAAATGAAACGTCATATGCGCCCGTAGTTTCTAACCTAACCTAACCTTCACAAAGTTGTCAAAAGAATTTATAACTGTAACTAGGGTTATAATGCGCTATTAGGTACTTCTGAAATCCTCGGGTTTACAATTCTTCACACATTATATTAGTAGGTACTAGCTTTTGCCCCCGGTTTCACTCGCATAGTATTAGGGGGGTTCCCACAGCGCCTCCTCCACCTTCCCTACCCCCTCTCCACTCTCCCCCCTCCTCCCCCCCTCCCCCTCCCCAACTCCCTCTCCCTATCCCCATACCCGTTACATTCATTTTTCAAACAGCTCGCGTGCCACCTATTGCAATTTTTTTATACAAATTTCATAATGCCAGAGCTCTAAGCCATAGCCTATATTTTATTCTGATGTATGAGCTGCATTTTTGTACATTTTCATTAAAATCCATTCAGTATTTTTTGCGTGAAAGAGTAACAAACGTACATACGTCCGTACATCCATACAAACTTTATAATATTAGTAGGATTATATTCGTGTTTACCGAAGTAACTAGTTCTTTGCCATTACTTCGTCATGCCGGGTAACATTTAATATTTGTCGGATAATTAAATCGTCAGCACTTTGTCTGCTAACAGTTTTGAGGCTAGTAACGTCATTTTTCACTCAAAGTATCCACTATTTTAACGTGTACTGACAAAGGAACATAATTCAATATAACGTTGGGTAATCTCCATCAATCCATGCCACCCGGATACTTTTAGGAAAAAAATTCTTTTCACTAACACTATATATCATTGAGCCAAGAAACGAAAAAACGTGAAAGGAATATTAAATATTAATTATTTGTTTTTTTTACAATAGCTCCACACTAGAGGCCCGGAGGAAAAATATTTCCCTCAGTGCCTTTGTCGTCTTTGGGGACGCTGTGTGGAGGATCTGTATGGGGAAAGGGAGGAGAGGCAGTTCTGGGAATGAAACCGGTGTGAGGGGTGGGTAGGAAATCTGTGGCTAGGAAATCTGGGAAAAGTAGCGAACCACTTGGGGTGATCTATATCTAGGGTGTTGGTAATCCAATAAATGGTTCCCGGGGCGAGTATACCTATACCCGCTTCCCAAATTGTAATATATTAATAAATATTTAAAAAAGCAAGACTCACTGACAAAAAAATAATGGGTTCTTTTCACATTTGATCGATTTATATCGATCACAGAAATTTGAAATGCCGTAAAGAACCAGGAGAGCAAAAAGATAGTTTTATTTTTTCTAAAAATCATATTTTCTGTTTTTGTAGACTTATGAATAGATCTTTCAGAATACTTAACATTTTTTGTAAATTTCTTTAATAACAGTGAAATTTATTTTAAAATAAAAAATAAAAAAAAACTCTTGAAATGCACGGCGTTAAAGACGCACTTATTTTCATATAAATATTCCGACGACGCAGATCGAAAGAGAAATATACTGAGAAAAATGACGTATTTAACTCATTTTTTAATTTGTTATCCTTACAGCATTTCGAAATTCGGCTATCGATATTTATTATGTGACTGATATCGACGTTTTGTGAAAAAAATCCGTCAAAGGCTTTTGTTAAAACCAAATTTGTAATCAACGAACTTTTAATTATTACTCCATCCAAACTTAACTTTAAATCTGTACTTGAGTAGATAATTGATTTAGCTGAGATAATTCGATTTACTTAAACAGCCGGAGGACTAATAATAATTAATAATACGCCGTACAGTGAAATTAATCTTGTTTACACACAAAATTACAAGATAAATAATTATAATTGTAAATGTTCCAATTTTGGAATCGTTATTCCCTGTTTAACCCGTTTAATCACAGGAGACCAGATTTGTCCCAACGCACATAGGTCTCACATAAGACGCCGTAACTCCCTTACTATCATAGTTAGAAATATGTTCTAATCGGTGTTAGAAAGGAAAAACATCATGATTTATATTCCAATCTAAAAAAAGCCATCAAAAAAGTAAAATGTACACTTTTATGCACACAAAGTTTTGAATCGCAAATTGAAAAAAGAATTTGAAACTTCTGAAATTTAAAAAAAAAAAATTTCATAGAGCGACAAAAAATTGAGGTTACAATATGTGTTTGTTATACATTTGGCTAATAAATTATGCATGTGTTTTTATTTTTTTTTATTATCAGTAACTTGAGTTAGAAAAAACATAAGGTGAGCCATTTTGAAAACTTTTTTATGTTTGTATGCAAAAATTTTATAATTTGAAAAAAATAAATATATTTCGAATTCTATAATTTGAAAGCGTATTTCATCACCTTTCTAAAACAGTTTTTGGTTTTTGAATGTGTTCAGAAATATTCCAAACATTTGCATTTTATTGTAAAGTGAAAATATTTTGACCATCCGAAAAAAAAGCCAAATTTTTGAAGGGAAGTGCTTAGTTAAAAGTTGAAATAGCGAATTAACCACGAGGAACGAGATACTGTGCATATTTGGGATGATGCGTTTAATTATTATATATTGTTTAGGTAGGTATACATAACAACATTTTTTAGTTAAACCCCTTTAAATGCATTTTTTTCCATATATACAGTAGCATATATACAGTGTTTTTTAAGAGACGTACCTTACTTACTTTAATCAGTGATTTCTGACATTATTTGGAGTAAAAAATATTAGTATTAAAAATGTAAATGAAATTTTGATCTCTGATAACTTTTTGTTTTTTTTTTTTTTTAATTTGCTTCATAATTTAAAAAAAAACAACTTGTACACTCAACC
The DNA here is from genome assembly GCA_929108145.2 of Limnephilus rhombicus. Classification (NCBI taxonomy): domain Eukaryota; kingdom Metazoa; phylum Arthropoda; class Insecta; order Trichoptera; family Limnephilidae; genus Limnephilus; species Limnephilus rhombicus. Next base: position 29,504,627 of record OV815285.1, read on the forward strand.
GGGTAACCACCCAACCCATCCTAACTGTCAATAACCTATTGATTTTTTAATGTTTTGTTGAAAAAAAACATCAAAAATATCACCGCAGACCAAAATGTTAACATTTTTTACTCTAAATGATGACAGGAATCACTGGTAAGTCAAGTACGTCCCTTAACATCGTATATAGTGTCCAAAAATATATTTCTAATCATTTCTTGTTTGATTTTAATTGTAGTTTAAATTGTTATTGAAAATTAATATCCTTTTGACAAACCGCTTAATTGCAGTTTATCGGGATTGTTCATTGAAAAACAACAACAAAAAAATATTAAAAGATAAATCATAACCAAAATTTTCTAGTAAATAATATAATTTGTAATTAATAGAAAATTTGAGGCAACTCCAGAAACTGTGTGAGGAGAGGATGGGTCTACCATGGACAGAGGCCGAACAATCAGTACAAGACAGGGACGTATGGAGGAGCCTTGTCGATGCAATGGATCCCCAACCCGTATAGGATAAGGGGAAGAAGATGATGATGATTTGTAATTAAGTGCTGTAATATCTTTCTCATTAATTCTAAGCCGTATATTTCATATAACTGTTTTTATTCCACGTAAGGAATGATACAATTAGTCTAAAGAAATGTATTATGTTCTTCTGGCAGGTAGGTACTAAAATATTAATAAGATACAAATTAGAAGCGCCAAATAAACACGACAATTTCACATTTGAAAAATAATCTTTAAAATAATCTCACTGCGCGAGTGAAACGGCCACCACCTCGAGTCGAATTAAAACAGAACTTAGTTACGAATATATAGCTGAAACCGGACCTACATCTTAAAATGTACAATTACAGTTGAAAAGCGTTTCTGAAATCAGAAATTGAATTGGGAACTTTATGCCCAACTAATGGAATATTCGCAGAACCCGATAGATCGACGCAGAAAAAAGTTTCCTTTTAATTAAGTCAGTGTGTGCTTCTGTGATATCTATGTGAAAAAATTTGCAGTGATATCTAAGCTTTTGTATGAAACCTTCTCGATCACACACTTGATATAAACATAAAGAGAAACAGTTTGTGAAAATGAGACATTAGTTTTAAGCTTTCTTGGCAACGGAAAAGAAATTCATGTCGTAATACAATTGCAGTCAAGAAATTCGTATTACGGGTTCAAAGATTGCATCGTATTTTGAATCAGAGCCTTTGCAAGCTTTTTGTGATAAGCAACTAGCTTCGCCTAAAATACAGCACCATTTTATAGAAATCTGTTAAAAAAAATGGGAAAATATGGAAAACATTTTGTTCAGAAAATATCTGGAATCTAGAACTCACCGTAAGAGAGCTTTTTTAAATCCTGAATTTTCGATGATTTAAATTAATGTTTTACCTGTAATTAAATTAGACGATTTGTGTGTTGTAGGCTGTAGGATGTAGGAATCATCGCTCTTTAAATAAAGCTCAATACATATTGATTTATAAAGTTGGCTCGCCGGGAACAGTTGCCCCATTTACGAGGATGCTGCGAAGTACCACTTTCTCCGCACTATTAATCTTTATTCGAAAGATCGATCACCGGCGTGTAGCCCATATCGTGGGCCTATTTCTCAATCCGGGCTCTATGGCCCATGTTATATGGGCTCCGTGTTCAACAAAAGGCCGTAGGTAACACTTATCTTCAAATCATTCATTTCCTCTGGCTTTTGAAGGACGTAAAAGATCTTTTAGCTTCTCTTAGTTTATTTTTTTCACATATAAGTAGGTACCTACATACTCTTTTTGGGAGGATGAAGTTGATTAAATAGGATAATTCTGGCTCTAAAATCGTGTTTTGACCATCATACCTAACTGAATATAATGATTTTTATGGCGTACCAACTGGCGGTCCTACTCCTAGGAGCTTCGTTGGCGTTAACATCAGCTTCCGTTGCATGCATGGGGTTAGTTACCACTGAGCTATCGGCGGTAAGCCCTTTTTAAAACATGGTGAAATATGACAATATATTATTACTTAACGCAGTAAACCATTTACCTTCTTCCTTTGAGCGAAAAAAAAATTTTTTTTTCGACGTCCTCTCCGATTGGATATATTCCACCATCACAGCAATCTTTACACTACAGAATGTAACCAAAGCATATCAGCGGAACTGTACTCGTACCAAAAAAAGACCGTACCAGTCTCGCACGTTTCAGTTGTGAAGTGAGGTGCCTTTCTTTACCACATCCTCGTTAACATTCCTTAGATTTTCTATTAGGTAATCTTGCTTTTGTCACTGAAAATAATATTCCAAGTTCACATTTGTTTATTAAAAACTTTTTTTTTTAAATTGGAAATTAGAAAATACTCGTAAATATAGTAAGAAAAATAATATGTTACATAACATTCATTACCCATTAAAATTACCCATTTATTAGAAAAGTTATCACGGGTCTAACTAGCTATTCTATTTACTAATACATATTTAAAAATATTAAAGAAGTGTACAAAATACTGCTTATATATAAACATATTAAGTTATTAAAAGTATTGGACTATAATTAAAAAATATACAGGGTGTACGGGGGTAAAGTGCACAAACTTCGACGGGTATTCTACATGATGGTAGAAATAAAAAGAAAAAAAAATTTTCTAAATTATAACTTTTTTTTTCATACGAAAATATTTTTCCATAGAAGAATATTATACAAAAATTCAATTTTTTTTTACCCGAAAACTACCTTAAAACTTTTGAATTTCGAAAAAAGTTATGCATCTTTTTTACTTGGACTACTATTATGTAGTACTCCCGAAGTTTGTGCACTTTACCCCTGGACACTATTATAATAACGGGAATAGTATTCCTTAATGCAACGGAATATATTTAAAAATCAAGGGTAAAATCAATCCTTCCATTGCATTCGGTAAAAATGTAACGTTAGTATTTTTTCAAAATTTAAAATAGCATTTCTCTTTTTATTAAATTAGGTAACTGGTTAAAAAGCTTTGGGCTTAGGTATTCGTAATGGTATTGTGCAACTGTCGTATTGCATGTCCCAGATGTTGTGGGCCTGAAACTTCGCGTTGAGAACAGTTACGATTCTTTAAAAACTTTTAGAATAGAATTTTTTTCAAAATGTTTTAAAACCGGTAGGATAATAATCATTACGTATTTACTTTGTAAGATTGCCTTACAAGATGACTTGCATAACAATGCACTTACAATAAATGCATTGTAATACGCAATGGATTGCTCGGCAGATTGGTATAATCATGCATTTCCGATTACTTGCATTTTTGCCAGAAATCTATGCACGCCGGAGCAATCGTTTTTCCATTTCAATGATTTCATTTACTTAATGCCCCACGTAATGGATCAATAGATACACGCATATCCACAATTCACTAAGTGCTTTTCCGTGCTTCAAGTGAAACAAAACCTACTCAGCGTGCAAGTAATAGCTGTATCACCGGCCATTCGAGCTTTTTTCACGGCGTGGAAACATTGTTTCAAAAAATCAACAAATTCGAGGTTTTTACGCTTTCTGGATATGAGTTGCACTGGTTCGAGTTTTCGTGCTTATAACCATCCGAGTTTGATGAGAATATTTTATTGAGAACTGCCAATACCGTTTTAACCATAAATGGATTATATTATAAGTATAAATAATATTATTATAAATAATATTAGTATAAATAATATTTAATACATTCAAAAATATAAATTATAACTATTAAAATTTATTGAATTATCATAAGTTAATGGGGATTCTAAAGAAAATCCAAATACTTTATGGAATGAAGCGAATGAAGAAAGGTAGCGCTATTAGAATATCTGATTTTTGAGTGATTTATGACTTAACTGCCTTTTGAAAATTAATTGACGTAAATTTGTATAGTTTCTTATAAAGATTATTGAATTATTCTTATTGAAACATTATTGGTTAACCAAGACCTCTGCCATAGGCCACTCCTAGTGGTTTGCCACGTTTGGTGACCGGGTTCATGGGGTAAGATTTGTCGGGGTTTTGACGGCGGATCTAATTCCGCGGCAGGCCGGATCGGGAGAGACTGGTTGAGGAAGATCTTCTGACTCTAGCTAGATTCTCTCGAAACACGCATTGCACCTCAGCGGGAAAGATGGATTTATACTTTCGTCAATCCTGAACATACTGACCCCCAGATTTATATCCACCTCTCATACTTTTTCCTTCCCAGAACTTCCTCTCCTTCCTCTTTTAAAAAGATCCCCCTATCTCCCTGTATCTCTAAAGATGACACAGGCTCTGAAAGGAATTATTTTCCACAGGGCTTCCTGTGTGGAGGTAATGTAAAAAAAATGTTATTTCCTTAACGATATTGATTAGCAAAAGCGAAAAATCGCTTCATGTTGAGTGCCATTATTAATGTTTCCTTTTAACTACCCTTTTAAAACTACTACATCAAAGTCAAATTAAAATAATTTATCAGCGGTCCAAGGGTCTTAATCTATTGAGATCAACGCTACCCTTTTCCAGTAAATTTGCAATAAGGAACTCGATAAATAAGCTTTTTTGTTCCGAAGGTCTTGATTCTGAGAGAAATTTTCGGAAATGGGTAAAATATCGACATGAACATCAACCCTCCGACGTGATATTTCATCCAGTGTTAACAGCGCCCCCGCCTCCCGTCCGGCGCCGGCTTCCGCGCCATCCACGGCCGGGAGGGTACTACAATAAAGAAACAAATTGGTTTTGGTTGTTATCCAGTTAAAGCCACCGACTACTAGCGACTCCCCTATCGGCTAGCGACCCAACAATGTTTGGGTTTGAATATTAACTAGTTGTAATTAATTAACGGCCAGCGCTCTGCACTGGCGACCGCCGACTGCCTACTGCCTACTGCTGACTACCCACTGCCGATATCCCGGAACGAAGGTTGTATGCAAATTCTACGCGCGGGAACGTTTTGTCTGCGGTGTTGTTCCGTTTGTTTGAGCTCGGAATTGGAGCTTTACTGAGTGCAGCTCTCGAGAAGTATCGGCGCTTTCCGATCTGCGCCGAGTGCGAACTCGTTAGTGGGATTGCAATTTTTATCTCAATTTCGTATTTCCCCTGTTAAAAAAAAAAAGTGTTTGTTTTTTTTTTACATTTTACTGGAATTTCCCCCTGAAAAGTACCTGTACCCGGGCAGTTCACTCTTAATTAGTGTTTTTAACTCCCGTCAAATTTCGCGGAATTTTCAACCCCATTTTTACGCTTTAGTGGCATTGATGTTGATGCACGATTTATTTGATTAAAACGAAATCAGTCGCATAATTTTATTTCCTCTAATAGGATTACAAATACTTACTGAACTCTGCGGTATTGATGGCAATCGCATGGAATATTGATCAATAAATTAGGTTAATTAATAAGGGAAACTTTAGTTTAAAAATGTATTTTCATTCCGTGGGAATTTCCCATAGAATGAAAATACATTTTTCCCATTGGGAAACTATATTTGTCTCGCAACCTCCGAGCTATGCCCGATATTATTACGTTAAAACCGAAATCATTTGCTGGGATTATTTGCAATATTCCCAGGAATAAAAGGGACAAAGATTTCTTGTACTTACTTTATAATGCTGCCATTAATGTAAAACATACAAGTTGAGCTTTTAATAAACAAAAACCAACCCTTGTCGTAAGATACAATATTCCCATTGCGATGAAGCGAAGAAACTTATATTACAGTAATATGATTATATTACAATACATACAATAATTCACGTAACTTAAAGATAATGCATTAAACATTTCAAAATAATAAAATTTAGAGTTCTTTCCTAAAATTGCTCTTGAATTCTTCGAACCCAATGTCGAAAATGTCAAGATACCTGGAGACAACATTAAACAGAACCATGCCTCGTGTCACACCGTGCTGGGCCAGCATGACTGGTATTCCACGTAGAATTTATAGTAGGTCGTGGTGCCAACTGTTTCGGTAGTTGTTAGGTACAAACAATTTATAGCATTCTAGGAGGAACCTATGGGCTCAGTAATATAGTTCATTATTTTTAATACTGTTACTGAAGGATCAGAGACTTTCGTAACGCGTCTCAGAGATCAAATCCGTGTAATGCTTAAATCGAGAGTACCTACTCACCATGCATTCTTGTATAGGGTGGGCCATAAACATTTGCACTTTTATAATCGTGCTAGCGGGAATTCCGAACGGGGGAGGAGAGCGGAATCACTTATGCATGGCTCCTCGCTTCTTGGAAATTTTGTCACAATGGATCGCTTTACGGGAGAGCGACGCATTTTCTGGGTAAAACGTTTTTACAAACACAATGATTTTGTTCTTTTCTATTCGATTTTATAAAATAATGATGCACGCCGCCTATTTCATTCGCATCAGCAATTACAGAGTATTAATCAGTGCCCAAGTGTTAGTTTAATTAAATAATTATTTAAAAATTTCGAAGAAACCGGCAGGAAAATAAACAGGATGGCCATGAAGCAAAAGAAATTGGTTAAAGAAATTTTCCCCAACAAACTGATCTCGCGCAGAGGACATATTCCATGGTCCTCCCGCAGCCCGGATCTACCTCCAGCTGATTTTTTTAAGGTATATATTTGTGTGTATATATATATATATATATATATTTTATATTACAAGTCGAATCTACGTAAATAAATCAACGACTATACTCCAATTAAAGGAGAACATTCATCAAGAAATGTTCAACATACCGAGATTTGTGTCGAAAAGTTTTCAAAAATCTAAGGGGCTAATTTGAGGAATGCCAGCAGCTAGATGGCGGCCATTTCGATGAAATTATTTTTATGAAATGCTTTTTTAGTATATTTTTGTTCTTATCAATAATCAATTTTTTAAATACAATCCGTTATTTTCATTTTCGTTATTAGTTTTTTGGGGTGTTATGCCGTGTTGCGCTACCTCCTCCTTTAGCCAACATTTCACACATCTACCGGATCTGCCGGATCTGCCCTGATGATGGACACTGCAACGATGTCTGAAACGTTGGCTAAAGAAGGAGGTAGCGCAACACGGCATAACACCCCAAAAACAAATAACGAAAATGCTTTTGGCCGTGAAAATCTTAAAACTTATCCGTTATTTTCATGATTATTTCAACAGTGCAAATTTTTAAGACCCTACTTAAAGATACCATAGAAACTTTTTTTGAATTAGTTCCAGTAATTATCGTGCGTCTAAAATCTGATTTAAAAATGACATATTTCTGGTTTTAATACCCTCTGAAGTACTTGTAACTAAACAATTGTTTTTCTTTAATTTCAGGTAAGGATCATAACAATATTTCAAGTAACGCTAGAAACGAAGACTGAAGGTACTTACCATGGTGAGTTTAATTATATATCTTCTCATCAGCAGCCACAGACTATTAATTTGTTCACTTCTCGAGGAATGCTTCACCAAAACGCATTACCTCTATCAGTGGTTTGTTTTCACTTCCATGTGAATCTATTCGCTTTCTTTTGCTGGCTTTCTTGTAAAGGTTTCAACTTCTAGTGAGCTACATCTCAATGCAATTCATTCAAACTAGTTCAAAAGCTTTGTTGTTATTACCTTGTTCTACAGACATCAGATAATGAAAACTCTACACTATTCACTCAGATGAATTACCAAACATATATAAAACCAAGAAATATTACTAAGAGGACAATCGTAGTTTTGTTGAAAAATTTTTTTTTTTCTTCCTAGAACATATTGTATTTATTAGCTTAAAAAAACAAAAGAAAGGAAAGGTGTTTTAAAATTTTTACATGTGCGTAAAAACGGTTTACAGCGATGTGAGGTATTATTTCACAAAAATAGGACCTAAAATAAGCCGTGTAGAATAAATATTTATGAAGGGAATGGCCCCTAACACATTTCCTAACGGAGGCTAAATTTGAAGGTACGCATCATTTATTATTCCCATATTAGGCTAAAAGGTTTGCTTTGTTGAGTAAATCGCTAAAACAATAACAAGAAATGCTTTTATTGTTTTTAAATGTATCGTTTAAGGCGGTGTGTAAATATTGACAAAGTACCTACAAAAGTATTTTTGAGGAAAATGAATCCAGAAAAACTGAAGTAAGTAGAAAAATATTTTAATGGATTTTCTCACATATTATGTAGAATATTACTAGCACAACCCCTCCAAAAATCAAGGGATAATATACATTCACGCCATAAAATCGGTTCCAATTTTTAAAATGACAACTAAAATAATTTTCTATTAAAAATATATTATTACAACTGGTCTGAATTCTTCACACAAGCAGTTACAATTTTTAAAAGTGATGATCGTTAAATTCAAACAAATTTGAGTTCAATCAACCAGAGTTACGCAGGACGCACCAAAATCAGTATTTTGGATGATGTTACCGAGTGAAAATCTCTTCAGGTCTCTCTCTATTGTGAGATACCACTATTAACAAAATGTATGCAGCTGGTTTTTTGTAGTGAAAACTCCTTTAGCACCGTTGTGATTTGAAACTCGATGAAACGAAAAACAGCGATACTAAAAAGAAACCAACACATACATCTACAAGAGCCCGCGAGAGAATGAGATGTCTCCCCTTTGTGCGGTGCTTCGTAGCCACTCTTGTCTACTTTAGTTTTCTCTAGGTTTCACTTCTACAGTGTGCGAATTGCACAATCTGTTTTTTTTTTATCAATCTATTCTTCAAAGCGGGCGATTTTTTTCAGATTCACATTCGTAATTACGTTTCACGTAAAATATGCTGTAACTTCTGAAGAATGGATCATTTTTAAATTTAAAAAATCAATATCTTACGTTAAATGAAATCTTTTATTATGCCTTGTTACAATTTTTTTCTGTTTTTAAGATATTAAAGGATAAATTTCAAATTTTTGAAAACTGCACTTTTTAGGTATTGTTTAATAATTAGTCACTTTATGCACGTTCAACATAATAAACATTGTGTAAAATATAAAAAGATTTAATTTTTTTATTTTAACTTTATGAGTAAAACCTCAAATTGTCATACTTAAATAAATGAAGACAATATAAGCGAAACTCAATCGAAAATCTGGAAACAGAAAAATCAGAAAAACATATTGACACCTCTGGGACTCGAACCCAGCAAGAGGTCCTGGGTTCGAGTCCCAGAGGTATCAATATGTTTTTCTGATTTTTCTGTTTCCAGATTTTCGATTGAGTTTCGCTTATATTGTCTTCATTTATTTAAGTATAAAAAGATTATTTATTTATTTTATTTATTTATTTATTTGTTTGTTTATTTAGCACAGCAATATACATTTATATACATAATTTATTAAATTTTGACTGCCCAACTAGGAGTATTATCCCGTTTTAGGACAGTCAAATAATTATGGGTATGAACATGTGGATAAAAAAAGGAAATAAAAAGAAGAGAAAGAATATAAAATAAAATAATAAAAAAAAGTTTAAACATAGTATCTAACTGTTATTTGTTTAGCATAGCAAAAGAAAAAAAAAGAGATGAGAAAGAATAAAATAAAAATGAAATAACCAATTAAAACATAAAACAGTCGTGGATTGTTTAGCATAGTTGTTGAAATGGTAATAATAATAAATAAACATTTATTTACAAGCAAATGATTAAAATATAAGGTGGTAACTGGGGTTTGCATTTCATATTATAGTCCTACGAACACATTTTGCATAGTGAGAACTAGAAAGAGAACAGAAACAATAAAGTAAAATAAAATAAAATAAACAATTAACACCAATATTATTAACACCAATATTGTTTCAAAGTATAATATCGTTGGGAACAGTTCCTTTTATATAACGATACATCACATAATTTACACATAGATCGTGCTCCGCTGCGTATTTTATGAGTATACGTGTAATACAGTTCAGACATGCACTTGCACAACTGCCGGGAGTACCTGGTACAGTCTCAGGAGAGTTCGCGCGTAATTTTTGCTTCACCGAATAACAACACTCCCTGATGTTACCAACAGTCAGTAAATACAAAACACGCTTAAAAGCGTCTCCCGTTCTCTTTACCAACTATGGGTTTGACTATATTCTAGAAAAAAATAAATTAAAACCATTCTTTTGCGAGACTTTAATGCAATAAAAAGCAATCGAGGTCTAACCTTTGAAATGCATGCCTTCGCTGAACTTATCAAACTTTTACTCACCTGAAAAACCTTTGGAAACCAAGCGTGGGTTGTTTTAATTTAAAATGTTGTGTGGGATGCGAGATTTATCCAGAATAGAAATTAAAGACTATCGATAGCGAGTATATCACTCTCTATTGCATGACTTAACATTGACTTTAACTTTAAGCTGAATATTCCAATTCAAAATATTAACTATGCCCTTTTGATGAAACAACTCAACTTAAGAGGGCATTACCAGAGAAAGCCTGAAATACGTCATTTTCAAAAAAGTTTTTAGACGTATTGACTCTTTTCCACAAAAAATTATAAATGGATTTCGAAAGATTGTTCTTTTATCTAGCATTCGTATGTAATAAATTTTTAGAATTTTTTTTAATTTTTAGTATAATAAGGTTATTCCATAGGTCGTTGGCAGATTTGTTAAATTTTCAAAAAAGTTTTTGTATACCACACCCATTTCAAATAATGTAATCATGCAGTAAAATAAATCAATACATTATCTAGCAAAGTTATGTATTAGAATTTTAATTTTAGTTTCAATAAAATCATTAAAAAATATGTACGTACATGTGTTTCTTGACGAAAATTGGTCCATTTGTGTATTTATTTGCGCACTTACGAACTAATATATTTCAGATTTTTTTAACATTCTTATTAAATTTAGACATTATTGAAAAATGATAAATACTTATAATCAAAAAATAACTACAAAAAGTACACTATTTTAATAGTTTTATCATCACGCCTTTCAGCATTTTTGGATGAAGGTATAAATTAAAGCTAATTTGGATTGAAATAAATTCGATATTGAGTTATAATTTAAAAAAGCTGGTACGGAGAATAATTAATCTTTCTCATTGTAACCGTCCTGCACGACCGGAAGAACAACTTTCGACGAAATGTGGATTTTCGTCCGCTGGCTGGTTAAACGCTCTTAATTACGCTGTCAGATAGGCGGATCATCTCTGACCTTGTACTATTAAATAAAATCATTAATAATTGCATTGAAAACCCTGAAATTCTCGCCAAAATAGAATTTTACGTACCGACCAGAAATACGAGGCAAAGTGCTACCTTCTTCTGTGACAATTTTAAAACGAACTATGAGGCTCATACACCAATAAATAGATTACATCATTTTGGCAATAAATTTGGGAATATTGTAGACATGTTTGCAGATTCTGTATTATTAGTTATAAAACGAAGTCTTTATAATTACTTTAATGAAAAGTATGATTTAAATTTTTATTAATTTTATTTTTTATTATTAATTTAATCATTATATATGGTGTACTACGTACCTGCCTAACTATTATTATCCATTTTTGTAAAAGCCCACTAGGGCGTAAATAAATAAATAAATGACAAAGTGAAATAGGACAACTCAATTATATTGAAAGTAACTACCTACATAATTGAAATATAAAAGATATTGAAAATACCTACCAACTCATTAAAATATGAAAGATATTTAAAGTACTTACCTATCCAATTGCTAATAATATCCGGGTAAAATTGCTGAAATTATTAAGATGCCATGTATATCGGTCGTTTAAACTCCATCCTCCTTCCCATCTTCGGTTCGGTTCAGCACGTGTTCCAAGTTCCAAGCTCTAACAAATCAGTGCCCCTGGTGAATCGGTCTCATCGGGGTAGGAGTGCTCCTGGCTGGGGTGGAACAATCGTATCGTATTGTGTAAATTTTATTATTATTTAATTCTAACCGGAACAATACCTGTTGCAAATATTTACCTTTGCCGCTCAAGAAATGACTACGTTTGTATATTACTGACGAATGTATACGTTTACTACTGTTAACATATCTAGTTCTTGAGAGAATTGGTTCATCTTTCCGCTCACTCAACCAACTCTAGGAGCAAGGCTCCTGACTCGCAATCCGAAGGTCGCGGGATCTAATCCCGGCGTGGACAAATAAATTTTATTTGATTAATTTGTGTTATTTCACAATGAATACATTAAACATTATGTACAGTTTATTTGCGGCACGTTCCAGACTGGAAGATACTCTCCATATCGTCCTGGTGTAAGACCACCATTCAGAGTTGAAACGTTGCTTGAAATAGCTTTAGCCGTGTTTGGTGACCAAATCTCAATAGCCAGGTACTTCCACATCTTCTTCTTTCCTATCTCCTTCACCTTACCACTATCTTCATCCTCACAACTTACCCCAATTGGGGTTGCCATAGTTTTACTGACTCCAGACGGGAGCAGCTAAGACTCTTATGAAGTATTCATGTAAAAAGGGTGTCTCTTTCTTACACTATTTCGGAGGACGTGGCTGTTTGGTCTCTCGACGTTTTCCCCTGCTTTTTCTTCTACAATTAGCTGGACTCTAACTGGTTTTATTTCTGCTTACATCCCGAGCACATTACTCCCTAATCTAGATCTCTCTATTGTGTCTAGAAAGGATTCGATGCAGATATTGATTAAACCCGTGTCATTGGGTAGATATGTCTTACAGAGAATTCACAAATGACTCAAAACGGAATAACATCAAGATAAAAATCACACTGTTGTTCCTAATAATTAACAGAAATGTTTTAACTAAATTAATACCTGAATAGTTAGTTACCCTCAAATGCATTCACACAATACTTCACCATTGTCATGCACATTGGGCATAGCTCACATTGTAAAAACCTTATTATTCTTGGAAAAATATTATATCTTTTTACGTGCATTATTATAATAAATTCTAGGAAAATATGTTTTGTAAAATGCATTATTATTATCGCAGCATGCAACTTATCGCGTGTTATTCTCATAGCATTGGTCATGCACTGAAAACCAAACCATATAAAAAACAAAGGGAATAAAATTTATTTGTGCATTAAACCGCGTTTTTGGATTTAATGCTCCTATATCAGAAACATTCCAAAAAGAGTTGAATATAACAGATGACGTTTCAATGTGAATTGAGTGGTTTTATTGTGGTGATAAATAAGAACGACGTTTTTGATAAAACATTATTATTTATTAGACCGGTCGAGTCGACAGTAGGTTAACTAGCGACAGGAACATAGAGTGATGAATATTACGTAGAAATTAATATAGACAAATAAAGCTTTGACAATGTTGAGTACCTATCTTATTGTTTGTACTCGTAGTACAATTGAGTTTGTTAGAGTAAGACAGGGATTCTATATTGCGAGGCGGGTATGGGTTCCGCCGCCCCGTGAACCATTTATTGGATAACCAACACCGCTGCCGTAGGTCACCCCGAGTAGTTCGCTACATTTGGTGAATTAGCAAGGGTGTCGGGTTCATGCATTCCACCAGTTAGATGATTTGACTTATCCAGCCGTACTCTCTCGGAACATCGCCTTTAACCGCATTGAGAGGGATGGATTCATACGTCCGTCACTCCTGGACACACTGACCTCCAGATACCCACCCCTCATACCCTTTTCCTTCCGGAACTTCCTCTCCTTCCTTCCCTTAAAATACCCTCAACCCAGCACCCCCAAAGATGACATAGGCCCCGAGGGAAATTATTTTCCTTAGAGTTTCTTGTTTGGAGTTAACGTAAAAAAGTCTAAGGTTGAGAGCGCGAATGTACATTAATAAATCAGCATTTTTACTTTGATGTTACGAATAATAAGACGGATGTATATTATTTTTATTTAAGCCTTACAATATGATTTGTAAAATATATAATAACTAGCTGACCCGGCCACGCTTTGTTGTGGCTAATAAAACACTTTGTAAAATCCAACCTTTGTAACCACCGCCGTCTTTGAGTTCATCGCGAAGAGATCATCAGTGCGGTTTGCACGTGAGGTACTCGTAGCTCGTCGCCCATTTGATTGACTTCGACGACCTATGTCAGCTCGTCTTTTCCTTGGCATATTAAAACAGTAAATAAATTTCTCACGCACTGACAAACTGACGATAGAAGATTTTAAATGGTTACAGAATGACAGGTAACGTTTGACAGCGACTGAAATATGACAATCGGAATTCTTTTTTTTTTTGCATTCCAATTCTAGATTACGTTGTGCTTCTGAAAGTTGGTAGAACAGGAGAACTGTTTATATTAGAAAATGAAATTTTTGTTTTTACTATCTTCCTCACAATTTTTTCATATTATCTCACCGTTTAAACCTTCCCTGGACTACGACAAACATTTCAAAACCAAAATCACCTAAATCGGCTCAGTCGCTCTCGAGTTTTAGCGAGACAAACGAACAGCAATTGATAAGAATAATAAGATAAGAAGATATAATGTGTATAGTAAGCTATCCGTAAAAGATAGATATATGCCTTCGCGGACTTTTTTGTAGATCTATAAAAGAGGAATATCCCACCATTAATTGTTTTTTTATATCCCAAAAGGATTAGGCAGCGTTTTCGATGAAAGCTACCAGGCGGCTGGACTTTTTTCCGATACTTCTAACAATTATCGTTATGTTTCAACCAATTAACACAAATCCTTGACAAATTACATACCTAAACCTTCTTCACAAAACACTCTATCTATTGGTGAAAACCGCATGAAAATCCGTTCAGTAGTTTTCGAGTTTATCGCGAACAGACAGACAGACAGACGGCGCGGGGGACTTTACTTTATAATATGTAGAGATAGAAATGTAGAGAAGGTAAACTGGACTTACGATTAATTCAACCTCATAAATCAATTTTACACAGACGATATATAAATTTATTAGTAGGACAATCATAAACACTCATATCAACACATGCAAGGAGTATGTATCGATATAGTATGTGGGGCGTTTCGACCTCATCTCAAACCCCCTGGGAAATTAATAAGTTTACCGTTCAATTAAACAAAAAAACAAATTTTACGATAAAACTAAATGCGCTTGAAAAAATACCGAACCTAAAAAATGAAAACCCCTTAAAAATATGGCAAAAACCTGCAAAAATTCGATAAAACCTGTAAAAAATATGAAAACCTGAACACGTAGCTACAAATCACGTATGAGTGAACGCCACTAGGAAGCAATAGATCACCAACACACGCCCGTCCGAAAATGCATTTTCGCGCGTTTTTTCAACTTCCGCTGGTTTTCCCGCCACGCAATAAATTCCGTTTCATTTGCGGATCACGCCGCCAGGGGCGCTGGCGTCGCGGCGCCTTCCGGTCGATCTGGCGGAAACACCATTACAATCTTACCAGTGAGGGGGACTAAAACAGCCTTCGAAGGCTGTAAACATATTTCTGCTAAATGGATATTTATTCATCTCTACGGCTTACGCTTATGCGTGTGTTTCGTTTACGTATTTAACGGACTATATTTACGAAGATATTATAATGCGAATGCCTTATTTTTGTAGATGTTTGATACAAACAAGAAATAATTGATTATGTTATTTCCTTCTTCCACAATAACAACTAATTTAAAAGAAAAGGTTTGGTTTTATTACCTCCGGAGTTCAGTGATCTTTGGGGTTGCAGTGTGGTGAGTCTTTTAAAGGAAAGGAAGTTCTGGGACGGATAAAGGTACGAGAGGTAGGTAGTTGTCTGGAAATCAGTGGGTTCAAAAGTGACGGATGTATGAGTCCATCCCTCCCGCCACAGTGCAAGGCGATGGAATGAGAGACTACATACGCATCCGCCGCTTTTGTTTCGGGGGTTTGAAATTATTAAGATATTTTTATAGATATCAAAAAATTTGATCGATATATATTTTCCAAAGGGACGTTAAAAATACGGCTTAAATTCGGATGAAAAATACATGTCAAGAGTTACTGTTGCTGCATGGGCAGTAAATAATTTCTCGCAAAGTGAAATGAAGGTTTTTTCATCAGTAGTTAGATATTTTCAGCATCCTATGGGAAATATATTTTAAAAGGGGGTTCCAAATATACAATACTGCGACATGATGGTGTCTAGAGAATCCCAGTAAAGTTAAACATGAAGAAACACGGGAATATCTCGGAAAAACAAAGACACCTACTTACACGGTCAGTGGCCGAGTTGGTGTCGTGCGATCAATTCCTTGGCTGGCTAAATCTTCCAACACTACACAAGCAACCTTTTTCCGTTTATTGTGGTTGTAGTAAGGGATTTTCAAAAATTGTTGGGTCATTTGTAACTGGGGATACTTTTTATTGTACTTCTTAAAAAATATATACATAAATACCATTTATTAATGTTTATATCGGTGATAATAATGGATATCCTACGAATCCTGGTTTGTTTGTTGGGTGATAAATTGTAAAAGTCGTCACCGACCAGCAAAACTTAGCATTAGTAAAAAACAATTCTAATCTTTAAAACTATCAGAAATAATATTTATTATTTCTAAGTAGGCTGAGATATTATAAACATGGAGA
Source organism: Limnephilus rhombicus (assembly GCA_929108145.2). NCBI lineage: Eukaryota > Metazoa > Arthropoda > Insecta > Trichoptera > Limnephilidae > Limnephilus > Limnephilus rhombicus. The sequence goes on from OV815285.1 coordinate 29,521,048, forward strand.
GTTTCCTTAGGGCTTACAACACAATGAAATATCAATAAAATCACGGCGCTTCAAGAACAGCGGCAGCGCGTATATCACAAACCCACCCCTCGAAAGGCTCAGAGAATTTTTACAAAGGGCTGGAACGTATTGTATTTCGCGCGATTTTCTTCTATATTTATGGCTTTTTAATCGAGTACCGCTTCGGGCTTTGCATACGAGGGTCTACTTACTGGGTACTCCGTGTTCACTGGTTTACTGCCGGATAAAACGCAAGATGTTTTTGTTACCAACTTAAATCGGTAGTATTTCATAGGGCAATATAATTCTCGTATGTAGGCACTTTTCTTATGATGGCGTATTGAGGAAAATGCACGTTAAATGATTTTATTATAATTTTTAAAATATTTAAATAAACCAATTTCTTCCTTACTAACATACAATGGCATTACAATAGTAACGTTTACTTGTGATTTTTTATTAATAGAAAGTCGTTTATCTTGAACGATAATTTTTTTCGTTAACTTTTTTATGGTCTTTAAAATTACCCATAGGTATCATTTCAAAAACTAAACCAAAGTTTAAACATTAAAAAAGGTCGCGATGGGTATGGATTACTTAAAATTAACGCTTTATATTAATGGTGTAAAGCTTGTTTATGAGATCGTTCCTTAAATGAAATTAATTCCATTGTTTATTGCTCAAATTAAGTAAGTACTCATAACTTCACAAATTGGCATTTTATTTGAGGCACCCTCCATCGTACGCACCATATTAACTATAAAGCAGACCAACTGTTTATACAGGGTGTCCGGGGGTAAACTGCATTTACTTCGGGAGGTGATTCTAGATGATAGTACAAGTAAAAAAGATAATTAACTTTTTTCGAAATTCCAACTTTTAGGGATAGTTTTGAGGTAGAAATATAAAATTAGTTCAGCGTGTAAGGCCAGATTTATTATTTATTACAATCGAGTCGGGCGCCCGGCAGGCTTTCAGCAAGTAAGATCGTGCCTCACACTAAGTATTTTTAGTAGATACGTCTTTTTGTATGGAAAAAAAAAGTTGGAATTTCGGAAAAAGTTGTTAATCTTTTTTACTCCTACCATCATGTAGAATCATCTCCCGAAGTTAATGCACTTTACCCCGGACACCCTGTATATCCTATTAAAAACTCTCAGAAGAGTGGTTGATCGCTTATATTTCGCATGAAAGAGCACTAAAACTCGGTTGAACCGGGTTAGAATAACAAAGAAGATGTTGTCAAGATGGGTTTACAGCAAAGGTGTTCATCAACCTTAATGTCATGTATTAGAAATAACTCTAAAAATTAAAAATAAGAATAGCTTCTCCGAAGATGGACATTTATATTCTTAGCTTATATTATGCAATGATCGATTTAGTTTACATTTAGAGATCGGAAATAGCATTTTTATAAACGAGTTTACCTAAAACAGGGTTAAATGGCCCACAAGAGAGATGACCCCAACTTAAGGGTCAAGCCGGGGAATTAAAATTTCATAAAGATCCCTCCATAGGCTAAGTAAATGCGATCACGTCCTAGAAAAAGGATGTAATTGCGGTTTCCCGTAGTTCTACAGCCCTCTCAGGATACGTTACGTGAGATGCGTGAACGATTCCAGAAACAAAAACACGGAACGATGCGAAAGAACCATAACATGAAAATTGATAATATTTTTTTATGGGAGGAAAGTAATCATTTTTGATCATTTTAGTCGTCGCTTATGAAGGTTGACGTAAAAGGTAAAAAAATATTAAAAGGTTTCACGATTAAGAATTAACAAAGGATTTTTATTCATCAATTTGTACCTATCATGTCAATCCATTTTAAGAGCAGTGTTTTCTTCTTTTGGATAAAATGTTTTTATATTTGCACCCAGTAGTGGTGTCCCATAGCGTACATTAGGGAAAAAATATTCTTGTTTTGATTTGTCTAACAGGTGACCTTGGCCACCGTCCCTGTGGCGGGTCGACGTAATCAAATAGTAATAGTTCGCCATTATTTTAACAACATGTGAAGATTGATAAATCGGCGCCCATCAGCGGCATCCATTATTGAAGACCATCAGGACAATCATTAAAATCCTGGATCAGCAGCGGAGTACCATGGGAGCACATTATTTCTGCTGGATTAAAACCACATCCAGCATCTGCAGACGCAGTCATCACAAGACCTTCCGACTATACCTGGAGCCAGAGGTGCTCGCAGAGATGCGGCCGAAGATCGCCCACCTTGGCCGTCATCAACGTAGTCGGCTGGCTGGCAACCGCCTTGGGACGGGACGTCGTTGGGAAACCGCGGGACTGGAGGCCTGTTCATCGCTCCAGCCTGCCGTTCAGCTCATGTCAGCAGCGGAGGGAGCTGACCGCACATCTCCGAAGGCACCAAGCAGCATCATGGATCGCCTACATATGGCATTCACCCATTCATCAGCTCCTCAAGATTAAACGGTACTAACGCTCCATAATATGCCCATTCAGAATTTAATCTAGCCCTGATTATTATTTGTACTTAATTAATAAATTAATTTAACTGTGTCAAAGCACTATACTATTTCATTTAAATAACCTATCCTCATACAAAGTATTACACAGCCGCCTGCTTAAGGTCCACACTGAGATATAAATTCTAGTAATAATCACACTTGTCTCATGCTCTCCATGTATTATATTCCTAACATTTTAGCTTCCAATGTGAAAGCTAAATATTTTCATAACATTTTGGCAATGAGGCGTACCAGGCACACTTCTCTTTTTCATGTAGAATCCAATAACACTAATGCAGCGAGTAACTCACCAATTACTCGCGCAATCATAACTTATAACCACTATGAAAAATTACTGCACATTTTTCATGATTCCTTGCAAACATTCAAAACTAATTATTATAATTGTTTTAAAATTACTTACACTTAACTTTTCATTAAACTTTAATCAGTCAATTACAATTAGTGAGCATATAATTCTTGATTTTAAAATGTCTCCTTATCTCCCCTCCCCCCTTTTTCTTCCTTTTGATTATTATTACTTCATTCATTCAATAATTAAGTTTTAAGACCGGTTCATATCTCAGGCGTAATTACCAAATGACATTCTATGGACTTACGTAATAGGTACATAACCATGTAATAATTTAATTTAACATACCTTATAATCTGTATTATAATGTACTGTGTATGTCTTAATAAACAAATAAATAAAAATAAAAATAAAATGAAATGGAGACATAAAATCACGCAATTTTTTAATTGTATTTGGATATCATCTTCTTTCTGCGGATTGACTTCGAAATCTCACGTTATAGAAAAAAACCCACCCTTATTAAATCTTCAAAAAACGTTAGATAAACCAGTAAAAATGAACTATCTTTAATAAAACACGAAATAGAGGGAATATTTTGATTTATTTATTAAAAAAACTATATTAATATTATTCAGTTTTTCTCGAGGCAGTGTAACCAGCAAAATCCTTCTTCTTAATTTGGGAGGCGGGAATGGGTACCGCCGCCCCGGGAACCTTTATTGGATAACCAACACCTCTGCCATAAGTCACCCCAAGTGGTTCGCTACGTTTGGTGATTTAGCAGGGGTGCCCGGGTTCATGGGGTGAGGTTTGTCTAGGTCTTGGAGGCGGATGACCAGACATACTGAACACCCCCGGGTTCATGGGGTGAGGTTTGTCTAGGTCTTGGAGGCGGATGACCAGACATACTGAACCCCAGATTCCTACCCACCCCTTAAACCCTTTTCCTTCCCAGAACGCTCCTCTCCTTCCTTTCCTTAAAAAAACCCTCCACACAGCATCTCCAAAGATGACATAGGCCCTGAGGGAAATTATTTTCCTAAGGGCCTCCTGTGTGGAGCTCATGTAAAAAAAAAAAACTCATTTTTTTGAGAGACTCAATCTCGGAACTTTTTGCAAATGATTTCGTAAAAATATACTTTAATATTTTCTATGGAATTACAAAAAAAATGGTTTAAAGGATTCAAAGTAACTTTTATATTCACTAGAAATAACCCCTTAAAATGAAAATTTTCAAAACATTGAAGTGAATCATTGAGGAAGAAGATCGTATCAGAAATTTGAAAATTTTTAAACACGTTTTGAACCCATTTCGCACACTTTTATCGCTCTTAGAATTTAAAAATAACTTTTTTTTTAAATGACCCACCTTAGCGTACAGCCAACCCCTGCCGCGCGTCATAGTGAAAGTCCTTAATTCATCTAAGATAATATGTTTAGTGACTTGATCTAAATAGCCAGGTTCTTTTCAAACTTACTTCATCGCTATCTACTTCTCCTCCCGAATTCCTTTAAATACCTTAGGATACCGTGGTTTTAAAAACCTCCAGTCCAGGAAATTTGAACATTGGACTTTCAATAAATATGTGTCCTTTTATATGAGCACAAGAAAAGCAAGGCGTATCCGAAGGTAGCCTACACCTTCATTCCACCCATCACATTTCTCTTCTTCCTCTTCTCACTTCCAACGGCCTCAAAACTTTTCTCAAAAATTGGGCCTTAATCCTTTGTCCCACTGGCCATAGTATTATATAAGTACCTGCATTGTACAGCAACCGCACATAACTACAAAACAAATTTGACAAAACTCTATTTATGTCACTTCAAGAAACGCCGCAAAACACCAACCCATAACCACTGCAGAGTCCCAATCCCAGACCAGAAATGTCTGAATTGAAAAATGCTTTCATTATTTCGCGTGATGAGTTTTTACTCCCGTTGTCTCTGCCAGTGGCGTAAGGGAGGTACTGGCCGCCCGGGTCAGCCGTTAAGCCGTCGTTAGACTGGGGGGGGCAGCCGCCGGGGGTGATAAATGGCCGCTTCTCAGGTTATTTCGCACACGGCAAAGGGAAATGAATTTGTTGTAAGTCGATTTTTTCGTGATGTTTCATCACCTTTAAAGACGGATTACAAAGCGTGTAATTGTTGCTTTGTTTCGTTCAATCGACTTTATTAAACAACAAAAATCGTCCAAAAATTGTATTTTTCTCTTTCAATTCATTATTGCATTCGAATTCTGAACTTCAACACTAAACAGTAATTAATGTCTTTCGAAAACACAAATTTGGTTTGTAACCACTATGGGGAAATAATAATCATAGATATGTTCAACTTACTATTAAACTTTTATCTACAAAGCTATCTACCAAAAAATATAAAGTTACCTGCAATATATTCCGAAGTCTACACTTTTATTGTTTTTTCGAATTGAACAATTATTTTCAAGACCAAAAGTATTATCGTCATTTATTTTTAGGATGTTATACCGTATTGCGCTGCTTCCTTCTTTCTTCTTCTTCTTCTTCTTGTGCCCTGTTTGTTCAACGGACGTTGGCTATCATGTTGGTTATGCGGACTTTGTTTACTGTGGCCCGGAACAGCTCTACAAAAGATTGGCCAAACCACTGTCTCAGGTTTTTCAGCCATGAGGTTCTCCTTCTTCCAGGGCCCCGTATTCCGGCAATCATTCCCTGCATTGTGAGATGCAAGATCTCGTACTTCTCTGGATGTCTCATCACATGTCCAAGATATTGAAGTTTTCGGATTTTTATGGTTTTAATAAGTTCTTTATTCATCCGAACCACAACATCTTCATTCGTAACCCTGTCCATCGAGCTTATTTTAAGTATTCTTCTGTAGATCTACATCTCGAATGCCTCAGGTTGCCTAATTAGTTCTTCAGTAAGTGTCCATGCTTCCATTCCATAAAATAATATGATCTGACCATTCGAATTCGTAATCCAAGGTTAAGATCATGACTGCAGAATATCTTTAGCCTTTAGCCAATAGCATTGCAGTGTCGAACATCAGAGCTGATGTGTAATCGATGGTGGTAAAGTATCTACAAAATAATAATTTTTCTTATTATTTTTAATTGTTAAACTAACGTTTAAGACAAGATTTTTATGCATAGCACAAAGGGTAACAATTATTATAAGCAATAATTATCAGCCTGAAACACTCATCCACATTGAAAAATCTTCCGAGAAAAGATACATGACGCCAACGCGTTGGCGCGTTGGCGTCACGTATCTTTTCTCGGAAGATTTTTCAATGTGGATGAGTGTTTCAGGCTGATAATTATTGCTTATAATAATATTGTTTCTATTTATTTTGTAAAGACTTTTGTACGAAAACCTCCGTGCCAGTTGTATAACCATAGTTATGTCCGGACGGCAACAAAACTTTCATCAAACATGTATGCGGCCTCCCCCTAAGTATCGGGTACGACAATCTTACGATGCGGTGAAAGATAAAATTTATGAAATTACTTTACAGCGCATTTTATTGTCCGGCGCCCCTGGCCGCAGGGGTGGCGTCATTATTTACGGCGTCGGTCGCGGCGCGCCTAGTCCGCGTAGCATCTCTGGATGCTGCCATAGAAATAAAACCGCCTAGAATGCATTAAGAATCTAGTGGCCGGCGAGGTATTTACTGCCCCTAAAGCAAAGGTTATGACGGACAGGGTGGAGGATGCAATTTATATCCTGTCCTTCCGCTAGGTTTATTTCCTGGGAGACTCGGGTTCAAGAGATATGATATTCAATCTTCGAATGATGAGATTGAATTATTTACACGTAAAATTTCACTTTGTACTTTCAGCATCTTTCAATCTGTTGAGTTTTATGATGAAAATAAGTAAGAAATGCAAGACATCAAACACCTCGCAAATTCGTGATAAATATTTGAAACAATTTTTGTTTTCATATCACTACCCTCGCAGAATTACTATTTTCCAGCCTTGTTCCAGCCATAAAGACAACAATAATTTATACAGATAGGGTTAATCAAATTTTATAACAATATCACAATTCAAATTGTTAAAAAATGTATGCTTAAGTATGGTATTATCTTTTTACTGATTTAATGTTGATAATTATCACTCTATTTCAAGCGTATTTAGAACTGCAATCACCGCACTGCAGCATTTTACCAGTAACATTATCTCCTTCGTGTAGCTAATGCCTTAATGACCGACAGGAAACCACTGCGATGCACTGATGTGCGTTTTTCATAAAAAATAACAAAACCCTACCTACTGAAATATTAACACTAATAAAATTCTTGCGTGACTATGATATGAGGCAGTAGACGGGCCCGAGCATGACAGCTACCGGACTCTTTGTGTTCTAGCATTTTTTATACTGTTTTTTTCTACATTTGCTTTATTTATGATTTAGAATTAATAAATTACCTTCGCGCGTGTTTTTTTAAATATGTCGCCGTTGTACGCAAATACGAGGTTTTTTCGTTATCTAAGTAATGCATTAATTCCAGCACGCAATACAATGTTACCGTGTTGTTACTAAAACGGTTCGTACAATTTACCTCAATTTAGGTATAATAAAAAAAAATTATCGCCGGTGCGGTGTACAATTATTATAATAATACTTTTAAATGCTGGCGAACTTCACGCACGTGAGGTAATAATTATTTGAAATAAATGTCATCATGTACGTTATTCTGTTATAGAGCTGTTTCAGTGGTCGCGTGATGATGTCACAATAGTCTAAAGATTGCCAGCAGCATAGATAGAGGTGTAGTACCAAGAATGACGAGAAAATGTGAGGTAAAACGTACGGAGGAGGAATATGAAGGATGAAGAAATGGGTCTGGAATAGGAACCGCCTCGTGAGACCCTTGCTATGGTTCGGAGTAGCAAGCACAATAATTCTGGAAAAATGTGATAAGGGTGAAGATACTCCTACATCGATTACCGCGTGGTGCCACGGCTTTTCCTTGATGGAAAGAATGTTCAAATATCTGGGGAGCCATGTTGTGGAACCACGAACGATCGCCAACACCCAACTTTATTAAAGGGAGTGGCGACTGTCAAGGGAATAAGGTGAAACATGAAAGGTGGGCCTTTGACCTAAGTGCCTATGGGATCAGACCTTCTCCTCATCAAGAACAGTAATAAAACCGTAATGGATCATTACGTTACCAACACATCCCGTAAATAAACACGTACCTATTTTATGCATAGATACTACGTGTTTTTTTTTTTAAATAATTTTCGTGTTCGATTTTTGTTGTTAGTTTGTTCCGGTTGATTTACTTTTGGGAAAGCTGCCCTAGCATCCCGACTATTCACTAAACCACTATCTAAAATATCTGCACACGAGCCCAGTAAAGAGATACGGTAAAGTTCAGGCCCACGAGAGGGGTTTGTCAGCGAACGGTAAGACCGTAAAACATAACGATCTCCTGCCCCAAGAAATGATTACGTCTCCGATAGAGTTTACTGCCAATCTCAGCTTTGTCCCAGATGTAAATAAATTTAATTTTCATCCTGCCATTACACATTTTAGTGAGCAAAATTCAGTAAAATAAGAAAATAAAACACGTGGCTCGGTGCTCTAGGCTCCCAAGCGCTTTATGAGTTAAGTAAATAAAATATTTATCGTTTCGCTATTAGGCACGTGACACCGCGTAATGTTAAAAAAACAATTTCAGAGAAGTAATTTCGCAAAATAGGCCACACAGTTTATTGTTTCATTTGGTATTAAAATTATTATGAAGAAAAATCATAAATAAAAATGCTAAGAACAATCAAATAAACACAGTCTTTCGAAAATACATAAATATTTATGATTCCTTTAAAAATACAATTCAAGTTCAAAAATTAGTTTTAACTTAGCATTTCTTCCCTGTTAAATTTAGAAATACTTTGAAAGCAAAATAATTCAAGTTTTGTAAAATTTTAGGGAATTGAGCTACCATCACGACTATATCTCCCTCTTGGTATAAATGTGGCTTAGTAGATAACGAAAACCTGTAAAGATCCGGTGCATACATATTTGTATATATGTATACAGGATGTTAAAGAACTACAACAACATTTTTTTTATAATTTATTTAAAGATGTACCCCCATAAAAAGCAGTATTTGTGTGTATGATGGGTGTTATTTCTTTACGTATTACTACCATTTTTATGCAATTAAAAAATTATTAAATTAAAAAAAAAAAATACATGTATTTTTTTAGTTTAAGTTGTCAGAATATTTTTAGATGTGTTGTTAAAGAGTTCAATCTTTAATGATATTATTGAGGGATATTATGTTTTCTGGTAATTTATTAAAGAATTTTATTCCTAGATATTTGAAGTTCTGTTTTTTTTATGAGTATCGGAATCGGTAACCTGTATTTTTACCTGACATTTGTTGTGTTTTTGAAAGATGTTATATATAACATCTTTATATAAATTAATATCCTCAACACTTACAAATATTGACTTAATTAAAACCTTTCTGTGCAAGCAATAAGAAAAAAAACGCTCTCATTTAATATGGTGTAAAGAATAGATTGTTAAAATTACTTTAAAATTACTCGCTTTTCTGACTAAAGAAAGGACGCAAAATAAACACACTTTGCTTATTTACGTTAATTTTAAAAGCAAAAAAAACTCACTTATATATAGATATAAATTTTATCATGCCCCATTTAGAGCCCAATTTGAGGGACAAGTATTTGCCGTCACGGGCCTTGTGCACCATGGACTGAATAAATACCTCCGCATTTCAGGTTTCCATACCGACCTCTGGAATAGGTTGCAGGCAAATGCATCTGAAAGGAATCTTTTGGGAATATTCTGCCGGCACAAAACTGGGTTGCAAATATTTGAAATGCACTGATGGATTCAAAGCTTTATTTTGTTTGATGATTTTAAACACTTTATTACATTCTTTACCAATTTAAAAAGTATTCCATAAAATTATTTGACTCATTACAGATTCACGAAAAAGTCTTTCAGAGTCGTTGTTTTAAATCACAAATGGAAACAATTTTAAATCTAAAATACGTTTAGTTTCATAATAAAAAGAAAACTGTAACTACGCGGAACAATAAAAAAAATTAAGATGCACACACGATTAATTGCGATTTGAAAGTATAACTTTAAAGTTGCTCATTGCATATGTGTATTTATAACATCTCACCCTACAATTTTATTTATTACGAAGTCTTGTAAAATTATTTCTTAAGGTATGTTAAGTACCACAATTATGAAATTAGAATTAAAATCAGATACGGCTTCCGTGGTCGAAGGGTAAGGCTTTCTACTAGCAATCCGATAGTCGTAGGTTAAAAACCTGGCGTTCGCAAATAAATTTCATTTGATAAATTTGTTTTATCCCACAATTTACTCATTTAAAATAATATATGGTATATTTGCGACACGTTTCAGAGTGAAAGACACTCTCAGTATGGTCCTGATGCAAGACCACCATTCAAAATTAAAAAGTTGCTTGAAATGATTTTAGCCGTGTTTGGTGACCAGATCTGAATAGCCAGGTACTTCCACCTCTTTCCTCTCCCAACTACATTCAGCCTCACAACGTACCCCAATTGGGAAAGCCCAAGTCTCACTGACTCCGGGAGGCGTATTTCCTTTTCCGTGTTTACGAGGCAACCATGCCTCGAAATCAACACGGGTTTGTAACGCCATTTTTTCTCCGAACCCGTGTCCAGTAGAAGGCAAGCGACAGCTTCTTGCTGAGCAGAACGCTGTCATATGTAATGGTAATGATTTATGTAATGGGAAAATAAGTGAATTTATTTTAAACAAAACAACAATATTTCTTTAAATAATTCTCATAAACTCCATAAATAGGTGGAGATGCTTTTCATGGCATATATTTAAACTGTTATTCGTTAAGTTCATACTTCCTCCCTACTTGAATTGCGAAATATTCTTACTCGCCGAGTTAATGTAGCGTATAGAATAAAATCTTCCTGGCAAAATATTCCTCCCCGACAAAATGGAATGTGCAGCTGCTTCATACATGAGGAAGGATTCGTATTTCTGCACAAATTCGACAAAGGTTAAGCAGTTTAATAATTTATATTACCTAAATATAAAGGAGACAATGTGCAATGTGGAAGCGAAATCTCTGAGAAGTTTTTTTTAAATATTTGTTTTTACATTTGCTCCACACGAGAGGCCCTGAGGGAAATTATTTTCCTAATGTCATCTTAAGGGATGCTGTATGGATTATCTTTTTAAAGAAAGGAAGAAGAGACAGTTCTGGGAAGCAAAAATGAATGAGGTGTGGGTGGGAATCGGGAGGTATGAATCCATCCCTGACTGCGGTGCAAGGCGATGAGTCGAGAAAGTTCGGCTGGATAGGTTAAAAGCATCGATATATTAACTATAGATTAGCCCTCCCATACCCAATTCCAATCCCAAAGTGACACCACCTACGAGAAATTTCATAATACAACTACCCATCGAATTCCGTTGCATCTCTTGCGCGACGTAGTTGTTTTACTAGGAAGAAATTAAACATTTTTTATCAAATGTTACTTTTCTCGATACGCTGCCTCGAATTCATATGTTATGTACATATTTTTTTAGGTATTCATATAACTGATTAAATTGTTAATAATAAAGTCCGCGATAGCCCATACCTAAAATATTTCTAACTGCCTGAAATTTGTGTTTTAAAAATGATCTTCACATTGCTAGTAATTCCGTTACCGCGAACTTACTGGAAAACAAATTAGCTCCACGCAGACCAACTAAAGGTACAAACCAATGCTTCTTGCGATCTTTTGATTGTGAGATAATAGACTTTCTTTTTCATAAATGTTTTCGTAAACCAATATTTTTGGTTCCGGTGTCATTTTTAAGACCTACACGGCCTGTCTAGATATACTTGGTCGAAGGTTAAAAGGCCTTCCTCAACCAGTCTCTCTTGATCCGGCCTGCCATACATTCGTTGGGCAGACTCATTCGCCACCAAGAACTAGACAGACAACCCTGCTTAGTCACCAAATGTAGCGAATAACTTGGGGGTAGGGATGTCGAAAGTGAAAAAAAATATCGATATATAGATGTATCGATATTTATTAAAATATCAATATCGACGTCGATATATCGAGGAAAAAATATCGATATATCGGTCAAATTTTCAAGAGATTTTGCGTTTTTAAAATAATAGTGTATTCAGCTCAATACTATCAATAGTAATTTTTGCACACAATTTGCTTTTTTGAATGTACAAAAATCTCAATAAAAATGAAGGTATTTTTATCACTATTCATTTTTATTACGTAATAATTACAAAAATATCAAAAACTAAAAAGCTGTCTTCTAACTTATATGAAAACTGAGACGCATACAAAGTTTGTATGCGTCTCAGTAACATTCTATTGGCGTATTAATCTGTCAAAAAGGACTTCGTGCTTGGAACAAGGTATAGTCAATAATCACAGACAATTGGGAACCAACACATAGGAGTGGCTTAGAAAAAAATGGCGAAAAATAGCATACATTTCTATGTATGTACCTACGCACATGAGATAGTATTGGTGATCACAAATACTAATGCAAAGACAATAGATTTGTAAGCTATTAATAGTTAAAATTTCAATCGCCAGATGTCACGACCCAATACAGTTACTTTTTTCCGTTTGTTCCTATACGGTTTTGGATTCTAGTATCTTTAAATACATACATTTAAAAATATATCGTTTTTGATACAATTTTCAATATTGGATATTTGGTATCGATATATTGAAATAAAAATATCGATGTATCGATACTTTTTCAACAAGCCTACTTGGGGGGACCTATGGCAGAGGTGTTGAGGTATGAAACCAATAGTTAGCAAAAAAATTTTTTTTAATTTCTTGGTATTCTTTAAGCCTATAACTTCGTCTGCACCATGAGCGTTGAAAATATATTTGTTAAAAAAAAATAAGATAATTCTCGAAAATGAAACCGGGTAATTTCTAATATTATGTACACAGCTGTGTGCAAAAAATAAAAATTCTCTAAAAGATGCAACAATTTTTTATACTTCATTTTAGAAGTTACTTAGATAAAACAATGCTTTTCCATTTAACCCATTGGAAAATTACGCATTATGAAATAGAAATTTAACTAATTATTATGTACAATTTGTTTTCACACTCATTCGTAGCTGCGTTTATCGACGTCTTGTCAGTAAAATCGTACTGGATTGATAATAAATTTGACAGCGCATTTCCAAATAATGCATTACTTTTGAAAACTATTTTTAAGCGTTGAAATTTAAGAGTTTCCCTGGAATATGATAAATAGGGCCCACCTTTATACAATTAAAATCTAAAGAGCGTTAAAATAAAATAAATAAATCTAAGTGTGCTTTAAAGCTCTTAGTACTCGCAACTGTTTTCCAACGAAATAAGTCTTCGCCCCAAGCTAGTTTAATTTATGCGATGCTTTACGTCACATTTACTTCGTGTTTATATCTTGCGGATGATTTGTGAAGTTAAAACGGGACTGCGTTACCTTTTATGTGTCGTCGTCTAGTCTACGCTAATAAGATCTTACGGAGCTAATAAGCAATGCTCTTAATTTGTAAGTTATATTCGCTGTTATAGTTTTACTATCCAACTTTACCTGCGGTTTATATTCTTGAATACGTTAGTTAAATGCGCTCTTAAAAAGCAACATTTAGTAATTCCATACAAACGTTAAGTTTTTTTTTCATTAAAAAGAGAGACAGACATTCGTAAATAACGAATAACCTGATATTATTTGAATTCCATCTACTACTATCAAGTAAGTAAGCGGAAAAAGTAGCTTGCGCAACGGAGGACTTAACTAGCAAGAAATGTTATATGCGTGATGCCTAGATGGAACCCCAACGCTTTGGACCGCTCAACTATCTTACTGATTTAACTTAAAAATATATCAAATTTCTAAAAGAGTGGAAGATATTTTAAATATCGCTTTTTAATATATGTATCCGGTCCAAGGCGCTTGGACAAAGCGGTATATGTATCCGGGGCAAAGCGCTTGGTTCCCCCCCGGGTGCCGCGTGTTCGATTCCTCGGCTGGCTAAGTCCTCCATCACAACATAAGCAACATTTTCGGCTTTCTGTGGTGGTAATAGGAGATTTTCAAACATTGTTGGGTTATTCGTAACTCGGGAATGTTTGTCTTTATTTAAAAAAAATATATATATATAGGTATATATATTTTTTATACACGGGCTCCACAGAGGAGGCCCTGAGGGAAAATATTTTCCTCCGGGGATATGTCATGCGTATGTCATCTTAGGGGATGCTGTGTGGAAGGTTTTTTAAGGAAAGGAAGGAGAGGAGAGGAAGAGATTCTGGGAAGGAAAAGGGTTTAAGGGGTGGGTAGGAAGCTGGGATTCAGTGTGTCCTGGTCATCCGCCTCTAAGACCTAAACAAACCTCACCCCGTGAACCCGGGCGCCCCTGCTAAATCATCAAACGTAGCGAGCCACTTGGGGTGACTTACGGCAGAGGTGTTGGTTATCCAATAAAGGTTCCCGGGCGGTGGTACCCATTCCCGCCTCCCAAATTGAAAATTTGAATACCAAACAAGATTCCCAAATGCTTATAAGCGTCTGAAGCCAGTGAGACCATGGCATTCCCAATTGGGTTATATTGTTAGGATGGAAAGAAGGTGGGGAAGTACCTGGCAATTCAGAACTAGTCCAAATCTATTTTAACAACTTGTAAGGGATCACAATTTAGAAGAGTCTGATTATTTCCCAACCTTCCTCTTGAATAAACATTAAATATACCAAAAAATATAACACTCTCAATCACAAAAGATCTGGGAAATGCTTAAAGCAACCCCGGACGACAAAGTTACCCATTTTAAATTGGTTCAACTTATTTTTAGTCTTAAAATATGAAAGAACGCTTAAAAGTAATATATTTCGTTTAGGGCTGTAAATTGAGTTAGAAAGGAAAAATCTTCCGCGAAGTTCATAAAAATGTGTCGCAAATTTTCTCCAGAATTCATTAGAATACATTAATACTGTGAAAGAGATTCCGGCATCATTAAATCAAACATCGCCCTGGTGTAAAAAAATTTTACCGAGTCTTCCTCACAAATAAGACAAATTTATGAATCAGGGTGCGTAAGATATATCACAGTGGGTCAAAGAACGCAGCAATGAAGAAATTTATTCAACAGACCTTTGACTGTTCTTAATTGCAAACCCTGATTACATTTTTCCTTTGAACATCGTGAGTATTTTTTATGATGCAATGTGTGAAAAAACACTGGTAACTGGTGTAATAGACAACCCTGCATAAAAATTTTAATATTTTGTTTTCCGTATTTTCCGATCTTTAATAAATTAGTCGAAAAATAGAATAATTTATTTAAAGCATATTTTTTTAATGTACATCGCTTAATAATGCTTGAAAACATTATTTTTCTCAAATCTACATGTGTTAAAATATGCTCATAACAATTCTTTCAATAATTTCAGTAATCTAAGAAACAACATTATTTAAAAAGTTACGCCACCGCCACCCGAATTTCTACCGATTTCTTCCATATCTCCCTTAAACATTTGAAGTTTTAAAGATCTTAAAAAAATACATGTTATTTTTGAAGATAATATCTCTACATTCCCCAAATCGAAACGTAAATTATATGAAATTCTCTACATAGAAAAAAATCGTAAAGTATGCTCCAAAAATTTTTATTTTAAAGTTTTGTTATTTTACTGGTTATATATATGAAAAAATTCACAGTGTTTCTTTAAATGCTGTTTTAGATAGTCCCCTAAGAGATTTTGCTCTATTTTAAACGAGTCGTATTTTATTAAACATTTTCACAATTTTCGCATCGATTTTATCGCTTTAAGTATAAGCGCGCTCCTCTAACATTCGTAATTACATATCTCTCCATCTTATTCTTTTTGAGCGCGGTTACGGCGCCTTAAAAAGTAGCAATTAAAATACCATTATAGCTTATATTTTTGCTGCCATCAAAAATTTAGGTATAATAATAACTACTTCAGGTATTACCTGTCACTATTCTCAAAAAAAATTACATATTATTGTGTGATACCTTTAGTTTATTTTTAATAGTACTTCTTAATTTTTTCCCTCTCTCTTAATTAATGTTTCGAGAAATTTAAGAAAATGAATATAAAGTCTAAGCCAAAACGTTTAACGACGAATACATGTTATTAACCCAAGTAAATTGTTACACGAAAACGCTTTAAGAGGAAACTTTAATCAACATCGCTAAAATTAAATGAAAATTTTGTTTAATAGTTGTAACAAATCCATTAGTAGTTTAGAAGCATATAACAAGCTTGTTACTCAAGGGTTTAAACAACATAATTGGATGTGTTTTAATAACAAGGTGCTATGGGCAACCTAAAGATGTATGATGAAATGCCTCAAAGTTTGAAGCATGAAGAAAGAATGAATGTATTTAAAATGAAATGTTGTGCTTATTGGAAAAATATTTAAATTTATCAAATGAAATGTTACATTGCGCTTATTAGTTTATATTCATGTAATATTAAAAAATAAAAACCTTTGCGTACGTGATTTTAAATTATATATTTTTGAATTAATTATGTTTGACCTTATAAATCTCTAGTAATTATTTAAAATCCTTTACAAATATAATTTTATCATTATCAATGATCCAATGAACATAATTCTTTTATATGCATTGGAGTTCGCGTAGGAGAAAGCGGTTCAAAATACTTACAAATGATAACGATTTTTTTCATACAAATTCGCTGGTGCATTGTAGTTGAAAATTTAAATAAAAATAACGACCCATTCCACAACTTGGAAACTAGGGCAAAAAGTAACATAAAAATGTTGTACGTTTTGCATACTATGACGATTTTTATAACACAAACTTTATAATAGGTACTAACATACACAAAGACTTTAATCCAAAATAACATTGGTGAATTCGCAGCTAGCAATCTAAACCTGTAAACCTTTATTGCATCATTGAATTATACCCCTTCTTACATTTGGAAGGGGGTGGAAAACTTTTCCTGAACAGTGTAACTGCGACTGAGTCAAGACGAAGGAGGAAATTGTTTAAATATGAATACCATTAGTTCGCCATTCCTCCTGCTCCAGTGTTGTACTAACTTGTTTGCACAGCCCATTTTCTTAGCGACAATTCGCTTGGCTTATTTGCCGGGGGGCAGGTTGTTAATTATTCTAACTTTGAGTCGGCTGAATATTTCACTGGAGAGAGGAAAACAGACAAAATTTTAAGGATTTCACTAATTTTGCTTGATCTGTTGAAATTCGTCTTGCCAAAATTTGAAACATACATATTTTGTTGGTTGAATTTTTATTCATCGGATAACCTGTATGTACAATAATTTTATTAATTCATCATTTAATTTATTAATGTCCTATGTCTTTTGGAATGACCGTAATTCTTTAAATCAAACTATATTCATTGAAAAAAACGAGGAGAAAGGATAGCTTCTTTCAACACACACTATACACAATTTGACATTTTTAACTCTGCACCACACTCCTTAAAATCACACAAACGCTCTTTCGATATTCTACAATAACAATAATTATAGATACCTCAACTTAACCGACCCCCCCCCCCTCCATACTACCCCCTTCCTATCCTCACCTAAATAACTCGTCTCTTGAAATGTAATTTTTCATTACTTAAATATCTCTGGAATCGCTATACTACTTGTATAGAATACCCATGTGGAAACCTGTAAATGGTTCAATTAGTGTACTCAATTATTATATGCTCTGTTGCTGATGTAAACTGTTGGTCTCCCAAATAAATAAAAATAAAATAGCTGTTGCGACTTGAATTAAAATAAAATGATATTGTGCTAACCGGGAAATGACTGAGTTATCTATGCAACCACCGATATCCAACGAGAACCAAAACTCATATTGAATAATTAAATGTGTTGACTAACATACTAACTAACAAACACACCTTTGGGTATACAAAGTAAAATTTTACATAATTTTTGGTCTACATTGGTGAACTTCCACAAAAATGATAACATTAAAAAAAATTAACCGTGAAAGAATTGCTTTTTATTATTTTACCTACTTGCTACGCTAGCTTGAGCCTATTTGTAGCTAACTAACACCCGGGTTCGTGGGTTGTGGTTTGTCTAGGTCTTGGCGGCGGATAAGTTTGCCCACCTACTGCGTGACGGGCCGGATTTGGAGAGACTATTTGAGGGAGACCTTTTGAACTCTTCAACCACTCTCTCTCGACCCATCGCCTTACACCGCACTGAGAGGAATGGATTCATACGTCCGGCACTCCTGGACTCCCGGTCTCCTCCACTCATTGGACACTCTCGTACCTTTTTCCTTCTCAGAACTCCTTTCCCTAAAAACACCCTCCACACAGCATGTCCTAAGATAAATTATTATTTTCTCATCAAGCGTGGATTAATGTAAAAAAACGTCTTTTCGGTATTTGATTAAATTTGAAATCGTCTTTTAATTGTATCCATATAATTGTTTTAATAATACACTTAATGAATAACCAGTGCTCTAAACGAGTGATCTATTTACTTATTTCCAAATATAATAACTGTGATTGGTTACTACTTAAGTTTTTTGTAGATACTCTGTTAAATATTTTTATAAAGAAAATTTACCGTAATAATTGACAGAACGCGGTTCGTTGTCGTCGAAATTTGTGGCAAAAGGTGATATATTAAAATCCACTGTGATCAAACAAAATATATTTATTTTCAGTATCTATTTAAAATCGAATCGCTTGTAATGTTAATCAATAACAGTGTTAAATAAAGCTTACTGGTACATAAGAATTTAAGTAACTCAAATAAGAAATAATTATTCCATTGAGATTATTTAATTGTGTCCTTATTACCACTACAAAGAAAGAAACTGATAGCGTTGCTTCAAGAGTATACATCTCTCAAGCTGATCAAATTAATTATACTGAAGGTCTTTGGCTGATCTGCTGTCTGATCAATGTCATATTCAGGGTACTAAACCCACCGGGATGTAACTTGGTGCGTACTGTACTTTCCACTAAATGGAGATGAAAGAACCATTTATGATATGGACATATTGGATATACTTAAAAGTATTCATAATCTGCTATTTCGTAGATGGTATATGTCATATTAATAATATTATCAACAAGGCCTTTTAAACTCTTGGCTTCATTTTGAGCTGCAAAAGACTTCAATAATTTATGCACTTTTATCATGTTATGTAAAACTCTTGTCAGATGTTAGATGCCGACTAGAGTATACCTCTATGTTATGGTCTCCCTTTTTCAATATTCATTCTTACAACATTGAAAAGATTCAACTTAAGTTCCTGAGGTATACGAATTACGAATTGCATATTCCTGCACAAGACGTTGATTATACCATAATTAACTCCAGCATAAAAAGTTCCTATTGATACTTTCAGAAAGAAGAATAAGCACAGATATAATATTATACATAAAATACTGCATTACAAAATTGACTGTTCTGAATTTCTTCAATTAATCAACATCCATATACCGAAAAGATCTTGCCGACATATATTTACTTAAACAACACAAGGAAATGTCCTAGTCACTCGTTCGATAAAAAACTTTTTTTTAGCAAATTTCATCATTTGTCACAATTTCTACAGTTTAATTATATGCGAGCCGAACAGCAATAGTAATATCAATTAGCCCGTGACCAATGTCGTTTGATTTTATCGGTCATTCAGCGAATATAACGGGATAGCAGAGGTATATAATATACTCAATGGGCTGATTGCTGACAACGTTTATGAAGATTGATCACAAGGGTAAAACTTGAAGGAGGCTTGATGGACGTTCAATGTTATTAAATTATATTCATCCACCGTAGATCTATTTAATTATTATTATCAACTGATTTTGTTAACCAACAAAATTTGATTTTGGTTGATGTTGTACAATAATATTTTTGTCTATTGAAGACTTTATTAAATCCAACCCAAGTTTTTCGTGTATCTTTACCAGCAATTTTATATGTTTGTGTTGTATCTGAAGCAGCAAATAAGCGATTTGAAAGTAAGTTTGTCTGAATAAGCAGAAAAAATTTGTCGACCGTTGAGCTCTGGCGTCTTTATATATTATTGACGAAGCTATTTTTTACACTAGCTCCACACAGGAGGCCTTGAGTAAAATAATTTCCTTCAGGGCCTACGTCATCTTAGGGGATGTTGTGTGGAGGGTTTTTTAAGGAAAGGAAGAAGAGGAAGTTCTGTGAAGGAAATAGGTATGAGGAGTGGTTAGGAATCTGGGGGTCAGTGTGTCCAGGAGTGACGGATGGGTCGACGGTAGGAGAGGTCTAAAGACCTCCTCAACCAGTCTACCTCAATCCAGCCCATCACGCAGCAGGTGGGCAGACATATCGGCTGCTAAGACCTTGACAAACCTCACCCCATGAAAGCTACTTTTAACGTTACAATTTACAAATTTCTTTGTCATTTTCATAATGATCTATGGAGTTTTTAAATTTGCCGGATAACTATGTTACTACTTTAAAAACTACACATATCTTCACTTTTCTACCTATAGGTTTTTTCAAAGCTTAACCAGAAGTTCGGTTTGTTTTGTTTCGACGTACCTACCAATTTTTCCTATCTTTTTGGCTTAATACAACATTTTTTTAAATAAATATTCAACAACACAACAGAAGCCTACAATTAATTTAACCCAAAAAATAGCAATGTCGTCTCAGCCACAGTGATTTTTAAAACAATTGATTGATATTAAAGCTCAAACAAAATTTCCACCAACTCCGGGCAACGAAATCTAGGTAATACTCGTATTTATAGAACCTCCTGTTGTTTAGTGAGAGGGTGTTAGAAAACCGGAAGGGTCATCGTATCTCTCGTGACACTTCACCCTTGAGTTCCTTATGACGGTGCTGGCACCCTTAACGTGCCCCTCCCCCACCTACCCGCTATCCACACCAGCCACCCCCTACCTCTTCTGCGCCCGGCCACTTGCTAAAATACAAAAGCTTCGGATAATAGCATCAGAAGGGGAAGCTGATTGAAAGGCTGAATTTTATTTTTTTTAATTGGCTATCATTGTGTGTTTTGCAGATGGTTTTTTTAAACTTTTGAATGTCGTGGATATGTCTATTGGGCGTAGGCCTATAGTGCCTATAGACTAGGGATGGTCAAATTTTTGCTAAATTTATTCATTTTTAATATGTTCGCGGGTCGCAGAGGGTAAGGTACACATAGCTTATGTGGTTATCTTTGCAATCAGTGGCGTTGCCAACCTATTTCTATTTTCTAAAAAGATTGTTTTGAAGCGCCGCAGGCTCAATTTTTGTCTCCAAGGATAAAAATTGACGATTATTATCATTCTTAAATGTTAAAGGACGTACAATATAAAAAAATGTCTTACAATAGAAGAAAAAAAATTGCAATTTAATAAAATACACAATAAAATTACAAATAAGTACGAAAAATATTTGGTTAAACCAATAAATGCTTTTCCTTTTTTCGTCCGGAAATAGTTCCAGTATACAAACTGAAGGGTGAAGGGGTGTGAACGATCCTTAAATGCGAGAATAATTATCCAAAATCTGCTGTATTTTAAGAAGTAAAATATATTTCTTATAAAACGTAAGATATAAGCGTTTTTCAGACAAAAACGACAATGTCGGCTTCCCACATTAATTGCAGAATTAAATATTTATGAAAGAGGAGGATAAAGACAATGTATGCAGTAGATAGATGACATTAATGAGGGTCCACTTAACTTCCATCTTAAAAGCGTCCTAAAAGACATTTTGACTGGGCGGTTAATGTAGACAACTTTGGGTCGTCGCATCGCGTCGTCAAAAAGACATGTTTTTACAACGGCATCCGAACTCAGATGTCTCTACCCCCCTCCTCCCCAACAAAACCAAATGCCTCCGGGCGTGTTCCTTTCCCTGACCTTAAAAGCCTGACAATTACATTTCTACCCCTAACTTTGTATTTTTGGTTTACCCTTTGAGAGTTTAAATAAATCCCACTCTGAATCTAAGAAGAGATAAGATTCTGTTTTGAATTGTGTGATAATAACATTCAATTTACATAGATTTGTAATAGAATGAGTATAATAATAATACTTTCACGGAAGAGGGAAATTAATTTTGCTATAAAAATAAATCGAAAGGTTAGATTTATTTTTTTATCTTAAACCTCGACAGAACTTTATTTGACGTTTTGAAGCATATTCAAGAATGTACTGTAAGTGTTTATGAGGGTCTTGAAGGGATCTTAATTGAATGAAGGAGAAACGATGAATGCCAGCAGCTAATAATAATTTTACTAAATAAATGGGTCGTCCTCGTGCTACCATTATCAAATGCAAACAAAGATTAGTATATTTATGAACTTAAGTAAGCAAATACTCTTCAGAGAAATACATAAATTAATGCAGAAAAACACTGATTTAAAAATAGTTGATGATCTAACACCAATTTCAAAACGCTTTAAAAAATACCCCCAAAAACCTCAACCCCTATCAATAAAAATAACCTACAGAACAAAGGCCTGTTTCCGATTATTTATTGCTGTGCTCGCATTTTGACCTTCGACGAATCTCCAGTCTCCGAAACATTTCTAACTCAGCATTTTTATTGAAATTATGTTAATGACTCTAGTTTGAATTATAAATTCGTTGATTTTCGCAAATTCTACAATAAAGAGAGCTAGGGATGAAACTCATATTTTTTAAAATTCAATTTAGAGTTTTATTTGACTTAGATTTCTCCTTTTTTGCTTTGAAGCCAGAGCTTTATCCATAAGTTTTAGCTGGTTTATACACACCGATTGCTATGTGTTGTATAGGTCTATCAATATAAGTTGACTTCATCACGGTAGTCACACAGATGTTTCAATTATACTACACCAGCGTGTTTCGTTTAGGCCTAAATAAAAAC
The DNA here is from genome assembly GCA_929108145.2 of Limnephilus rhombicus. Taxonomy (NCBI): domain Eukaryota; kingdom Metazoa; phylum Arthropoda; class Insecta; order Trichoptera; family Limnephilidae; genus Limnephilus; species Limnephilus rhombicus. The sequence continues at coordinate 29,543,766 of OV815285.1, forward strand.
AATTAATGTTTATTTCACAATACAGAGTTCGAAGCCAAAGCGTGCAGTAGTCGGTTTTAAAATGTGGTTTGGCGTACCTAATGTTTTGTTATTTCATTTGTATTAAAATACTGAAGGTTTCAATTTTATTTATCTGAATGTGATAATTTTTAGGACTGAATTTTTGAACGCTCTTTGAATATTCTAACACAGTGACCTTAATTATTATTTTTAATTGTTAAACTAACGTTTAAGAAAAGATTTTTATGCATAGCACAAAGGGTAACAATTATTATAAGCAATAATTATCAGCCTGAAACACTCATCCACATTGAAAAATCTTCCGAGAAAAAATACATGACGCCAACGGGACGTAAATATATGTAAATATTTAAATATGTATGTGTTTAAATATATGTCCCGTTGGCGTCATGTATTTTTTCTCGGAAGATTTTTCAATGTGGATGAGTGTTTCAGGCTGATAATTATTGCTTATAATAATTGTTACCCTTTGTACAGTGACCTTAACTTGTTATCCCCTTTCTACTAGTCACAATAAGAATGGGTAAATGAAACAGACATATTTTTTAAATGATTGGGTTCATGGAAAAGGTACCTACTTTGATAGATACGGGAACTTATGATCAGCATCAGCCATTATCTATATCCTTAATATATATTTAGTAATGTAATAAATGCAATGAAAAGTAAAATAATCATAGCAGAAAACTGAAACAAACAAATCTATTAATAACGATGCGAACATAAAATATTAAAAAACGATATCATGCACCCGATCAAACTAGAACCGATAAGAATAGGACACGCTGTAAGCTTTCTAATGATTTTCTTTTACAACCTTAATATAAACTTGCTGGCTTTCCTCCTCCAGTGACAATAAATATGCGTAATCAAGACAAAAGGCTTATGATGTATTTTCAATGGAAGTGTATAGATACCATTGCACAAATACATTCAACTCTAAGCTTTTTTATTGCAGTCAACTCTGGCTGCTTTATCTCTACCTATAGATGATATTTGGACAAATTTATAAATAGTTTAACTAAGGTATTCGAATTTCTGTTACAAAAATTTATTTGAGGAATGGTTTAAGTATTTTTTTAAGCGCAGTTTCGTTAATCTTCATTCTGTACCTATTTCGTACATAACATCGATTCCGCAAAGAAGATGTTTCGACACCGTGAAATTAGAAGGGGGATCCATGTTAAGAATTGACACGTTCTCTCCCGAGACGGGCGCAAATACAAACAATCCCCTTTACGGGAGATCTCGATCGACTGAACACATTTACTCGTTCATTCTTATCCCACTTACAATATGTACCTACGTATACATGTGACGGGGAAATACTGGAAATGCGGGAAAGCGAGTGGGGCATTTTAGTTTATTTCGGCAATAGGTTGAGGTAACAGAGAAAAACCTAAATATTACAGGTATACCTACTCAGTTACAAGACTTATTTTTTCTTAGGTTGATACCTTTTTGGGGCTAACATGTAGTTAGTTTACCAGCAAAAAAAACATCTATGTTTATAATATTTTGGCAAAAGTATTTGAAGAAACTTCTATTGTCTTGTAAAAAAGTAGTTAATGCCAAAAACATTCTAGTACATCACCTAAATATATCTTCACAATATACAGTGTTAATTTCAAGCGACCTCCCAGGTAAGTATGGTCCTGTTTTCATTAAATTTTAGGCAGCATCGCGTTCATTGGTCAAAATATTGTACACATATTTTCGTATCGGTGATCAATGAACCGATGTATGCAATTTTTAGCCATAAGTTGTGTATAATTGTTTGCCTAGCTTGTAGTTTTTTAGATTTTAGAAACGTATTATAAGTTTGTACAGCGCCCTTGAGGTGATTTTTCACAAAAACGGCGAAATTATTATCATCCAAATATTATTATTTTTTATTATTAAAAATGATTCAGGGGCAGACGCCTTACATTCCTACTCAAAAAACCAGAGTCAAACTAACAGACATACTTAATATACCAAAGTGTAACTCTAAGTTTGGACAGAGAAGCTCAGAATTTTTAGCAGTAAAGTTATATAACAAACTCCCACTTAGTATCAAACAAATTAAAACAAAAAGTTGCACATTAAGACATTAAATGTTGGCTGACTATCGGAAAATGAACTTACTAGTATGTTTAAAACATCGTTGTAGAAGTTTCTGGAAAATCTTACCAAAACCATAAAGTTAAACCATAGAAGTTGCTGAAAACTTATCCAAAACATTGCCCCCTTCAGCACAGGATCTCCTGGCGAGGAGGACTACGAATAACAATTCTCATAAAAAATGTAAAAAATAAATAAATTATATATAGTTGCTAAACAAAAAATTTAAAATAAAGTGTTAAAAGTAATTCTTGGTCTCTATCATTTGATCATCAAATTAGAATTAATATAATGCGAGTTTAAGTTAATTTGAATTAATTCATTCATCCTCAGAAGCATTATCTCGTCAGCTCACCCACCTGCCTCACGGTGCAGTGTGCAGTGACGGTACCGCCCATCACACATTATCCCCACGTAATCGACAGCATCCGAGGTACGACAAAGGCCGACCGCCCACTTAGGTGTAAGCCATATCTTCCCAAATGCATTGCACTAAGTCATAGCCAAGAGGTCGTAAAGCATTCAGCTGCAGTCGTGTCCACAGGCTCGTGGTAGGTATGCAGTCTCTAGTCCTTACTGAGCTAACTGCAGCCTCCGGAGATGTTGGCACAGACAGCAGACGGCTGGACCGAATTTATAGATGGGCGATCGATCTCTTAATGCTTGAGAGCACTTTCAGTTTCACGTGGGGGTATTATGCAAAGAGGAGGGGTTCAATTTCCGCTAGGATTTGTAGCGCTTCGGCGAAATTTGTGTATATCTTGACTGAAAACACATTATTTAAATTGTGAATTGCTTTCGATTTTAGATACAGCTGAGATACTTGATGCATTTAACCTTACCTAAAGTAAAACGGTGAATCATTTTAACGCTAATTCAGAAAAGATATTTTGGATCCAGGTACCTGTACTAGAAGATTAAACGATAGCCCCAGAACTTGTTCGCTAAATTTGTCGAAAATCTTGTTTCACTTGACCTGAACATTATTTTTTTTATTATAAGCAATAATTATCAGCCTGAAACACTCATCAACATTGAAAAATCTTCCGAGAAAAGATACTTGCCGCCAACGGGACTTGGACCCGTGTCGTTCTGATTGCCGGTCAGCTGCTCTTGACCACTGAGCTATGAGGGCTTATCAAATACCCGCCAAATAATTCAATATATACTAGTGTTTCATTCAACAATTACTGCTTATTATATTTTTTCCACCTGAAAACAACCAACTTTATTTTTGCGAGAGAGACATTGTAAGTGTTAAATCCCTCGCTAGGTGGCGTCGAGACAAATTATGACTACATTTATTGGGGAAATACTTAAACTTGTCAAATATTAATTATTATTTTTAATTTATAAACTAACGTTTAGACACGATTTTTATGCATAGCACAAAGGGAAACAATTATTATGAGCAATAATTATCAGCCTGAAACACTCATCAACATTGGGTTCAAGTCCCGTTGGCGGCAAGTATCTTTTCTCGGAAGATTTTTCAATGTTGATGAGTGTTTCAGGCTGATAATTATTGCTTATAATAATTGTTTCCCTTTGTGCTATGCATAAAAATCTTGTCTAAGCGTTAGTTTATAAATTAAAAATAATAATTATTTTTTTTGTTTGTTGTTGTTGTTTTAAATACATGTTGTTTTATTTTTACGTTTTGTTGTACTCTATTAATTATTGGATGGTTGGCATTTATTCTTTGTTGATTAGTTATATTGATTTGTGTTAACCAACCCTCTGTTTATTATAAATAATTTAAATCATTATAATAAAAATAAAACACTTTCATGGATTAAAAATTAAGCATTACACCAGAATTTAAACTTGAAACCCACCATTTGTGCAATACTGGGCTGGCAATGCACTTTTTTCAAAATTACTTTTAATTAAAAATTAATGTCATAACGTGTTTGATTCACATGAAAATATATTTTATTTTATGTGAATACCGCCCAAGAGTTCAAACTCCCCAAAACTAGTGGGACATGTTGTGAGGCTGAAATAAGTGGAGAAGGTAAGGATATGGGGAAGATAAAGATTGAGAAGTAACTGGCTGTTCACATCTGGTCACCAAACATTGCATGCCAATCAAAGTTTCGATTCCGAATGGTGGTCTTTCACCAGGGCGATACTGATTATCCATCACTCTGGCCATGTGGAAATATTGCCATATATCAGGATACCAAATATCATAACTACTCGTGGTAACAGACCCGATATTCTAGATTCTAGACGTTTATGAAACTTGATCAATCCAGTACTTCTACCTCATCTCAGTTTCCATTTTCACATTTCGTACAGAAATAGTTAAATTTATGCATCTCTCCGTCACTCTAAATCTTTAGCATTTTGCTCAAAGCATCGTTTGTCATGTAGATTCTTCCACTCCCCTTATCTTTCCTTAACTTTGAATATTGGGTCATGCCACAAATGAAAACTACTTCTATCGACTTCTTCTTCCCTCGACACGTGTTTTTAAATCAGCCTTATTGTTTAAAAATATAACTTCAAAGCAACAAAATTTTCTTCATTTGTTATAACTTTGATCTTCGAAAGGAGTAAACACATAATTTACAATGAAATAATTTCAAGTTTTTTCTTAATTTATAATTATTTCATTTAATATTTTTACTGATAAAATCATGAAAATATGTCCGGTTTAAATCGTTCCCGCAGGAAAAACTTAACCCTTTCACACACTTTTCCACAAATGATCACCTAGTTAATCCACGTTATGCACTTGCACTATATAAGTATAATAAATACAAAATAATACAAGACCAACATGTCAAAGAGATAATATGGGAAAATAATTCACCGACTCCAGATATTTTCATATCAGAGGGTTCGGCTCGGTGGAACTCTTTTTTTTTTTTTTTTTTAACTTTATTTATTTCCATTTCTTTGTACATATAATGTATAATAGCAAATATTGTAAAATAACATAATATATAATAACAATTATGAACAAAAAATGAAAACCCACTAAGGCACTGCCTGAGTGTGGGTAATATTAACACAAAATACTATATTTCCATGTACCCAAAGTATAAATTAGACTTAAAGAAACATATTAAATATAAAGATAGTATAAAAAATAAGTATTTCATAGGTAGAATAAGTGAAAAAGGTTTTTTCAGCTATTATAAAAATAAAATAAAAATATGGAGAAAAACATACAATTTTTTTTTTTTTTTTTTTAGTTATTATAAAAATAAAATAAAATAATAAAATAAACAGAAAAGATATTGTACTACAGTTTAGAAGTTACAGCAAATGAGTTGTAGAAGGATGGATAAATTTATAGAAAAAGCGTTTCAACATCTACATTATTCAACCATAATTTTACCTCTTTTACATATTTTATCATTTTATTTATCATTTGAGTTTGTAGTGGTAGAAGGTTAAATGTACGAGGACCAATGAAACTGCTATGTGTCTGCAATAATTTAGTATTGGTTTGTGGGGTATAAAATATATTATTTATTCTTTTGCTCGTTCTGTTTTCATTTATTTCGAAATTATTTTTGTTTTTAAACACATATTTCAAAGTTTGTAATATAAATAATTTAGGTATATTAAATATTTTAGTTTCTTTGTATAATAAGTTGGTCGGGAATGTTTTATTTTTGTTATATATGACTTTAATTATGTGTTTTTGAATTATTTGTAGAGGCTTCATAAATGTATCAAGTGCACCACCCCATCCTATAATGCCATAAGTGATTGATGATTGCACCAGGGAAAAGTAGATCATTTTCAATTTTTCAATGTTTAGTACTGCCTTAAGTTTATAAAATATGTAGGTCAGATATCTTAATTTAGAAGTGATTTGATTAATATATATATATATAAATAATATTAATATATATATATATATATATATATATCTTAATTGGACCTATAAATCCTACTGATCCCTCAATATAAATATTTAAAAAATCTTTTGTAATCCTACATGTATTTAAAATGACTGATTTTTGCATTTTTATATATCTTTGCGAAATCTAATGTGCCCAAATTTTGAATGAGAGAGCTAGGTATAATGCCAGTAACCGAAATAACAAATGGTAATAGTTATATAGTCTGAGAATGCCAAATTATTTTTATCTCATTTCCTAAAACTGTGTACCATTACTATTAGAATACGATCTTATCATTACTACGATCTTATCTTGTAGGAGAAATAATTATTTCATATTGCCTACTCCTTTCTAAAATCCAGGTTATTTCAGACGAAATAATCAAATACACAGTAGATACTATGCAATTTTTCGGTGTTTTGTGTTTGTTTACGTCACGTACGGTGTGTACATATTATGAGATATTTGTACCACGATAAATAAAGGGTGGTAATATATTTTTATTTTGAAATATCCTTGGCATATAATTTTCTCTGTGAATCAAATCATACACTTTCCAAAACAAGATTGCCACATATATTAGAATGCTAAATAAGTGCTTCATACCCACAGAGTATCATAGATAGTTTTGCCAAGTGACTTTGGCGCACGGTAATTTTCCTTAGAGTGGCTTACGCTTTAGCATAACGGACGCGACGCCATCTGGTTTCTGAATGCAAACGTCAAAAGTGATAATGTATGTTAAAGATGTAAGCTGTAAGGTAAGCAGAAATAAAAATACCCTGAAAATATTAATATCTGTTTAAATTATGGAAAATAAAGAACTGGGATTACGACATGCGTCTTTATGAAAACCTGCATTTAATCCTTATATGAAAAAATAAAAATTGGCAAATATCCAGAATAAACACTTTAATTAATTCGTTAATCTTTATTTTTCTCTTATTGTAATTACTATCCATTCTTGCTAATGAAACTAGTGCATATGTCAGAGTTTTATAAATTACTCTAAAAGAGAGATCCTGAAATTTGCTCAAATTTAATACACACTTTTAAAGTAGGTTAAATGATTTCCGACAATTTTTGGAATTTGGTTTTTAAAATGATATGCCCAAATCAACACGTTTGGTGTGAAAATTGATTTAAAAGAATTATTGAAAAATCTTTTTTTGTAACTAATTTAGGTTATACCCATCAATTTAATATTAATTGAAGAAGAAGATAATACTAATAAATCTAAACGAAACATGAAACAGAAATAGAATGGCCGAGTTGGTCGAGGCGTTGTCCCGGTAAGACGGAGATTCTGGGTTTGATTCCCAGTTGCGACCGTTACCTTTATATTTTTTCTTTGTTTTGTTCTGTTTAATGTTTCGTTCAGATGTTTTAGTATTATCTTCTTCATCAATGATTAATAATAGAAATGTGTTTATTAAAAGCACCTACATTCCAAAAGCTTTGTAAGATTTATACAAATCAATACCTCACGTAAATGGTAAAGATACAAAAATTAAGAAAATAACTAAAACAGAAATTAAACATAATATAATGAAATATAAAAAATATTTCATCTAATGAATTCTTTTGGGATATTATTTGATTGTTCCCTTTGGAGGGACTCTCATCGATGAAGCCACGGTGGTGTTGAGAATAATATTATTGGATTAGTGTAGTCCACGCCACAGACCTCCCATTGAAACTAAATCTTAGTTTTGTACTCCATTTGTATACACATTGTGTAGCATGCCGAAACTACCCAAAGAAAACAACCTGCATCGTGTTAAAGTAAGCTGCACTAGAGTAACTCGAAAAGGTATGTCGTACAGCTCTATTATATAGGTATACCTGAAATGTAGATGAAAAGAAGACATTAATTCTCATGTCACCTTCTTGAGTGATGCAACAAACACATGATTTCAAAGGAATATCTGAAGAACGGGAGATAATACATGCACATTGCACACGGGTCCCCAAGTATGTTCAATGTTCGACGTAAAATTACTTCAAAGAAATTCCCAAGTCCTGACCTTTTAAGTGACTCGGTTTGAACTATTGGACCCGGTTCCAACCAATTAACTCATAACACGAGTAATTGACTTCAATTGATACCGAACCTAATTATGTGTTAGATATCTACTGAATCGGGCGATCAGAGGTCCACAAATATGGTAATAGATTTTTACTGTTTTAGAATTATTTTTTGTTGTTGTGTTAACTATAAAGCTAAAAAATCTACTAGATTGTTGAAGCGTTTTATGAAAATGTGCGTTCAAATCAAAATGCCTTTCGTGCATTTCATGAAAAGGGGTAAAGGATGAGATAATTCGGCGCATTAATGATATTGAACCCTAATTATGCCTCAGCATCATTGAAAATATGGACCACCGGAAGTCGTGGCGTGCATTTGGCCGATATTTTGTTTCACACACGTCAAAGATATTTCTATCACAATAAAAAAATTAAGATAATTCTCTGAAATTTTATGTTTTATTTACAATTAACATCGGGCATTATGGTTGGACCACCCTTAGTATGAACGTTCCACTAGAAATTCGCCTCTTGCCTACAAAATTGCTTCGCCATATTTTTTAACTAAAGTGAATAATCTGGCACATTCTAATAACTCTTTTTGTTTAGAAAATATTAAACGTGTATTTTTGTGTTCCAATAAATATGTCTCACAATGATTCCGAAAATTATTATTCGGTTAATTTTAAGTAACTAGACATTCTTAAGGCACCATGGTAACCCTTGTAAAAAATATTCAAAATTAATGGGCGTAAGCGAAAATACTTTAAAAAGCATGGCAATAGAACAAAAATCTCTTGACAACTGTCTAAAATAGCATTTGGGTTTTGAAATTTTAACAATTTTTCGCGTCTGTTCTGAACATTGTTATTTACCTGTATTTATTTATAAAGATGTTTTTTTCAATTACTTTAATCCTAATCGTTTTATTTTTCTTTTGTTACAGGTAAGACGATCTATAATAATCATATACATGAATGAGTCCTACGTTGCTTAGAGAATTTTGGTAAGTTATTATATGTGTCTACCGTTTTTCAAACACAGATTTTTTTCTTCTTTTAAACGATTAAAAAACTAAAAGATATTTTAGAATTATACCAGAATATAGTGATGTTTAAATCCGACATTCTGACATGCCACTTATTCGCAAAGAAACAACCGAGAAACGCTATCTCAAATTGGAAAACTACAATTTAATTTCCTCCCAGAAAGAAAATTCCTCCTCCCAGATCATAGTGCAGTAAGCGCCAAAGAAAAGTCTCGGAATTCGGAAAAATATAACGTCTTAGCAATTTGTCTTTTTTCCCTCGATTTCGCTTTACAACATATATCAGGCTTATTTCTTTCCCGGGAGATAGTGCGCTCCGACCGAAGACACTGATTTAGTCTGCAGCCAAACAGTAGTTTATTTGGCTCTAATGCTCTGATATGGAAGAAAAGTGTTGCCCGTCAAAACTTGATGTATTTCACGGCGAAAATTGTTTTCAGGCTTTTCAGGCTTGGAATGGATGAGATTTCAGTTCTAATTGGCAGTTTCACAAATCTTTGCACTTTTTTTTTCTTTGTGGCAAAAATATGGTATATTACTGAACGTAATTTGGTGTCAGTAACTGCATGGATTAAATTAATTTTATTACTTGACTCAGTGTGATAAAAATGATAATATTGATCATTTTTTTCAAAACCTGCCTGCAATTGAAATATTCTTTATGATTGATGGAACTTTTTTAGAGTTAATTAATATTGATTTCGTATTATCTGATATAACATATTGGTGCTCAATTTTCATTTAAGAAATTATGTTCTAATTGTCAATTAGGTTATATTGTAAACAGGAATAAAAGTACCCTAACCTAAACGAATAATAAAATGCCAATGATTGCATTCTGGCATAAATGTTGCACGATGATTTTTAATTAAGATGCTTGTGAATATTTAAATAAATTGGTGTTCAAATAACATTTTTGATGAACATTGAATGTATGTACATGTTTTAAAATTGAGTTCTAATTTTTATTACTTGAGAATCTTTACGTGGGCGATAATTTGAATTAATAACAATGGTACACGCATTTTAATTTTGGCCCCATAAATCCTATTTATAAAAGTGAATCCTATTCAAAGTCCCATCCCTTAGTCATCATCTTTGTATTTGGAAACGCTTTCAAAAGTGAGACATCAAAAAGCCATTTGCTGATTACTGCATTGTCACTGGCTGCAGTCTGCTCAGTGCATCTGACGTATGATGATGCTGCATAAAAAGACAATCTACTTCTGGCTGCACTCTTAATATTGAGAGGACGGAGGATGCACTCGGGGACGAACAAATGAGAGGAAAAAGGAAATCTCTTTCGAAAAAATAACTGCTGATGGATTCGCAAAATCAACGTTTTTCTCGCCATCAAAGACTGATCTATGAATTGAATGGGTTTTTTATTTAGACGGTATGCTTTGGACTGATATCTTTTTGTGATAATCGTTTTAATCCAATGTTTTTATAATAAAGTGTCGTTGGCGTTGTGATCAACACATTTGACTTTACGTTACAAAATTGCAGATCCAATTAGTGCAACGGCAAATGTATATAATAATTGGACGTAAATGTTTTTTCTGCAGTTTGATAGAAACTGTCTAAAGTTTATTTAAGGCAAAAAACATTACGCACTGAAGTTCTGGAATCATGAAATTTTCACAAATTTTCCTCTCGTGATTTTGGAGATCAATGAAACTGTTTTAATCTCGCAAGGTCGTAGTTCTGGAGCTTTGCAATGTACATTTAAAAGTTTCATAACAATTCGAACTGCCATATAAATTGTTCCATATTTTAAAAAGATAAAAAAGTAAAGACTCAGGCCTTTGCGTATTGAAATTCAGACTCAGGTGGGTGATAAAGTTAGTTACTTCTAAGATTATACGACCAAAGTATCTATCATATTAAGAAGACATCCTGCAAATTACTTAGTTCAACTAGGGTCAAAAACATGATTCCAACCCGAAATTCTAACCGTCGAGTATTTATGCTCATGCCGGGTTCATAATACTTGTGACATAATACGTCCCTCGCTAAATACCCGCCGACCAAGTCAACATTAAAGGTATTTCTCCCCCGCAATAGACTGGTCCGCCAGGGTACACCAGCCCCTCTGTCCCACGACACAGCCTCCTTACTTGGAAACTACAATTACCATAAGACTCCCCAAAGTTTGGGGCAGAAACAAACACATCTGAAACTAACCCCACAGTCGTATTATTATTGTTCCGACAATATTGTGGTCCCATTTAGCTGAATTAGGGTCGCTTTTGACGCTATATCGATTGATGTTTGCAAACTACACTAAATATTAATGTTGATATCTCCAACTGCTTAAAATGTCTAAACACTTTTAGAGTTTTATTGATAATATTATTATCATTTATTTTTTAAAGAAATAACATTGATGTATTTGATTTTCTTCTGCTCCTACCTTCATTGATGGAGGACTTGCTTGCATTGATGACGCCTTTGACTGCTACTAACTAACCGATTTGATATTGATTCTACTCGTAGGATGCTGCACAGACGATATTTTTTAAGGAGAGGAAAGATTGACAATGGGTCCTGAGGAGACTATTTTTGTGCAATTGCGACTGTGCAATTACTAGTAATTGCTGTTGAACAAAATACTGACCTATAAAAGAAAGGTTATCGCAAAACACCGAAAACCATTTGCGGAACTTAATTAGTTAATTTGCCTTGATGATAATAAAAATCTAATAGGACAGTAGAAAGGGTAAATAAAATAATATTGAATAAATGGAATTGTGTTGACCCAAAAATTTAAAAAATCAAATCCATTAACCAATTTTATGGCTCGATTTTGCGGAAGTTTTTGGCTCTCAATGCTCGGTTTGCTTAACTTTTATGCCAGTTTAAACAGTTTTGATTTATTTTTATTTTTTACTGTAGTAGAAAAAACCCAATTGCCGTACAAGAGAACAATGTCCCTCTCCATCAACAAAAGTGTGCAAAATAAACATCAATCGTAGTAAATTGTATATATTTTTTTTTTATTATAGCGACTATATAAAAAAAATTACATACAAAATGTAATGTGAAATTACGTATAAAATATTGTATTTCTTAGTCCTCCTCACTAGGGGGTCCTATGCCGAGGCGGACTAGAGTTATTTAAATATAGTTCATTTGTCTTCTATGTCGTTTTTAGCGTCTTCACTAGGGTTTTCTCATTGACATAAGCCATATTTTTATTCTTGATTTGTTTTTTATTGAATAAGCACCACACATATGACAAAATAAATCGGTGCTTACTATGTATATCCATATAGGTAGCTTACTTTAAAGGTCGATGTAAAATATTCATTGATCAAACACACGGAGTTTTCAGCAAAAGTTGGCTTCCGAATAACAATTCATCGTCGAAAAGTTAATTTAAAATATCCCATTCCCATCCTTTATGCAGAAACCTCAAAACAACGTCGAACAACACAGAGCACGGGAACTAGTCAAACTGAGTAAAACCAAAAAAAAATCACTAAAAACAACCCGCCAAAACATTTGTACTGGCGAAGTTCTGCCGCGAGTTTTGCTTCGGCCTGAAAGCAAAGACCAACTTCCCGCCCGACGATAAATATTATTATCCTCCTCTTGCAAGTATATTTTAAATTAAATACATACACACTAGCTTTCTAGCTTATTACAAGAATGTATGTGAAAATAGATATTAACTTAGTACCGTATTCGTATTTATTTCTTTCATTATTCTAACAATGTTTTGTGAAGCAAATAATAACAGTACCAATATAAATGGTTTGACAAAGTGGCCTTGTGGAACACCGTAAAACGATCGATTTTTAAATGATAATGTTTTTTCAAAACTCAAAGATTGCACACAGCACTTTCATAAAAAGAATCGGAAAATTTACAAAATAATAAATTTATAATAATAAAACAATCCACAATCTGAAAAACTTTTCTAATAACTGTAAAAGATTTATATTAAATTCGATCAAAATATGAAGGTCCAACCTTTTCGCTAAAAACAATACTACGTTCCCTTTAACCCCTAAAGTTAATTTGTTCGCTTTTCGGAGCAACTCACAGGTCTCATAGAAATCGTTGTGTCTTTCAAATCATGGTGCGAAATGTGATCTAAACAATTTTAGAAAGAGAAATATAATTATTAATTAATCATATATTTATTTATAATGCTTGAGTCTATCGCGGGAGATTCTGATTAATTCTGAATTTGAAATTAAACTATGTATTTTTAATAATCTGCATTGCTGTAAGCCTTACAGTGTAAGGCATACCTTTTCACGTAATGCTTCATTTTGACAGTCAGGCAGTAAGGGATGAAGGGATTTCTTAACCTTCGCATCTAATACTTCTGCTATTCCCAAAATGTTCTCAGGCTTGGTCCGTTGGGACATATTTAGTACCCACAACGGAAAAATATTAAACATAACGTACAGCTGGCTTATAAGATATAGCGGTACAGTAAGTTACATAAATACAGTCAGGAAGTTATCCGCTTTCGGAAATGATCCGAGTGAAGGAATATTTATATTTTTGACAACTTTCCGCGGAGGTAAGGCCAAGACTTAAACCTTTATAATATAATAAATATAATACATATTCTTGTACTGTAAGATATACCTGGGACAGTACTTAGATTGAGGCATGTATACTTCATGCATCTGACCTAAGATTTCAAGTTTTAAAGGAAAAATATCATTTTGTGAAACCAGAATCAAATGAACGTTTTACGTTAATTTGAATAAATCTAACTGAAAGACGAATGTATATATTATATTTTAAAATCTCGTGTCATAGTGTTTGTGGTCGCACTCCTCCGAAACAGTTTGACCGATTTTTATGAAATTTTTATGTATATTTGGTGGATAAGAGAATCGGTTTAGAAGTATATTTCATATCGCTAGGTAATTAGGATGTCCCTACCCAGAAAAAAATTTATGTTTTTTGGACAATTTTTTTGTAATTTTTTTTTATTTGGCATCAAAAATACCTATAACCCCAAATTTTAATCATCCTACCCCCACCCTCCCATTTTTTAATCGCGATTTTAGTATTTTTGTGTGAACAAATTAAACCGTCTTTCGTATTCCAAACAGAATGAAATTATTTATGTTGTTGAATAACAGATGGCGCTACGTCCGCCTCATCGAACTTTCATCCACACATGCGCAAGACATTCACGAGAAGCGTCGCGTCATTTTGATATATCATTCGGCATCATATACTTGCGTGGACAAACCATCGAGCTTATTTGTGTTGGCTAAAGACGGACTGACAAAAAATATCGTACACTCAATTGCTCTTCGAAATTCATATTAATTTTCTTTATTTCATTTACCTACTTTAGTTGGTGTTTTTTTTTTGTTTTTATCGGCGGGCATCGTCTACTGCGCTCCATTCCTCTTCTGTCATAGATCCCATCTCCACACACTTTCAATAATTTTTTTAATTAAAAAGAAAGACATACATTATAGGGTTACGAATAACCCAACAATATTTGAAAATCTCCTACTACCACCACAGAAAGCCGAAAATGATGCTTGTGTTGTGATGGAGGACTTAGCCAGCCGAGGAATCGAACACGCGACGCTCGGGTGGGACCCAAGCGCTGTGCCCACTCAACCACTGACCGGTCAATACATTCGTTATTTTTTTATTTAACAACCAAAATATTCACTAGAAATAATTTATATGGCAGAACAATGTTTTTCGGGTCAGCTAGTTATATATAAAAATCTCGTGTCACGGTGTTGGTGATCGCACTCCTCCGAAACGGCTAGACCGATTTTTATGAAATTTTGAATGTATATTTAGTAGGTATGAGAACAGGTCGTAAAGTATATTTCATAACGCTGGGTGATTAGGGTGTTGCTATCCAGAAGGTGATTAGATTGTCCTTATCAAAATTGATTGATAATTGACTCAATTTTTTTACAGAACATTGCATTTTAGCAGAAGAGCGTTTCTATATATAATGGTAAGCTCTGGAGTTATGAAATTTGAATTAAAAATTTACTTCACGTGGTGCGCGAATGGTTTGAAAATGTGTGTATTTCATATATTTTAGCGGCAGGGAGGGAAGGCAGGAATGGACTTGCAAGTAGAAACTATGTCTTGAAGGGCATTGCAACGCATGCCGGGTACCAGCTAGTATAATATAACAACAAATTAAATTATAACACTAATTTAAGTTATTTTTTTTGTTAATAGTTTTTGGGGTATTATGCCGTGTTGGGCTACCTCCTTCTTTAGCCAACGTTTCGGACAGCGTTGCAGTGTACATCATCAGGGCAGATGTGTTAATACCCCAAAAACTAATAGCAAAAATACTTTTGGCCGTGAAAATCTAAAATCGTATCTAATCGTATATACTAATTTAAGTTCCTATTTCTTTCGGCCAGCATTGACACAGTTAATAAAATTGATTATCTGTTCATGAAAGAATTATTTCAATATTTGAATGTTTTTATCAATTCCCCCAAAGTTGAGGTGATTTTTCACAAAAACGGCGCTATATAAATCATCCAAATATTATTATTTAGGGAAAAAATAATCTTACTTCTGGAGCTTAAATATTCCCAAAATATATTTATATATATTTTTTTAATTACATTAGATTTAATTTTGTATTTGGTTTAATGGGGTATTTCCACAAACGAGGAATTCTGTGGAAAATGTATGGAATATTTAAAGATTATTTTTCTGATTTTAATAATCCTACTAAAAATGTTTGATTTTTATGTTTTCATTCAATATTATTGATTTTAAAAACGATCTAAAACTGACCAAATCAAAACGGCCCATGATTGGGGAATGGGTTTGTGACGTCACAAGTGTCGCTCAGCTGAACTAGCATAAATAAACACTGTCAGTGAGCGTCCTCACTCATGACGTCAGACGATAGCCACGCCCCAAAATATCGTTTTAGCGGTAATTCCAAAATGGGAAACTTTAACTCGCTGTAGAAAATTTATTCGTCAACATAAAAATAAAATAAAAATGCTATAATCATCGTAATTTTTGTAAGCAATAAAAAACACGTCGAAATACCCCATTAGATCACATTACAATGCGATGAATATTGAAAAAAAATGTATTTTTGTGGTGTCCATAAAATAGTTGTCGTTTAAGGTAACTACTTTTGTAACTTTTTCAGTCTACGGAAATAAATTATCGAAAGGCCTAAACTGGGGAATTTATTGGTCATTATCTATAGCTAGGATTAACGGTTTCCTTATCTTAAGGTGTCCGTTACATGGCACATTCCGTTGCTACCTCCAGCCTTCAGGCTCTAGGGGTAGATCCTATGGTGAGGTAAAGTTGCTTACAGTTAGGGGTGAATGCCTAAGGATAGGGGTAGATGCCTTCAGTTAGGAGTGGCCTACTTTGAGAAATATCTACCAGGGTATGCATTGCGTTTTTCTTCAAACCGTTAAACCAGTAAACAAACTAAATTTCTTTTTTAACCCAACAATATAAGAGTTCCTCCACTTCCTTCCATTTGATGGAAGTCTTCGCAAACACAGGATTTAACCCGATTCCTGGGTAAGGAAACCCACTCGGTTTCTAACCGATAATATTTTTTCTGGTTACCCGTTTTTTGTGAATAATTACATACAGAAAAGTGAATTTGAACGTTACATTGAAATTGACTGAACATTTTAACTCGACGGTTTTGCAGTTTATCTACCTGTAAATTTGTTTTTTTACGTTCTGTTTCCGGTTCAAGATGGCGACCGTTTCAATGGTTCAGAAAAGATTATATTTTCAAATTTGAAATCGTCGGACGGTTCTTTGGACAAATTTTATAAATCCTATATTTTGAAGCAGTCAGTCAAAAGAAGCCAAGCTAGCAGTCCAGAATGGAGTCTGATGTATGGCAGTGAGGCATAGAACTGGCAGAGAAAGGATAATATTAAACTGAATGCTGTTGAAATGAGGTCCCTAAGGTGTATGTGTGGTAAAACCATGTATGATCGTCTGAGAAATGTGGATATTCGCAAAGAATGTAAGGCTGACGTAAGAATAATGAGTAAGATTAAGAAAGGGACTCTTAGATGATTTGGGCATGTAGAGCGAATGAACGAAGAAAGTAGTGTAAGAAGAATATATGACGCAAATGTGAATGGTAGAAGTAGGCGGGGACGTCCGAGGAAGACATGGCAATAAATCAAGTGAATCAGATACTTGAGTCGGGCCATGTCAAAAGTCCGATGTGTGAGGCGATGTATGAATGTGAGTGAGGCAAAGAGTGTGTGCCAAGACCGAGTTGGTTTTTGATGCGGGGAAACGGCGTGATGGTTAGTTAGTCTATATTTTGAAATTTAAAAAAAAATATACATATATATGTATATATCACAAATAACACAAAATTTATAATCAGGTAGGTGGGTATTTAAGTAATTACTTACAAATCTTAAGATTTAAGAAATTTTGGTTCTGTTTTATTAAATAACAGAAAATTAGAAACATTCATTTTTGAACGCAAAGTCAATCATCGTTAACAGAACTACTAGCTAAAACTTCATATATGTATAGCTAGCTCCCTACATATATCTTAAATGGGGTCTATACTACATGAAGGCACATGGAACAAGTTTGGTTATTTAAGGACACTTCAATTCCTCTTCTTTTCACATTTATTTGATTAATTTAACCTTAGTTGATTGAATTTTGTGCATGGAAGAATATTGTAAATATTCCGCCTATTTGATGTTTGTTTTTTATACCTAAATGCCATAATAATTACCCTACAACACTTTCAAAATCGGTGCAATATTCAATTTCGTTATGATGTTCAATTTTGTACCGATACCGGTATAACGATTTCTCCGTAATTTTCCACGCCCTAGTAGTTACCAACTCCTGCCTACAACACTTTACGGGAGGGGTGGGAAAACTTTTTTAGAAAGTAAGGTAAGACTATTTGCGGGAAGCGCATTGCGTCTATCCTTAAAGCGCCAGTTGAAAGTATGAAAAGTTTCACTCGAACCTCCGACCGAGAGTAGTTTCATGTTGCTCGGTGGCTCACTTTATGTTTATTCCACCTTTATCACCGTTATTTATGCGATATTGGTCCAAATTTTCGTAAACAATCTCCTTCTTCATAAAAATATAAGATGTATTGGCGTGCTTATGATTCTAAATAGAAATTTATTTATTATTATTTTTAATTTTTAAACTAACGTTTTTAAGACAAGATTTTTATGCATAGCACAAAGGGTAACAATTATTATAAACAATAATTATCAGCCTGAAACACTCATCCAAATTGAAAAATCTTCCGAGAAAAGATACATGACGCCAACGGGACTTGAACCCGTGCCCTTCTGATTGCCGGTCAGCAAAATTAGAAATTTATTTATTTGCTTCTTGACATGGTAGGTCTTTTATTTACAATTCAATTTTTTAACCTCACAAGGACAAGCCTGTGTTGAAGAGAATCATGTTATAAAGTAATAAAAGTAACCCAAAATATATTTTCAATTTTAAATTTATTTTTATCTATTTTTCCGTACATTCAATTAAAAGATAATAATTATATGATTTGCATAATATTTCATATGCTCTCTTGACAAAACAAATACTTGTGCTAAGGAGAAGAGAACTTATACATTACAAATACTTGAACTCATTACTATAGGCTAACAGAGGACTAGGCTAATATAGGACTAGGCTAACAGAGGTCTAGGCTAACAGAGGACTAGACTAACAGAGGACTAGGCTAACCGAGGACTAGGCTAACCGAGGACTAGGCTTACATAGGCTAACAGTGGACCAGGCTAACAGAGGACTAGGCTGACAGAGGACTAGGCTAACAGAGGACTAGGTTAACAGAGGACTAGGCTAACAGAAGACTAGACTAACAGTGATCTAGGCTAACAGAGGACTACGCTAACATATGACTAGGCCAATAGAGGACTAGGCTAACAGAGGACTAGGCTGACAGGGGACTAGACTAACAGAGGACTAGGCAAACATAGGACTAGGCTACCAAAGGACTAGGCTGACAGAGGACTAGGCTTACAGAGGACTAGGTTAACAGAGGACTAGGCTAACAGAGGACTAGGCTAACAGAGGACTAGTCTAACAGAGGACTGAACCGGCGACACTGAATGACGCTTTTAACTCCTTGGCTACTAACGGTCACCTTGGTGCAAATGTATAACATATGTATAAATGTTAAGTGTACGAGTAGATGATTTTTTTATTAAGACTCCGCATTCTTAATTTTTTTTAAACTCTAAAAAAATATTGATTATTTTTTAAGATGTCCAGTAGAAAAGTAATTTTATGAAATTCTCTCGATAGAAAAAAATCGCAAAGTATGCTCTTAAAATTATATAAAAACGCATCTGCTATTTAAAATGTTAAAGGCATGAAAAAATTCAGTGTCTTTTTAAGTGCTATTAACTTATAATCAGTACGATTTTATTAAATATTTTCAAAACAGTCGCTTACTTCAATTATTTTTATCTCCCCATCACGCATTTTTACATATCTCCCTTTCAAACGCTTGTAACGGAGCCTTAATGTTTGACTCTAAATAAACTAGAATGATTGAGTTACCGGAGATTTTATTTATCAGAAATGCATTTCAAAAAACATAGCCGGCTATGCACTTAACGCTTTAACACCACATCAACCTGTAAAATAACCACAGAAACGAAACAAAAAGCAATCATGATACTTGTATCAAAGCTCTACCGCAGAAGTAACAACGCTGCACGGATGAATGGCAAAGTGTCCCTTTGAAAGCTGTGCCCTACAAATAAATTTGTCACTCTGAGCGACGTTAATGCGTCAAACAATATTACACTCATCATAGGGAAGGACTGAGGTTGGGTCTTGCGGTTGATTTATTAGTTGTGCGTCACAAAGCTGAATGGAGCATTAATTAATATTGCGCACTTATAAACGGGTTAAGGATCAAAGTCGAGCTTTATTATTAGTACAGAAGCAACGGTTTGGATGCTAAAAGTGTCAAGCTGTTTCAGAGTGTCGTGTTTGTGGTGTTTGTGGATTTGTGTCTATTGATTGATGGATTAGATGTATGATTTATTAATGGTTATAGCTAAACAAAAATACATTATTAAATATAAATTACAGTTTCATTGCTGTGACGTGTTCAACGCATGGGGCGATTTGGGGTAAATTTTGATAGGAAGATCTATACGATTCATAGATGAAAGAAACACCTGGCGATATGCTGACCAACCTGCACGAACTATCAAAGCGGCAGAGTCAATGGAAGTTATTCTTTTGGTGTGTCAATAGAAACAAAGGGGCGTCGCTTTGTGTGGTTGCGATTGGCAGTGGTATGGATGAACGATATTGGCGACTCTGTTGTGAGTGCTGTTTAATACTTATAACAGTTCATTGCTCATCTCCCTTGTATCTGTTATTTATACAAGTATATCCTTACTGCATTCATGAACAATATTGTCGGGTTTTCACACAGCGTTTATTTCTTCTTCTTTCGCTGTAGAAGCACCTTATCTTATTGATAGAGGATCAGAGCTTACGAGGCTGTAAGAACCCAGATTGTCTCTCAGTGGGGTCATGTACGAGATGGGCATTTCTCAAGTCAGCCGATTGCCACTCAAGCTTCCACCTGTCTTCTGGAGTGAGAGCTATCCGGAGGTGCCTCTCTCCTTCCATCCAGTAGGGTTGTAGGGCGGCAGGCAGGGTAAGAGACGACATCATCGTGCAAGGATGTGAATATTTATTACGATGGGAATATTTATTAAGAAGCTATTTTGTGAATACAGATAAGAAGAAAGCAGAAATCTATAGAACACCGGACGTAAATTTGGTCACTAGAGTGGAGGTCCTTAAATATATATGTTAAATGCAAGTCATTTTAGAACAAACTACGTAAAAAAGAACCAAAAATTGTATTTTTTGGCAGTAAGAAAACAAGAATGTAGCTGTAAAAATCGTAGAAAATAAAATACCTACCAATACCTTATTCAAATTTTAAGGCGTCAAAGATTAGCCTAATTAAAAGATCTGAAAACAATAATGTTTTGTAAAAGATATGTCTATATGTTTTAATGCCCAGAGACCAAAATGACTATTCAGGTCTTATCCTAAAGGGGTTAATATTCCCTCCTTAATACCCCACCATATCCAATATGTATAGAAAAATAGTATGTGGTGCTTTATCAATATACTTGAGATTTTCATTATTCATTTCCAGCTTTTACAGATTTGGTTTGACTTTGTAAAATACGGGTTCCGTTGACTGGTTAGATACATGTGGTATTTTCATAACTCTTCACGTGTAAAAACTCTGAAAGGTTTTTCATGTTCTGGTGTATCATATTATACAAGTGATGCGTAAACAAGCTCAGAACTTTACGGCATATTTTGATATTTCTGCCTGAACTGAAAATCTAAAAAAAATTTTTATACTAATGAGATATTGGAAGCATACGCCATATTCATGAATAGTTTCTGAATGTTTAAGACAATAAAAATTAATCACACCACTTCTGATATCCTGTCGGGTAACCAATCAAAAATGTGTTAAATTCTGACATTTCCGTTTTGAATATTGACTTAGCGAAATTTTTGCCATTTTGTGTTCTTAGCTTCAAGCAATTTCTTGGAGAATTATATATTTAGTATCGCATGTCGTTTGCCGTCTGAGGCGTCTTTAATCTTTCAGGGGTTTGGCTGAATATTTCTTCATATACGTCGAGCTCTTGTGGAGACTTAATCCCCATCGTAAATTAATCTCAGAAACGAGTTAATTCGGGTCTTTGTTCAATTTATGAATGAATTATTAAATCACGAATAATTTGAAGGATAATTTATTGAATAACTTTAATGTGTATTTTTTAGAAGTCTTACTTTACAAATAAGTGATATTTTTAATCAAAAATGACAAAAACATTAAGCAATATTTTAAGCCGGTCTCATGGACAGCATTATTTTTCAAGTATAAATAATAGAAAATAGTACCTATTTTATTGAATTTTCCCAAATTTCAGCAACATTTAATCGAAATAATTTTGAAACATTTCGTTTGTTACGTAATAAATACTAAACCACTAAACTAATTAAGCATGAAAAAAGCATGTTTCTCGTCTTCAAGTTATTCTCCAACTTCGACAGCAACAGATATTTTGATTCACGTAGGTTAGAAAAACGTACAAGCAAACATACCCATGTAGGTTTGGAATCGCTTAGAATTTTTAGTTAAATTAGCTATTATTAAGTAATTATTTGTTTAGAAGAGAACGAAACTAAACAGCTAAAATATTTTACATACTTTCTTTTTTCTTATCCCACTAACTTCCATACTAAAAGAGTAAAATCACGTTTTAAAAAGTCTATCAAACTGCGATATTTCATTGAGCCATCATTTCCAGTCAGTCACGTGCCCGCTTAGGAAATCTTCCTTCCCGTCGTTAGCGGCTCTCCCAGCACAGTGTGCTGTATGTCTATACGAAATTTCAGTCATGAATCTGCCCAATTAATCATACTTAGCCCCGTTCGCAGACCGCCATATCTTCCGCATAATGAATCTCTCAGCAAGAAATAGGTTAACGGCCCGGGGAGGAAAATCTGCAGAATTACTTCTTTACTCCGTATTCTTCCTGCGCTTCCGGGGTATTCTTTTTAAATTGATAATATTTAAGTACATTGCAAACTACGTTATGGGACTCTTTGTGGGGCGGAGTAATGATACATTACCATCACTATTAAACAACAATGTATGTTCATGTTTAATAATTTCTTGAAAGTCAGTATTTTCTTTAACGTATTTTTTTCTTTTCATTGTCAGCAACCCCAACGTTAATTGACTTTTAATCTGAGACCTGTATTAATTAAATGTTCATTTTCCGCCTCAGGATAGAAGTAATCGTTAGTTTGGTACACTATTTGAATGTGTAAGTAGCATAACGACTAAAACACTAAAAGCTAACCACGACGCCGTTTCCCTGGAGGGGTAGGTAGAGTGGATGAACCGACACACAACTCTATTGGCACACGCTCCTTGCCTCATTCCCATTGGTGCGACTATCATGCTTACTATTCTATTATTATATCATCTATTTTTGACATGGCCTGACTGAAGTTATTGATTCACTTCACTTACAAATGTAAATGTTTTATGTAAAACATGTACAAATGAAAGCAAAAGTAGTTTTACACACCAACCAAAATAAAAATTGTGGCTCCTTTATCAGGCAAGTTATACATGATCAACAATGCATTATTTGTAATATTTTGTAAATTATGAGTAAAATTAATGTAACTTATATTTATATTGCAATATTTTTTTTCATTTTAATAAAAAATAAAAACTTAGTCACGCCATGTCTGTCTCGGACTTTCGCGACTTCTTCTCCCATTCACTTTCATCTCATATATTCTTCTGGGGTTCATATCTCCGTTCGTTCACCTAATTCCAATGGTGATTGTATTTTTACATTTGTAAGAGTAAGTACTCGTAGTTTCTTTCAACGTAACACCTAGATGTAGGTGTAGGTGCTTTGCTTCCCATTCTACCGCTCAGCCAATCACGTATCACGAGGGCATATATTAAGGGCAGTAAGCGGCAACCCCTAGTAGTATTTTGAAAATATCTTAAAACCAAATATGATATTGAAAATTGTATTTGAAATAATTGACAGGCTTTTACAATTTCAACTTTTTGCTTTCGAATTTTTATGGATAATAACAAAATGCGTTAAAAACTTCTATAACCTAGCTCTACACCCTGCAGGTGTAGTCATGATTTCATTGCACTACTATTGTAGTTGGTCGTATCCTAGGGGCTTCAAAAATATCTTCATTACCTCGAAATAACTCAATCTTTTTAAAACTATCCTTAAAATACCATTTTCTAAATTCCACTCGTTCACAGGTCGATGAAGTTATTATGTTTTAAAACGAACCTCAAATGGTGGATGTTTTGTGAATAACTATATCGCGTGACATTTTTTAAATTTCGCCATTTATGTACATTTATTTACGTGACTTGTGGGAGTGGACCGTGGGTGGGGTATCATGGTCTGAAGTTTTTATGGGTGAGGTCACAATGTACAGTTATACAGGCTACAGGGGTGCCAACTGCCTACTGACTACTGCCTAGTCCCACCCTTGAGAGGCCAACTGTCACGCGGAACAATCGTTAGTCATTTTCAGGTGCAATTATTTATTTTCCCGCCTGTTGGCTGAATTATTTGACGTTCACGTTGCGAGAGAAGGGAAGAAACGTTAATAAATCACAAAATGCCAACGAAAATATCAACCCTTTTTGGAAATACTGATGAAACATCCTGTGGAGATATTCTGTACATAAACATTGTATCTAATCTGTACAATGAAGGATCTTGAGATGCAGTTAATTACAGGGAGGGTGATTTATATGTAACTAATAAATTGCTACTGTAATAAATCTTCTCTTCCTTACCCCCCCCCTAATTAATAATAAAACTTTACAAGCTTTATGCTTTTCCTTCAAAGCACATTCGAATTAGGAAAATTTAGAACAAGCTCGGTGTGGACGCTCTCTCCTTGGTCACGGCACCACTGTAATAAATTAAAGACTCTTACCCCCCCCCCTAATTAATAATAAACTTTACAAGCTTTATGCTTTTCCTTCAAAGCACATTCGAATTAGGAAAATTTAGAACAAGCTCGGTGTGGACGCTCTCTCCTTGGTCGCGGCACCACTGTAATAAATCCGACCCTTGCACCTGTAATTAATTAATTTTCCTTTTCTTTTAAAACTTGATTTTATGGTTTCTATCTTTCTACATCGTTCGTAGGCTCTGCAACGAAAGCTCTGTACGTAGAGTTCGTCGCCTCGAATTCGTATTCGTAGCCTTGTAGTTTCGTCGCTCACTCTTCTCTCCTCTTCATTCCTTTGGCAGCGCCTCGACACCCCTTTACGTAATACGTTTTAGGTATACGTGGCGAGATGCTCTCAATTAATCAACTTGTAATTAACCCCTTAACGTTGTGTCATTTTTTGCTTTAAAGGTTTGATATGGTTAATACAATTTAATTAATAATTTGTTTGTGGTAAACCCTTGTTCTTTTAGGTATGGCGTGTTACAATTCACTAGGGTCCGATTTACAATGACTGACTCTAGCTAACTTGAAAATAACTAATGCTATCGTTCGTGCAACTTCCTCCCCTACTAACGTCCGTTCTATACTTGTTCGTTGATGACTACTTCTTCTGAATTAACCCGCGTCATCTTCCCTAGTACCTAGTACAAAAATATACTTTTATACATTTAATTGGGAAGATCCTACCTTTAGCGTGACGCAGCGTATCCTCTGCTGTTCTTGGGGTGCTAACACATAAAATAATTTGACATTTGTAATCTAGTTACGGATTTTCAATCAAAATTCAATCAAAACAGGCCCGGGATGCACAAATTCTACAGGCACCATTGTAAGTGAAGCTTGTTAGTTAGTTTTGAGTTTGAGTAGGTATTTTTGGGAGATTACTAGGGATTGACATGAAACAAAATATGTCTTGCTACAATTGGACTCCTCCATTTCCGCAACTGACTTGGTGAGGTTCAATTAAAACCGCCCGGTCAGTCTCCAATTCCAACACCTCCAGAGAATATTTTGATGGTCGCAAGCGACTGATGAAAAATCGACATGTTTTGCTTCCTGTCGGGAAAGGGTTTGATGTGTATTTCCGGTTCGTATGGTGATAGTGGGAGTGTTCTCAACCAATGCGCCGCCAAATTATAATGGTGATAATGCTAATGTTGCCTGATGAAATGTCAACTCATATCGCTTGATGTGAGGATCTGCTTCGATTTATGGTGTGGTAGTCGGTGTCCGGAAGTATTCAGGATTGCGTGGGTGGCACGAGGTTTTAGATCGTGACATCCTCTAAGCCGAATTGATGATGGTGATGATGATGATGATACTGTAGAAGTCTTTCAGCATGTCAATGACTAGAGTTCCGTTCACTCCTATAGCATCGAACATGAACATTAAACCGAAGTGGATTAGACAAGCGGCAATGTCAGGAGGTCGGTGGAGCCGCTCCCCCCTCTGATCTCGTGAAGTTTGAATTTAGTAAAGGTGGATTTTGATGTCATCGACCCTCGCCTCTGCAGTCACACAGCTCCTCAACAGTCCCGTTCTCCGTCCAGCATACCGCCTCGAACCAGTAGAAATGCTGCTTACGTTTTCCTAGGCACGTTATAAACATGCGTCAGCCTTCAGCCGCGGTGATCATCGGTATTTGATTTGAATGAAAATACCTCCCCTCGCATGACGGAAACAGGCGTGACGGGGACGGTCCCCCATTTAGCGTCACGGGCATCCGCCCTACGATAGGTGATATTCCAAGCTCATCTCAAATATCAGCTCGAAGAAGGAATGTCAAGCTCGGCTTCCAGGGTGCTGGGTCCAGGAATGAATGGCACCGGGTCGTGAATCCGACTTCCATCCCATCCATTTCCCCTGCCACGCTTTCGTCCAAAGTACATTCCCAACCTGATGCTGGATGATGCCCTAATTCTAATTTTGGGGAAGATTATGAAAATTTATCCGGTTTCCGACAATGAGCCGCCGATCGATTGCTAAAACAACTCTGTATGTCCTGTTCTCTTCGTTCCGCTGACAAGGTAACTCCCCACGAGCGTAACCAAAGGGTAGTGAAGCCAACGCGAGTTTCGTCACTTCTTTTCCTTCATTACGGAGGTAGCCCGGCCAGATCGTTTTCTCCGTCCTGTATTTAATTGACCTCCCGCGACAGCGACTCTTATCAGCTGATACCTCTGGAGGGGGCTAAAGAGGGGGGTTGTGGGAGCACGTCCTTTGCCTTCCAGACGTCCCCCAATGCCTTTATGACGATACATGTGATAGCATATACGTCGACATCATGAGACGGCTCCTGCCTCGCCCTCAACTGCTTCAGGGCCGTCCAGAGACACAGGTTTCCAAGCCTCCATCACAAAGGATTCCAATTTAATTGTACAAAGCCTGTAACCATCGCTTGCTTCGCCCCCACATTTGGGAAATAGTGTAGCCCACCAGCAAATCGTTCACTTCGCCCCCGATCATAACTGCATAGGTGTAACCTACATACATGGAATAGGGAAGCTTAACTCAAAAATTACTCCAGCAATCACCAGCTTCAGTGCCGTAACTCGTTCTGTTAAATTTGAAGGAAGGAAATTTGCTAAATAATGATAGCAGAGCGCGTCACGCGCGATGTCTGAATACCTACTGTTGGTCTCGTTCAATCGCAAATACTAAGGATTTAAGCTAGAAAGTAAATTCTGTATAAAATATACCTAACGTAAAGTGCTATGCACACTTCCAAGCGTGAGTTTAAACGAAGTCAAAAGCTAGCTTATGTAGGTCTCTACATAACAGTTTTTCTGAGATCCCTGAAATTTGAGGTAAAAGGCGTGGGATTTTATTTTTTTGGGAATGGGAATTCTATTGTATACATTTGTTAGTAAACAGAAACCTCATGCAATGCATCCTTTTTCCAAATCAATATACCTAGTACGTACAGACCTTGCCTAACAAATATCTGCAATTACTGAGTAAATTCTAAAATGTTTTGAGAATAGGTATTCCTAATGTAATGTAATTTATTATATCCATATAAACCCCTAACCTAGTATTTCTGATTTAATGTCTCGCAACACAATCGTAAGATACATAAATACCTTTTGTCCGTTAAAATTAACAAAACATCGCCAAAAGACCCTCTCCCCTTACAATCTTTGCACCTCGGCGACACCATTATGGTTATTGGTTTGAAAACTTCTTTAGCACCGTTGTGATTTGAAACTAGATGAAGCGGAAACGAACGCCACTAAACACATCTATAGAATTTATCCTGAGAGAGAATGAGATACTATAATCGGCCTCCTCTTTGTGAGGTGCTTCGTAGCCTCCCCACTCCTGTCTCCTTGGGTTTTCTGAAGGTTTCACTTCTACCGCGTGTAACCTACACCACTGTAATTTCTTTGTTTCTAAAATGCTGAGAGCTGTTTTTTTTTAAATGAAACTTCTTTAATACCGTTGTGATCTGAAACTAGATGAAACGAAACGTGCGACACTAAACACATCCATAGGATTTGTCCTGCGAGAGAATAAGGTACTTTAATCGGTCTCCTCTTTGTGAAGTGCTTCGTAGCCTTCCCACTCCTGTCTCCTTGGGTTTTCTCAAGGTTTCACTCCTACCGCGTGTAAACTACACCACTGTAAATTCTTTGTTTCTAAAATGCTGACAGCTGGGTTTTTTTTTTTTTTTTTGAAACTTCTTTAACACCGTTGTGATTTGGAACTAGATGAAACGAAACGAGCGACACTAAACACAGCTATGGAATTTATCCTGAGAGAGAATGAGATACAATAGTCGGTGTCCTCTTTGTGAGGTGCTTCGTAGCCTCCCCACTCCTGTCTCCTTGGGTTTTCTGAAGGTTTCACTTCTACCGCGTGTAAACCGCACAACTGTAATTTCTTTGTTTCTAAAATGGTGACAGCTATTTTTTTTAAATGAACCTTCTTTAACACCGTTGTGATTTGAAACTAGATTCAACGGAAACGTGCGACACTAAACACATCTATAAGATTTATCCTGAGAGAGAATGAGATACAATAATCGGTCTCCTCTTTGTGAGGTGTTTCGTAGCCTCCCCACTCCTGTCTCCTTGGGTTTTCTGAAGGTTCCACTTCTACCGCGTGTAAACCGCACAACTGTAAATTCTTTGTTTCTAAAATGCTGACAGCTGTTTTTTTTGTTTTTTATGAAAACTTCTTTAACACCGTTGTGATTTGAAACAAGATGAAACGGAAACGAGCGACACTAAACACAGCTATGGAATTTATCCTGAGAGAGAATGAGATACAATAATCGGTGTCTTCTTTGTGAGGTGCTTCGTAGCCTCCCCACTCCTGTCTCCTTGGGTTTTCTGAAGGTTTCACTTCTACCGCGTGTAAACCGCACAACTGTAAATTCTTTGTTTCTAAAATGCTGACAGCTGTTTTTTTTTTGTTTTTTATGAAAACTTCTTTAACACCGTTGTGATTTGAAACAAGATGAAACGGAAACGTGCGACACTAAACACATCTATAGGATTTACTCTGCGAGAGAATGAGATACTGTAATCGGTCTCCTCTTTGTGAGGTGCTTCGTAGCCTCCCCACTCCTGTCTCCTTGGGTTTTCTGAAGGTTTCACTTCTACCGCGTGTAAACTACACCACTGTAAATTCTTTGTTTCTAAAATGCTGACAGCTGTTTTTTTTGTTTTTTATGAAAACTTCTTTAACACCGTTGTGATTTGAAACAAGATGAAACGGAAACGTGCGACACTAAACACATCTATAAGATTTATCCTGCGAGAGAATGGGATACTTTAATCGGTCTCCTCTTTGTGAGGTGCTTCGTAGCCTCCCCACTCCTGTCTCCTTGGGTTTTCTGAAGGTTTCACTTCTACCGCATGTAAACTGTACAACTGTAATTTCTTTGTTTCTAAAATGCTGACAGCTATCTTTTTTTTAAATGAAACTTCTTTAAAACCGTTGTGACTTTGAAACTCGATAAAACGAAAATTAGTGGCGCAAAAAGGAGAAACACGTACATCTATAGAATTTGTCCTGCGAGAGAATGAGGTACTTTAATCCGTCTCCTCTTTGTGAAGTGCTTCGTAACCCATCGACCTTCTCTTCGTGCGGTGCTTCGTAGAATAAAATGTGAAATAATTTTAACACTTGGTACGATGTTATAATAAATAAACCTCACAATTAACGTATTCCTGATAATCTACATTAGTCCTAAATTCTTCACTCTTCCGAAGTTTAGTTTTCAGAAGGTTTCACCTCTACCGCATGCGGATTGCACTCTGATTCCGCACACCCCATCGACTAGACAGGGAACCCGCCTAAAGTGTCTGGTCACACAAAATTAGATGTTATCTGTTGCCCGAAGTGTCAAAAGAAAGGCAGTCTAAATTTATGACCAAAACCCAAAACAATCGCTCACTATAAGGTATCTCAGCATGACCTTGGGTAGGCACACTCCCCGAAACCTAAAATTAAACTTGGCTTTTGTTTCTTTTTTTTCGCAAGGCCCGTACTAAATACGTAATGCAAATTTTTTGTCAAACTTACCAAATCCTCCATGCTGCATAATCCGATTTAATTTCCACATGCACTTTCGCAAGACACAAAACTCATGCAATTATGCACTGAATTGAGAACAAATTAATTCCGAATGTACGCCTGAATATTTTCTCAAAATAGCGAACTTCCCGAAGTTAATTAAATTATTTTCGTCAATTTCAAAATTACTTTCTTTGTTCATGAGCCCCAACCGCTGTTATCACCCGTGTACCCCCAAGATTTCCACGCACCCCGCAAACTGCCCACGCAATTTCAACCATTGAATTATTTCCCGTCTACATGCCCGAACTACTGTTATTATTCCCTGAATAACTGCAAAATGAACGTCCTCCTCCGCGAACTTTTCCTCACTCCTCTAATCCGTCTGTTCCCGGGTCCGAACCTACCCTGACTGTCTTTATTTAAAATTTAATTTTTCCCTTTAAATTTTGTCAATAAGTGAATTATATTCCGTCTACACGTCCGCACTACTGTTATTGATCCCTGAATAACTGCAAAAATGACCGTCTTCCTCAGCGAATTTTTCCTGACTGTCTTTATTTAAAATTTGATTTCACTTCTTTTCCTTCCCTGCCCGTTTCTAATTTATCTTCTTCATCTCTAAAAATCCTTCAAATATTCTTTAATCTCATGGCGATATATTTAACTTAATGACCGAATTTGTCAAATTTAATCACCATTTTCGAAGAATTCTGACGTTGTTCAATGTTCTTTAGTTTTTTGTCGCAGTTTCAGAACTTCAAAATAGTAATTAATTATCATGTACTTGAAGGCCAGAATGTATCCCAAAACGACACGGTCACACGTGGCTCCAAGCCCTTTTTTTGCATTCAGAATGGCCTTCGCCGGGGGTCTTCATAAATTCATCAACCCCGTAGTTATTTGGATTTCAGAAATTATTTTAGCGCTCTTACAAAATGGCTCCATACAAATTATCCACGTATTATTATTATTAAGGCGAGTTCATCACACTACTGGCGTAGAAATTTTTAACGGCTTTATCACTCTTTTAACTATTGGAAAATCGAACAATATTGCGTTCAGTTTCATTTTTAAGGTTATACCTTTAGCTTCATAACGTTTCGAGCCAAAACCCCGCATTCTTACCAAAATATATTGTACCTACTTCCCGTTTCAGTTTTTAAGATCTCGCACTTTAAGTTTTAAAGCTCTTAAAATATTTGTTATTTTTTTAAGATAATCTTTATTCATCACCCGAGTTGAAAAAGTAATTATACGAAATTCCCTCGATGGAAAAAAATCGCAAATTATGCTCCGAAATTTATAAAAAATACATGGTTGTGTTATTTAACGTATTATTTAAAAAATCACAGCGTTTCTATAAATGCTTCTTAAGAAATTTGCCTAGAGATGCTCTATTTAAAATAAGTCGAGTGTTATTACATATTTTCACTTTTATTAATTATTAGCGCGCCCCCTCTAATATTTTTATTCCTTAATTTTTAAAAGAAAAACAAATATTCCCGGGTTACGAACAATCCAACAATGTTCGAAAATCTCCTACTTCCACCACAGTAAGCGGAAAATGTTGCTTGTGTTGTGATGGAGGACTTAGCCAGCCGAGGAATCGAACATGCGACTCCCGGGAGAGATCCAAATGCGATGCCAACTCAGACACAGATTCGAATTTACATTTCTCCCTTTCAAACCATCTTCAGTTACCTCATTCTGCTTGATCGCTTACTTCGGAGCCTTAATTTAGAATTACCGGACATGATGGACTGTTAAAACATACTCGTACAAGAACCTTAGCGTTTCAAATTCTTCAGCACATATTGTTTCTATTTTAAGTATGTAATTCTTGAAATTGACAAGAACAGGTGGCCTGAAAACTACATTAATAAATTCTTCCTGAAACCGAGAAAGCCTAGTGATTCATGCGAATAAATTATACCGACCTTTGGTTAACGTAATAATTTATTGGAAATGTTTTGAATGGCTGCCTTCTCTATAATTACCATAGTTTTGGTATACCTACGTTCAATCGAGTATTTTTTGGCACGCAATGGCCAAATTAATCAAGCCCCTTGTTCGTATTAATTTGGTGGGTTTGATTCTAATTAAAAATTAACTATCGCCATTAATTTTGTAAAACTTCAGGATCGAATTGTTCCTCCAAAATCCTGCCATTTTATGTTGCTCGTTCTTGCAATCTTGTTCCGTTATTTTTTAGTGAAAGTACATAATATCTATATATTTAAAAATCAAAATATGTTTGCTTGGGGATATATGAGTATATAAGATGTCAATGTATTGCTACATTAAGAGTTAAGCGTAGGAAATGTTTGAAACTTTCAAAATACCTTCATTAAGCCCCCGCGAAGGTTTTTTGATTATTACAACCACATGACAATACATCTGAAAAGTTTTTTAATCATTACAAAAACTCTTGTCGAAATTTGAGAATAACATTTTGCAAAACAATGATTGTTAAATCAAAATTCAATATTTGAAACTCTTTAAATTAATGAATTTATCTTAAACTTTGTATTGAATCAAGAATTATACATATTTTAAATAGGTACCTACTTTAGGTACCAAATTTGAGTGATTTTTCTTATCATATACAAAAATGAACATTTGAATATATAAAAAAATTAATATTTGAATAAGAAAAATGTAATAGGTGGCGCGCGAGTTGTTTGAAAACTGAATGTACTGGGACTGAATATATGGAACACGGGAGGGGGGGTTGGCGGGACGGGGGGGCAGGAGAGAAGAAAGGGAAGGCGGGGAAGGTGGAAGGAGAACGCGAGAGGGGAAGGGGATGCGGGAAGGGGGCGGGGACGTACGAGAAGGACATACAGGGAGAAACAATTTATTTCTTTGAATATTGCGTTGCAACGCATGCCGAGAAGCAGCTAGTCATTAAATAAAATAACATTTTATGATGATATACGAGGGATGTCCGTAAAATAAGGTCTCAAAGGTGCTACGGTCGCAAGGAACAATTTTACGCAAGATCCGTCAACAATGGCGTGTAGCCTGGTTTCTCGACGCAAAATCCCCATCACGTTGAAATCTCTGCGACACTTAGTCTCGGCATGGCAGCCGTTCGCGATGGGGCTTCCGCTTGCCGCACCCACTAGGTGTGTTATTAGTTTTTGTGCAAAGAATAAAACCCCGGTAGAAATTCATTCATTTTTAGCTACTTGAAGTGTACGGAAAACAGTGTACTAGTACGAAAAAGTGCGCAAATGGTGTAGAGAATTTAAAAACATGCCGGACGGCCATCGGTTTCAGACGAAAAAAATTGTCAAAGTGGAAGAAACAATGATTGCAGATGGACCGGTGACGGTTTGGGAGTTCTGTGATGGGATCCCTGGTGTCAGTAAGGCCACTATTGACATGATTTTGACAGAAATTTTGGGAGACTACAAAGTCTACCCAAGGTGGATCCCAGAGACAAATGAACAATCCCAGTTGTATCGTTCAGATTCGCCAAAGTTTAGAAACGAATTAAGCAAAGTTTAGAAACGAAAGAGCGTAAACCACACCTGCACCATCGCGAACGGCTGCCACGCCGAGACTAAGCGTCACAGAGGGTGCAACATGGTGGGGATTTGGCAAGGGGAAACCAGGCTACACGCCAGTGTTGCAGGATTGCGTGTAAAATCGTTCCTCGGGACCGCAGCACCTATACCTTATTTTACGGACAACCCTCGTATATTTAACGCAGCGCGATTAGGTGCATTTAATGACAAGTGTCATTTACTACAATAGCTTTGCTTATTATATTTACTTAGTAAATCTATTTTAGGGTGCCGTTCATATGTTTACTGCTCCCACGAAACGATTGTGCAAATAAATTAACAAATCGATTAATCGGAACAAATGACAAAAGATACAGGCGCAAAAAACAAAATGTAAACAGGGCACAGTTTATATTAAACAAACCATACGTTAATCAAGGCAAAGTAAATTATTTATGGACACTGAAAAAACGACGTAAGTATGTTGGTTGTATCTGTGCCCGAATTGAAGTAGACTACATATATTCCCGAGAAATTGATAAAATGTTTTCAAATTTCAAAAATTCTCGAAGTGATAATCTTTTTCATTAGCGTGTTTGGGGCTTAAAAGTCAAAATATCGTTTCTTACACATCAGATTTCTTACAAAACGGTTTAGATCGTAGTTTTAATCCTGTTCGTTTTTCTTTGTTTTAAAATCAACATTAATCATATTAATTCCAATAACTTGATTAAAAAAAAGACATTTTTTGGATAGTCAGAAAAAAAATTCTTTGAATTAAAAGATATCACTGAAAAGAATTTTATTTTCCCCAAATCTGCTAAGTGAGTGCACCATTAAGAAAATGCAAATGACAGGAGAGTTTCCGACGCGGGTAATAATTAATAGTCCAAATCGAGAACTTTTTGTTACGGCCGTCAAAATAAGCTATAAAAAGCTCTGTGAAGATGTGTCGCGAGAAGTGGGGTGAATTTATTAACCTTTGTGCCTTTGTGCGCATTAATATGGCTGATAAATTTACCCTAAGTAATAAAGAATTATTTATTTTAATCACGATGTTTGTGACCTCAGCTAATTTTAAAATATATTGAAATATTTGTAACTAACCCGAGATTTTTAAAGTAATATTTATAAGTAGGTACTGTGTTACTTTTCTCTTTCCAGGAAGGGTTGTGGGAATACTCAAAACGTTAGAGAATAATAAATCATATTTAGCTATTTTATTTTTCTTTTTGCCCTAGATATTTTTTTTTGTGGTTATTTTTCAGTGCTTACCTAACTATGGCACACGCAGAAGGACCCGACCTGACGTACTTCTGGTGGTTGATGCTTTAAAAATTTCTAGGACACTAGAGACCTATTCTAAGATTAAAATATCAATTTTTGACCTTAATTGGTTACCTTTATTTGGTTCCCTTTCTTTTCGAAAGTTGGCTATTGTCAGGTTAACACTCGCCTTGAACTCCTCAGCAAACTTCCTGCACTCATTCTAGGCACTTAAAGCTATGAGTTTTTTTTACATTAACTCCACACACGAGGTCATTAGGAAATAATTTCCCTGAGGGCCTATGTGAACTTTGAAGACGCTGTGTAGAGGAGAGGAAGGACTGAACATGGGTCTTGAAGAGACCCAATTGTAGTAGGAAGGTAACACAGAGACTGGCAAATCGTTCCACAGCCGAGCCGTTGAACTCAAGAACAAATCGCAGAAGCGATTCTCATCAGAGTTCTCAGATGACCAGTTCTCAGGTGCGGCGTCGTCAAGTAATCGTTAAGTAATCTTAAAATGTAATTTATGAAAAGGACTTAAATGAAGAGTTACCTTACTTCCAAAATCCATAAAACAAAACGTTGTATTACCGAAATATTGTACTACCTACTTATTCCTCTTAAACGTATACGGTCTAACAACCAACTGTTGTTTATTTCTTCCCCTGATAGCTATTTTGACTTTCAAAGCATAATCAGTTTGGAACGTCTTCAGATATAGATTTTTAAGATTTTTCGTAGTAAAAGTTCAAAGCCTTTGCGAAACTAAAAACTCGAACGTTCCGAAGGAATTCAGATGGTATTGGCCATTCCTCGGGTAGCTCAGTCAAAGCAAATTTTCTATCACAGTGGAACGATGATTTTTCTTTTGGTTTGGATTTTCCTCTCGTATGCTGAGGGATATTTTATATTTAAAATTGTCTCGGAAAGCATCGAAGTTTTTCAAAATATTTACCTTCTTTGCCTGGAAGAATAAACTTGTACAAATATGTATCGATATGTAGATATTGCAAGGGTGCGCTGTTACGGTAGAATACCACGAACTCTGTGTATGAAAGTATTTTATTAAATATTCATGTTTTCTGTATCTAATTTTTCGCCATGTTACATGTCATAAAAATACACTCTAAGCTTATTTACATATTCGATTAAACATACATACTTCTTCTTAGATACTTATGTATACGAGCATTCGAACATACACAATCTATTTTAATTTTAAGACTACCTTCGGTTCATTAATATAAGCTGGCTTTTTCAGGTATATAATTTAAAGTGGAGTAGGTATATATTATTTGGTACCTCAATCCAGTAAAGTAATTTAGTGGATAGATTTGAACGGCAAACTACTGCCCAACAACTCACTTCCCATTCCACAAAACATTCCTTGGTAAATGGGGATAGTATAGTGCTTCGGGTAGATGAAACTCTCATTAAAAGGAAAAATTAGTAAAACATTATTTCAAAACAGGCCGTATTTCCATTTATGTCTAAATCATTTCGAGGTTCGTCAGTATCGAAACGCCTAAATATAAATTATAGTATTTGTAAACAACGATAAATTGAAACTTATTTTCGAAGCATTTAAAACATCATTTCTTGCCGTCTAGCAAAAGCCGCAGTTTGATAGTTAAAAGCCTTTACCATCTTCATCGGCGAAACCACTTTGGGCAAGTGCGCGGACATACAAGATTGGTGTAAAAGCTCTTAACATATTGGAAGCTCGTCTTCCCGTGGACTTTTTAAGAGCTTACCACGATGCGATCGAACACGTCTTGCTCTATTTGTTCCTAAACTTGCCCCTGAGTACGTGATGCGCTTTTAATACAGGGAATTTAAAAGCTCACAATAAATTAACCACAATAAAGTGAACGTGCAAACATGTGTTATTTATTTTGTATACATTTTAATCGACAAACGATTTAAGTGCATTTATTTTACTCGTGAAACCTGTTTTGCCTTCCAGAAGCATTCAGAATACTTATTAGATCTTTAATAAATTGCTATTGATTTCAATAAATCTTATTATAAGTAATAATTATTAGCCTGAAACACTCATCTACATTGAAAAAATCTCCCGAGAAAAGATACATGCCGCCGACGCGACTCGGACCCGCGTCCTTCTGATATCCGGTCAACTGCTCTTTATCCACTGATCTATGTCGGCTTATCTCCTACCCGTCAAATAATTCAAAATGTATTAGTGTTTCATTCAACAATCACTGCTTATTACATTTTCCACCTGCAAACAACCAACTTTATTTTGGTGGACGCGGGTTCGACCCTGTCGGCGGCATGTTTCTTTTCTCGGGAGATTTTTTCAATGTAGATAAGTGTTTCAGGCTAATAATTATTACTTGTAATAATTGTTACTCTTTGTGCTACGCATAAAAATCTTGTCTTAAACATTAGTTTATTAATTAAAAAAATAGTCATCAATAAATTTTATTATAGATTTCGTTCGAGTTCTACAAAACAATCCTTCGTCGTGATGTGTTTTTATGAAATATTGTCATGAGTTGATTTATTTTTAGTTACTTTCTTCAATTGTAACTTCATTACTACAGGGCAGAAATTTGTTTATCTGAAGCATTAAAACTCTAGAATGGTAACCTCTGGGGTGGTAAAATTTACACGGGCTTTATCTGTTATTTAAATTCAACTATACTTTTTTCGCATCTCACCGTTACTTCTATCACGAGCTTGGTAAATATTTAAAAATAAGACAAGTTATTTTTCATTTACAATTTCAGGTTGTAGCTGAGTATTAGAGTTACGATAATTACAAAAAAAATTATTGGCACCAAATTTTTAAAAAAAAATTTTCGAAATATTATGTTTTTTTATTATTTCTAATTTACGAGTATTTTGAACACCTTATTACTTTTATCACCTTCACCTTGAGGTGATTTATCACAAAAACGGGCCTCAAAAAATTATACAATTACTGTTATTACTATTTTTGTATATTACCTTATAAAATTATAATATCTCTTCTTTTGTACACGTTGTCTTCGTTACTATCATCTAAAATGGTTAAATAATGATATTGTATAATTAATTTAAAATCAAAAATTCACATTGACTATTAATTATAATAATTTATTGCATTTTGTAACTTTTAAGTAGTTGTAATAGATAAGTTCTCCTGTCCTAAGTACAAACACATTACGAGAATCAATATTTAAAAAAAAAAACATATGTATAAAATTTTTTTACATAATAATGAAAAACTCACACATTTCAACAGAAACTTTAACGCGGTTTGTCTACAAAATACATTTTTTCATTTGGATGTTTAACAGCAGTCACGGTGCACTCCTCCGAAACGGCTTGACCGATTTGTATGAAATTTTATATGTACGTTTGGTAGGTATGGAAATAGGTTTTAAAGTATATTTCGTACCGCTAGGTGATTAGGGTGTCAAAAAATAACAATAACTCCAAATTTTAACCCTCCTACCCCCACCCTCCCATTTTTTAATCTCGATTTTAGTATTTTTTTATGAACAAATTTAACCGTCTTTCATATTTCAAACAGAACAAAATTATTTATGTTGTTGAATGACAGATGGCGCTACGCTTCATCGAACATTCATCTAAACATGCGCAAGACATTCACGAGAAGCGTCGCGTCATTTTGATATTTCATTCGGCATCATGTTCTCGTGTGGGCAAACCATCGAGCTTATTTGTGTTGGCTGAAGACGGACTGACAAAAAATATCGTACTCAATTCCTCGTCGGAATTCATATTGATTTTCTTCATTTCATTTTCCTACTTCAGTTGGTGTTTTTTTTTGCTTTTATCGGCGGTCATCGTCTACAACGCTTCATTCCTCTTTCTGTCGTAGATCGCATCCCCACGCACTTACAACACATTCGTTATTTTTTTAATTAAGGCGGTACACAACCCTAAAAATTTTTGTACGCTCAAAACTCACATTTTAATCATTTTCGGCGAATCCGTAACTATAATAACTTTTTTATTTACATGCCGCACGAGAAATGCGAGTTATTTATATATTGGATTAATAGAAAGAGTGCCTTACCATTAATATATTTTACGTACAACGATTTCAAAACTATATAACTCGTTTTTCAAGTATAAAGTTAGCGGTTAGCACCAGATTTTATTTTTCTAGACGATGAATTAATAAGTTCGGGAGGACAACATGGAGACCACGAAAATATGAATATATCTTGACCTGCCCTAAGTGATAAAAACGTATTATTTCCCCCTCCCCGTGGAGCCAGCTGGAACTCCTCCTTGGAGCCAGCTCGCTCCATGGGGAGGGGAGAGAGCCTCGCTTGAATCTAAAATATGTGACGTCATCATTCTTGGCCTGAACAGCGCTGAACTAGCATCCATACATTTTACGAAATAACACGCCAAAAACGGTAGCTTGTGCTATACATTATACCCACATATTATATGGACATAGCGAATGTGGGCGGTTCTCCAGTGTGCTCGTCGCTGGTTACAGGGGTAAGTAAAATATTAAACATTTGTTAAAGTGTCTTAACTAAACACGGCAACAAAATATTGCTATGTGAATTGGGGCGAATCTTTTCGGGGCGAGCATTTGGCCTTAGCAAATATGTTATTAACGTGGCAAGCAATTCGAGCTCCCATGTAAAAAGGTCTATTCATTCAAAGCAGATTTTGCTTTTAAGAACTAAATGGTGATATTATAATGCGAGATGCCTATATACTGTCAGATTGATTTTTTAACGAACCACAGTCATTTTTCCTCTCTTCGCCCCCCATAGTTTGGTTTTACCCCTCATCTGTATCTTATGGTCTATTGAATTCTGATGTCTATGATGGAGACACATTTTAAATAT
Organism: Limnephilus rhombicus; assembly: GCA_929108145.2. Classification (NCBI taxonomy): domain Eukaryota; kingdom Metazoa; phylum Arthropoda; class Insecta; order Trichoptera; family Limnephilidae; genus Limnephilus; species Limnephilus rhombicus. The sequence continues at coordinate 29,583,568 of OV815285.1, forward strand.
TTGTAGCACGTTCTTCAGAATTAATTAAAACAAACGCGGCAGAAAGGTCGAATCTCCAGGCCTGCTAGGGTGAATTCGACCGTACGTTCGTACAATACGCCGTGCCGCAGCGTTTATTTGTTTACACGCTTTCTTCACTTACAACGTTAAGATTCACAAATAATTTATCTTCTTCTTCTTTTCTTTGATACGGCAAATTCAACAATAGGTCCGTCCAGTGCACGGATTGCGAGTCGCAATTTGTACAGATGGCTTCTTTACTTACGTCGTTAAGATTCTGAATATATTTTAGTCAGCTAGTATACAATAAATATCTGGTATTCAGGTACCTGCATAAAGTTTTGTGTAACTTATTATTTTTCAAGCAAAGAATTTCCAAAGAAAGTAAGTTTCTTTCTGTTTCATTCGGCGTAGAATAAGAATTCCATTAACGAAAATTTTCCTCTTATTTTGTTTGTTTCCGAACTTGCACACTCGAAGTCAGAACAATTATGATAAATTTTGACCGAATTCACTAACTGGCAACTAAGTGTAAAGTTTGTTGGCGAAACCTTTTCTAGGGGTTGAATACTTACTTATCTACATACTGACTGTTTAGGGACGGTTCATTTGTTAACTAAATGGTTCCATAGACCGGGAAAACTATTATCTAAACATTTTGTAAAATGTAACCAAAATATAATTTAACTATGATGAGAGCCCAAGGAGAACTAAAATATACATTTATGTTAATTAACTTTGTATTAACATGCTGAATCTCTTCACCTACGTATGTTCTTTAGGATTGGCAAATATTTTTAATGTACGAGAATTTTACTAATTATAAATAAAATACAATTCAAAAGTATTTAAATATCCTACATTAATATTTTCATAAATTCTATATTTTTTGTGTGCCTTTGTATGCATAGAAAAATTTAAAAAGTAAACTAAATAGTTTGATGAATGTGAGCCGAAAATAGTAATTTCGAGGAAAAAATATGAAAAAAATAAGTTGGTTTAAGTAAGGAAAAAAAATTAAACTTTATATCCAACCTCATAAAACTAAATAACTATAAAAGCAAAAGCATAATAAAATACAGAATAAGAATTTTTTTCGTTATTTGTTTTTGGGGTGTTATGCCGTGATCTGCCGGATCTGCTGGATCTGCCCTGATGATGGACACTGCAACGCTGTCTGAAACGTTGGCTAAAGAAGGAGGTAGCGCAACACCCCAAAAACAAATAACTAAAATACTTTTGGCCGTGAAAATCCATTAAAACGTTTCAGAACAAGAATGGTTTTACAATCCCAATAGAGAGTTAATAATAAATTATTAATATATTGGTGAATAAAATAAAATAATTAATTAATATTTCGGAACTCGTAGGATTGCACCACCCTACCCAACATCTGAAATCTTTAAGTATATATAAAAATCTAGCGTCACGATGTTTGCTCGAGATAAAATCCGAAACTTCTCAACCGATTTTGATAAAATTTGGCTTTCTGTGTGTAATTTGGTCCAACTTAAAAGATAGGATAGTTTTCATCTGGCTTATTGACTTCAATATTTATTATTACGAATTATATGTTCATTATACATATGTTTGTTATAGGACAATGCTTTGTAATTATTTGTAAGTTCCATAAGTTTCTAATAGATGGCGGTGTGAGTTAATTTATCGAGACATCACTTGGTTATCTAGGTTGGGTAACCATCTAGTAGATGGTGTTATGTTTTGTTAGCCACAGCAACCCGTGCCCGAGTCAGCTAGTAAATAATAATAAAAAAACTCTTCATTCAAAACATTCGTTCCAGTTATTTTGAAGTTTTTGCAATATTTATAAATTTGGAATATGACTGGAGTTGTTGAAATAAAACTTACCATTAAATTCAACAGACAAACAAAATGTTTAATATGATTAAATTCCGGGCTTGAAAGCATCAAACACGAAATTGATTTAAATTTTGGAATAAATCAAATATCACATGAGCGCGATGAATTCAATGTGACCCATAATACTAACAACTTTAAAAATAACCCTAACAATAAACATCCGATTAATGATGATTACAAAAGCGTATGATATCATCTGGAACTCAATTTCCGGCCATTTTGTACTGTCAATTATCTATGGCCAGCCCGGATCTAAATGTCAAATGTAGTAGGCTCCACACACCCAGACCGGAAATGGTTTCCGTATACTTTGGACATAGACAAAGAAGAATTATAGTGTACTGCGCATTGTTAGTGTTGGCCGTTTAACGCATCGGTGCGCACTGTAAAATGCACGGTTTGAATTGTGTATTTAACCAATCATGCTGAAAAATAATTAAGTCAACATTTAAATCAATTCTATTTAGTTGTACAAGAGCGATGATTAATAATAATAATAATAATAATATATCTTTAATATATATCTTAACAAAAAAAAATGAAGATTTATAACTACAAAAACAAAAAGGACATCATAAGTACAGTAAAAGTACAGTTTAAAAGTTGCATACGTACGAAAGTTAATATCAGAAAACAAAATACATATATACAGTAGGTAATTAAAGAATAGAGATTTATAATTATAAATTTAGGTTTCTCATAACCTGCCTCACTAGGCTAGCCTGTGTTGAGGCAGTAATTTTATGTCAATTTATTATACTGTGAACATACCTGCACTTATATTAGAATAAAATCACACAATAGAATGGTTGCATTAATAATAACAATAACATTGGTACAATAACAACAGCATTGGTTCAATATTAATTTCGAATTTGGGTGAGTGCACCGGTAAATGCTCTATCATTATTTTTTATCCAAATTTTTATGTTTTTTTTGAAATTTTTTTGTGAATCACATTTTTTTATACTAATTGGAAGAATGTTGTAAAGTCTTGTTGCAAGGTATCTGAAGCTTCGTTGACCAAAAGTAGTATGAGTTATGGGAATTTGTAGTAAATATTTGTTATTGTTTCGAGTTATACAGGTTCGTTAGTTAATTACAGTTTCGTTTTACATTCATGAATGTAAATAAATAGTCTCGTACAGAGATTTGTGTTTTTTTTTCCATTGCTTAGTCATATTTTTAACAAATATCTCATTTTGTGTAGGTTATCATCGTGTAAAGCGAATAAACTTGTTTTTTAATGTGAACACCGCACAAGAGTCCTAAACGTCTGGATCCAGTAGGACTACGATTAATTGGGTTATGTTGTGAGTCCGAAGGCAGTGCAGAGAGAAATAAGAATGGGTAGAGAAAGGTGGGGAAGTACAGCGCTATTCATATCTTCATATTTGTATTCAGAGTTCAATCACTGAGTGGAAGATACTCTCAGTACGGCTCTGGTTGTAAGACCACTATTCAGAATTGTAATGTTGCTTGAAATGACTTGAACCGTGTTTTATGACCACATCTGAATAGGCAGATTTTTCCCTGGCCTTCCTACTCCCCATTTCCTTCCCTCCCCATTACATTCAACCTCTTGGAATAGTCTTATTATGGGATAGTCTTATGATGGGATGCCATAGTCTTACTGGATACTGGCGGTTGGTAGCAGTTAAGACTCTCGTGCCGTATTCACATTAAGAAAGAAACGTTTCAATTCTGATTAGTGGAGCTACCCCAGTGTAATACTGAGAGTACTTTCTCTCTAGTGGCGGGTGGAGCGACAGCGTGGTTTTGTTTTTCATTGTAGTCAAATACGGTTATTATTTGGCAAACATATATAGCTACAATTTGGCAAACTCGACTTTCAAAATAAGAAGAAGGTAACTATCTATTTAGAATTTCTAAAAACCAGCCCCATTCTATTTTCCCACCTCTTGAAGCAGAAATTTGATACTTCTTGATGAAATTTTGGTCAAAATAAGATTAAAATTACTATTAAAAAATCTCTCAGATTATCGGGAACTTCAGCTGGTCAGTAAATATTGTTTAAGTAATGAACTCTGTATTGATGGTCTTTTTAGAAAAAGGAAGTTCTAAAAAGGAAAAATGTATTTTCATTTTTATATTTATTTATTTATTTTCGGGAAATCGACAGTTTACATTTTTTGCAGTTTGTACATGTTTGTATAGCCAAAATAAAACCCATTATGGATTTCTTCCTTGTGACTTTAGCTCTGATTAAACAGCATAATAATAAATTAGAAATAATAAAATTAATTATAAAGGAGTATGAGTTCAAAAATTTTATAAAACAAAAGATTATATAAAACTAAAATTTACACAAAACATAAAAATATCAATACATTGATAACTGTAAGAAGCAAGGTTGGACATATAAATCAAATAGTAACAGAATTATAAACGATAAAAACATAAGAAACATGGACATATAACATATTCATGAAACATCGGAGAAATACTCTTTATGTACCCCTTTTATTTGGTAAGTTCGGAATTGAAAATGTCCACCTTGGGTAATAAGCTATAGTAACTATTACGTAGTCTGTTCAGACAAGAATTCTGCTAATATAATATGAGGGGTGGGTGGGAATCCAGGGGTCAATGTGTAGAGGAGTAACGGACGTACGAAACCATCCCTCCCACCGCGGTACAAGGCGATGGGTCGAGAGAGTCCGGCTGAAGAGGTAAAAAGGTCTTCCTCAAGCAGTCTCTCCCGATCCGAGCCACCAATCAGGTGGTGGGCAAATGCTTGCGTCGCCAAGACCTAGACAAAAATCACCCCCCATGAACCCGAGAAAGTACACTTACTCATTAAGCTTACATCTTTGCGAATCCTTGCCTAGCATTATTTGCGAATCTTCACATTTCTCACACTACCATACATAGTTTTACCACACATATGCTTCTGGTATCTCATCTATACAGCATTCAGTCTACTATATGGAGATAAAGAACGTTGCTAAATCAATAACATAGATAAAAGAGACAGCAGGCGGACCGCAATACCCAGTTTTATTGGAATGGTTATGAAATATTATGACACCATTAGTGTAGTGTACAATTTTTTTTCACTTTAAAACCATTCAAGCACGCATTTTTAAGGTGAATTGTCTGATTCAAAAAATAAATTCATGTGACAGAACACTCACTTTGGTTAGAATATACTAGGGCCAGTCAATAAGTAATGCCTCCTATTTTTTTTCTCCTTTAATTATCAAATAATAAAAAATGCAATTAAAGGGGTCGAAAACCACACTATTGACGATTAATTTTTTATTTTTCAATATTATCTCCGTCCACAGCTTTGATCCATCTTTTAACAAGGGCATGTATCACAGTGTTGTAAAAAGCACGGTCATATCCAAAACACCATCGCCATAACTTTCCCCACCGATCTCACAGTTTTGATTTTTTTTTTGTCCTTGGTGAGTATTTTGTGTGATGCCATTCCATTATCTGCCTCTTTGATTCAGGTTTAAAAAAAAAAACCCATTTTTCGTCTCCGGTCACAATTTTGTCCAAAAACTAAGAGCTGCAAGTTTTGTGAAGCCATTGTATTTCTTGTTTTTTTATTCTGGCTGGTAAAGTTTCTTGGTAACCACCTTGCAAAAAATTTGTTGAAAAATCAGTTGTCGAATAATCTTCATCACACTGCCTTTACTGAGGGAGAGAATGCGACATCTGTAGTTATCTGTGGTCACCACGAATGAGTGCAGTCGCTACAATCAACGGTCTGCACTGCTCCGTTTTTCCTCAGCCAGCGGTGTTTGTCCTTCAGCTTGGCTACAGTAATGAACCCATCGTCTAGCAGTGCTGGCGTCCACTGTTGCATCTTGGTACGCATTTTTCAGTCTTTCAGGAATGTGATTTTTTTGCGTTTCACCTTCTGCAGTCAAGAACCAATCACAGAACGCTATCTATTACGAACATCGATGTCGGCCATTTCGCAAGTGACTGGAGTGCTGCCACCTGTTGACGCAAAAAGCTTCTACTGCAGCAGATTGTAGAAGAAGGTTTGAGAAATAGCACCAAATTCAAATTTTTCACTAAACTAACTTTATTTAAGTAGAAAAAAATAAGAGGCATTACTTATTGACTGACCTTCGTATATTGTCCATAAACCTATGTTTCCTCGAGGTAGTATGCAGCATATAACTCACCTCAATCTTACCGCAATCTATTAAAATTAGTCACTGCATTATTTAGGGGAGCTTTTGTGTCTCGCCAACATCATTATTATTACGCTTTATGTTATGACGTCGTATAGAGGAATCCATAGCCGCCCAACCCCCTAACTAGCTGCCACCACCCCTATACGGACCTCCCTTCAAAACAGCTGTATTAAAAATTCAACAGTGTCGCAGCGACGCCGGAGTAGGCGACGCCGGAGCAGGGAGGGCTAGGTGGTAAGGGCGACGCAAGGGTGGCCAGTTAAATTATGTATGTGAGACGGCCATGGATCGGCCAGCCTCTGCTAGGGGTACCGCACTGCATTTCAACAGTTTAACATCTCAACTCATGTAGAAAAAAGTCACAGGTATTTAAAGTCGCCACTTTTTTTATTAGACTCAAAGCGTAATTTTTAAAGACGCGAACAACTCTGCAATATCGACACATTGTTAGTTTTATCAACGCCTGTGTGTCAAAAGAAAAAGAAGAATCATTCTGTTCAATTCTGAATCAATAGCTCGCGAATTGCTACCACTTTTCCGGTAACGATTATTGTTCAAATGTAAATTATGGTACTACACAAAACTACACACCTCTCTCCCATAGACTTATACAAAAATAAACATAAATGTATTTGTAAAAAATATATTTTACATACACAATAATGAGATCTAGATAAAGATGAATAAAATAAAATAAATTGAAATACTTAAGAAATTACAGAGGAATATATCTGAGATTATGGGATGGAAGATGGCGACGGAATGTGGGAGAAACTTATGAAGCCAAGATCAGAGAAATTTAACCACTCTTAAAAAAATACTGCTTTTCTTCATTAATCTCAAACAAAAATGTGTACCCATATCGATGGGTGTTTTTTTGTGGTAGGTGCACATTTTTTGTATCAGTAAATAATACGTAAATTGAAAACTGACTCATAGCGAAGTTCTGTTTTATCTTGATCGTTTTGCGTATATGGTGGCTGTTCTAATGGTTCCATATAGATAATTTTTCGAAGATAGAGAGGTGTCTTTGAACAAATTGTATAATTCCTTATTTGAAATTAAAAGGAAAAAAAACGTTTTATAAAACGTTTAATTAAGTAGATAAGCATTATCACAAATCTTTCGATTTGAAAAAAAATTTTGGTTTTGATTTATTAAATAAAAAAAAATGAGAAACATACTTTTTCACGCGAGATCTACTGTTCACAGAACTACTTGTATATTTACTGTTTAAGATGTTTAGATATCCTTATTAGAATGGGTGTATTTGCTAATGCGACAAACATACTAGTTGATATCACAATATAGTAAGTAATAAAGTAAATCACTCCGCAACAACTTTGACAATGCAAACATTGTAAACAAACATAATTTCAGTACGGGAAAATTCATTGTTTGAAACTAGATTTCGTTATTTCCAAACACAATCTCATAGTTTTAAACAAAATATCCCAGTTTCGAAACAAAATGTCGAGGTTTCGTGCATCCCTGGACCACCCTTTCGTTCTCCCACTACGTGGTGGGGGTAGGTTGGGGTGCATTGGGGCAAGTGTGCGGGGTAATACTGCGACATAAGTATCAATATGGTAGTTAATGGCTTGGCGGGTTATGTGACGCGAATTCGCAGAGAACTTTGCTAATTCTGAGGGTCTATTTATTACGCACATGTTGTCCCAGTGGTCCCGCAAACATCGTGTTTTATTATTTATGGACCTGTTGTCCGGAGATAAATAACATCGTTGGACAATGTCTTTTTTCTTTTCTTAACAAGAAAAATCTATCTTGTATTAATAATATTTACTTTTACTTGACTTAATGTGAAAGTAAACATTGTTTCGCTGTATTTTTCTAACATTGTTGAACATCTATTGAATAAAGACAAGTCATAAGTCATAAGCGTTGAAACAGAAAATTGGCTTTGATTCCCTTTTTTTCATTTCAATTTTGGTTTCATCTGACTTTCTACATAATTTATTTTAAAAAACGCGAATACCACTATTTTTAAAACTATAAATTTATTTTATTTAATTTGTCTCTCTAATGAATTGTAGCTAAGAACCATCTCGATCACAAAAGCTTTCAAACCAAAAAAAACAGGTTAATTGGTCCGTTCGTTTAGGAGCTACGATACCACAGAAAGACACACAGACGTCAAACTTATAACACCTCTCCTTGCGTCGGGAATTAAAAAAATCAGCGCTCAGTCCACAGCGCTCCATTCCTCTTTCCGTCATAGATCCCATCCCCAGACACTTACAATATATTCGTTATTTTTTATATAACAACCTAAATATTCACTAGAAATAATTTATATAATAGAACAACGTTTTCCGGGTCAGCTAGTTTTGTTATAATATATTATAATGGAATTCCACCATGAATTTTCAGTTTCAAAAAGAGAAATATTATATTCTTTCTGTTTTGCTATTAAGTTACCTGAAGGGCTTTAACAATTCATTTTCCGAGCAGTTTATTCGGGAACAGTTCCTCGTATTCTATTCCGAGCCGCGACATCACAACGCGGCCGTCAGATGGCGCCAGAGGTTTAAATTTTAGAAAGTGTCTCTGCTAATTACACGTTCAGTTTAAACCTTATGGTAATTAAATATTTACGTAGTGAACCTAAAGCTGGGCTTACACGCTCCGCTGTTTGCGGATCCGAATTTAGGACCGACGGCGACGCGACGTCTACTGTGTGCATTGTGCACGAGAGTTGCGGAACAAAACTTTATTTTATCTTTAGTATAGCTGAAAGTTTGACCATGCACAATATTAGTTATTTGATTATTACTTACATCATTATTTTTTATTTATTTATGTTTTTATTCCAGCTGGACTGGGATGGTAGTGCAATCCCAGTCTGACATATTACATAAACAATCTGAATGAAAAAAAGAAATAATATGTGATTACGTATTAGATAAGTATCTAATTAAAACATAAAATGAAAATAAAATTCGTCATATAAATAACAAAAAATTAAGCATAAAATTAAATTAAACAAAAATTAAGCAGAATTAAAAATAAAAACATATATTTTAAGATCGTCCATCAGGGATATCGCCTCATCATCTGCATCCATCGCTCATTTATTGTGGTCACTCGAATGCAGCCACGAAAATGATGTTGGTTGATTTCCGTGTCCTGCTCCAGAAGCTGGCTAGTCGGTGGCAAAGTCAGGCTGGGAATGAGTGCACCCTCCCTTCGGTGAACATCGTGGAGGCACTACAGAACCTCGGAACTTGCATAAGTTGCCTGTATGCATTATTGTATCACACCCTCAGTTTGTCCCATTGCGCTTCTGGGTATTTCGTCCACAGTTCAGATGTGTACAGGGCAGTGCAGTATGTCTTGAAGAGTAATTTTCTGACATCGTCGCTACGGTGGTAGAACCGCCTTGAGAGCATTCCGGCCCGTATATTAATATCGTTCCATATCTTCTATATCCTTAATATCTTCGGTTAGGATATGTTCCAGTTATTTAACCTGTGAGGCTGAGGGTGTTGTTTTAAATTCCACTAATAAATAAATTAGATCCTCGATTGGGCTTCTCATTTATTGGTTACTTTATTATCCATGTTTTGATGTTCTTCGGAAAATAATATTTTCAGGAATGAAAAAAAATTGTTTCAAAGTCTACCACATTTGACAAACAAATAAATTCACAACAAATTTTCTGTAGATATCAATAACTCTCAGCTTCATTAATCAATGATCAAATAGGGATAGTTTCATACATTCGTTACTCCTGAACAAATTTACCCCAGATTCCTTCCCACCATTGATACCTTTTTCCTTTCCAGAACTTCCTCCTTCCTTTCCCTAAAAGTACTTTCCACACATCATCCCCAAATATGACATAGAACCTGATGGATTTTCCTCAGGGCCTCCTGTTTTGATATAATGTAAAAAAACATATAACAAGGCAAGGCGAAGATCCTGGATTCGAGATTTTTCTGTTTTCAGATATTTGGTTGAGTTTCGCTAATATTATCTTCATTAAAATAAATATAACAAGAAACTTACGAAAAAGTCATTAAATTTGTGAAACAGTTATATCTATAGTAGTAAATTAAACAGTTATATCTATAGTTACATATGGAAACAAAACTATTAACATTAAGAAAACTCTATGAATACAATAGATGTCTCCTTATATACAAAATAAACAATAAACTCGTACACACAAACACAGAATTCATTAAAACGTCCCAAGTACACAAACATTTTACAAGACAACACGATAACAAACATTTAAACACCATCCACACTAACTATGGTAAACGATCCATTGGTTACGAGGGGGGCAACTTATAATTTAAAAAAAAATTATTAATATTTATTCTTCATAAACAAAATAATGAAATTGAATAGCGTTGTATTTAAATATTTACTTTTTTTAATGTGTATAATTATTTCTAGTTAAATGAGTGAAAATGTAATTTTCTTTTAACTGGAATAAAAAATAAAAATTAATCTATTAAAATCGTTAAATGAGTTCACGCTCGCAAATTTTTTCTGAGTATATAATTCTGTTCATAGTTTTGGTTTTTATGTGTCGTAAATTTAAATATTGCCCAGTAAATCAAATCATAAAAATGACAATCGGCGTTGAAAAAACTGTTTTTTTCGATTAAAAGTTCACTCGTTATATTTACGGTTAATATAGCGAGGCAGACTTTAAAAGTGTATATTTTTACAGCCTGACTTAAATTAAATTAATAAAGTCTCCGAGTGATTGTATCATTTTTCATTGATGTCCTATAAATTGTCAGGCCAAACAGATTACGGTTCGACTGATCCCGACTTTATGGCTGCGACTACAATCAAATATGTATGGGGCGCTCTTAGCCCATAGACTAGTGAGACAGGTAGCAGTTCCTGTTTCCGGATGGGGGACCGGAAGCGGGGTGGAAGCCATTGCGGGGTGGGTGGAGGTGTGAATCCATTTGACACTTCCGGCTGCTCTGCATTTTATTTTCGGAACCGTCAAACGAAAGAACAGACAAGGAAGTGATATAAAATTGATTCGATTCGGAATTGATAATGGTTTTCGTTGTTTGAAGCTCCCGCTTTTGTCAATAGTTCTTTTGCAGCGCAGTCTTTTTAGCCGTCCTGTTGTTTGCAGTACTTTAATTTAATAATGTCGTTTCCTATTCAGGCGTATTTTCAATAGTCCTTTATTGCACTATTTGACCCTTTGAGAATTTTATGAATTTATTACTACATTTTCTAAAGCGAAACAGTGCGATTTTCCGTCTTTATTAACTCTAAATTTGAGTCTGAGGGTGGCTTTAACAGCTGAAACCGGTTACGGTCAAATAATTTAAAGTGGAAATAAGTTTCAAATATTTTTTTATCCCAAGCATCTTATTTTAGATTCGGTCGTTTTAACAACAGAAATATGTTAAGCTGGCTCTTTAAGAGGCCATTTTATTAGAAGAGAGGACACCCTAAAGTCAACAAATCATTTTCCAACAGAACTGTGAAGCACAAGGACATCATTTTCACACGGTTAATTTATTAATTATGCTGATGGTGCACCTTTGATTGAAACACAGTTTTAATACAAGCAGTAACTCCACAAGACACCTGTTTTCAATTATTGTAATTTGTTTGTTAGATAGTCAAAAGATAGAATCAGGGAACATGAACTTTGTTTACGAAATAATAACTACTCCGAGTTTGCTAACCATCTAATAGAGGCAGGTCATAGCTTCAAAAAAGAAAAAACTAAGTTTAAACATTGCAATGTTAATTCATATTTTTGAATTCTTTGCTAAAATCAAGGTCTTAGACATTGATTCGACAGATATTTACTAAGATAAGCATATGTTACATATGCCAAAAAAATCTACTGGTGGCTCCACAACATCAAGCACACACACGTTTTTCATCGAACCTGGGTTGCGTGGTCCCTAAAACAAAAACCTCATTCGCCCAACGACAATTCTGGTTTATCGCTCCCAAAATGTATAATGCTCTGAGTGCCGATATAAAATCACAGAATAATTCTAAATCTCTCTTTAAAGCCCGTATCAAACATTGGATATTTGAAAAGGGAAGAGATTTCTTCAAACAACACATGAGAGCTTAATATTACAATAAAAACAAACAATATTTATATTAAAAAATATATATTAATACAAATTTAACTTAACATTACATTAAAAAAAATTACAAACAAAAAAATTTACTTTCTCTAACACTCTTTCCAACTTCTTTCAGAGAAAGAATATCAAAAGCGACTACAAACATGTACTCTCGTGCAGAAGAATACTTACCAATTTTTATTTCTATTTTTATCTCAAGAATAATAATACTTACCAAAGTATATTTCAATCTTCTTTAAATTATCTTTTTATTCTTTATTTCTTAGCTTACTTTTAATTGTTATATCTTTATTTTTATCTGTTTTTAGTTTTATTTATCCCTAAATATGTTATTTTTTCTTTCCTCTTCTCATATTTTTTATCTGTTTGTATAAAATAATATATCATGTATGACTACCACAACACGGGCCTAGTGTGGTAGTTAAAAAATACCAACAATGTATCACGTAAACATTTATGAAATAATAAAAATAAAAAATTTAAAAAAAATAAAATTTGTGCGCTTTAGAAATTAACAAAAAAAGTAAATCGAAAATTAATTTAGTTAATAAAATAATAGCACCATGTAAATCCCCTCTACTTACGATGTTTCCATGTAATTTTGACTCCTCCCACCGTTCTCTCCCTCCACCAAATTCCCTACTCCCACTACCACCGCTAATTAATTTTTGTACTTGTATAGAATTTTTAAGTTTGCTCGTTAATGATACAGACGTGTCGAAAACGGTCGCAAAAATTTAAAATTAAAGTAAAAAATGTACATGGATAATTAAAACTCTTCAAAACAAAAAATAGTCAAAAGATGTCTTCAAGAATCTAAGGGTGCAAAGTCATAAACTGCCAAACTCAAACGATATTAATATTGCACAAGAGTCCCAACTGCTCTCACCCGCCTGGAGCCAGTGAGACTGTGGAATGTTGTTGTGGGGCTCAAGGTAGTTGTTAGGGGAAGGATATGGTGAAGAGGGAGGTTAAGTAAGTGTCTTGTTATTTAGCTCTGGTCACCAAACACGGCTAATGCGATTTAAAGTAACGTTTGATATCCAAAAATAATTTCATGATATAATATTATTTAAGCCACTCTATTTTAACACACACTGTCCGCCATATTAATAATATCATCCAATGAACCCGTCGATCAATTTGCCCGTTGATTGACTCCTGGTGCCATCTAGCGACGCGCCACCAAAGCCGAGTGACATCAACCTCGCGGAAACAATTGGGCTGATATAATTGGACATGGGTTTGCTTTCAGCAGCGCAGGTACAGGTCAGGATCTCATTAGCTCCGTCTGGCGGCCTCATTCCACATTTATAGAATTTACAAAATAATAAAGCCTACGTGCGCCCGTCCGCGATGTTTCGATACGGAAGGGTTGCGCTTCCGGTTATAGCCTGACAGTTGAAATTTCAGACCAATGCACTTTTAATTCACTGTCGGATTGAATTAGTGTCTGGACATTCATTATTCATGGGATTATTCGATAATAGCTATATTTGGTGGCAAACATCTGATTTATCCTTTAAATTCAAGCTTATAATAATATTGAGATCAAATACTATACTTATACTATACATTATACATACATGTACAAACCTTGCTATTGAAACTAATAATAAATAAATAAATAAAATGAGAGCTTTTGAATTAGCTTCTTGATATGTGAGTTGTTTGTTTTTTCCTTCCGCATTTATTTACGCTGGTTTGTTTGTTTTTTTGTGAGAGCTCTGGCGACATGATATTTACAAAGCTTTCTAGTGAAATGCAACTCTTTGACAACAATATTTTAATCAAGGGCTACTATAAAAATCTGTTTTATAAACACATTATTTTATATTTAGTTAAATGAAGACAATATTAGCGAAACTCAAGCGAAAATGTGGAGACAGAAAAATTAGAAAAAGATATTGGCACCTCTGGGACTCGAACCCAGGACCCTTTGCTTACATTTTTATTTCTTATCTTTTTATGATTTTTCTGTCTCCACATTTTCGATTGTGTTTCGCTAATATTGTCTTCATTTAATTAAATATTATAATTTGAGATTTTAGTCATAAAGTTAAAATTATTTTTTTATATACCGCAAAAGGAAAAGAGTTAAAGCTTGGACAAAGGCTGGTGGCTTCTAGATATAAATAATTTTATTATTTTTTTTTTAATCACAACATATTATAAATAGTTTATTACGTGAACTCAAAGGTGCAAACAAAATTTTAGATGCGTTCATTCACGGCCACAAGATAGTTTTACTCACAAAAATATTTACCAATATTCACCACGACGTCAAAAAAAATTACAAACACAGGGTTGCGAAACCCTAAGATGTGATTACAGTTCATCCCTTTAGCGGGAAGTGAGTTTTCAATCCGTTGCATGTTGAGCGGCTGTTTAGTTTGGCCTGTCCCAGCGAGGTTTAGAGCTTGGGGGTTTGGGAGATGTGAGTTGGGGATGGGGTGGTATTATTGTTGTATGTAGAATGTAGACTTCAGCTGGCGCCTCGATGCCGCCGGAGATGTTTGTAATACATAACTATTTTCACTTTTCCTCGTGTTATTTTATTATCTTCAGTTCGCGTTTTGGGGGAACAAATGGAAAGTGCAATGACCCCACGCTTATTGATTGCCTTATTATAAAACAACACGCGTGTGTGAAATGGTGAACGGTTTAATTATATTATTTAACTTTTTTTTATTTATCTTTATGAGTAAAACCTCAAATTGTAATATTTAATTAAATGAAGACAATATTAGCGAAACTCAATCGAAAATGTGGAAACAGAAAAATCAGAAAAAGATATTTACACCTCTGAGACGCAAACCCAGGACCTTTCACTTTCCGAAAGCGCCTACACCTTATCGCAGTGGGCAGCGCATTTGCCCGGAAAGCAAAAGGTCCTGGGTTCGAGTCCCAAAGGTGCAAATATTTTTTTCTGATTGTTCTGTTTCCAGATTTTCGATTGAGTTTCGCTTGTATTGTGTTCATTTTTTGTTGACATTTCATATATTGGTACTGGTATTATATTGGTATTACTTTAATATCATTTTTATGCAATGTAAGTTTAAAAACTGCTTAAATTTTCCTATGCATTTTCTTTTCCCTACTTTCTTTTTTTATCCATTTGTTAATTCTCGGGTTGATTAATTCATCAAAATCAATTTCTAAATTTCTTGGAATGGTTGAAAAGCATACATGTTTATGAAAAAATTTTCTTTTTATTTCTCTTCTCTACATTTATTTTTTATTGTTAAATATATAATTTAGGGATTATAAATAACTTCTTATATCTATCATCAAAACATTAATATTATTGAAAAATGAAACAATTTGACCACTTATATAATGCGTAAATCAAAGTATATATAAGTGGTATATACAAAGTTGCATTGTTTCATTTTTCTATAATGGATAAGCACAAAGTTATAGCTACATTCAAAAAGATTAATATTATATATCAAGTACTATATTTAAGTAAATGGCGAATGTCAACACACTAATTACGTGTAAAAAATCTGCTCATTTTAACTGTTCTAAAACGGGAAAATTACCCAATTCGACAGCCAAAGATCATTATAAACATGTAATATGTAATGTTTTCAAAATAAATAAATAAAAATTTTAATTAAATATTATTTAAGATTTATTTTAACTAGTAGGAATTTTTTAATGATAGGACGTTGTCAACGTATTGTGCACTTATTTATATACATCATAATAATATGTAAATGTAAAGGCCATGTAAGCCATGAAATATCTCAGAAAATAACAATTTATTTGTTCATTTTAATCTTGAATTTGAAACCAAGAAAAAGAAATTTAAATTGTAAAATAAATAAAAATGCACTTGGCATGAAAAAATACAAAAAATAGTGTTTTATCTATTGAAAATTGCTTGTGGTATATATTATATGACTCATAAAAAATAATACCCTTAACTGCTGAAGTTTGCGAGAGAAGGAAATGAATTGGAAAATAGAAGAAAAATATGAATGATTTTTTATTAATTCCAAACAGTGAATTAGAACCAGGATGATATTGAGGTTATCTTCCAGGTATATTTTAGAATTAATAAATGTATCTGGAGAGTGACCAAATAGCCAAAATACTAAACGTATTCTGGCGTCATCGAAACTCACGCGACTATCTAAAATAGTGAAAATTTCTTAATCCACCTCTACCTAACTTATTAAAATGAAACTTAGAAATGTATGTGTCTGTGAAAACTTCGCTTACAAATAATATCTTCTAATGGATCTTGAAATGTGAGTTTAAAAATGGTAGCAGTCGATTTTAAAAATTGGTTGTTTCACATCTGAAACATTCCGATTTTTTTTACGCTGGTTTGTTTGTTTTTTGTGAGAGCTTTGCGACATGATATTTACAAAGTTTTCTAGTGAAATGCAACTCTTTTCAGTTCAGTTCAGATGTACTTTTTAGTAGTTAGATACAAGTGAAATAAAATTGATTAACATCATTGTAGAAAGCAATCACTTTGTGGTTTGACATATTTAATAAAATAAAATACTTTTTTGTTTAAAACCACGATATTTATTAATTTTTTAACCGACCGGTTTCGCTTAACTTAAGCATCTTCAGGGTACAAATTAATACTAGTATTAATTTGTACCCTTAAAAAGAAAATGAAGAAGAAAAATTAATAAATATCGTGGTTTTAAACAAAAAGTATTTTATTTTATTGATTAACATCGTCTATCTTTAGTAGAATTAGATTTTTCTTCCAAATATCTGCTTAGTTGACGTTGTTGCTTAATTGTTTCTTTGAATCCGACATACTATTTCCGTCCCAACACTAAAATTTGTATAACTTTCTATGAAAACGTTGCATTAGAAAGTTAGCTTGTAGAATGATTTAACAAAATAACTCATTTCTTAGGATAATACCCAGGAATACACTCCTCTGAAGGTAAAGGGGAAAATACTTTCAATATTTTCTCCAGTAGAATCAGATTCATCTTCCACTGTTTTTTTTAGTTGTTGCTTTGACTCCCACACTTTATTATTTCCGAATGCGCTTCCCATAATGTTGGGTCTTGGGTCCTGGACGGCAATTAGAGTGAATGGATCACCCCCGTGAGACCGAACCAGATTATATTAGCGCCCAAATTAAATTACCTTCATTAGCCGACTGAAACTGACACAGAAGTTGGCACAAATTGCAGAAATATATATTTTCAAAACTAAACTTCACAGCGAGAATTAGACGTTCGTTAGCCTGTTTGTGAGCGTTAACTAGTACTAGATGTTTTTGTTTTCGTACTTCCTGGAGACATAAATAATACCAACAAATGTATTATTATTTGTGTTCTTAAGGAAGTAATTAAATGATTCGCAATTAATAATATTGTCGAAAAATACCAAGACAAATCAAAATCGTGCAATTTCAAAACCCCTTTGAACCTAATGTAACCAAATTAACCAATTTTTTTTCATCACTTTTGACTTTTCAAAAGAGGTGTTGAAGTTGCGTGATTCTAATGATGATTAAATATTACAATTTTGAGGTTTTGCCCATTAAGTTATTCCACTATAGCATTAAAATTTTAAAAAGTATTATCCAAGACTCTTTCTAGATTGCGTTTAGTTTGGGTTAAATCTTGCAGTCATACATAAAAATTAGCAGATAAAATATTTTGCGTTAAGAAAATGCAGATAATGTTGGAAACCCCCAGTCGAAATATGATGCAGTTAAAAATGACGTAAGTTAATATGGTCATTTTCTACAAATTAATCGTTAAATCAAGTTAAGTATGTTTGTTTATGCTAGTTTGATGCAAAATAATTTACATATATGCATCTTTATTTGTTTTTCATCAAACTACCAAGCAATAAACGAATTTAGAAATTATAAAAAAAATTTAAGTTGTTTTACGTAGATATATAAATAAATAATATCTACGTTAATTCATGGAGGGTGACAAATACACATAAGGGTTCGTCCATAATCATGTGAGGCTCGAAAGGGGAAGGGGGGATTCTGAAAAAAATCAGGAAATATCACAAGGAGGGGGGGGGATATAATGAGAAATCACGTGTATTTATTTTTCATTGTACGCACGATATTATTCTGAAAATTTCAATATACTATACTGTACTAAAAAAATACACTTGATTTTAGGTGTGGGAGGGGGGGTTAAAAAGTTGCTAAAAAACATCACGTGATTAACGGACTACCCCTAATCGAGGGGAAGTTCTCATGACTTTGAAAATTATCTCACAGAATTGTTCCAAGCTGTAGTCTGCATGGTGAAAATCACCCTGATGATAGCCAACATTTGGTAGGAAAGGTTGCCAGTAGAAACCAATATATATTAAGTTGAACGGCGTACATTTTAGTGCGCCCTACGGTTGAATGTGGCAGCCACCTCTGGTCTGGAGCTCCAAAATACCTGAAAAATACCCTCGACTCTGTGCAGAAACGGGCGGTCCGTTTGATAGAGTCTCCCATCTTAACAGACGGATTGCAATCTTTAGAGCACAGGCGTCGGGTGGGAATGCTATCCTTGTTCTACCGGTATTACAATGGAAGATGCTCCGAGGAACTAGCATCATTGATCCCTTCGGCACCGGTGCATAGTCGGGAAACACGCCAAACGCGTGCCCAACATTTGTACACAGTTGACATTTGTCACATGAGAACGGGTCGTTTCTTCGACTCGTTCTTGTGTTCAACAGCTCGGCTGTGGAATGATTTGCCGGCCTCTGTGTTTCCTCCTTCCTACAACATGGGTCTCTTCAAGACCAATGTTCATTCCTTCCTCTCCTCAAAAAGACCCTCCACACAGCATCCCAGATGACATAGGCCCTGAGGGAAATTATTTTCCTCAGGGCCTCCTGTGTGGAGTTAATGTAAAAAAAAAAAAAAAACTAACATTGCAGATGAAATTTTCCCCGGGAAAAATTACCACACAAAACATTTTCCCAATTTCACTTGCATGCGAAATTCCTGCGTGATATTTTAACTCCAAAGTTTAACCGTCGTGCCGAGCCAACATCCAATATTGGTGTACATAGCGCAGAATCTGAGAGGCGCAATATTACACGTGAGTGTGTTTATACATTGTATAGTTACTTCGCTTAGAACGTGTCCCGTCCACAGATTCTACAGGCTGTGCTGAGTAAATATGGTGGTCCGGAGATAAGCCGAACAGCCTACGTTATGTCTACCCCGGTAGCGTTGAACGGGAGTTCAATTTACTGCCTCCGTTTTGCTTGATTACTGAAATTAGCCAAAACGAAATTTTATCTACTACGCAAATCGGGTCAACGCTTACAGCTACAGATTTATTGAGTTATAAAAAAATCAATTTGAGGTTTAGATTCGCATACTTAGTTTTTAATTTTTCCATTAAAAGTTTAATCTAGCGCTGCGTATGCAATATTCGTTATTTGTTTGTCATTTTTAGTTATTAAAATTAGTTTTTTTTTTTGTATTTGAGGATTTTTTTAAAATTTTAATTAGTGAGTCAAACATAATTTTTTAAGTGCAGTACTTCAAGGGAACCGTGATATAAAGTTGACTTATGTGAGTTTTAAAATAATTTTTACATAAGAATTATTGATTCCCCAGCCTTGTTAGAAATAATTGCATTTCGTTGCCCTGAACGCAATACCAGATCGAATACCTTATTTCATATACAACATTTTAAATCTATATACGCACAAAACTCCTTGCTTATAACTTTTAATGCGCGAAGATATATTGCCATTTTTCATAGTACCCTTAAATCGTATAAAATCAAACTATTATTTCTGTTTTGATTATAATCATCTTTTTGATAATTTTTTGCAACGTGCTTACACCATTTACCTATTATAGTTGTTTAATAACCACTTGATTCATAATCACATAATCCATAACCACAACTAAATATTATAAATGGAACTTAACCGGTTTAAATTATATTCACTATTTAATGTACAATTACTTTATGCACAACTGTATGCTTCCTAAATAAATAAATAAAAATAAGAAATAAATTATTAGAACAGAAGTTTAGATAGCGGATAATCCCAAGTTAGATATTCCGAAAAAAAATTTAATTTGTTATGTGGATTCTGCATAAGAGTCCCAACTGCTTGCAATCGTCTTGAGACAGCGATATTGCAGCATCCCCAATTCTGGTATGTTGATGGCTTATGGGAATAAAAGGGGGAAGGAGATGTGGAGGAGGAAGGTTGTAAATTACCTTGCTATACAGATCTGGCCACGAAATAGGCTAACATTCAAGTGAAGTTTCAATAAACTTTTCCTTATGTGCTCTTCTAAAACACGTGATTATTATTACTAACTTAAAATTAAAAAATATTTACCATCTGTCAGCGCAATCTAAAAGAGCTAATTCGGTTCATATTGCATTATATTCATTTTTAATAAAATTTTGTTTTGAAGCTTTCAAATCTTTGTACCTACTAGTAGCCACTTATCATAAGGGGTTGTCAATACCGGAATGAGTTATAATTCTGCCCCGGGAGGGGGGGGTGGGTTTATCTACCCTGCTGCAGGTATTTATGTATGCATTAAATCCCCTCCCCTCTCTCGACCTGTGCTCCAATCGCGAAACGAACCGAAGGCGCTGAAATTTGAAATTTTAATTTTTAATACACCTTGAATGAACCTCGCCAGACATTCCCTTTCTGTGGGAATTTTATGTGTTTGATCTTTCTGATTGTGTTTGCAATACGCCCATTATATAAGTATGCGTCAAAAACCTCCATAAAAGGAACTTACGTTAAAATATGAACGGAATAGTTACAAACAGGCTATATTAACATACCACAATAACATTAATCAATGTTAGCATAATATCTAATTTTCTTCAGCATGCAATTAGCATATTTTACTATTTATGATTACTGTGCCACAAAATAATTATATATTTTTAATGCATTTGTAGAAGCCCATAAAGGCGTTTATTAATACAAATAATATATTTAAAATCAATATTTTTATCGTTTTGTGTTGTCATTATTCTTCTTGTAAATCTTTTTGCTATTTACAATCACCATTCTTCTTTTCATTTTATTTGTCGTATAACGTATACACTTATTAACCCGTGATCCAACCGCTTGTTTCGTGGCATCGGGTTTCATTCTATAAAAGATAAATTGATGGTTTTAACCTCTACAACACGTGGTACAAATAACTTGCTTCCTGAAGCTAATCCCATAAATTCCGAACATCACAAGGTTTGCTAAATTTCATGACGATACAGCTTACTGTTCGAGAGGTTGTGCCGCTTTATACAAGCTGTAAAGATTTCGACCCAACTCGTTGAAATACTTGAATCTTTAGAGATAAACGAATAAGAATAAATAGTTTATATTAGGTTTCTGAATAACAGTACAAAAGATAAAAACGCATGCCATAATCTTAATACGTTTAAAAAACATTAAAAAATGTTTCCTACGATACCGCAGGGGCCTTTAAAAGGCTCTGATTTTGATGGTGCTCACTCCAATGAGTGTTGGATGAGATAGTGAAGGGATAAATCGAAGCCTTCATCCCCTGTTGATAGGTGGAAATAAATCATGCCTCAAACCTTTCTAACTTTTAACGTGCTTTCTTTTGTAAGTACTTTGTTCTTAAAACATAAAACCTCTAACACCGCGTACCACTTCTATCGGAGATATAAAGACTTTTGACTTTATTTGTTAATGAGGTTTTTTTCTATTTTAGCTTCCCTCAATATCTGTGATAAAACTTAATTTGGTTTTTATGCTGCCCACACAATCCATTTTCACTAAAAATATTGTATAAAAAAATTAGACTTTATTTCCACAAATTCTGGACAAAACCGTTTACAGAGATATGTGTTTTGAAAAAAAAATTCATATATCTTCAATCTGAAAATTACATTTTCAAGTTAATGATCAACAAATATTTTCCTCCCCAGATTTTCGTTGAAAAAGTGGAGAATAGAAATGGATGGAGAAAGGGAATTAAGAGATTGAAATAACATATGGTTACCTGACTATTTATTTCTAGACATTACAAGAAATATTGAAATTCAGATTAATCAATTATTTGACTATTCTGAAAGTATTTCACCGTAGATCGGGATGCTATGTACACATACCATACCAAACAAAAATTATAAATTTTTATTTTTTTCAAATAACCTCCATAAATTAACTATTTTTTAATTTATCTACTATTTTTGCGGTTTGAACCCACGACTTCTAAGTGCAGGGCTCTGGAGCTTACCGTTCTGATACGGAGATCCCGCAATATATATTGTTTGTGGAATAAGTGTGGAACGGAGTTTGGATTTGCCCGCGCCAGGTTTTGAAACAACGACCTTCGGATCAATTCTCTGCCACAAAGGTCAAACGTCAATCTATACATCTAACGACTAAAAAATTGAATTGTAAACATTTAGAAATAAATTAATGATCCGAACCTTGCTCGCGAACAAACTCATTAACGCATTCTTTCTTTGAAGAATGCTGCTCCTCGAATCCAAAGGTCTAGGCCCCATTCATAATTTTTTATTGAGGGCGCAAAAAGACTCTGCCGTAGCCTAAAGGCGGCTGGAGGGCTTTCCTTTCATCGTGTCATGTGATACTTTAAACATGGCAGCCTTTAAAGATAGCCACCTCTTTCCCCTTTCCCTCCCGGTCCCATTTTCCCGCTCTCCTCGGCGGAACGAGGAACGACACATCGCGATAATTGCACGGCTCTTTGATGGCAGAGTATTCACCTTTATGATGTAGGGGCATTCAGAGAGGATACACAGCCTTCGCTCTACACTCCTCTCTTCCTCCACTTACCCTGCGGCCCCGAGGCGAGGGGTGTGCCTCGCAGCAACCCTGAACCTGAACATATTATATTCTCGATGGCAACTTATAAAAACTACCTTTAACTGAATAAAACAACTATTTTTCTAACTCACATTTCTTCTGATGTGTGTATGTATTCGGTACTTTGATGGCAATACAGGAAAAAAAATAATTTTTAAAGTTTTAGTGATTATATCACCTCAAAAACGCTTAGCAAAACGAGAAAAATTTCAAAAGTATAACAGAAATTTCCTTAAAATTATCCAGTCTTCTTAGATTTATTCTCCGTACAAACGAACTAAAAGTTGCTAGGTAGTTACATTTTTTTTGTATATGTAATCAAGAAGAATATACGTAATCTAGTCTGGACATTCGGGTCTTAAATTTCGAATAGTGTTTATCATTTTCGCCATTTGGTTTTGGAGTATTATGCATTGTTGCCTACCTCCTTCTTTAGCCAATGTTTCGGACAGCGTTGGCTAAAAAATGAGGTAGCGCAACACGACGTAACACCCCAAAAACAAATAACGAAAATACTTTTGGCCGTGAAAATCTAAAAACCTATCTGCGTTTATCATCATTACGAAACTATGAATACAAAACTATGTTTTACCAACATTACACAATTCAAATGTGATGGCAATATATGAAGTCAGGCAAGTGTAAGATAGATATAGGTAGCATGTATTAAATGGACTAAAACCAAAAAGATATTAAGCGGTGACATTAATTTCCAATCAAATCTTTATGGAGAACTTTTCTAGTGTGTAATATCTATTCAAAGGCTCAAATATTATATTTGTCCTTGAACTGAAATCTTTCAACATTGAATGCTAAAAAATGTTTAAAGAACTGATTGCCATAATTAACGTTTTACCAGAAAGTTTTTTCTTAAGATCGTATCATTAAATCAAATTAAAAACTATTACAATTTTAGCAATTTATTGTTATACAAACCCCAAAAAAACTTTATATTTTTTCCGAAATAATTTTTCACTTACTAATTATTCAAAATAGTCCGCCGTATTATTTTTAATGTGAGTTATGAAACAGAACATACCATAACATTTTTTCTATTTTACAAATGCTAAACATGATTTTATAAATATTTAAATTAATAAAATATTTAGTATTTACCACTTTAATTGTTTACAAAACCAACATGTTCCGTGAGCAACGCTAACTTCTTCGGGGTTTTTTGCCGTGTTAGAAGAAGTTATAAATATTGTTTTGACAACTTGCAGGTAATATTTAAAGCAAGGTAAGGCAAATAAATTCTGGTTTTTATAGAACCACCATTTCGCAAAAGAGAAAATATGGTGCTGCGTTCCGTCCCGTACCATGATTTTGATTTCATTATTCAATATTTGAGTTTATCCATCTGTTTTCTTAGCTCCATCGGCTTTGATGTGATGTTTTGAAAGGGTGTTAACCCTACACTGCCCCAAACCCTTAAACCCCCATTGAACCGGCGACGCCGTGAGGTCAGGACGGTATAAAGGCCAGCCTCCGAGATATGAGATTTTCCTTACAACCGCCGAAGGGATAAATGGAAAATTCTGGCGTCCGGTTTTCTACGGAAGTCTTGCTGCCCTTTTAAAAATGATTTGTTTTCACGCGTGTTTCATAATCTACAAGAGAGAGAGAGAGAGAGAACAATTTGACGCTATTTTAGGGTAAATGTTTCTTTTGAATATATTTTTTAATTTCGACAAAAATTACACAATCAAAATTCACTTTTGTTTGCTCTAAACATGAAAGCTTTCAAAGCTTTTAGCGTAACAATCACCTTACTGTTATTACGTTGTAGCACTTAAGCGTATCTTTCTTTTATAAATTGAATTAAAAACAGATTAGCTCACTTATAAAAAAGTTATTGTTTAATTTTTTGTAAAAAGAAAACTGATTTTAAAAAGATTACTTTGGCAATTACATATTGGAAACATTTGATGGAACGATAAAATTAAGCATTGTTTATGTATTACTTTATTTTAAAACAACATCCATGCCATGTTATTAATCAGGAGAGATTATTTTAGTAATACTGTTTTATGGAAGCTTATTTTTCTGATTCAAAACAATAATCAAATATTAATATGTTTTGTTATGTACTTTAAAATACCTACAATTATTTTTATCCTTTTTAGGTTTTCACAGTTATCTGTTAAGTATTTAACTTCTAAATAATATGTTCATACCATGCTCGAATGCATTATGTCTACTATTTCTTTATATTTAACATTAAACTAATAAAAACTTTAATTTTGTTTCAGGTAAGAAAACCATCTCTGTGCACCGCAAAATTCCGAAAAACTTCGCAAAACTTCGGCAAAGTTCGCCACGAGTCGTGCATCTTCGGTAAGTGTCGTGTCGCCCGCTTCCTAGCGAAAACAATCGCCGCTAGAGCTACCCCGTACAATGGAGCTATTGTGGCCCTGTCGTGGAAGCATTGTACCTTAAACCGCTTTAGGGATGGTCCCAGTGTAGCCTGTAGCAGGCGGGACAGGTGGGGCGGAGGTACCGCTATAGGGTGCATTATTTATTAAAGCTGAAGGGTAAGCAATGACTCTGCAGAACTGCGCCCTCCATCGGTTCAATCTTACCAAAAATTCCCCAGCACTTTGCCTGACTTCGTGACTGAGAAAATAAACGTTTTATGTTCTACACCTAATAATTTTCTCAGCGTGTTTTTGATCAGAAAACAAAATAAAAGATGGTAGAAAAAAGAGAAAAAATGTATTAGTTTTAAAATTTCCTACCAGTTAATCGCCAAGTGGACATTGGATTAGTTTCTCAACAGGCACCGCGGGTCGCGGGTTTAATCCACTACTCGCAAAGACCTCCATCGGTGCATAAGAAACGTTTTCTTCTTTTAAAAATGACAATAGGAAGAAACTAATATTTTTAGATTATTTATAACCCGGGAATATTTACGTAATATATTAATGTAATGTAATATAAAGTTCTTGCCTTCGAAGAACAAGATGGTTACGGTAACTATCAAACCTCCGTGGTCAAGGGGTTAGGCTCTCGACTAGCAATCCGGAGGTCGCGTATTAAAACTCCGGCGTGCCCAAATAAATTTTATTAGATTAATTTGTACTGTTTCATAATTAGATCATTTAAAATAATATAAGGTATCACCCTAGTGTAAGACCACCATTTAGAATTGGAGCATTGCTTGAAATGGCTTTAACAGTATTTGGCGACCAGATCTGAATAGCCAGGTACTTCCTCACATTCCTCTATCCCATCTCCTTTCACTCCCTACTACCTTCAACCTCACAACATACCCCAGATGGTTATGCCATATTCTCACTAGTTTCAGGCGGTTGGGAGCGGTTGGAACTCTAATGCCTTTTCATGCCTTTTCCTGCGTTTTATTTGAAACGGCAAATAATAGTTTTTTTATTGTAGGTACTAGCTGAAGTCTCAGGCGCTGCGGTGTCTGTGGTTTTTTCGAAATTTCATGTAAACAATGACCTTCCTCTTGTTTTTATCAAGTGTGCAAAATTTCATCAATCTTAAAGTAAAACTGTAGATAAGTAAAAAACTCAAATTCACTCCGCCTACCACCACACACATTTACATAAATAGAATATATTATCAAATGTTTGCAATTAATGAGAAAGGTTTAGATTTCTAATTTTATAAACACCCTTTATGCAAGGGTTCTTTCGGGTAACAAAAATGTTAGCGTGCGGCGCCCAAAGGATGGATCCGAACAACCTTCGTTGTGAAAAGATTTAAAGGCCGGTTTTAATTAGTCCGTCGGAAGGGAATTTAATCCACAAATATTCCTGTAAAGAAATAATAAAGGCTTTTAAATTGAGGCTATTCTTGGATCTGCCCTGTAGAGTTGTACTTTTTATTGTATGCTTTCTTATCTTAATGGATTGGAGACGTGTCGTTTACATTATTTTCTTTGCACAGTGACACTCCTTGGAAAGTAAACATTTGCAGAAACTAAAACATTATTTCCACGCATATTTTAAGGGGAATTTTCTTAGAATTTAAAAATGTTTTTTTACCGAAGGTGAGAAATTAAAGAACGGTGTGGGTGTTTGTCCAATTTATTACTCCTATGATTGAAAATATTATCTGATACTCTGAATGGTTTAGTCTGTCATTAATGACTCAAATACCTTTTAGAAATATTTTAAAACTATTACAATATAAGCCGCCCCAGGAACCACAGGTCATTCCAAGTGGTTCTCTACGTTTGGTGATTTAGCAGGGGTGCCCGGGTTCAATCGGTGAGGTTTATCTAGGTCTTGGAGGCGGATGACCAGGACACACTGTACCCCAGATTCCTACCCATCCCTTAAACTCACCTCTCCTTCCCTTTCTTAAAAAAAAACCCCTCCACACAACATCCCCAAAAATAACATAGGCCCTGAAGATAATTATTTTCCTCAGGGCCTCCTGTGTGGAGATCATGTAAAATATATTTATATATATCATTACATAGTATAAAATGAAGTCGCTCAAAATGTATGTGCGCGTTAATCTTTTAAACTACGCAACGGATTTTCATACGGTTTTCACCAATAGATAGAGTGATTGAAGAGGAATAATTATATTAGAGAAAAGCCGAGAAATTCAAAGAAAACATATTTTTGTGCGATTTAAAACGGCTGGCGGGCCGTACTATAGTCACTTTTGAAATTAGTTCTACGGAAGAAATTGGAAAATAGATGTCCTAGAGTAAGTAGGTATTAGATTTTCCATTTTCAAATATCCAGTATTGAACTGCAAGCATTGTATAATTAGTGGCGAGTTAATTAGTTTATATGTATAATACATGCTTATTATAGTAGAGAAAAGCCGATAAATTCAAATATTCAATTCAGGCAGCGGGCAGCGGGCAGCGGGCAGCTGGCAAGCGGGTGGTGTGGATTTTATAAAGATTGGGTAATAGCGTTGTGTTTCGTTAGCCACAGCAATGTGTGGCCGGGTCTGCTAGTATATTTATAATTTACAATTTCATATTTGCGGTCGGACCATCGCTAATGTAAATATCCCTAAAGCCAGAAAATATGAAGAATTGAATAATCGTTTTTTTCGTCTGTTATTTTCTTATTTTGTCTCGCTTACTGAGATATGTTTTTTTTTAATCTGAAATAATGGTTAATAATGGATTAGAAAAATATAATCGTTAACGAAACAAAGAAGTAGACTAATCAATCAATTATTCCAACCAAATAACAAAGATGGTGAAATTTGTTGTTGTGACAGACAAATTTTTGAAATGTACGTTTAAATAATATTACGGTTTTTTTAAATATTAAATATCTGTTATACAAAAATATTAAAATTGTTTAAACATAACGTTCTGCAGAATAAAAGTCTATTTATTACCACTAATATCTGTGTCGTTAAAGCTATGTCAACAAAACAAACACAAACCTCTGTAATAATTTTTCACAAACTCCACATATCAAAACCTTTTGACGGCTTAACATCGCTACCGGTTATCGCTTTTATTTCAAAAAAGCAAGAATTTCGAGAGGAAGATGTCAACCGACATCGAATCATCTCCCTTCACTTGATCTGAGTCGCAGAGCCGGTCCATACAGAATACTGAACATTGCCGATTAGGATGCGCGATCCGTGCGATGGGACGGGGTATTCAACGTTCAGTTCAGAAAGCCCGATGCTAGAGAACGTTAGATCGGATTGTATTTTATGTGAGGACATTGTATGTTGAGCTGCAAACTCATCCAATTTAACGGCGGCGATGTGGTACTCATCCTTCCTATTTGAGAGGGATGTGGTACTCTACGTTCATGTACGCTCCTGTTTCCTGCAACACGTTTATACACGTTCCTATTTTCCGCAATATGTTCTTCACTACGTCCATACACGTTTCATTTCCCCCAATATGTAGTTTTTAAATCCTACAGGTATCATATGTTCCTGGTTTCTAATACTATTGTAAGAAGTGAAGGGTTATTTACAAACATCGTAAGCTATCTTTTCTTTCAAGGCGCCGCAACCAGGCTCAAAAAGAAGAAGATGGAGAGATATTAAATTACGAATGTTAGAGGAGCGCGCCAGTATTTAAAGCGACACAATCTATACGAAAATTGTGAAAATGTTTAATAAAACACGACTCGTTTAAAATAGAGCAAAAATCTTGCGGGGGTTGTCTTAAACAGCATTTAAAGAAACACTGTGTTTTTTTTATTCATATAACTTGTAAAATAACTGAAACAAACGTGTTTATAATAATTTTTGGAGTATACTTTGCGATTTTTTTTATCGAATGAATTTTATAAAATATGCGTTTCGGCACGGATAATTTCTAGATATTATCTTCAAGAATAACATATATTTTTTGAGAGCTTTAAAACTTAACGTGTTTCAAGGAGAAATGTAAGAAATCTGTAGAAATTCGGGTAGCGGCGGCTTAATACGTAAACCACATACTGCATGCGAGGGTGCTTTTTAGAAAAATTTGTAATTATTTTGATGTGGTAAATGCCTCACGTGGAAATATTTGTTAGTAATGCAATTTTAACTCAAATTATTACAAAATAGCAAAAATAACTGACGTTATTACGTGTGTATGAATATAACGTATTATTTACACCTGCATAATTCTAACAATAAATTATTTATGGTTATTTTTTCCTTTAATATGAAAAACTGTAAAATGCAATATTTTTAGCGACCGAGGGACCCAGAGCATAGGATTTCCACCCTTAGGTCGCGGGTCAATCCTGCATCATCACACAATCAATATTTTCTGTTTATAAGGATAATAATAAGAAAAATAAACATTTTCAGGTTCGTGGCAGAGAAATGTTTGTCTTTTCTTAAAAAAAACTTATTACAAACGTTACGCCGAACAATCCTACACAATTAAAACGTGGTAAGTGTTCTCAGTTCTCATAACATTTGAAATGTGAGGGTAGGTAATTCTTAGTAACAAAATCACCTTCATATTGCGTAAAATACGGCATATAATTTCATGATTCAACCAAATTATACCCAAAACAATATCAAAATAATTATCTCACCCAGAATATCATCATGTCGTTAATATAAAAATCTGTCCACAGAACAACCTTGTCACCCATAAACAAAAGCT
The DNA here is from genome assembly GCA_929108145.2 of Limnephilus rhombicus. Taxonomy (NCBI): domain Eukaryota; kingdom Metazoa; phylum Arthropoda; class Insecta; order Trichoptera; family Limnephilidae; genus Limnephilus; species Limnephilus rhombicus. The sequence continues at coordinate 29,613,639 of OV815285.1, forward strand.
TGTACATCATCCAGAACATCCCTCTAGCAGGATATTTCCACAGAATTGTTATAGGCTGTTATGGTACAGGTAAATACACTGAACAAATAATCCCTAGTAGTGGAATCTACACCGATTTGAAATAAGACATACATATTTCTCCATTGATAACAATGCTCTTGAGACATTAAAACAAATTAAAGACTAAGGCATCACTTTTCAATCAAATATTACATTTTTTAACCACGTGATGGAAATTTCTAATAAGAGCTTACAAATGTTGGGATTTATAATTAGGCAAATTAGAAATTTCAACATTATTAAATGTATCAAACTGCTACATTTTGCCTTTGTTAGAAGTCTACTTGAATACAATTCTCCCGTCTGGAACCCAAATTATAATATAATATACAAGCTATTGAAAGAGTACAATATAAATTCTCACGTTTTATAAATTTAAAAATGGGTATTCCAGCAATTTTGTTGAACTACAACACTCTTTTAAATTATATGAATATGCTTAAATTGTCATACAGAAGAATTTCCACCGAATCGGTATTTTTATATAAATTATTAAATGATGTAGTTGATAGTCCAGATTTGCTTGCATTGATTAGCTTTCAGATTCCACTACGTAATACTAGAATTCTGGGACTAACTACTATGTGTATTCCCTGCCCAGAATAAATACTAATGGAGGAAAATGATTATACCAATTCAGAGGACATTTTCAATTTGTCAATAAACAAATACAAAATGTTGTTACTGAAGCAGTTCAGTTATGTACAACAAATATTGATGTACCTTTCGATTCCTAGGCCCCTGACAGGCAAGTTAACTTGTGTATCTGCTCAAGAAAGACTATTGGTATTTGAAAGTGTTAGTTCAATCTCAATAGAAATAAGAACAAATAGTGCTTTCTTCTGGCAAGCGGACACGCCCAGTATACACTGCTATCGGCACTACTCTTCTGCGGGTGAACACAAATCGCTCGGGGCATAATGCGACACCAGCGCCCTGACACGTGGCGGCGAACTCCGAAAGTACTTTGACGTTTAGCATAAACGGGCGGAAACGAAGCCACCCTAAGGGAAGTATTCCGGTATTCTTGTAGCGCATGTGACAAATTGGGACGCGTTGAATCAATATGACACAAGTTTATATTGAACCTATATCCGGACTGATATAATCAAATGATTCCACCCTTATTCGATTTCCAAATCGTCCTTTTGTAACCATATTCGATAAGAGCTTCTCATTCAAATAAGTTGCTTTATGATATATGTTACGAATGTGTTGCGTGTGTTTTTCACTTAGTGGTTCACTTTATCAAAGTCGCTCACGATTTTAGCTTTTGTATATCGACTGTGTTTTGGTAAAACCCTTCAAGCACCAACAAAATATAAAACTTTACGGAAGATGATAAAAACCAATCAAAAATCTTGAAGTTTATGGGAAAGTGGTTATTTGTTTTTTTTTTCTAATTTTTGGTATGAAATATTGCAAGTCAGTGAAATCATGGCATCCCAAAGAAAAATATGTTGGGAGGCTAAAAGTGATGGCGAAGGGAACGATCTGGCTATATTCAGATCACTACAAAAGTTTTCTCAATAACGCTGTCACCCCGAAGACTAATTCTCAGAAAATGAATGTAATAATTAATTTTAAATTCATTGTTTTAGTTTACTTTGAATTAAATAACCGTCCAGTAAAACTTTATTCATTTTTATAAAGTCACTGTTCCGTATAAAACACTGCCTTTTTGCTTCAAAAGTATAAACTTTTATAGAGTTTACGTGACATGGAAATCTCGTGTTTTTGAAGTGAAATTTAATGTAAAAAAGGCAATACCATTTCAAGTTTTAGATTTCTTTTGTTCAGAGTAATCTAAATTTTACATTTCGCTTGAATCCGTTAGGGATAGTGGTTTTATGGGTATAATTATTTAAAATAAACAAGAAAGTTTTTGCAGGTTTGCTGAAGCAAAAACAACTCATCAAGAACAAGCTCATCGCAAAGACACCAAAGTACCTATTTTTCAAAACATTTGAAGGGCACATTTTTATTTATTTATTAATATTATTTTCGTAAGTAAAAATACGTCGCAAAACCACTATTAGAGACACTTCATCTATCTATCTATGTTTCATAATTGATAGAGCTCATGGAAAGGAATCGTTTTTTTTACAATCAATCATTTTTATATGAATATCGCACAAGAGACCCATTTTCTCCCAACCGTCCGGAGTCAGTTGGATCATGTGAAATTATTACAACATTCCCCATTTTTGCGACTGAGGGTAGTGAGGAAGGGGAGGAGATAAGGAAGAGGAAGGTGGTGAAGAGTCTGGCTGTTCAGATCTGGTCAACAAACGCGGCCAAAGCCATTTTAAGCAACTTTTCTTTGCTGATTGGAGGTCATTCACCAGGGTGAGAGAATCTTTCACACTCACTGGACTGAGGGTATCTTCTGACATAATTTCTACAATTTATTTATTTATTGACGCCCTATTGGGATTTTACATATCAAATACAAATTTCATTTATAACAACAGTATAACATAAATAAAACAGATTACAAAGTATACAAATAAAGCATAAACTCAATGTAAAAAAATAGGAATACATCTAATGCTAATTCCACGTGGATGATTATGTTGTACCATTGGCGTAGGCACGGTGGGGCAAAGTGGCTGACCGATGGGATTGTCGACTCTGGGATTGTTGACTGAGTCGCTTTTTAAAAAATTTATCGCACTTCGTAGGATGGTTTATCCTTCTTCCGTTCATATTCTTGGTATTAGTAGAGCCAAAAGCATGAATACTTTGTAGAAGCCTACTATTTTTATTTTTTGCCCCACCCTAAATCAGAACCTTGCTACGCCCAAGTGTTGTACGACATATATGTATGTTGTACGATCTTTTATTAATATCGTATACAATGTATGTTTTTCTAAGCATCCAAAATAAAGTTGGAAAAAAATGGTGATGATGACTGATATTTATGTGTACATGTATACTTAGGGGATATTTCTTCATCCTTTTTAGGTAGCATACAGATACAGGGTGTTAAGGGACGTACTTGACTTATTTTAACTAGTGATTCCTGACATTATTTGGAGTAAAAAATGTGAATCACATTTTGGTCTCCGGTGACATTTTTGATGTTTTTTTATTTATTTTTTCTACAAAAACATAAAAAAATAATAGGTGATGGATAGTTGGAGGCGGAGAGAGGGGTTGGTCGGTTACTCGGCTGAGTGACCAGCGACGACATGCGGAAGAATTTTTTTTTTGTTTGAATTTGAAGAAAAAAATTTGAAAAAAAAAATGTCGTCAAAAAAAGTCACCGGAGACCAAAATTTCATTTACATTTTTTACTCCAAATAATGTCTGGAATCATTGGTTAAAGTAAGTCAAGTACGTCCCTTAACACCCTGTATATCCACAGGTTAAAGAATATTTTCGATTTATTAGTTTCATTAGATGCTCGAATCGATAAATTTAATATAATAATATAACCTATTATATACATGATAACTTAGCAGAATTTTCATAATTTAAATACCCGCTATATCCGATTTTTTGACAAAATGATCTGAGTATGACATCTTGTTCACATTTTTGCGAAGAACAAGACTTATCTAAAATTGAGTTTCAAAACCTCCTTTATTACGAACAAAAACCATGTTAAAACTGGGAGTGAGAAACAAAATCCGCTAAATCATTCAAGAAGTTACTATCAAAACCCGCTATATCGGAATTCAACCAATCACGAGCAGTTATGAAGATGGCGGGTGTAGAAACACGCCCCTCGGGTCAGTTGAGTTTCAAAAGTCTCTGTTGCATACACATCACGAAGTGAGTGTCAAAATCCGCTATATCCATTTTATTTATCCAAATTACTTAAATATTTCTAAACATGCATTGAAAAATGAACACTTTTCAAATGTATATTACTCCAGTTTATTATATAAAAAAATAAAATCCAATTTTTTATTTATGGTAGAGGTGCGACAGTTTTTTGCGGTTTTCTCCGAATCGGTAAAACGACTCATTTATTTGTTCATTTAACAATATACGTTATCGTCCTTATCCTATGAATAAGCCATCAAGAGGATTATGAAATATCACCTTATTGTTGTATGACGAATATGCGGATAGAAATAGGTAAAATTCTGGATCCAAAACGCTGAATCGCCACAAACCTATCCATGGCCAGGAGATCTTTGAAACAAATGTGCCTCTCAAAATCGGCCTCTCTGAAAAATGCCATTCTTATAGTTCTTGAAGCATCATGATTTCCATAGATATTTTGTGCTTATCTCATTAAACGAAATATGTAGAAATGTTAATATGCTCACAGGTCACAGGTAAATTAGCATTGAGTACTTGGGGTGTGAGGTGAGAGGTGTGAGGTGTGTGGTGAATGGTATGTTTGTTACCATTGATTCATGCAGTCACATAAAGGCGGGCAGGTGCGCTAGTTATTTACGCCAACAACAGATGTCTCCCGTGCGGGAAATACCTACGTATAAATCATCGCCGGAACCGGACATTAATAATATTAACGAACGAGCTTGTACACGGTGTACACGCGAATTTTTTATTGAGACTATTTTACATTCGTGTAGGTTTGCCGATAATTAAAGTCCAGGAAATTAACTCACGTGGATCACAGTTTTTTGCACAGATGAAAAAAACTGTTGACTCAGTATTTCTTTTTCAAATTTAATTATCATTAATTACTAACTTTGAATTTCAACGCTTTTTTACAATATGCTCATGAAAAAACCTACACATGTTATGTAATAAAGAAATATGTTGAATCATCTTAAAATTGAGGTTAATGACTGAAAACAGTTGCATTGCCTTACAAAATACAAATAGAAAAAGTTGTGGAAAGTTCATGATACCAGAGCCGATGTTTTGAGAGTTTACAGTTTAGACATTTGGATTTGAATTATTTTAAAAGTGAACACTTCTTTAGCATACTTGTAATTTGAAACTCGGTGAAACGAAAAATAGCGACACTAAAAAGAGATAAACACATACATCTACCATCTATCGGATTAATCCTGCGAGCGAATGAGATAGTATAATCGGCCTTCTCTTTGTGCGGTGCTTCGCAGCCTCCCTTCTCTTGTCTCCTTTAGTTTTCAGAAGGTTTTACTTCTACCGCATGTGAATTACACACATTTTCTTACAATAGCTCCACCCCTGGAGGCCCCGAGAAAAAAATTCCACAGGACTTGTTTCATCTTTGGGGAATGCTGTGTGGAGAGTCTTTATAGGGAAAGGAAGAAGAGGAAGTTCTGGGGAGGAAAACGGTACGAAGGGTGGGTTGGAATCTGGAGGTCAATTTGTCCGCGTATGACGGACACATGAATCCATCCCTTCCCACTGCGGTGCAAGGCGACGGGCCAAGGGAGTCCGAGTGGAGAAGTCTAGGTTAGGTCTCCTTCAACCAATCTCCCGATCTGGCCCACAATTCAGTAGGTAGGTAAACGCATTTGCTACCAAGAGCTAGACAAACCTCACCACACGAACACCTGCTAAGTCACCAAACGTAGCGAACCACAAGGGGTGATCCATGAAAGGGGTGTTGGTTATCCAATAAATGGTTACCGGGGTAGCGGTTATCATACCCACCTCCCGAATTGGAAATATCAGAAGATAAAACTTAATTTACTTTTTACTTTCCAAAATACACTCGTCAAAGAATCCATTACATATTAATATTAAAATATTTTTCAGGATTAAATAACATGTGTTCACAATAATGTCCTCTGCGCGCGATCTTTATCTAAATTTCTTTAAATGGACAATATACAGTGTTAATTTCAAGCGACCTCCCAGGTAAGTATGGTCCTGTTTTCATTAAATTTTAGGCAGCATCGCGTTCATTGGTCAAAATATTGTACACATATTTTCGTATCGGTGATCAATGAAACGATGTATGCAATTTTCAGCCATAAGTTGTTTATAATTGTTTGCCTAGCATGTAGTTTTTTAGATTTTAGAAACGTATTATAAGTTTGTACAGCGCCCTTGAGGTGATTTTTCACAAAAACGGCGCTATATAAATCATCCAAATATTATTATTATTATCACCTGATAAAACTAAATTACGCAGACAAAACTTACATTTTATTTGAACTTCAATCGATAATTTTTCTCTACAACTAAGATATTTTGAATAGTTAACATTTTGAAGACATAACATAGTTTGTACTTTTAGTAACATTAAAAAATGATAATGTTGTATTTAAAAATCCTTTAACTTTTTTAAGGCGTATATAAAAATTGGACACATGTGTTTGTACTTCTTTGGATTCCTTAGTTCTTTGTATTTCCTCTACGCCCTTTGAAAAAAAACCTTTGAAATCCTGAAATATTTCCATTGCTAGTGGGCAAAAACTGCCTCTTTTAAAATCCTTACCGCCTTTCATTTCATAGTCAAGTCAAATACTTTTTTCAGTTATTTTAAACGCCAGACCCTTTGAAATGCTCGTACAACTTTTGTAACTCGTTTCAAACACTGACAGATAAAATAATGCATAAATGTACTGAAACTTTAAAATTAATGGCCCCCGTGGTAGAGGGGCGAGGCTCTTGAATATCAGTCTGGAGGTCGCGGGTTCAAATCCCGGCATATAGTAAATTTTATTTGGTTAACTTATGCTATTTTTGGATTATATTCATATAAACCTAGCTGGTTCCCGGCAAGCGTTGCTGGGCCATTTAATAAAGAAATTGTTTCTCCCTACGTGTCCTTTCCATTCGTCTCGTTCCCCTTCCACTTCCCTTCCTCTCCCGAATCCCCTTCCCCTCTCGCGTTCCCACTCCGCCTCCCCCACCTTACCTCTCCCCACTCCACTCTCCCCCGTCCCGCAAACCCCCTCCCCGAGTTCCCCTCCCCCTTCCCGCATTCCATACATTCAGTCCCGGTACATTCAGCTTTCAAACAGTTCGCATGCCACCTATTGCGTTTTTTTTTAATACATATTTCATAATGCCAGAGCTCACCAGTAGGTTTATACAAACCTTGTCCTGGCAATAACGAACACAAAAAAAAGGAATTATCTAATTTGGTGCAGTCGTTCGGAAGTTATGCGCGTAAATTTATTTTAGATTATATTGTAGATTTATTTTTATTTATATAGATAAATGCTTAATGTTTTATTTACGGCACGTTCGAGAGTGGTAGATGCTTTCAGTATCGCTCTGGTGTAAGACCACCATACAGAATTAAAACATTGGTTGAAATGGCTTTAGCAGAATTTGGTGACCAGGTCTGAATAGCCGGGTACTTATCCACTCTTCCTCTTTCCCATCTTTTTACCACCCCACTACCTTCACCTCGCAACATATCACATTTGGTGGTGCCGTAGGATCACAGGTTCCAGACGGTTGGGAGTAATTGGGACTCTTGTGAGATATCCACGTAAAAAAATTGCAACCAAAAGTAGAAGCTTCATTATTTTATTAGTGATACTTACAAACCGTACATATTTTTATGAGTATACCGCACAAGAGTCCCAAATTTACCGTGTATCCGGAATCAGTGGGACTATGGCATCCACAATAAAATTGGTGTATATTGTGAGGCTGAAGGCAGTGGGAAAGGGAAAGAGTTGAGAAAGAAGATGGTTGGGAAGTACCTATTCAGGTCTGGTCACCAAACACGGCTAAACAATTTTGTTCATTAATATGAAAGCGTTATATATTTTAAAACATTATTTGATAATGTGGGCCTCATTGGGTGCTTTTCCTGTGTAGAGGTCGTAATTTCCTTTTTCCATCAAAGTGTTGATTCTTAATGGCGATCATTCACAAGGGCGATACTGAAAGTACCTACGACTGCTGATAAAAAAGTGTATAATTAACACATGGTAAAAGTGAAACCGTCTGTAAACTAAAGTAGACAAGGGTGGGGAGGCTACGAAGTACCGCACAAAGAAGAGACCAATAGGCTTTGAAGCACTGCATAAAGAGGACACCGATTATACTATCTCATACTCTCGCAGGCTAAATCCTATAGATGTATGTGTTTGTCACTTTTAGTGTCCGTTTCATCGAGTTTCAAATCACAACGGTGCTAAAGAAGTTTTCACTTCAAAATTAAGATAATAAAATATTTACAATTTTAACCAATTTTGATCTAAAGATACAGTCATCCAAAACATGCCACCTTTATTCCAATTTTACCTGTAAATTCTTCCAGAATTGAATTTGCCATGAATAGGTATTATAATTCCAATACGAGACACAGTGCATAATCCTAATGTGTTTCTATTCAAATCATGATGCATTCAGGTGTGCATATTCACGTTCCGCGGCCCCGGCCAGGGCCAGAATTGCATCCGTATTCGCGCGGCATGCGGGCCGGTGTTAATTACACCGTGGTTTATTTAGTGTTCACTTCATACAATTATACGCAATTTGCATTTGTGTTAGCCACACGACCCACAGGACCTTAGGCCAAGCGGCGGGGGCTCGAAGGCCGACTATCCCGTGCAGAACACCTGTATCTGTAAGACTGTTATGGGACTATTGCTCGTGTGAATACAGCGGTCGCGGTCGCCGGGAATATGGAGTGTGCGGAATATTGTGGAATGGATATGATACGTTAATGCAAAAATGCACTCTAATGTAATGAGTTTAAAAGGCTTAATTCCTTTAATCATTTCGCACTGATACGATGCAAACTCAGCATTCAGATTTTGAATTTGGAATAGTTTTTAAATCACATTAAATTTTAAACTGGGAACTGTAGGTATGTACAGTTGGTTTCCATGCAAAATGCCTGAGCTACGGTGGTTGAGGGGCAAGGCTTTCGATTCGTGATCTGAAGGTCGCGGGATCGAATCCCCGCGTGGACTAATTTTTTTTATTTTATTAATTTGTGTTATTTCACAATAAAATTAATATACAGTATATTTGCGGCATGTTTCAGAGTGGAATCATAATTCAGAATTGAAACGTTGCTTGAATGGTTCTAATCGTGTTTGGTGACCAGATCTTAATAGCTAGGTACTTCTCCACCTTCCTCTTCCCCATCTCCTTCCCCTCCCCACTACCTTCAGAATCACAACATACCCCAATTGGAGATGCCATAGTCTCATTGGCTCCAAGCGGGAGCAGTTGGGACTCTTCTGTGGAATTCGCATAAAAAATAAAACATAAATATGACAGAAAACAACTACTTTCGATTACTATAAGAGATTCCAGCAACGGCACGCGACGTCTCATTACTTAATACGAGCGAGGGAGATGTATGATAATGATTGCATTTCACCTTTGGGGGAAGCAAATATACGCACATCGTTTTTCTCATTTTCAACATGCCCCTACATAATAGTGTGTAAGAAAGATCTACACCATTTTTGTGATTGTGCGCCCAATTGGTCTCAAAGTGCGCCCAAATATAACAATATTATGAGACAGATTGAAGTGTTAAAGGGTAAGAAACGAGGAAGAAGATGGTTGATCATGTCATTAGTAATTAAATTAGCGCTAAGAAACGTTTCAATGCTAAATGGAAGATGATAATGGAAGTGTCTTCCTGTCAAACGAGGGAAAAAATAGTTAATTTGAACTTCCAAAACAACGATTTTTTTAAACAGCAATGGAAGAGAATAATTGAAAAACAAAATTTACAAATTTGTTGATTTTCTCCCTTAAGTACAACATTATTTAACACTGCATAATATCTGTTTGTTTCGAATTGAACCCTAGGATTTCATTTCAAAATATCTCCTTCAATTATCTTATCTTCCTTCTAATCTTGATACAAACATATTCCATAGATAGGTACACAGAATAATTAATGATTACTTGCAACACTGAATTTAATTATTTCGTACCTACATAACAAAGACAATCGTTTAAATTCGGCAAATTTAATAAGGAACCTGTTTGTAGTTTGTGGAAGGAATAATAGATGTTGTTACACGACAGGTGCGAAATTACTGCAGATCAATAGGGAAGATGGAAGATAATGTGCAGTGGGTTTGATATTACAATATGACAGAAGTTAACTGTTTAACCACGAAGCGTTAATCTTACTGAAACCAGGATGATACGTGTATGCTGCAATTCTGCTTTTTCATTTCTGAATAATTCGTGAATGTATATTTATGATGTGACGTTGTGTTAACATAAATACTGTGTATTGCGTTGGCCGTGTGTGTATTTTGCTATCCAACAAGCTGGGGGTATTTTAAAACCGACTTTATGTGAATCCACCATTGCTTTGCAACTAATTTCCTGTAAGTTAAATATTCAACCCCGTAAGACATTCTTAAGTACTAAATATTTAATATTTAAATAAATGAAGACAATATAAGCGAAACTCAATCGAAAATCTGGAAACAGAAAAATCAGAAAAACATATTGACACCTCTGGGACAATTATAATAATAAATAATTATATTTATTTAATATTTGCTCTTCAAAAAAATTGCAACACATTGATGCATTTTCATTGATAGTGATTTTTACGGGAGGGGTTGCAATGGGCAGTAGCGAGTTTTTCTGGTTTTTAGCATTAAAGAAGCCGGTTGGGGCCGATGGACACTCTCATACCTTTGAATTCATATTATTATAATTTTACTGTTACTTATTCTGAAAGTGTATTTTAAAATCGAAACAAAGTTACATTGGTAAGAAATCAATTTCATGGTTTTTGACTCCCGTGTATAAGTAGCGGTGCAACAATGCAATCGGTAACGTAAATTTAATTTTTGTTAACATTTTTGGTTTATTCAAAGATCTGCTATAGATGAAATAGATTTAAAATCAGTAAATTAACTTCCATATCCGTCTACAAAAGGGATTAAAGCTTTTCCTAGTAGCGTAGAATCATTTGCTGTAATATGACATAGACGAGACATTTGAATAGCAAAAAAGATAGTTTTATTTATAAACATTCGTACATTTTATGTACCCAAAACCTACTTTTTCAATTCACAACCCCTGTGGAGCGTGGTTTTTCAAGTCGACCATCAATGAACTGCAAACACAACAAATAACTTCCCGATTCCCGAAGCCTAAGTACGAGTATATTGCCAATATCCGGTAAAGTCACATTATGTAACACTATTCAGAATGGAAACAATCGATTAAATACTTTTTGGTGACCAGATTTGAGTAGTTAGTTTCTTCCCAACCATTATCTTCCCCTTCTACTTCCCTTCCCCACTTCCATCAGCATAACAACAAACAACATACCCTAGGTCTTGCCACAGTCCCACTGGCACCGGACAGTCGGGATCAGTTTGGACTCTTGTGCGGTATTTACATTCTTCTTCTCCTTTCGTATGGTGGGGGGTCAGAGGGGGACATCTAGGTCTGCGAGCCAGTCTAGGGCCTCAGGCGTTGCCCTGTGGACCTCATCAATCCCGCCGGGGAATGAATGGAGCGGGCATTCGTTGACCACATGTTCGGTGGTCTGCACCGCACCGCATTCACACGTCGCCGACTCTTTAAGGCCCCATCTATGCATCATGTGAGCACAACGGCTATGGGAGCACCTTATCCTATTGATGGCAGTCCAGAGTTTGCGAGGCAATGAGAACCCAGGCTGTCTCTCAGTGGGGTCTTGCACGAGATGTGCGTTTTTGACGTTGGCTGATTGCCACTCAAGCTTCCACCTATCTTCTGGGGTGAGAGGTGTTCGAAGGAGTCTTTCTCCTTCCGTCCAGAAGGGTTTTCGAGACTTTAAGCGGCATGCCGGGTGAGAAACGACATCATCGTGCAAGGGTATTTCGCTTTTTTGCAGCGCCTTCTTGTATTCCCTCAGTGTTGCAATCTCTCGCCTGATATTTGGCGGGGTTATATTTGCAAGTACGGGGAGCCAAGGAAGAGGAGTCGATTTTAAGGTTCCGCTGATGGTTCGCATTGTGGCATTAAACTGAACGTCGACCATGGAAGTGTGGGCGCTTCTGGCCCATACTGGAGCACAGTATTCAGCTGCTGAGAAAACCAGGGCAATGGATGCCGTTCTGAGCGTTTTCACACGCTCAGAACGGTATTTACATTAAAAATATACGATAATACTAGTTTGCAAGTGAAATATTTCAGTAGCTACATATAACACTCCTTTAAGCCTCCTAATTCGGCTAATATAATCAAACGGTCAATTACCTCCGCGCCATTTCGCTGTCAAAATTCATTTGTGGCTAAATCGGCGCACAAACAAGAGGGGATGTTGCCTCGCTCCGCGGAGGGTTAAAGGTTAACCGGCACACTAAGCCGAGTGCGGCTGCGGAGAAAAACGACGATAATACATGCATCCCGTTTATTAAAACAAAACCTGCTCCACGCTGTTACATGAAATTTACTAAGGCAAATATTAGAGCACGTGACTACAGCCTTGTTCCGGCGGGAGATGAGATTCCAGCTATTCGGGATGATAATACAGTGGCGCGACTGTGAGAGGCTTTTTAATACAATTTTTGGCTTAAAAATCACGCTTTACGCATAACGGTAACTTTATAGCCGCAAGATTAGCACTGTTATATTATAAGTTTAAAAATAAAAAAAATGATCCTGAAAATGATCCTGAAATGTAACACGTTAATTTTTGGTCATATTACCCACACACAGGACGGGTCTTAGTGGGTTTCCATAACGTGCTTTTGTTATATATTTTATATTCTGCCTGCAATATTTTATTTGTATGTAAACATAATGGGAAAAAATAAATAATAAATAAAATAAAGAGGTTTTTAGTATGTTTTATTAAGCTGAAAATTGTAAAATAAGGTGATTTAAATAGTTAAGTTTGCTATGTCGGATTTTCTCCTGTCACTCCAAGCTATGTTCTCAAATCAAGCAAATTCCTCAACATCTACAAATAAGTGCATTGAATAATTGCAGGTTTGAGCGCGTTCATTAAATATTATTATTGAAATGGCCATAGAGCCGTGTAAAGAGCCATGTTAGGTATGATGATATATAAGATAAATTGTAAAATGGATTATATGTAAGAAATTTTCACAAATCTCCACATTCAGGTCAGATTATGCTGGGCGCGTAACATAATAATTAAATAACCGTTTTAAATACAATTTTAACGAACGGCATTGTTGGTTGATCTTAAAGACCTTTTTTTCTGGCTTCTGATGGATGACGACGATGCTTATAAAGTTCGAATTGAAATAGTTTTTATATATAAAAAAAATACCACTGGCTTGAGAAAAGTCGAAACAATAAAGTCGATCTCGATTAAGGACTTACAAATGTTGAGATTTATAACTAGGCTAACTAGAAATTTCAACAATATTAAGTATATTAAACTATTATATTATGCCTTTGTTGGAAGTAAACTTGAATACAAATCTTGTTCTGGAACCCACATTTTAAATTTATGTACGAATTATTGAAAGAACGCGAAATAAATTCTTACGTTTTCTAAATTTTAAAATGGGTATTCTAGAAATTCTGTTAAAATACAAAACTCTTTTAAATGATACAAGTATACTTAATTTGTCGGACAGAAGGATTTTAACTAACTTGGCATTTCCATATAAAATATTTATTTATTTATTTGTAAGAAACAAACAGCTTTTACAAAATATTCAGTGATAATAATAGATACACAAGTGGTCAATATTAAATGGTGTAGTTGATAATCCAGAATTGCTTGCGTTGATAATCTTTTGAATTCCACTACGTAATACTAAAAGTCGGCATTTATTTTTTGACTAACTATCATATGTATTTCTCTTTGCTCAGAATACAAATGAATAAACTTCAGTTGTCACTAAACACGTACTAAATTTTGCTCTTCAGTTATGTATAATAAATACTGTATATTTTTTCTATCAGTGTGTAAAAACCCCTAAATAGGCGTTAATAAATAAATATTTAATGAATCTTCAATACTATTATCACGCGATGAACAAGCCAAAAAATAAAATTGAATTCTATAAACCTAACGTAGTAACAATAAATAACAAAAAAATCGCGAATATTAAAATAATTTTATGTTAGATACACTTTACGAAAAAAGAAACAGAATTCACATAACCAGTTTTGCTAGCAATATTTCTTATTTCCTAGAATAACTGTCTCGGAACACGTTTTATTTATGCGCCCATGACTCGGGGTAGCTTCATCCCTTTCTAGCTTATTAAAACCTTGGATTCACCACTCTCTCCTTCCTCCAGGAAGGCTCGTTTCGAGGACAGTTTTTTATTGTTGGATTAATACCGTTATCTCCAATGGAGTCTCAACTCATTATTACAAGTGGTTTCAATTTTAAGATTGAAAACATCAACTCGAGTACAACTTTAAAACGGGGTTGCTTTTCGTTAAAACTCTTGGAAAAATATTTTTTAGTTTAATTTTTTAACATCTCAGAAACAATTTTGAAATTTGCTAGAGTTCGACAAAGAATGTTTGATGTTATAAAAATTCCAACTTTTTTCTTTTCTGAGCTCTAACTTAATAAAAAATTCTTGACTTTGCTGTCACGATATTATTTAAATTCAAATTTTATTTGTGCTGGTTTTTTCCTACGAACTCATTCACTAAAAAGTCGCGTACAGATTTAAAAAATTCTGTGAGAAGTGTTTATAATCATATCCACTCTTGATTCTCAATACTAATATGCTTTCTTACAAAAGGTATAGCATCAGATTCCTGATTTTCGGTGGAAATTCAAACAATTTTTCGATACATTCTTACGTATTTTTCGTGTGGACTCTACAATGGCCTTCAAAATGTTTAATGTGCACAGCTTTATTCTTCAAAAAACGCTCAATGTATATCCCAGATGTGTCAAAATGTCTATGGACATTACTATAAACTTTTTTTTCAGTGCAATGCAGCGTAAAGGCCCCCTAAACGCTTACGTTTTGAAATATGTTTAAAATGATTCAAATGAATTTTGAACTAAATTTTAATTTTGTAATTTTTTTTTTTTATAAAAAAAGACAAACATTCCCGGGTTACGAATAACCCAACAAGGTTTGAAAATCTCCTACTACCACCACAGAAAGCCGAAACTGTTGCATGCCGAAATAAGTGCATGCCTTGCATAAACAGAATATAACACAACGCATTTATAGGATTTTACGGATTTAAAACTATTAACACTAAATCTCAAAATGCAACATGAAGTAAACCAGACAAAAATGCATTTTGGGATAGTTTTCCAATTTTCGTCATCATCGTCTCAGGTAGGAAGGAGAAAATAAATATTACGTTTGAAAATTTTTACCTTCAGTTCGTATCTTTATTTTTCCGGAAAAACTCATTTTATATCTCTGAATTGTAATAAATTCCAGGAAATAGTTTTATTGATTTCCATCAGTTTAATACTTATAAAAAGACCATCAAAAAATTTTGAGTGATGTTTTGGACAATAAATAAAGATCAAATCACATAACTCAAAAGCCACGTATTTCATGTGAACGTCCAAAAAAACACAAAACAATTTCCAAAAATTTTTAACTCACTTTTGAAAAATATTGTATTCATGTATCCGTGTAGGAAAATTCTCCAAAAGCTATTCGGAAAATATATTGTGCGCTCCTAATAGCGGAATAAGTAAGGTAAACCGTTTTAAGGGCGAAAGAGTGGCGCCGCGACGCCGACGGTGGATGGTGGCAATGATTTAGGGGTCTTGGCCGTATCATAAATATGAAGATTGTTCTCAAAGCTCTTCTGATTAAATACAGCCTCGTTATATTTCCAAACATCGCGGCGCTTTTAATTTGAATTTAATAAACAACCCTTGCGACTGTGAGCCGTTCTGCGTAGAGGCTTTAATAAGGACATTCATTAATTGGGAGGTGATTTTAGTAGTAAAATAATATTTATTGTATTAATACTCATTCGCGCATGGATCAAACAGCATGGGAACTAGTATTATTCTCACACAATATTAAACTTATTATTAAATTATTATTATGAAAAATTTTTCAAAGCTACATGTAATGATGTTTATGCGCAGTTTATATCTTTTTAAAATCTTGTCATGTATTTTGTAAGTAAACATCTTGTATTAGGTCTGTATATTTTTGAGCCCGCACCTTTTATTGTATTTTCCTGATGTTGTTTTTGTATGCATTTCTATAGACCATCATGGAGGATACTTTATTTTAACTTTTTGACACCAACAGTACATAAATCAAATGAGTGGTTATAATAATTCATAAAATCTTATAAGACATGTTTCTGTGAAATATTGGTAAAGTGATTCTTCATATGTTGTGTCCGTATGTTGCTTCTGCTTGAAATGTTTGTTGAAATGTTTTGTAAAATTTTTCTTCATATATTGTGTCTGCAATTTGGGTTGGGTTGCGTTTAACTTTACAAAAGTACCAATTGACGATCCCTTAATGAGTTTTGATAACTCATGGGAATGCAAATTCGTTGTATGTTTTATTTAAATAAATAATAAGATGTCATGTTTGAATAGCTGACACATGTTTGGCCTAGAAATTTCAAAGAGAAAAAACTTGCCATTTTCATCAGATTTCACAGAACTATACACGATATTGCACATCTGCTGCTTCAACACAAATATTTTAAGAATTTATTGTTAAAATATACTAGCAAATTCATTGCTTTAAAACTAGTACGGTCAAGAAAAGAAAATCATTCGTACATGAAATTACACTATTTTTTTCTCCGTTTCTCTCCTCATTTCAAGTTAAGTGTTCTTATATTATGAAGTATTTGATGTGAAAGCGAAGATTAAGGATAAAGGGCTGTTAGGAATCTGAAATTTTATCTATGTATTCAGGTGAAAATAATATTTCTTTTCAACCATCAACTAATTGCTCTGTCTTGTTCAACCCTAGAGCAATAACAACTAAATCTCTGGAGTTTTATCTGAATATTTACACTACTAAACTAATTAAGTAGTTCAGAACTATATCCATCGTCTTTGGTCCGAATAATGCAGATTCAATTCCCATTGAATACCATTTAAATAAATCTTATCATTTACATTAATTATGACAAGTTTTCCGTCAAAGCTTTTCCCAGTAGACTTTAATCAAAGTCAAACGAATGTTATCGTTTAAATCCAAAGTTATAATGGATATTTTAAAGCATTATACAGCCAGGCCAGTTCCCCAAGTTAACAAACTTCAGAGTTCTGGAGTCCTGGTACTTCCCAGATAACCAGAATGTCTGAGGAAGATCTGATTTAAATATTTTAAGGAAATGTCGAGGAAACCATCCTCCCTGCCAGTGATCCGTGGTATTCCTGTATTTTGTTATGGAAATTCTGTGATGAAATCTGTCTGAAAAATTGACATCTACCCCTACAATCTCCACAGCGTGAAACCACACTTTGTAATTATGCAAGTACTCGAGTAAAACGGGAACTTAACTGATTTCATAAGTTCGTTAAACAGTTTTGTTCTTTCTATAAAAATTAAAAACTTTTTCCTTTTATAATTTGATAATTGGTTATTAATTAAAAAAAAACGAATTTCTTAAGAAGTGAGATTTTATTAAATATTTTATAGGATATTGACAAACAACAACGATATTTCACAATAAATTTCACACACATATAATATTTTCCAATGGCTAGTATGCAATAGTCCCACTGCTCCGGTTGACCGGCGGTCACGCATTACACAAAAAAGATTATTTATTAATTATTACATATACATAACATGTATAATAATGTTCAATTGTTTCACTTCATTAACAACAGACAACTTTTTTTGTCATCAATTACTCTAATATCGGTTTTTTGTGCGTCCTGCATGACTCTTTTTTTATTTGAATACCGCACAAGAGTCCCAACTGCTCCCGTCTGGAGCCAGTGAGACTATGGAATGTTGTGAGGCTGAAGATAGTGAGGAGGGGAAGGAGATGGGAAGGTACCTGGCTATTCAGATCTGGTCACCAAACACGGCTAAAGCCGTTTCAAGAAACGTTTCAATTCTGAATGATGGTATTAGTGAGAGTATCTTCCTTTCTGGAACGTGCCGCAAATAAGCGATTTCTTTTTTTTATTATTTAATTAATTGTAAAATAACATAAATTTAATACAACCACCTTCGTTTAGATGGGAGCCATACCCCTTGACCATGGAGGCCGTCCGACTCAGTGCAATAAACTCGAAATAGTATCCACAGTATAATATATAATAATCTAACAGGGAAAATTATTTTATTTATCATTTCCAAATTTGGAAGCTTCATTATATTTCAAAAAATTTAAAATCCCGTGATTTTTCACGGGCTTCTTCACCAATTTCTATCAATTAATAGATTATTCAAATGTCAAATGATTTTAAAACATAATAACATTTAGGAAATGTGATACATAGTAATGCATCAAATTCCACCACCTTGCAGCTAAATAAACAAAATAGGGGAAGCTTTTTATATATATATTATTCAAAAACTAATCCATCATCTCGTGGCTTTCCCCAAGATGAGAATGCATAAGAACCTTCGGTCTAACAAAGCCAGCGTTGATAAACTCTAGAAAGTGTAGGCAGGAGGAAGAAATAAAAGTGTACAGGCTCAGCCGAATAACGAACCCCTTTAGCGAAAGCATTAGCTGCTTTATTTATTTCCTCCACCCTGAGATGGTGGTGGTGGACTAGCGGTTAAAGGACGCAGAGAAATACGAGCGTACAGGAAACAAATACAAGTAAGGGTGCAAAAAACAAACATGTTTCCAATATATAATGATATTTTTTAATACCTATGTTTTTAACCTTTCACCTGCTTTTGGTTTGAAAGTCGCGGACTTACAACTTAGTAAAGATATACAAAGTGTTTAAAAATGCAAGTGATTTTTTTTCATTAATTCAAGAGGAACATAATTTCACTTTGTTTGTCATCTTTAGGGATGCGATGTGGAGGGTTTTTTTAAGTGAATGAAGGAGGGGAAAAGGAAGTGGGAAGGAAAAAGGCTTGAGGAGTGGGTTGGAATCTGGGTTAAGTGACAGACGTGTGAATCAAGCAAGGCAATGGGTCAAGAGAGTCCGGCTGGAAAGATTCCTCAACCGGGATTTCCCTGTCCGGCCCCCCACGCAATTGCAAATGCATCCGCCGCCAAGACCTGGACACACCTCACCCCGTGAACCAGCCCACCCCTGCGAAGATATCAAACATATCGAACCACTTTTTCAGGCGAAGCGGAATTTTTCATGTAAAGAATTTTAGTCAGTTATTATATCGCACATTTATACCGGTTATATGAAAGGAACGATGCAACCGCAAACGGCGTTTCGCGTCGTTTGCGGTCCCTTAATTCCTTTCCCATATTTTTTGGTTCGGTTCGCGTCACATTTCATGCTTGTATGCAGCCTAATAAAAAATATAATTAGTGCCGAGTTGGTTAAATCGCTGAGTCCCGGCATGACAAGATGTCCGGCTTCGAGTTCCAGTTGTTTAGTGACAAGACATGATTAAGCACACACTTCTCGACCTTCCGCTTTTCCGTCACCTTCCTCTTCTCATTTTATTTGGCCTCAAAACAGTCTTCAAAGTAGAGAAGTTTTATTCCTACTGGCTTTGCATGGATAATTTTTTATACCGGTGTTTCGAACAGATCAAAATACACAAACATTCACTTTTCGAGGATTTTTTTTCGATTTTCATAAATCGACCGTTTCGTTTTCAATCCATTAAAGTTGTTAAAACAATACATGACACTGAGATATCGCGTAATTCTCGAATTTCGAGGTCAAAATACAATTTAAAATCTTCTCTCTTTTTACTAAATGCTACGCTTAGCGTAAAAGCGTAGAGCCAACAAACCGTAGCTCATAATACCCCTAACTCAAAAAAGGGGCGCGTGGAGTTGCAAAGAATGCAGCTTAATACTGTAATTATTTATATCTAAAAGGGGAATTATTGAAATTCCAATAGTGCAGAAGATTTTTCCGTTATTTATTTTTGGGGTGTTATGCCGTGTTGCGCTACCTCCTTCTTTAGCCAACGTTTCGGACATCGTTGCAGTGTCCATCATCAGGGCAGATCCGGTAGATGTGTAATTTTTAGTCGTGAAGTGTGTGTGCTTATTTACTTCGAAGCGATACCGTGTCGCCAGCACCACTAACTTTCACCAGTACAAAATAATCGTTGGCTAAAGAAGGAGGTAGCGCAACACGGCATAACACCCCAAAAATAAATAACGAAAATGCTTTTGGCCGTGAAAATCTTAAAACTTATCAGTGCAGAAGATGTTTTTTGTCGAGTGGATAAATCTAATATTTAAGTTTTTATGTGAATACCAATTCCAATCACCCGGAACCAGTGAGACCATGGTATCCCCGATTGTGGTATGTTGTGAGGCTGAAGGTAGAGTGTGGGGAAGAAGATCGGAAAGAGGAAAAAGAGAAATCGGAAGATCGGAAGATGGGGAAGTACTATTCAGACGGCCGGCATAGTCCAGCGGTAAGGCTCTTGACTAGCACCGGCATGGCAAATAAATTTTATTTGATTAATTTGTGTTATTTCACAATTTATTCATTTAAAATAATATATGGTATATCTGCGGCTCATTCCAGAGTGAAAGATACTCTCAGTATCGCCCTGGTGTAAGACCACCATTCAGAATTAAAACGTTGCTTGAAATGGCTTTAGCCGTGTTTGGTGACCAGATCTGAATAGCCAGGTACTATCCCACTCTTCCCTACCTCCTTCCCCTCTCCACTACCTTCAGCCTCACAATATACCCCAATTGGGGATGCCATAGTCCCACTGGCTCCAGACGGGAGCAGTTGGTACTCTTGTGAGGTATTCATGTAAAAAAAAAAAAATTAGACAAATGAGTGGTCTTACGCCAGGGCGATACTGAAAATATCCGCCATTCAGGAACGTGCCGCAAATATAACTCAAATTAATAAATTGTGAAATAATACAAATAATTCAATAAAATATAATTTACTTGCGCACGCCGGGATTTGAACCCGCGATCCTCGGATTGCTAGTCGACATCCTCGACCACGGAGGCCGTCAAAAAAGAACACATTTTAATATAGATTAACTGCGTTTATTTGTTTTACGGAAGGAGAAAGCAAAAAAAAAATATAGATGATGATTAACAATGCTTTCTTTAAATAAATAATACTAAATCATTATTGTCATTTATTAAAAATTATGCCACAATAATTAATGAAAATTTTTTTTTTAATACATTGCATCATTCCATATTAAAAACTAGTCTGTCGAAAAATAATGAATTTTCCTTTGAGAATTTTGCTTGCGTGGGAAACTGTATCGTATTATGCCATTGTCACGCGGCTGTCAAAAGTCTTTAATTCGAGTTGCAACTTTACAGTGCACGTTTGCAACTCTTCCTGGAAAATATACTAAAGCCTTATAATTCAAATTTGTACAGCAAAACTAAAAGATGAAACACCAGAAATATTGTTTAAATATAATTTAATTGCATAGCTCATATCAAATCTCACATTTATCTCATAATTTTTTTATGTTTATTTCATTTAGGGTACGGGCAATTGACAAAATAACATCAAAAATGTTTTAACAATATAAATATACATTAAAAACAGTTATATTATAAATAGCTTGCCATGGGTTAGTAGTGAGTTGAAACCACTGAATAAATAAGTATGTAGAAGTGTTTTGTAGGTTTATCGTGTAGGTTTGTAGGTTTATCGTGTACCCGAAGTTAGCTAATTTTTTTCATACAAGCAACATTTTCAAAATTCATTCAACACTTTTAAATTGTGGTTGTAAATACAACATTTTCAAATATCAAAATTCCTAATTAAGCAACGATCATTTTCATTTGCCTGTCTGAGACGTAGGAGTCGAAAGGTCTTGACGACATCTGTTTTCTTCCACATCGGAATAGATCCCAATTCTAGGGATTATATTGAGCACAAATACTTTGTATATCTAACCTCCATTGATATAAAGTTTACCCGGTTTATGATTCGAATTTCAAAGCTGTATACTGCATGATACCTAAATTGAATAATGCCAAAATTCTGCTATATCACCACATTATCTGTATAAAATTTTCAATAGAGAACAATAAATATATTTTGCCAAATGCGGACAAGTTCAGATTGCATTTAATCTGAGAGGTCATAAATCAGCAGAATATAGAATCCTTTAGACTCGACAGCCTCTTATCCTTAACCGATTGCACTGGACGACTAAAACCTCTTGCTTCAGCGAAAGTGGTAGAGGCAATAGATTGTGAGAGTATACTGCGCCGGAGAGTGTGAGAGAGGGTCTCCTGGGGTAACAACTACAGTGCTCAGCAAATTAGTTGCAACGTCAAAAATATTTTTTTAATTTTCTCAGTACGTTTTTCAAATCATTGAGTCATAATAATGTAGCAGACCAATGACGTTAGTTCCTCAAAGGTCATTAAATTACTGGTAAATGAAAGCATGTATTCCAAAGATTGCAATCTCTCTTCGCAGCTAGAAGAATCTTCCACCAAATATAATGTCAGTTTTCGCTCGAGTCAAAACAAAAAAAATATCGTGTCATCAAATATAACTTGAAATAGATTATTTATTTTTATGTCCCAAGATGAGATACTATTTTGAAATCAGATGAAAGAACCTTTCAGATTGTAATTACAAATGAACACTTTTTTAATATTGAATCCAGTAGCACTGGGACGATAGTGCAATCCCAGTCTACCATATTACATTAGTAGATACATATGACAATGTTAACAAAAATGAAAATATCAGTTAAATAAGTCAAATTAAAAACAAAAATAAGATTAAAGTGTCGTCCATCGGGAAACATCATCGGCATCGGTCGATCGTCAAGTGGGGAGCCAAGCCAATCGGATGCAGCGACGATGTTGTTTGACTACCGTGTTCTTTTTTTACATTGGCTCCACACAGGAGGCCCCGAGGAAAATAATTCCTCTCAGGGCGTACGTCATATTTGGGGATGCTGTGTGGAGGGTTTTTTGGGAAAAGAAGGGGAGGAAGTTCTGAGAAAAAAAAAGGTGAGGAGTGATTAGGAATCTGGTAGTCAGTGTAAATCAATCCCTCCCACTGCAGTGCAATGCAATGTTCCGGGAGAGTCCTGTAAAAGGTCAAAAGGTCTCCCTTCATCAGTCTCTCCCAATCTGGCCTGCCACGCATTTGGTCTACAGACGCATCCGCCACCAAAATCTGAACAAACCTCACCCATTGAACCCGGGCACTCGTGCTAAGGTCACCCCAAGTGGTTTGCTACCAAACGTAGCGAACCACTTGGGGTGACCTATGGCAAAGGTGTTGGTTATCCAATTAATCCCGGAGCGGCGGTACCCAAACATTAGGACATGGAGGAAACATGGAAATCCTTTGAATGCCACCAACCCTTAGAAATACATTTCGCGTCTGTTCCTTTCCTTCTTTATAATATATTTTGTACACCTTATTTCATACACATCACCTGTGTATTTACAAAAAAGATAGTCGTCCTAATAAATTCACTTCGCACTGTAGTCGCTTCTCTTAGAAAGGAGCCAGGAAAGCTCTCGGATAAGCCGCCTGTTTGTTTTTCCTCTTACCGCCGCGCCGGAGGCACAAATAATCCCGATAAACGCTATTCAACGTTATTTCAAGTTATCTACAGTTGGTTCAAGTTCTCTGCTGCAAACTTCTTGTGCAGGAAGCCGGGTTCGCTCTTCCATTCTTTTCCACTGTCCTTCCGTTCTTTAAATATGCGTATTACCCATTAACTTCACTTTTATCATAAGTTATCGAAATACTTCTTTAAAGTTTAACTTTGATTACATAATGTTGTTTGCGGTCTCAATACATTTAAGAAAATGTCACATAATTTTTGCGTGTATATTTATTACATATAATATAGATATTTCTTTACGTTTACTTAAGACTTTGGTGAAGACAAAGTGCGTATTTGACTTTAGCGTATTTGGGAGGCGGGAATGGGTACCGCCGCCCCGGGAACCTTTATTGGATAACCAACACCTCTGCCATAGGTCACCCCAAGTGGTTCGCTACGTTTGGTGACTTAGCAGGGGTGCCCGGGTTCATGAGTGAGGTTTGTCTAGGTCTTGGAGGCGGATGACCAGGACATACTGAACCCCAGATTCCTACCCACCCCTTAAACCCCTTTCCTTCCCAGAACTCTCCTCTCCTTCCTTTCCTTAAAAAACACTCCACACAGCATCCCCAAAGATGACATAGGCCTTGAGGGAATTTATTTTCCTCAGGGCCTCCTGTGTGGAGCTCATGTAAAAAAAAAAAAAAAAAAGAAGATGATTTGGAATATTACGGTTATACGCAGATCGCAATTTTTTAAAAATGTTCTTTCATTCTTTTCATTCTGGGTTATTTTTAATTTCAAATCAATTGCAAATAATATGTCCCTCTTATGAAAATTAATACCTTATCAATCTTGCTAAAAAGGGGTTGTTTAAAAAAATTTTAACAATTCATCAAATATTTTGAGTTAATTTTAACATTCTGTGTAAGTTATATACAAGTTCGGTTATTATATCTATATATTGTAGGCCAGTTGTTTCATTAAACTGCAATAATCACAAAATAGAACTATCCAAGAATGTGAAAATAACTTCAAATATTTTATGAAATTTATAAATTTTTTTAAACAACCCTTGCTTAATAAATAAAAAATTCATTCGAAAATTCGGAAATTTTTACTTTTTCCGGGTGAATCAAGTGCGATTTTTAAACCGTATTTCTGTTTTCTTTGAGTAAAAGGTTTTCGTGAGGTCTCGTAGATACCTCGAAAAAGTTAAACTAAGAAAAAATTTAATTTTAAAATGATTTTTATTGCAGTTTATTTATTTTTAACTACGTAATAAATAATATCATTCGTCAATAGAACTATAATACAGCTCCATTTGAAAAAGCTTCTCAAGTTGGAGACTCGGGTATAATGTTTTCTATTGTACGGAAAGTAGATACATACGCAATGGCACTATAGTGAACAAACTAATTCTCTCTACACCCTATTATATTTCTCGTTTTAAACCGTTTGTACCAAATTGAGAATATATTATTCACAAGTCTTGATCTCACAGGAGAAGTCAGTAGGCAGATGAATGTAAAGATTTTACGATCCATCTCTGAAGGGTTGGAAATAAGGGTTGATGTCGAAGGTAGATCAAATTAATGCGTATGAACATCGTCACGTGTTGGAAAACAGTTAATATATATTAAAATTCATCTCAATTATTAACGGCGGAAATTTAATTGGCGAAATTATTATTTACTGTGTTAAGGTTTTGAGAAAGCTTTAATTTGATGGTGCCTACTTGCCCTACTTACACGTATATTTAGATGTATTTTATTTAATTAGCACCTAATTTACATTATTTCACGTGTTTCCACCTACCAGATATGTACATAATATGTTCTAGGGTGGTTTAATAAAAAATATATAAAGGGTATAATTTGACTAACCTATTCGACCATTTATAATTTAATTTGGTGTGAAAATTGCACTAATTTATAAGTATAAAATTTCTAGATCAACAATATTAGTTTGTAATTTGCAGTATTGCCTCCAAAATGAGCAATGGAGTCATTAAAAATAATTTAATCGGTCCAAAAGACAATTTGCTGTATTAATTATTCCGTACTTTTCAATTCTTCAAAAAGAAAAGAAAATCGACAAAGCAGTGTTGAAACGCGGATATAATATTTAAAACATAAATATAACAAATAAAACTAACATTTATTAGATACGAGTGGTGTTTCATAGATAGAACTGATTTCGAATAGATAAAACTGGTATTTTAAAAATGTCATCACATGATCTCCATTGCAATATTCTTCAAGATAATATCAACAAATTTTAATTTGGTGTAATGAAAATAGACTTTACTTAAATATCTCAAAATGTCAAATAGTTCGATTTTCTCGAATAAAAAATCCAGTTATCTTTCATTACAGCATTGATAACAATACTCTCGAGATATTAGCACGAATTAAAGACTTAGGCGTCACTTTTCAATCAAATCTTTCATTTGTTAACCACTTAACAGAAATCTCTTACAAAGGCTTAAAATGTTTGGATTTATAACTAGGCTAACTAGAAATTTTAACAATACATATAAAGTGTATTAAACTGTTAAATTTTGCATATGTTGGAATTCAACATGAGTACAATTCTCCCGTCTGGAACCCATGTTATAATATACTTGTACAAGCTTTTGAAAGAATACAAAACAAATTGTTACGTTTTCTAAATTTTAAAATGGGTAATACAGCAACTACGTTGAATTACAACACTATTTTAAATTATATTAATATGCTCAAATTGTCAGACAGAAGAATTTTCACCGACTTGGTATTTCAGTATAAAATTCTAAATGATTTAGTTGATATTGTTTGAATTGATAAGCTTCCGGATGCCACTACGTAATACTAGAAGTCAGGATTTATTTCAGTGCAGAAATTCTGGAACTAACTACCATATATATTCCTCTTTGTCCAGAATACTACTGGAGGGAAATAATTAAAACAAGTCAGTGGACATCTTCAATTTATCTTTAAACAAATATAAAATACTGTTACTGAGGCAGTTCAGTTATGTACAATAAATTGTGCATATTTCTTTGTAAAAAAATTGTTACGTATTACATACATACGTAACTTGTGCAAAATGAAAAATGAAAAATATTGGACCAAATATGAAGTCATTTTATACTAAAACATTACAATTTCTGCTTAGCAGATGAGTTCCGAAAAAGATGAATAAATATCATTTGGTAGTTACATAAAGTAATTGATAACTAGTTTCACTGATAAAAACTTCAATTTAATATTTTTACCAAAAATATGTTGAAAAATCAACGCTCCCTCCAGAAAAAAAAAACTTTTGAATGGACACTGAAAACAATACAATGAAAATAGATTTACCTTCCCGGTAGCTCGTTGCCTAAGTCCTCATTTGACGAGATAATTCGTTATACATCCGTTCACGCAAAACAATACAACCGCGTAATAGGTTTTCCACCCTCACATCCTCTTCAGCCATCCCTCCCACTCCAAACCCTCTCGTTCCTGCTACCCTTGTTAATTATACTCTTCCTCGTACCACTGCGACACAATCAAATGTTTCTGCAATCGGATTAATATCGTATGCCGTAATAAAATAATAATTACGTACACTAGACAATAAGTAAGTACAATTTTTAACTATCACTCGATTTATTAATATTAGTATCATGTACTTCTACACTGATAAAAAAAAAAAAAAGTTAAAAGCTGATTTATTAAGGGGAACGTAGCGAACGGGGTGACATATGACCTAGGGGTGACATATGACATTGGGGTGAAAAATGACCATGGGGTGACCTACGATCTTGGGGTGACCTACGACTTTGGGGTGACCTACGACCTTGGTATGACCTACGATCTTGGGGTGACCTACGACCTTGGGGTGACCATCCTTATCCTTATCACTCCACAAGTCAAGCGTGCGCAAAGGCCCGACCGTTCGCCTAGCAATCGATCGCCGTTCGCATCGATATCACTTTTCGTAATGCATTCACCAGCTTACCCCCCAAGTCGAGCGTGCGTAAAGAAGTTTAACTTCAAAAATAAAAATGGTAATGAAGCAATTTGATGTGCGTAAATTCAAATTACAAACGACCGATTTACGTTAGTAACACAAATTTTTCTTACATATAAATTAAAATTTCTATCCAAAGAAACGGTATTTTTATAATGTTTATTATATAATTAAATTATATTGACACAGGAGGTAGGTAAAGATTATTTTTTAATAATTATAATTAATTCACAAAAAAATTCCAAAATCATGCAAAATTTATTTCTTTAATGTCCAATATATCATAATTTAAAACTAAAATAACGTAATTAGTATTAGATTTTTGCTATACCTTTTTATTCAAAAACAATTATTCAGTTTGGTTGGGTATTTTGGCCTCAAATCCAAACTTAAGCTTTGCATGATAAAGGCCGCCAAGCCGTTCCTCTAAAACATATTTAACAATATTATTAACAGGACGTTTTGTCTGAATCTGTACTGGGAATAAACGTAGAAGAACCTCGGGAATATTATTAGGACAAGTGGATGGAAATAGAAGTCCGGTACGCCCTGATGAGATATGGCACGATCAATTGAATACAATGCTCGAGTTAGGTTAAGTCAAGAGCAAGTATAATGAGAGTATGCCCGAGACAAAATTGTAAATGGGAATGAAGCCAGTAATTGGTTATAAGATAGAGGTGTGTGCTGGTAAATCCTCTAACACTCCACTGTTCCCGTCTAGAGCCAGGCAGACTATTGCATCCTCAATTGGAGTATGTTGTGAGGTTGAAGGTAGTGGGAAAAGGAAGAAGATGAATAATAGGAAAGTAGGGAAGTACCAGGCTTTTCAGATCTGGTCACCAAACGCAGCTAATGCCATTTCAGGCATTGTTTCAATTCTGAGTAGTGGTCAGTATACACCAGGGTAACATTAACCATAGTCGAAAGCCTTACCCCTCGTCCACGAAGGCCGTGGTTAATTAATTAGTTAGTTAACTACAACACGTACTAGTTTAACAACACAAAAGCCAAGAAAGTACAGTATCTAGGTATTTGTTGAGCGTATCATCCGTGAAGAGTGGCTAACTAGTGACTAACATTTTTTTCCAAACGGAGTATTTAATGATCAATTGTCCTTAATCATCCATTTTTTTATTAAAGGACATGGTAAAAAACGCTTCATTGAAAACACAAAAATGTAAGTTAGCTACTTGTGGCCTTTACCGACGATATTATATAGCAGAAATCTATTTTCTGAAGTATTCAAAATCTGAGCTTAACGAATGGTTATTTTTGTAAACTTTCATTCGCAAGTCATTTACATTTCACAAAAAAATTATCATTTTTTGCATTCTAAACTCAAATTCGACCGTGAAAACGTTTAGAGATAAAATTTAAACCTTTATTTAGCAAGCCACCCCTGTCCGCCATAGTTTTGATTTCGCCCCAGGCGCCGTCTGTCTGTCTTACATCCCCTACCCCTCCCTCTCCCTCTCTACCTCCGCTGTCCTCCCTCCAAACTACCCCCGACTTCGTTCCCCTTCTTCCGCCAATCATAACATCGCAATCGTCTCAACAACCCCAGCTTTCCATCCACTTGCGATGTAACCCCTACTCTAGCGAGCCGGTTCACCAAACCCAGAGGATGGCATAACTATAGAGAAATATCTTATCAATTTAGGACGCTTTCTGATTTTAGTGGCTTGCAGATAGTCAAGTGAAACTTAGAGTTACCTGTGAATAGGGAGTATATATGAACAATGATTTTAAAAACTCCAGACTATAACACCATATTTAATTACATTACTAGCGAGTACCCGGCATGCGTTGCAATGCCACTCAAAGAAAGATAGTATTTGCTCTTTAATCCGTGAAATTGGAGTGCTTTTAGATATACCTACAGTATTATTGAAGTAAAACTTATTTACGCAATCTTGACTTGGGGAGTAAGCTGGTAAATGCGTGACGAGAGCGTTACAAAAAGTGTGATCACCTGGGGAGCAAGCTGGTAAATGCGTGACGAGAGCGTTATGAAAAATGTGATCGGGCGAGGCGAACGGAAGTTGAGAGGGACATACAAGTTAGTGAAGTTTTACGTCTGTCGTGTGGTCTAAAACACACTCGTTTTTTTGTTTCTCCGGCGTTCCCCTTCCACCATCCCCGCATTTCCCTATCCCGCGAACCCTCCCCCTCTCCTGGATCCCCCTTCCCCTCACGCCTTTCCTTCCTGCCGCTAAGCGATTTGAAATACACACATTAAATCACTCGCGCGCCACCTATTGTAATTTTTCACACAAATTTCTTAACGACAGAACTCACCATTGTACATAGATACCTTCGTGAGCATGCGCACAACAAATCACAAAAGTTTCAATGCAGTCGGTTGAATGGTAAATGAATGCTTACGGGACAAATAAAGAAACTTTCATTTTTATATATTAAGACTATAATTCGATTTAACAATGACCAGAAGAATAGCAATAAGTCTGGAAGCAGATATATTGAGGCCTGTTTCAGAAATAGTGGACAAGAGGATCATCATGAGGAGTCGGTAATGCCAGTGTTCAGAAATTATTGAATTAGCTTTGAAATTGGGAACCGCCACACTCATGATATATTTCTTTAAATTTATATGGAATCAAATATTCCATTAGCCCAACTACCCAGCGTTCCTTATCACTTACTCACTAAAATCACATATTTCAATCCCATTTAAATTGGTTGGGCTAGGTTTAAATAACGATCTAAGACAATCAAATGAAAATTACCCCATTTGGTGCCAAGTTTCATTCGCAGTAAGCCTGAAACTTTTTAATATTGTAGAAAGAAATTAAATGTTAAGAAATCATGTTGGAAAAAAAATCAAATTGTTAATTCCGAACCCTCCAGCCCTACTGTGCTTAAGATCTGTAAGTTATTTTCTCATTTTCATTGTGTGGTTTTTCTTGTTTATTTTTTAACATTTTTATATGAATTAAGGATGCATTATTTTTTATTCTATCCATAAACTTTTAGGGACAGTTATTTCACCGAATTTGAAAAATTCATCAATTTTAAAAGCTATTTTTAAAGTTCTTTGAAAGTCATCATTCCAGTTGCTTCCCAGAACTGAAATAACAACAGAACTTGTATAGGACTTTCACGGATCTTAAAAATTAACTTCGAAATTTGAAGAATGTTTCAAATTCTGTGAAATAACCCGTCCTTAATCTGATTTTTTTTAGTTTTTCTTTTTCTATCAATTACACTTTATGTTTTTCTTTAATCATTTGTTTTTGTGTAAACTTAATTTTTTAAAGACGGACACCCGGGTTACGAATAAACTGATAATATTTGAAAATCTCCTACTAGGTACCACCACAGTATACAGAAAATGTTGCTTGTGCAGTTAAACTTAGGTAGCAAAATATAATGGACAACTTTTTATGTTGTCTATAACACACCAGTGATTTAACATTAACATTAAATGAAATCTACAGTTTTATACATCGTGAGCTTTATTCTTGGTTTCATCGTTCAGATTCATCAACTACAATTAAATAATGAAGTCAACCAGCCCCACACGAGAGACGCGTGGGACGAGCAGTAGGTTGTTTTCGTATTGGAGTTGGGTTGTGTTCTATTTACATAGAATTAATTTCATCTGCATACCTGTATTTAGCATCAAAACATTCCCAAAGGAAGCCCACCCAACAAACAGTACAACAACACATAAATAGAGAGATAAAATAACAAAATACAATATTTTTAATTCAAAGTACAGCAAGAGACATTGGGACTATTTATAGTGCTGCCAATCTCCATATGTTAGTGATAATGATAAACCAGAGAGAAAGAGACCAATCTACAAATTTTAGCCATAATGCTGAACCATATCTACAAATATTAATCATTTTGATAAACGAGAGAGAAAGAGACCAAACTCCAAATATTTTTCAATAGAAAAAGTCGGGGAGAAAATAACGAAGTCTAAATATTAGTCTTTGTGATAAGCCAGAGAGAAAGAGATCAATCTACAAATATTAGCCATAATAGTAAGCCCAAAAGAAAGAGACCAATCTACAAATTTTAGCCATAATGCTGAACCAGAGAGAGAGATATCTCCAAATATCATTATGATAAACGAGAGAGAAAGGGACCAATTTCCAAATATTTTTCAATAGGGAAAGTCAGAGAAAAAATAACAAAATCTAAATATTAGTCTTTTTGATAAGCAAGAGAGAAAGAGATCAATCTACAAATATTAGCCATAACAGTAAGTCCAAAAGAGACAGACCTATCACCAAATACTAGTTATAGTGTTAAGCCAGAGAGAATGAGACCTACCTCCAAAAATATAATCTTAAGCCAAAGAGAATGAGAAAAGATTTGTATAGTGTAGGTTTGCAGATTTGGTTATCATCAAGACATTTAGTTTCAAATCATTTTTTTTTGGTATTATTTTTTTAGCATCCCCTTGGATGATTATAATTTGATCGATTGTACGTTCAAAACTCTTTTAATTTTACATAACGATTTTCTTAATCTTGTGTCTATGATCTTAGCTATGATAAATATTATTCCACAAAATTAAAAATTTCATTGGACAGCTCATTTTCAAGACGCTAGGTAATATTGGGCAATAACGCAATACTTCGTTATATAGTTATTTCCCTCACTACTTACCTTTTTTTCCATTTTACAACCAGGAAGTTTAGCATACTTACTAAAACAATAACAGTTCTGGGGTAGGCAGGCGATACTTGGTAGCATCTTATTGCTAACACCAAATTACTAGTCACTGTTTCATTACATACACTGATATTGTGCATTTAAGCTCTGATACATTTACTTAAGTAAGTGACGTCCACGGAACCACCAGATGGCTTGATCACTGTATTATGACACAGG
The DNA here is from genome assembly GCA_929108145.2 of Limnephilus rhombicus. Taxonomy (NCBI): domain Eukaryota; kingdom Metazoa; phylum Arthropoda; class Insecta; order Trichoptera; family Limnephilidae; genus Limnephilus; species Limnephilus rhombicus. The sequence goes on from OV815285.1 coordinate 29,645,987, forward strand.
GGTTGAATCGTGCAGTGAGGAGCGTAAAAATCACAGCCGGTGCGACGTGGTCAGATCATCTCCCACTAACTGTGGAAATAGATCTAAATCTAACCCCCATTATTTCCAACAGACAGAATCGATCAACAAAATGGACGGCGAAATCCGAAAATGATATTAAAACTTACAACGCCCTTGCCAATAAACTATTGTTAAAAATGAAACCCCCAGATGCCATAAGATGTCAAAGACTTAACTGTGATAACGAAACTCATAAACTTGAACTAGATTCTCTCTACGGTAATATTGTCCATATACTAAGAAACTCCGCCATAAAAGCATTCAGAAGGAAAGAACCCAAAAAATGTATGAAATTGTTCCTGGGTGGAATAATAAAGTCTCCACTTTGTACCGCCATTCAAGACATGCATTCCTCTGCTGGGTTCAAGCCGGAAGGCCTACGGAAAGCCGTTTCGCAGACGAAAGGAAAACTAGTAAGAAATCTTTTAAAATTGCTCTCCGAAAATGTCAACACTCGGAAAACAAAGCACGAATGGATAGCATAGCTACGTCTATGCATAACAAAGATTTCAGAAAGTTTTGGCAAAAAACTTCAACTGTGCTGAAAGCCAAGAGCAAAGTTCCACTATGCGTCAACAACATTATGGGTGATGAAAACATAGCCAACGAATTTAGAGACTTTCTCTCTTTAAGCGAGGATCAAGGAGATACCACGAAACCTTCGATAATGACATGCCCGCCTGCGGCCAATGATGACCTGGTCATGAATGTTACTCATGAAATGATCGAAAGCGCAATTAAGCAAACCGCCCACGGTAAAAGTCCAGAATACGACGCCATTGGTATTGAGCACATAAAATACGCAGGAGATCAACTTCATACTATTCTAGCGGCCCTGTACTCAAGCCTCCTAAGACACACACATATGCCGGATATGAGCAAAACTATTATCGTACCAATCCTGAAATCCAATCAGCTGGATGCATCGGTATTAGGAAATTACCGACCGATTTCCTTGGCGACAATGCTTTCGAGACTATTTGAAAAAATCTAATTTGCGCTAGTCAAAGAGAAACTATTTACCCTTGATAACCAAATCGGCTTCAAGAGCGCCTCATCAACCGATATGGCCATTATGGAGTAAAACAAACAAAAGCCTACTACAAAAAAAGAAAAACCACAGTCTATGGGTGTTTTCTTGACTTAAGCAAGGCTTTTGATCGTGTTTCCCATCAATTATTATGGGAAAAACTCATAAAGCGAGATGTTCCAGCAGCAGTGGTCAATATGTTAGCTATTTGGTACGGACAACAGGAAAATCACATTCAATGGGCAGGAGCTTCTTCAAGACCTTTATTCCTTAAGTGCGGAGTCAGGCAAGAGGGAAATATGTCTCTAACTCTATTTAATGTGTACATTAACGACCTCTTACAAGAGTTGAACGATACACGAATCGGTTGTCATATCTGCAGACAAGGAAGTAACAACATTAATTACGCCGATGACATGGTGCTGCTTTCACCTTCGATTAAAGCGATGAGACGACTTGTGCAAATATGCGAAGAGTACGCAAACTCTCATAACCTGTTGTACAATTCTAAAAAGTCAGTCATCGTCGCTTTCAAACACAATAAGGAGCCATCACTTATTCCTCCAATATATCTAGAAGGAAATGAACTGCTTGTGGCCTCACAGGTTAAGTATTTGGGACATATCCTAACCTAAGACATGAAGGATATAGAAGATATGGAACGACAAAGAAGAGCAATTAATATACGGGCCGGAAGCTCTCAAGGCGGTTCTGCCACTGTAGCGAAGATGTCAGAAAATTACTATTCAAGACATACTGTACTGCCCTGTACACGTCTGAACTGTGGACACAATACCCAGCAGCGCAATGGGACAAACTGAGGGTGTGCTACAATAATGCATACAGGCAACTTATGCAACTACCGAGGTTCTGCAGTGCCTCCACGATGTTCACCGAAGGGAGGGTGCACTCATTCCCAGCCTGACTTTGCCACCGACTAGCCAGCTTCTGGAGCAGGATACGGACTTCAACCAATATCATTGTCGTGGCTGCATCCGAGTGGCTCAGTTCCCCAATAAATGAGCGATGGATGCAGATGATGAGGCGACCTCCATGATGGACGATCCCAAAATATCTTTTTATTTTTAATTCTGTCTACTTATTTATTTAAATTTTATGCTTATTTTTTGTTATTTGTGTGATGAATTTTGTTTCCATTTTATGTTTTAATTAGGTACCTACCTAATATTTAAACATTTTTTTCTTTTCTTTTATAGTTGTTTATGTAATATGGCAGACTGGGATTGCACTACCCTCCCAGTCCTGCTGGAATAAAAACTTAAATAAATAAATAAAAAATAAATAAATGACCTATTTTGCAATAGATACATACGAGTAAACAAATTAAATGTGATAGTTGAGGCTTTTATTCATCAATAAGAAACTGCAAACGATTTATTAGTAATACGATAATTTCTTCAAATTAACGAACCATGAATGGTGTCTGTGTATCGAACGAATTTTATATACGCAGTACTTACTTATCCAACTGAACTGTTTACTTTAATACTTATTTAGCAGGCTGATTCAGGAAGGAACTGCAAAACCTTAAGCTGAGGTGTCCATCCACATAAGCTTAATAAACGATATAGGTCGTAAGGAGCAATAAGTTTGTGGTATTAATTATTATGTCAATGTGATCAACAATTGACGGCAAACCTCAATTTAATTGATAGGGGTTGTCCAACAATGATGAATATAGTCCAGACGAATAAGTTGGAGAGGACACGACATGCCACTCTGATTATACAACGGATTTGAGACACAGTGCTTACGTAAATTAAGCGGTTCTTTCAAACTAATTTTAAAGCATCAAATTAAACTTACTATCCTATATAAGTACGTTTGGGAAAGGGAAAAGTAACAATTGTCTGATTTGACTTTAATTCAGTAATGCTCAATATCACTAGTTATTTCTGTCAAATTCCACATTCCAAAATACTTGTCTGCCATTCTTCTAAAGATACAAACCATCCATCTTAAAGTTGGAGAACAAGCCCACACTACGTTCCCAAAGTTTCAAATTGACGTTGATCAATCACTCGCACAACATTCACAGTACATTCAATGATAACTATACAGTACTAGAGTGCTAAAGCCGCTCTTATTTCATCTGGGTGCTTCCTTCGTTTCTAGAAATCAGGCTTCATTTCAGGCTTTTATTCTTGTTATAAAAATAATCTGCAATTTTCAATTTCAATCGATCAAGTAACAGGCAAAGTAACCCGAGAAAATGTATTAATTCATGTATCCGTGTTAGTTTACATGACACGTACCTAGCTAGTATTTTATTCACCTAATCAGGCTGTATCTTTATGTGGCACTATTATCATCTTTATCTACTTGCCCTTCTAATATTCCACATACTTATTTTTCAGTCCATCTGCAGTACGTCAAATCATCGAACTCTTTTCGTAAATTTTTGTTTTGGTTTTGTTATGTATTTATTTATATTATTATATGCGTTATATTTACATTTCGTTCTTAATAAGTGGGAAGTTTTGTGTTTAAGGAAAAGAAAGACAAACATTCCCGGGTTATGATAAACCTGAAAATATTAATTTGAAAATATTCTACTACCATCAGATCATTACGCGGAAAATGTTGGTTTTGAAAATGCCACCGCAGCTACTGACTTGTCTAAGTATACAAAATATCCACTAATAGTATTCCAAAAAGTTTTAACAATATTTAAAAAGCATACATGCACTATTTTAGAAATTTCATATAATAACTCCATTCCTCCAGTGCTATGCTAAAACATCTGTTCTTCCGTGTTGTATCTTGAAAAAGTCATTGTGATGACTACGGCTGAAGTTTTATCTTCATTGGACCACATTACACTGTTCTTTCAAGTCCTAGTTTCCTTGTTTATTTATTTAATTCCCTGTAGTTTCATTCATCTGTTTGCTTCATTCTGTAGTAGAGTTATACAATTCGTTATCCATCTACGAGTTAATGCATCGACCACTCTATCATTCCTACAAGTTCGCAGCGGGCGTTAGAGTTCCAGTAACACGAGTTGTTGGTTGTTCTCTAAACTCCGAACAATTGATCAGAGCAATTATTCACATGCCAGAACCTAATTATTGTTTATTTGGAAGCGGATAGACAATTCGTGATATCGGTGTTATTACATTTATAGACTGTTTCGTGAATGATCTGTAAATCATGAAGCTTAAAGTAAAGTAAATATAAATGCGTTCTAAATAATTAAATTAATAAATATAGTTCGAAGAATTTCAAGTATCTAAATTTAAAGATTTAAATATTAAAAATTCATAAATTCAAACAATAAAAGAAAAAGACAAATATCAATTTTTAACTGAAAACCGAACTCGACTTAAATATATTTTTCTATGCCCAAAAAAATATCTACCACTTTTGCACAACACCATTATATTTACCAGGGAAGAACTTATTTCCATCGTCTACCGGATGAAATCAGAAGCATTAATGATAATACCCAAATATTGCAGAAACATTTTAAAGACATTCTTAAGAAAAAAACTATTGCCATCTGAATTAATCTAACAAATATCCTTTTTTTTCCAAAACATTTTTTTTTTCAAAATACATACATATATATATATATATAAATTAATTCTTATTTATATTTTAGAGTAGTAAATAATTCTAAGATGTCAAATTATCACATGTATCATGTAAAACATATTGTTAAAAATTAAAATTATAAAAAATAAAAAAATTCTTTTATCTGCATTCTATTTAATAATTTAATTTAATAATACATATATTGAGGTAGGCTTTTCCAACAATTCGTTTTTCCATTTACATTCCCCTTATTATACTCTTCTTGTTCTTTGCAATTATTTTCGATTTTCGTGGCGGGTTTGGGTACCGCCGCCTCAGGATACATTTATTGGATAGCCCACACCCCAAGTGGTTCGCTACGTCTGGTGACTTAGTAAAGGTGCTCGGATTCATGGGGTGAGGTTTGTCTATGACTAGGCGGCGAAAACATTTGACCACACACTGCGTGGCACATCGGATCGGAAGAGACTGGTTGAGGGAGACCTAACCTAAACCTCTCCAGCCGGACTCTCTCTACCCATCGCCTTGCACCGCATTAAGAGGGAAGGATTTATACGACCCGCACATTCCTACCCACCTCTCACACCTTTTTCCTTCCCATAGCATCCCCTCCTTTCTTTCTCTAAAAAAAACCCCAGATAGCGTCTCCAAAGAGGCATAGTCCCTGAGGGTTTTTTTTCGCAGATCCACCTGCAAGAAGCTAATGTAAATAAAATAATTATCTAACAATAAAATTGTAGCCAACTAAAATGCAAACTCAGAATGAAACCAACTCAGAACCACCTCAGAAAGGTCATTAAAAGCTATGAAAAAATCATTTTAAAATAACCCTTAACCCTAACCTAACTTAACCAATTTTTAAAAATATTTTTTTAATTATCACTCGTAAGGCACCGCATCCGCGATCAAAAAGAAGATGGAGAGATAATATATGTAATTACGAATGTAAGAGGAGCGCGCTAATATTTAAAAAAAATCTATGCGAAAATTGTGAAAATGTTTAATAAAACACGAGTCGTTTAAAATATAGCAAAAATCTCGTGGAAAACGTCCTAAGCATCATTTAAAGAAACATTGTGAATTTTTTCACAACTATAACTTGTAAAATAACTGAAACAAACGTGTTTATAATAATTTTCGGAGCATACTTTGCGATTTTTTTCTATCGAGGGAATTTCATATAACACGTCTAGATATTATCTTAAAAAATAACATACATTTTTTTAAGAGCTTAAAGACTTCATATGTTTTAGGGAGATATGTAAGAAATCGGTAGAAATTCGGGTAGCGGCGACTTAATGACCTTTCTGAGGTGGTTCTGAGTTGGTTTCATTCTGAGTTGGCCGGTTACCATGTAATCAGATACAAAAATATTTTCGCTTTCATTTAAAATGTCACATATTTAAAGCTTTTCAATAGTTTACCTCTACTCTACAACACTCAGTTGTACTATATTCACTATTTTATTTTCTACAATCCAAAAAAAAGTGTCAATGTTCATCGTGATCTCAATGTACTTAAGTGCTAAGGTGTGAGATCGTTAAACATTTCGATCAAAGCCAACTTGTCCGGAAATTCCAACTAGTTACAGCACCCCTGGAAAAGAAACCGCCGTAATTTGTCGCAGTGGCGGCCAACCACTGAGTTCCCGAATCACACATGGTTAGATTAAACTAGTGGTTTGCTAGAAGTGGCTTTTGGATTAACCGACATTTCCCAGTTAAACTTTGGTCATCTGTCTTTGATTTCTGCCTCCTAGAGGGTAGAACGTGCCTTGAAATGAACTGGAGGGTGGATACATATTTTATTTGTGTTTTAAAATAGTTTAAATGTGAATGAAGCAGCAATATTTATAAAACTAATTTTTATACTTTCATATAATATAATTTTTCTATCAGATAATCCTTTCTGTATTCCAAAAATATTATACCATTCTTAAGGTTTTTATTTTACAACCCCCCAAGCAATTACATTAAGATAGATGCACAATTAAGTAAAACCACAAATCTAGAGATCTCGTAGTATCTCATAGTGTCATTTCCACTACCAGCAAATCAATGGAGATTTGAAATATCCATGGAATTATCACTAAATTGATTGTTCATTTATCAATTATTCAAAAAGAAAAAAAATATTAAGAAATCGATATTTTCTTTAAGCTACTTTATTAGTGTAGATGCATGTTGATTCAAACCCAACTGTTTTATAGTATAAAACGTTGTTGTGTTAATAGTACTTATTATAAAATTTCCATATATTGTTTTTGCACACGCTTTGACTTTTGGGAATCGAACCCGGAATTTCCCGACCTGCAATTAAATGAATATACCACTTTTGTTTCACAGTGCTTTCACACGAAATGTTGAATTCCCAAATTTAAGCTTAAGCTTTAAATTGTGCTTTGACCGTGTAAAATACACAAAATGTTTATTTCCCAATACAATGTTGTGTATACGAGTGCATAGGAATAGGAAATATACGACATTAGACTGTAGTAGATATCTAGTAATAGAGAACTCCAGTTCAATTTTTTTAAATTTTTTTTTAATGAATAATGCCTCTAACTTAAATTACTGCATTTTTATTTTTAGAGTTAGAGTTAGTTTTAATAGTTAAAATAATTGTCAAAGTTTTAATTTTTCAAAATCCCCCGAAAACCACCGTATGTATGGTGAATCGTGTGACGTCATCACTCCTGAAAAGTTACTATAGGATCGGGAAATCAACTGATCAACTGCCGCCATTTTGAATTTCGTTGTTCGAAGTATTCTCCCTAGAAGTAGCATTACTATTTTTTTTGTGCAGTAGTTTTTGAATATTTTCAATAATAGGGATAATCTAATAAGAAATACCTTCATTTTTTAAACATTATTTAGGCCTAAATAATGTTTCAATAAACACAACAACTAAATCTCTATAAACAGTATGTAAATAAACGAATAAATTAATACGATGGCTTGTGTCATACCTACATTCCCATACAATGACTTTACGGTGACGTCACGACACGACGAACAGTGACGTCTCCACTAAACATTTCAATAATGCCAACTTGACGGCGTGTTTTACGACCCCTTTAAAAATTGACTATTGAATAATTTTTCAAAAACTCTGCGTTTAATATTATTAAATAAAACTTATATATTCAGAATTAGCGTTTATTGGTCTATATGAACGTATTTTTTTAATGAGCTGATTTTTTTCTTCGTAGTCTAATGTTTGTTAAAAAAACTTTAACGCGAAGTAAATTACAAAGAACTCGAGTAAATATAAGAAGTTTGCACAAAACGGCACCTTTAAACTTTGTGCTAATCAATTCTAAGTTAAAAGTTCCGTGGCACGGTTAAAGCGTTTACCCGCATCGGGCGCCTCTCCCCGGTATCCTCGTTGTGCTAGACAAACAAACCGAAGACAATGCAGTGCAATAAATATAAGGCATATTAAATTAAACATAATGTAGGCCGGGCGAGGAGAGCGGGCGCATTGTACCTCGGGCCAATTAGTTAAATGTGAAAATTAAAGAAAAATGTGTTTTATGAATACGTATTCCTAAAGGTACATACTATTTAAAAATTTGAATTATTTTAAAATCATTATTTATATCATTCACTGCCAAGTTAAGAATTGTTGATATACTATTAGTAAATTTTTTTTTAAATTCATCCGAGTTATCTCCAAATTAAGAAATGTTCGATTCTGAACAAGGGTTCTCAAAAGACGGTCCTGAAAATTCTTTCGCTTTAGAACTCAGTCTTAATTATATCTTATTTATGTATACCTACGTGATTTAAATTTTGTTTGTGAAATATTCCCAATATTTTTGTCTCTCGACGGTATTTGAAACGACTATGATTGAGCTTGGAGCCAGGGATCTTAACGCACTGCTGCGCAGATCTTCAATTCATATCTGACTTTGAATTGTCTATTTTCCGGAAAGTAAACAGATCTTTACCATTCCAAATATTAAAGTAGTGTAAAAAGATGGTGATTTATTACGTGCCGCATTTGTTCTCTTTAGATCAATATTGTATCATTTAAAAGTTTTAAAATTTTCATCTGTAATAGGTATTAAATCAATGATTAGTTGAAAAGAAGTAGTTGGAATAAAAAATGAATCTATACAAAGTACTAAATTGATCAAAGCTTCGTCGACTCGCCTTTTACTGGAATTTTTAATTCAATTTTTCGATTAAAATCCTTACGAGCGCAACACGCCATGGCTCACGGGTGCGGGGGTGGAATATTCCGCCATTAAGGAAATAACTACCCCCTGGAAAGTAGCTCTTTCGTGTATTAAATCATGCATAATATTATATTTTAACGTTTCCTGACGGGAGCTTTAATGGGATAATCTATGTATTATAATATTTACAGTTTATTTAGTGGTTACATTTTCAACGTACTATTTATTAAGAATGGTTTTAATTACCATATAATTTTATTGATTTTCGTGTTCATATAATGTATCTATCTATCTATCTTCTATCTATCCATCTATCTTCTATCTATATATATATATATATATATATATATATATCTATCTATCTATCTATCTTCTAGCTTCTATCTTCTATCTTCTTATCTTCTTATATAAATAAACTAGCAGACCGGGCCACACGTTGCTGTGGCTAACGAAACACAACGCCATTACCCAACCTTTATAAAATCCACACCACCCGCTTGCCAGCTGCCCGCTGCCCGCTGCCTGAATTGAATATTTGAATTTATCGGCTTTTTTCTACTATAATAATCATGTATTATACATATAAACCTTCCTCTTGAATCATTCTATCTATTGGTGAAAATCGCATGAAAATCAGTTGCGTAGTTTAAAAGATCTATGCGCACATACATTTTGAGCGACTTGTAATGATGATGTAATGATTTTCCGAAGTGCATGTACGCGCATAACTTCCGAACGACTGCACCAAAATGGATAAGTGTTCATTATTGTCAGGAAACGTATAAAAAAAATGTATAAAAAAATTGCAATAGGTGGCACGTGAGCTGTTTGAAAACTGAATGTATAGGGACTGAATGCATAGAATGCGGGAGGGGAGAGGGGGCAGAGGGTATGGTCATTCAGGTAGGGGGTATGCGGGAGGGGGGAGGGGAAATGGAATGGGAAAGGACACGCATTGAGAAACAATTTCTGTATTAAATGGCATAGCAACGCATGCCGGGAACCAGCTAGTATATTATAAAAAGGTTGCGCTTTTAATAGGTTATATTGGAATAATTTTATATGGAAATAGTACGGAGAACACTGAACTTATTCGAATATAATTTTTCTTCTAATTTCAGTTGAATCGGTGTCAAAAGTTCATAAACGATTATTTTTTGGTTGACTATCCTTGCTGTATGAATCGAACTTATTAGATCAAAAAATGAACCCCTCAATGATAGCGCTAGTATTTGCTATACAAATCTGCTATCATAATTGTTATCATAATCAGATATTATAGTTTCAGGGGGGTGACGTAATGTCAACAAACAATAATTTTGCTCTGTGGGTACGCTTAAACTACCATTACTATTTTTTACAAAAATATTTAAATTGAACTAACGATTATTTCTCTTCTTTTTGCAGGTAAGGCTCCAGATAATTACTTAACATACCTACCTTAAGGATTTGATAACGTGTTCGGTAAGTGAAAAATCTCTTCACTCATGTAAATTTGTAAATCTGTAAATTTGTCTGTCCTGGTACGGGAAACTTTCCTAGTTGGACAGGCAAAGCTTCCTAATATGTGTTTTGTACTTTCTTTTGTGTGTATCTATAGTAAATAAAATAATTTAAAAAATTATATTATAATATAATATATCATCCAATTTGCATCGATAACTTACTTCATAATATCTTTAGTATCTTATTTCCATCATTTAAAAACCTATGCAATAGCAACTCTTGTATTTTTAGGGTTAAACACAAAGATATATTTAAATATAAGTAGATGTGCTATCTGCTGTTTTTACTATGTGGGTCTGCGCTTCCGGGTGTCGCCGATATTGTTTACCAATTAACAAATAAACTAAAAGAACAAATAATTAACGAATAAACCAAACGAACGTTAAACTAAATGAACGAATTCTTTCCTTATTCAAAATATATTGTTAACCAATATGAATGCACATTTCCAAAAAATCAACGAAATGAACAAATTCTTTTTGTATGAAAACTACGCTAATTAGCGCGTAGTCCGGCGACAGTTGCGCGGACACCATAGCATATCTCTTCTGAATTTGAATATCTTTGGTTAAACATAAAAACAAATGTTAGGTTAAATCGTGAAATTTGAGACGTATTTCTTAAAATGAAGAATTATTTAGATGGTAAAACCTACCCTCAATCGTCTCCCCATTCCTACTTCTCATAAATAACGTTTCAGAAACGGAGAAAGCGGCACGCTATTCGTAGATTTTCATCACTGCAAACGAAAGTTCGCTTTTCTCTAATAAAATTACAATTTAATAATCCTCATATTATTGTTATAATATAATGCGGAATTTCATGCAATATTAAATATTTCGAAATTTGATTAACAATATCATTGGCTGCCATCACCAATAAATAATTTAAAAAAAAACTTTTTAAATAAATTTCGAACTTTCGATTTCAATCAATTTTCGATTCAGGACATTTTTTTAAGTAACGGTTTTATTATTTTGATCTACCTGACTATTATATGTCATAATTACTTAATATTCCAAATTACTAAGAAAAGGTTCTGTGAAAAGTCCTTCCCAATCAATATAACTTACCTACATAATATAATGCTATTTCATTAACTTTTACTTTACCAACCTGCTCGACCCGAGTTTTCATTCTTATATTTTCTTATAAAACTATTCAAAAATACTTTAACAAGACATAACGGCGTGGTCTTGGGGTAAGGCTCTTAACTCTAATCCGAAGATCGCGGATTTTATGTGATTAATTTATTTCACAACTAATTCATTTAAAAAATATATTGTAAATTTGCGGCACGTTCCGCGTGGAAGATGCTCTCAGTATCGCCCTGGTGTAAGACCACCATTCAGAATTGAAATATTGCTTGGAATGGCTTTAGCCGTGTTTGGCGATCAAATCTGAATAGCCATGTACTTCCCCACCTTCCTTTTTTCCATCTCCTTCCCGCCCCCACTTCCTTCAGCCTCACAACATACCCTAATTTGGGATGCCATAGTCTCTCTGGTTCCAGATGGGAGCAGCTATGACTCTTGTGAAGAATTCATATTTAAAAAAAACATTTTGTCTTATTTAAAAAAGTTAATAGTTTGACTCCATGGTCAAAAGGGAAGGCATTCGACTACGAAATAACCTTATTAGCAAAAAAATTTTGCGATTGCCTAGAAATATCATGAATCAAAAAGCTTTGCAACTTTCATATCGCCAGAGCTCACCCTTTAGTGGTTTTTACTGCTTTAGTCAAAGATCAGTACTTAAGATAATAAATTTTCATTCTAAAATATTTAACATTTTTTTAGTAATTCCCATTTTTCTTACAAGAGAGTTCATTTTCTCAAATCACAACTTTCTACTTTAATAATTTGTTGATAGTAAACAAGTCAACTGATTACGAAGATAAATAAATATTTCGTTCTTATGTTTCGTAATTTCCTTTTGGCTGTCCTTGCGATGGGAAATTTCCAACGATTTACTGCTGTAATATATTCCAGGGGGTACTATTTTGGACTTGGTTCAGTATTCTCCCTTCCGAAGCTCGCGGTTGACGATATTGATTTATTAAATTCATTTTTGAAATTCAAATTCAATTCCGAATCGCACAATCGAAGAATGTTTTTTATTGTGCTTTCGTGAATACAGCTTTGGCAGGTTTTGTTTTTTGGTTGCGCAGATGAACGATAATCAATTATTTATTTGGAATATAAATTGAAAAGATTGATCGACAGTATTTCTATTAAAAATACGGACGTTGGCAAATACGGCTGTCAAATTTAAACGTCGAATAAAGCATTTTCATAAATTTTCAAGAAATGCAAAATAGTATTTTGAAACTCCAAATTACAAGCTTTTGATACTTCCTCAATTTTTTTTTTTTTTTTACAGTGAATACCGCACAAGAATCTCAACTGCTCCCGTCTGGAGCCAGTGAGACTATGGCATCCCCAAATGGGGTATGTTGTGAGGCTGAAGGTAGTGGGGAGGGGAAGGAGGTGGGGAAGAGAAAGGTTGGGAAGTACCTGGCTATTCAGATCTGGTCACCAAACACGGCTAAAGCCATTTTCAAGCAACGTTTCAATTCTGAATGGTGGTCTTACACCAGGGCGATACTGAGAGTATCTTCCACTCTGGAACATGCCGCAAATATGTTATATTTTATTTTAAATGAATTTATTGTGAAATAACACAAATTAATCAAATTAAATTTATTTGCGCATGCCGGGTTCGAACCCGCGACCTCCGAATTGTGAGTCAAGAGTCTTACCCACTGGACTACGGAGGTCGTCAAAATGTTTATGTCAGTGATATAAACCTTAATTTTTTTAAGCTTACCTAGTTATATTCTCGAACACACTTTGTTTTTTTTTTTTTTAAATTTATTTATCTATATAAGGTAAGTTTACATTACATTATTCGATGCCTGTCTCACTAGGGTATACCTGTGTTGAGACAGACGTAGTGTAGGAAAGGATGGAGCACTCGTTTTTAATCTAAAGTCTTTTTTTTTTCAAAAGTACGATATAGTTAAAACAATATAATAAAACGATTGCTTCAAAGCTTTTGAGAAACAAACAAACAAAAAAAAATGTTTAAGTATTAAAGATATCTTCAAACAAAGTTATAAAATGCGATTTTTATTAATCTTACTATGTAGTTATGGAAAAAAATATCTCCTTTTCACGTCTTGTAAATCAGCATGTCACTAAAACATTTTTTTAGTTGACCTTCTCGGTAAAATTTATCTATTAATGAAAAATGGATTATATAGCTTTTTCTGTTCATTTATTTTCCACATATATGTGAATGAAAATCAATTGTACCAAATGAATATGTTTATAGATTTTCTCGTCGATATTACTTACAAAAATGTACAATAGTGACTTACTCACATTTTCCTTAATTTAACTTTACCAAAAAAATCTATTTCTTTATTTCTCAAGCTAATAATATAATCAAATCAATAAAAATATAATCAAATCAATAGAAATTGTATTGTTCTTAATTCGAAAATTAAGTATTTTAAAAATTAATCGGAATGCCATACACCTTTCCAAGGTTCTTACTTTGTTCGATATTTTTTCGGAAAAAAGCCGATTGGACATTTAGAGCTTTTACTTGTTCACTAACACTCTTGTTCCTTGTAAATAACGACTTATGTTGCTTTCTCCTATTCCTCGATTTTTTATAAATATTTTTACAAATTTAATTTATGGCCATAACAATTAATTACACACAATTTTGAGCAAATTAAAATAAAAAAATTTAAAAAACTAGTGCACGCGTAGAATTAACGATATTATTTTTTAGTTGACATTTTCAGATATACATTGTACATGTCAAGGTTTCAGTGGACATTTTCAGATAGATACAATGAACATGTCAAGATTTCAGTGGACATTTTCAGATAGATACAGTGGACTTGTCAAGATTTCAGTGGACATTTTTAAATAGATATCTACAGTGGACATGTCAAGTTTTTAGTGAACATTTTCAGGTAGATACAGTGGACATGTCAAGATTTCAGTGGACATTTTCAGACAGATACAGTGGACAAGTCAAGATTTTACATTTTTAGCCTTATTTTTGTGGGTTAGCGTATTTACAATAGAAATTAATGCGTATTTAATACAGTATTTGCAGCAACAAATATACGTTATAAAAAGCAGGGAGTATTCAACAGAAAGTCTTTAAAAAATTCTTGAAAAATAATAACGGTTATTTTGTGATTCTTAGAGCCGGCTGGAAATTAAATCATATTTTTTATTCCGCAGGCTTAAATTTACAATAATAATAACGATAAAGACTGCAGCTGTTCATAAAGGGTTGTTTTAAAACCTTTTTAATGCAGAAAATTTTATTATTAGTTTTTTAATTAACTGAGATTTACTCATCGCCCACGTTGAGTCGGTTAGATAATTTAAAAAAATAGCTTCAAACATTTTTGTGTTCATATGTTTCCAGGAAATTACCACTTCTTCAACATTATCATTTCATCACATCATTACGTAGTATAAAATGAAGTCGCTCAAAAATGAAGTCGTTTTCACCAATAGATAGAGCGATTGAAGAGGAATGTTGATATGTATAATACATGTAAATTATATTAGAGAAAAGCCGCGAAATTCAAAGAAAACATATTTTTGTGTGATTTAAAACGGCTGGCGGGCCGTACTATAGTCACTTTTGAAATTCGTTCTACGGAAGAAATTGGAAAATAGATGTCCTAGAGTAAATAGGTATTTGATTTTCCCTTTTCAAATATCCAGTGTTGCATTGCAAGCATTGTATAATTAGTGGGGAGTTAATTAGTTTATATGTATAATACATGCTTATTATAGTAGAGAAAAGCCGATAAATTCAAATATTCAATTCAGGCAGCGGGCAGCGGGCAGCTGGCAAGCGGGTGGTGTGGATTTTATAAAGGTTGGGTAATGGCGTTGTGTTTCGTTAGCCACAGCAACGTGTGGCTGGTTCTGCTAGTATTTTATAATTTGATATAACACATACTATTCAACTGCTCGGAGGCAACCGGTGGCACAATGGCATCAATTGTTCATTTTCATTTTCAAAAATACTAATTTCAGCTGTGTGTCTGTGACCCTCGTTCAATGAACTCTAAAACACGGATTTTCGTTGAAATGAAATGTCATTTTCAAAATTGAACTAATTGTGTTAAAAATTTAGACAAGCGATGAAGTAGGTATCTATCTGCATACAAGAAAAAATTAATAGAATTTTATTTTAATTGTATTTTTAAAGATTGCAATTATAATATCCTGTGATTTTCCTGGGTCTCCGCTAGTCATTACATCATCATTACATAGTATAAAATGAAGTCGCTCAAAATATATGTGCGCGTTAATCTTTTAAACTACGCAACGGATTTTCATACGGTTTTCACCAATAGATAGAGTGATTGAAGAGGAATGTTTATATTTATAATACATGTAAATTATGTAATTTAAAGAAAACATATTTTTGTGTGATTTAAAGCGGCTGGCGGGCAGTACTATAGTCACTTTCGAAATTCGTTCTACGGAATAAATTGGAAAATAGATGTCCTAAGAGTAAGTAGGTATTTGATTTGAATTATTTGATTTGATGAAGTCGCTCAAAATGTATATGCGCATAGATCTTTTAAACTACGCAAAGGATATTCATGCGGTTTACACCAATAGATATAGTGATTCAAGAGGAAGGTTCATATGTATAAAAACATGCTTATTATAGTAGAAAAAAGTCGATAAATTCAAATATTCAATTCAGGCAGCGGGCAGCGGGCAGCTGGCAAGCGGGTGGTGTGGATTTTATAAAGGTTGGGTAATGGCGTTGTGTTTCGTTAGCCACAGCAACGTGTGGCCGGGTCTGCTAGTTAATAATAAATAGGAGAATGTTGACTCAGCATGACAAATTTTTGAGTGGAGCCATGTAAAAAGTCAGAACGACAGATGAATATGCATGTATGAGATGATGTATGAACATGTATGAAAGCTAGCCAATACAAAATTGTTTGGCGATACGTCCTATCGCGAATTTTTTTGGGGATGCTGTGTGGAGAGTCTTTTAAAGGAAAGGAAGGAGAGGTGAAGGATAAGGAATGAGGGGTGGGTAGGAATCTGGGTATTAGTGGGTCCAGGAGTGACAGGCGTATGAATTCATCCCTCCCACTGCAGAGCATGGCGATGTTCCAGAAGTGATCTGCTTGAGAAGACACAAGGTCAAGGTCAAAGTAAAGTATTCTCAGCATCACCCTGATAAAATCGAAACTTTATAGTATATATAATGGATATAGCCAAACTTTTTGACCAGGTCTGATTATTTGTATACTTCAAAAAAAGGAGGTGACAATTTTGTCGCAATCTTGTGTAGACAGTGACCCTTCTCCTGTTTTGAAGGCCAAGTGTGCAAATTGTCATCAATCTAAAAATAAAACTAAAGATTTGTATTGAATACAAAATCAGGCTCCGCTGCCGACACTCTTTTATATTTTAATGTAGTTGCATATTACACTAATTGTTAGTGTAATCACCTGTACCATTGCATTATCTTTGAAAATCCTGTTCACAAACGTAGCAATGTAATTTGAAAAGATAATATTTTGAAGAAATATAAAATTCTGGACAATATAAAAAATATGTTAGTATATCTACAATGTTTCATTACAGAAGGTTCGAATTAATATTTCCAAATAAAATTTCCTGTGATTTTTATAATTAAGTTACTAATAAGCTTATCAGTTCTGTTGTTATCCCTAAATAATTGATAAAATACGTATTACAATTTCGTTAACAGTTTTGTTTTATTCTAAGCCATTTGCAATAATATAATTCCCGTAATTTTAGAAATGCCTAGGAATGTGGAAAACTCCCTCACCTACGCAGAAACACACATTTTGTTATAATAAATCAGACGAACGAGTGAGAGATAGTTTGATACGCTTGCAAATTGTTTTAAACATCCCTTTATTTCCGCAAATATTTAGGCAAACCGCTCTCCCTCGTTTTGTATACTCCATCCTTTCTTCGGACGGCGGTCAACCGGCCATATATTTAACTTAAATAGCCGAATACATCTACTGGTAGTTTATGCCGAGTGAAATATACATAAATCTTCCATTCTCAAAGTGAAATATTGCCCCCGTATCAAATCCTTTCCCCATAAATAATATCATTTCTCGATGTAAATTATTATTTCCATCGGATTTTTATCAGACTGAAATATAGATCATTTATTTGTGTCCCTGTAATATTAAATTCTGCTTTTGCGTTGGTGGCCACCCATTTTGTAAGCTTTTCAACATATTATATAAATAGGATTTAATTCATTACACGCTTGTTACCGTGAAAAATTCTGCCAATAAATCAGAATCCACGAATAATTTGTGTTCTGATTTTGTAAGCCTTTAAGTAGGCATTCCAGAAAAACGTGTATTAAAATTCTATTATGATTATTTTACGACTACCCGGCTTTGCTCGACTTTTTTTGCTCGACTTTTTTTGCTCGACTTTTTTAATATTTAACCACTCTAAATTATGGAACAAAGAACATGACGTCTTATTTTTAACTGTTATATGGATACTTCAAAGCTCTAGCGCTTATGATGGAAAAGAATTTGGATGCTTAAAATATTTGCTTTGGCTTACACGTCGGATATAGAAACAGCTGTATATGTAGTTCAATACCGCGTTTTGAGATTTTACACAGCAGATTGTGCGTAAAATTAAAATACAGATTTTTGTACAAGCACACGCATGCATTTTTAAAACTACCTCTCCAGTACTAAATTTCAATCAAAATACTTTGAATGAATTCGGTAATCACGCAGTATAATTTTCTGTAACAAGACCCGAATTCCAAGCATTCGAATCTCGTTAATATGGAAGCTAGCAAGTCCACTCTACTGCACACCATTTGGAAACAAGATGGGGTTTGAGTTAAGACCGGCAGTGGAGCTTTTGCGTACAAAGCTTGACTTTATAAGTGAAATTAGTCGCATTCCCCTTTTGCAGGAATGCCGTGCAGTCGGGTTAAACACCGCTGCTTGGCGGGGAAACGAGACGTCAAAACTCGGAAAATCAAATCACCCGAATTCGCACGTCTTTCTTACAACGAGGTTTAATTTATTGTGTTAATTTTTGGGATACTTGAAGAGATCTTTACAAGTATTATTTATCTCAATAAAACGGTAATAATTCAAATAAACGTATTTGAAGAGATTTTTAAATGATAATAATATTATTAATGGTGAAATTCTGTAATATTGTGAAGAGTGTATAAGTAATATAAGTATGTAACATGTGCACACCAAAGGTTTTTTTATCCAATACACGCGTACATGGCCTAAATATAAAGGATGTTATTTTAACCAGTGATTCCTGACGCATTTAGAGTAAAAAATGGAAATGAAATTGGTCGCAGGTGACATTTTTTATGTTTTTTTGTCAAACGAAATCATAAAAAATCAGTAGGTATCAAAAAAGGCATCAAAAAAGTCACTAGTGATCAAAATTTCACCCACATTTTATACTGCAAATAATCTCACGAATCACTGGTTAAAGTAAGTTAAGTAGGTACCTACGTCCCTTAATACCATGTTTGTATTAAGACTTAAATTATTTCTGTAGTAATTTCATATAAAACACTGTACTGATTGCTTCAAAAAAATTATTTCTGTTCTTCTTTATTCTACGGTTACACCCACAGACAAATCAATTCTAATTGGGTGTAGTTTTCATTCAATTTTACTGCCCAAAATTTTAACATTACTTGTTATAATTTTATAGATCCTCTGGAAAATCAGAGTAATAATGCTTTCAACAAACTTAATTTTTATGAAAAAATTGGTGATCTCCGAATGACCGAAAAATCGATTATTAAACTATTTTTTGTAATCGATATATTTAGGGATATATTATGTACTAGCTTTTGCCCCCGGCTTCGCTAGCATAGTATTAGGGAGGTTCCCACTACGCTTCCTCCACCTACCCCATCCCCACTCCCCCCTCCCTCTCTCTACCCCCCTCCCTCTCGTCCCCCCCTCCCCATCCCCCCCCCCCCCCCCTCACCATCCCTCCATATCCATTACATTCATTTTTCATTCAGCTCACGTGCCACCTATTAAAGCATAACAATCAAACACACGCAGTTTCGCATTTATAATATTAGTATAGATTAGTATAATTTTAACTATTTTTTTATTAAACAAATAAAAAAATACAATAAACAATAAACAGCGCACCTCAAATGATTGCATATAGTTACCAAGCGACGCGACGCTTTACTTTTCGTCTGGACAGTAAACGTACAATAAATAATTTCATAACGCCAGAGCTTATTCATAATGCCAGAGCTTACCAATATATGCAGCCTATATTACTCGCAAATAATGTAGCTTTTTTTTTTTACAGTGAATACCGCACAAGAATCTCAACTGCTCCCGTCTGGAGCCAGTGAGACTATGGCATCCCCAATTGGGGTATGTTGTGAGGCTGAAGGTAGTGGGGAGGGGAAGGAGGTGGGGAAGAGGAAGGTTGGGAAGTACCTGGCTATTCAGATCTGGTCACGAAACACGGCTAAAGCCATTTTCAAGCAACGTTTCAATTCTGAATGGTGGTCTTACACCAGGGCGATACCGATAGTATCTTCCACTCTGGAACATGCCGCAAATATAATATATATTATTTTTAATGAATTAATTGTGAAATAACACAAATTAATCAAATAAAATTTATTTGCGCATGCCGGGTTCGAACCCACGACCTCCGGATTGTGAGTCAAGAGTCTTACCCACTGGACTACGGAGTCGTACAGCTTTCTATTAGTGAAAGAATATTTAAACTCCATTCAGTATTTTTTGCGTGTAAGAGTAACAAACATACATCCATACATCCCTACAACCATACAAACGTTCGCCTTTATAATAGGATAGATAGGTTTCAGATTAGGAAAGCACGAATTATTTTTGGAATCTTAAGCCAATATTATGAGAACTCATGTTCATTCGACGGCTATAGCACAGAATATGAAAGAAGTAAAAAATAAATCGACTTTTACGAAAAATTTTCGACAACTGACTTAATAAGGTATTTATGTTCTAAAATGCTCTTTTTCTGTTTTCATTAAAACTCTTAAAAACAATATTATGTTAGTTATGATTCGTTTCTCGTAGGCCAGTCAGGAAAAATTCTATATGCGCAATATAAATAATACATAGAACACAATAAGTCATATTTCGAGCGCGGTTCCAAAATACCGGAGAAGACGCTGCAAACGCCATTCCCCAAAATGAAATATTTTAGTCGCATTCTTTAGAAACATCTCATACACGTATAAACTATCGAGTGTAATAATACAAATGCGGCTCGGGAGATATTACAGCACTCTTCTCCCCGGAGAACATAGCTAATACCGAGGTGAGGGTAAGACGGAGGTTCGGAATTTCCGCCCCCACAGCTTTCTTTTCGAACACTATTTTTTATCTTCCCGTAAAGTTGTAATCCCGAACAGAATGATCCCTTTATATATTTCGTGAGCAAAGCTTTGCGCCCTCTGCTACCCGTGTCTCACTTATTTCTTTAGGGATCTGTTCTTCTATATTTTCGCGAACGATTTACGAAAATCGTTCGAATTTTTGTTCAGAAACCACAATTTTATCAATGACTTAACGACCGCTTCTTCTAAAATACACGCGATATGTGTGTATATATATATATATACAAGGGATTCCATCGTATGTGTTCATAGATAGGTGTACATTATGTTTCTGCTTTTTTCACATATAAGAATTTGCCATTAAAGCTACTGAAAAAAATAACATCACTCTAGAAATCTCATTTCCAATGGCTTTAAAGCCCCTAGAGAGTTTTAGTCTCATTGATTAAGTCATTTAAGAGGGTATTACCACAGAAAATCAGAAATATGTCATTTTAAAGTCAGATTTTAGACGTATTGACTCTTTTCCACAAAAAGTTATAAATGGATTTCGAAAGATTGTTATTTTATCTGACATTATTTATATTTATTTTTAGTATAATAAGGTTATACCATAGGTCATTGGCAGATTTGTTAAATTTTCAAAAAATATTTTGTATTACACACCCATTTCAAATCATATAATCATGCAGTAAAATAAATCAATACATTATCTGGCAAACGCATGTTTTAGAATTTTAATTTAAGTTTAAATAAAATCATTAAAAAATATATTCGTACATGTGTTTCTTGACGAAAATTACCAAAATAATTATCAGGATAGTGAGCGAAGAATGCATCAAGTCTGACTGAGTTTATAAACTCAGCTGTTCTAGATATATTATACTAGACTTAATAGTTCTTGGTGTCCGGTACTTGATTGCTCCACGAATTATCACTTCTACATACATAAAGACACACTTCCCCACAACCTATACATCTGCCCTGATGATGGACACTGTAACGCTGTCTGAAACATTGGCTAGAAAATAAGGAAAGACAACACAGTATAATATCCCAAAAAAATCACGATAATACTTTTGACCGTGAAAATATCAAATCATATCCCTATTATTGTAGCTCAATAAACACCCCGCCTCAACTTGTATCTTAAAGTACTTCCGCAAACACCAAACTCAAAACATTTCTGGTAAACTCTCTATTGCAAATACATTTGAGCCAAACGTTTGACATGCATCTTATTCTCCCTTCACTCTGATTTCCATCTGTCTCTCCTTCCAGCGCCAAAGCAAACTGCCTGTTCTGTGTACGAATAACTCGGAGAACAAATCGACGTACATTGAATCAATATTGCGCCTCAGAGCAGCCTCTGTCGGTAAATGTTCCTTCTTCCTTGTGATTTTTGTGAATATGCTCCCAGTTGTGGATTACCTCGGAGAGGTGCTTTTGGTTCAATGGAAAAATCGGGTACTGAAAAATAAAGCTTTTGTAAGTCAGGTTTATTTTAGTTTTCAGTAAAGGCGAATCTTTCAATCTTAAGAAGGCTTGGTGAATAGTTTATAAAAAGCATATTTCTTTAGTTATGGCTCAAAACTATGGTGCGTAGGCCTAATTTTTCAAGCTTTTACACGTAAATTCAAGAATTCTAAACCTTATTTTCATCTGAGATTGCAAGAAAGTGCCATTTAATCTATGACACTCTCATGTTAAATAAATAAGTGGCCGATTTTATAGTAAGTACCCCTATTAAAATTTTTATTTTTAAATACGAATACCATTTCTAGCAACGTTTCCTACATATCTCCAAGATTCAGGTAGCATTGAAAGTACGATAGTGCCCTCGCTATATTTTTGCAACGCAACTCTTAGCCCCTTTAAAATTTTTTTTGTTCACAATGTCAGATATACAAAAAGAATTTTGTATCTCACGGGATTGCTATGTGGCAAGACAAAAAAGAGAGAAGTTTAAAAAACGACCCACCGTCAAAAATGTTTGTACTATTAATCTCAAACCTTACGTAACACGATGGTTTTACGTGACACAATGGTAACCTTCCCTAAGTTTTGGTTGGGTTCCGATTGAACTTAAAGCCTCCCGCAGTCACACAACCTTTTATTCGAGAGGGCTGACACTGGTTCAGGGTGTGAAGGCATTCAATCAAATACCACTTCGGGGAAAGGCGTTTCCAAGCCTACCTATGTTTGGCGTGGTGAAAATAGCTTGTATTTAATCGTCAAATAAGATCAGATAAAATAATTAATTTTTATTTCTAACTTTATGAGTAAAACCTCAAATTGTAATATTTAATTAAATGAAGACATTATTAGCGAAGAGCATTTGCCATATAAGCAGAAGTTTCTGGGTTCGAGTCCCAGAGGTGCCAATATCTTTTTCTGGTTTTTCTGTCTCCAGATTGTCGATTAAGTTTCGCTAATGTTTATTTATTTATTTAATACAAACGGCATAAGTATGCCATAAACATTAATTACATGTCACAAATTCATATTCAAAATATTAGTAAGGGTAAAACAGTGTATGTATAACAGTTAATTGTGACGATACATTGTGAAGTGACACCTGAGATACATTTACATGCAAAAATCTATAATACAAATAAAATTAATAGTCATTAAAAAAATATGATAGCATAGCCGTCTTGTACCTATGTTCCGTGCAGTTAAATAGATCTATCACATCAGCATATCTATTAGTAACTTCATGCAACCTAGGTAAAAGTGAGTGTTTCGTATACTCAGTCCGATTATTGTTACATTTAAAAAGGATTTTAGAACGAGTAGTTCTCGTGGGAATATGAAATTCAATGAGCTTAGTTAGATCAGGACTGTCTATTCTACCATTTACAATTTTGAACATTAATATTAAGTCGGATATAATTCTTCGATCTGACAGTCTTAGTAAATTTAATTCTTTCATCAAGTAATTATAATTTATGTTTTCAATGGGAATACCGAGGTTAAAATTAATGTGTCTTAAGAATTTGTGTTGAATTTTTTCGATTGAATCTGAATGTATTTTAAAATGGGGGGACCAGATCGAGGAGTTATATTCGACTTGACTACGTACTAAGGATGTATACAAAATTTTTAAAGTTGAAATATTCTTGAAACCTCTGGAATTTCTAAGAACGAAGCCAAGCATTTTGATACCTTTATTATAGATTGAGTTTATATGGGATATGAAGTTTAATTTAGAGTCGAAAATTATGCCCAAATCACTAATTTCTGCGACAGAGGTAAGGGTAGAGTTGTTAAGTTCATAAAGATGAATAATTGGTTGACTTATTCTGTAAAAACTTATTGAATAACACTTATTTATGTTCAGATAAAGTTTGTTAAAAGAGCACCAACTAATTAATTTGTTTAAATTATTTTGTAGACAGGCACAATCTTCAGCGGTTTTGATGATTTTAAATATTTTTAAATCATCTGCAAAAAGCAATACATCCACATCTTTATCAAATATGTCAACAATATCATTTATGAACAGTAAAAACAAAATTGGGCCTAAATGGGACCCTTGAGGTACACCACTGGTAGCTATAAATTGATTGGAATAAAACAAATTAATTTTTACAAGTAGAACTCTATCAGATAGATAGCTTGCAAACCAGTCTAAAAGTTTTCCGTCAATACCGAGCTTACGTAGTTTAACCAGTAGAATTTTATGGCACACTTTGTCAAAGGCCTTGATAAAATCTGTGTATATGGAATCGACTTGAGTTTTGTTAGCTAATGCATTTGATATAAAGTTTTCATATAATGAGAGATTTGTCAGAGTTGACCTGCCAGACAAAAATCCATGTTGATTTGGAACAATGAGACGGTTAATATATGGGGAAATTTTATCAAGAAGTAATTTTTCAAAAAGTTTCGGAATTATAGATAGCTTACATATAGGTCTATAGTTAGTGACATCACTTTTATTACCCTTTTTTAGTATAGGCGTTAGATAACAACGTTTCCAAATGTCCGGGAAGCAACCTGTATCAAGCGATTGATTAAACAAAAGACAAATCGGCTCAGCCAGTGAAGCAATGCAATTTATGAGAATATTGGGGTGCACGTTATCAGGTCCGGCCTTTTTGTTTTTGTCTAGAGATTTAATTTTAGATTTAACATCGTTTATATTGATGTGTACAGCAGGGATATGCATGCTCTCAATAAGGGAAGGTGGTGGTATGTAATTTTCTGGGATATCTTCGTCATATACACTTTTGAAGTAATCAGCAAAATAGTTAACCTTAACTTTCATATCAGTGCTACTCTTATCTTTGAAGTGCATTGAAATGGGTAAACCTTGTTTGTTTTTTCTAAGAGAGTTTACATGTGTGAAAAAGTTTTGTATATTAGAGGGTATAGATTTTTCGATTCCATTTATATAATTATAATATGATTTTTTTGACAGTTTTTTTTACATTGAGTTCTGTAATTGTGAAATAACTTATAGTCATTAAGGGATTTAGATTCTTTAAAGTTTTTGTGTGCAGTTTTTTTGCAAATAATCAGGTTGATTAACTATGTTGTCTTCATTTAATTATAATAATAAATCTTTTATTTATCACTACTTTAACAGGCTTTGTAATGGAAGACAAATAGACTGTTAAATATGGAGGATTTTAGGAAGCGTGTTTTCTTCTTTCTAACCACATTTTAGATTGCGAAATAAAATCTTAACTAATTAAAAACAATCTTCTATTTCATAAGATAATCCTTATTTCTTCTTCAATGATTAATAAAACAGTTTTTCTAGAGTAGCAAGAGCGCTCAAAGGGTGAGCTCAGGCATCATGAAGCTTATTCAATCTGGATTGAAATTTTTTTTCCGGAAAATCGGAAAAATTAGGCATATATTTAAATCTTTCGGTTAGTTTTATGAATTTTTTAAAATTTTATTTATGTGTAACAATTTATTTGAGTTCTTTGTGCTACCATGCTAGGCTCTTGTCGGTAGCGCGGTAGTAGGTATATTTGTACATCAGTAGATGTACGAGTGAAAACCTTCCTAATTTAAAGCGTCCTTGAATTCAAAATATAATTAATTACGGTGCGAATACTTAAGGTCTCTAAATACGTCCAAGTCTTCAGGCGGGTCTTATTATTTGCCAAGGGTGCGGTTAACCCTTCACGCCCTGACGGGTAATAAATACACGAAATTCCGATAAATAAACCTCAGCATTAGGTAATAATAATTAATCACCATCAAATTACCGTCGCAAACTAATCGAAATTACCGCCATTCATAGCAACTTTTTACAATGGAATAATATGTCCCGAGTCTTTGCCGTCATAACTTGGCAAGAATTCGTTGGGGGTCCTTTGAAATTTTGAGATACCCGCCGTAATAACAAAGGAGGGTTCCATTTTGGCCGAGGCATTCATTTTGAAATGGTCGCCGTTCGAAAATATAACATAGAGGACCGGGAAAATCGGTTCTGGGAAAACTGTCGGCAAATTTTCGTCGACCATTTCTGTATCGACCATGTTTTTGCCGCGCATTTTTATGTCCACTACTTTTATGCCGACACTTTATGACGACAATTTGTTTTGCCTGGATCATATTTTGTCCACGACTTTTGAACTATTTTTCTCATTTTTAATTACAATTTATATAAAAATGACATGTTATATATATGAGTCCTTCAATTTCTATATCCGCTATATCAGCTTTCACTGATTCGGAGTAAACCGCAAAAAACTGTCACATCTCTAAGAAAATAAATAAATAATAAATTGCATTTTATTTTTTTATATATAATGAATTGGAGTATACATTAGAAAAGTGTTCATTTTTCAATTTATGTCTAGAAATATTCAAGTAATTTGAATAAATAAAATGGATATAGAGGATTTTGATACTCACTTCGTGATTTGTATGGAATATAGAGGCTTTTGAAACTCAACTGACCTGAGGGGCGTATTTCTACACCCGCCATCTTGGCAAAATAACTGCTCGTAATTGGTTGAATTCGAATATAGCGGGTTTTGATAGTAACCACTTGAAAGATATAGCGGGTTTTGTTTCTCACTCGGAGTTTTAACATGGTTTTTGGTCGTAATAAGGGAGGTTTTGAAACTCAATTTTAGGTTAGTCTTGTTCCTCGCAAAAATGTGAACAAGATGTTATACTCAGATCAGTTTGTCAAAAAATCGGATATAGCGGGTATTGAAATTATAGAACTCATATATTCATAAGAATTTCATCGGGCTACGTTGGCTGTTCGTAAACTTATGTGTTGAACTCATTTATTTATATAATTAACGGATAGTACTTTTGCAGTAAATAGAAGTAGGGTATTTGTACAGTTTAGAAATATAGTTTAGTGATATAATTTTTAAATGCTTCAGTGTTTAGTTAGGTAAAGTAATAAATCAGGGCAATTCCTTTAAAGGCTTTTCTCATTTCACAACAATGTGTTTTTACTAATCTAAATGCGTTCATCTTGTTTTATATGCATTTGTTCAACATTATCTGCCTTTAAGTACAGAAATAAAAGTTATTTCATCGTCAGGCCTAGCGATTCATTTTGAAAATGATAGCACCTCATTCCGCTCAGTTGTTCTTGGGGAATGTTCTGTTCTGGAAACAATGGAAGGTTCCGGCAGAACACATTTCGGCGGGACGACATTATGGCCGCCAGGGGACCGGGACTTGTTCTGCAAACATTGATTGCTTGCGGTTTAGGTCGCGGGAGAGAGTGACAACCTTTTTAATTTTTATTCCTTTCCTTTCCCCAGGTCCCTAGTGAAAGAACGTGACATAGCACCCTTTTTGTCCCCTAGAATTTAATGTCCGTAAACATGTCCCGTTCTGTTGGCAACACCTAATTCTTTTTAAAATTTATTTTCCTTTCCACACTCAGGGGATATCTTATGGTTCGGTGCTGAAAAATACATAATTACATTTTTTTAGACACAAAAAATGAAACGTAAATGCGAAATGCTATCACGTGCTGTGCATGTTAGAGAACAGTGGCTATAATTCATACCAAGTGGATGATACAAAGAATATTACCTACTCAAATGAAATTACTGGGCTTAGCCAGGCTAGGATTTTCCACAAGAGCATTAAAGCCTTTGAATTGTCTCTCTAATTCAATACTTACAATACGAACAATATTACAGATAAAATAAATATTAAAGGAGGCAGAGAATATCGCGTCTGGCTGGCACATTTGATATAACATACACTTCATGTTTGTGATCTGCGAAAGCCTTCACAGTTTCGTACTAAAATCACATAATTTTTTAACCATTTATGCGTCCATATTTCAGCAGTTCACTTCAGAAAGATGTAATAACACAGATTTATTGAAAACTGTGTTTTTGCGTTCTTTATCCATATAATCAGTCTATAGTGATACAGTTAAATGGTTGCAATGTCGAAAAGGTGTAAAGATTTAGATACCTCGGCAGTATTCTCACGGAGACTCTTGACCCAGATGTAGAGGTTAGGTGCAGAATTGAAGCAGCAAGAACTGCGTTCATTAAAATTACAATATCAGCTTAAAACTAAGGCAGAGAATGCTAAAATGTTATGTGTGGTCGGTCTTTTTTTTTTTTTTTTTTTTTTTTTAAATAAAACATACAACGAAGTTGCATTCCCATGAGTTATCAAAACTCATTAAGGAATCGCCAATTGGTACATTTGAAAAGATAAACCCAACCCAACCCAATATGCAGACACAATACATAAAGAAAAAATTAACAAAACATTTTACAGAAGCAACATACAGACACAAACATATGAAGAATCACTTTACAAATATTTCACAGAAACATGTCTTATAAGATTTTATGAATAATATTATAACCACTCATTTGATTTATGTACTGTTGGTGTCACAAAGTTAAAATCAAGTATCCTCCATGATGGACTATAGAAATGCATAAAAAACAAATCAGGAAAAATACAATAAAAGGTACATGCTCAAAAATACACAGACCTAATACAAGATGTTTACATAAAAAATACATGATAAGATTTTAAAAAGATATAAACTGCGCCCATCATATCTGGATGTACAAAGTTTGATACTTGGAGATAATCAGGATAGCTATCAGAACAGAGTTTGTACCTACTTATGACTCGTTTTCCAAATAACATTTGAAAAAATAGGATTTCAATATATCGTTTCGAGATTTATTAGAGGCCTGTCTTAATTCTTCAGGCAATTTGTTATAGTTAGTGTACGCAATGTATTCTAATGATTTCAGTCCGAACTTTGTTGAGTGTATTTTTGATATATGTAGTTTGTTGTGTTGCCGTGTATCATATTGGTGAACGTCATTGTTATAGTTCAGTTTTATATTTGTGTGGGTGTTGCACTGAATAATATTTAAGATGGTGTTTGTTATCTCAAAGCTAGGAACAATCTTAAATGGTAATACAAGTGCGTGACGGTAAATATCTTTAACATGTGTATCCCAAGGCAAGCCAAAAATGTTACGTAGGGCTCTATTTTGGATTATTTGTACCTCCGATATCAATTTTTTGGTAGCAAAACCCCAGATACCCGAAAGGTATGCCAAGTGGGAGTGAATCATAGCATAGTACAATGATCGCAGTATGGATGTGGGAAGCAATCTACGTAGCCTGTACATTACACCGGTCACCGGAGCAATCTTTGATTTAACATGGTCAAAATGATTTTTCCATGAAAGCCGTGAGTCAATTAAAAGTCCTAGATACTTTGCGACATCTGTTTGTTCCAGTTTGTTTAGTCCAAGGGAAATGTTTAGGCATTGTTCTCTCTTATTCCCGAATAGCACATAGTGAGTCTTTTTAATATTAAGACTAAGTTTATTAATTCTCAACCACTCGGCTAGATGAGCCAAATCTCTTTCCATGTCCTTTTCCATTTCGTTTAAATTAGTATTATGATAGAATAATATTGTGTCATCAGCATAAAGTTGAAGTGTACCTTTTACTCCCCATTTTGCAATATCATTTATATAAATTAAAAATAATAATGGCCCGAGAATCGAGCCCTGTGGTACACCACATGTTATATTTCTATGATCACTTGAATCTTTTCCAATAACAACCGAACAGCACCTACCCGTAAGATAACTGGATAAAAGTTTTAGATTGTTGCCCACGATGCCCAGATATTCAAGCTTTTTTAACAGAATCTTATGATCAACCGTATCGAACGCCTTTTTGAGGTCAATGAAAATGCCCGCTGCATATTTTCCTTGATCTAAGTGTTTTTGAAGAGTTAGTATAAAATCAAAGGCAGCACATTTCGTGTTGGAGAATTTTCTGAACCCATATTGTTGAGGCGTGAGAATATTATTAGTTGTCAGATATTTTGTTAGTCTATTTTTGATTACATGTTCAAATACTTTGGAGAAGACTGAGAGTATTGATATTGGACGATAATTAGATGGATTTTTTTTGCAGTCTTCTTTGTGAATTGGAACGATTTTTGCAAGCTTTAGTTGATCCGGAAATAGTCCACTCACTAATGACTGATTAATGAGAATAACAAGATGATCCGCTAATTTTTCTTTACAGAATCTGAGTAAGTTGGTTGTCATACCATCGACTCCTGGAGATGCATTAGTTTTTAGTTTTGAGATAATTTTTAAAACTTCTAGTTTGTTTGTATTGGCCATGTAGAGGGACTGTAATGGCTTTGGTTCCATGTTTATTGTATTTACGTCGTCTGCATAAGATGGGATACTCGCAGCTAAATTTTCACCAACCGATGTAAAGAAGTCATTAAACGCTGTACATATCTGCTTCGGGTCATTTATGTCTATATTATTGATGGTAAGAGTTTCAATTTTATTGCTGTATGGATGTGAAACATGGACCTTGAAAGTAAATACCATGAACAGGTTAGAGGCTTTTGAAATGTCGCTTGACCGGAGAATGCTCAAGGTCCCATGGACCGACATAATCACCAACACAGAAATTCTCAGGCGGGCTAGAGCAGATAGAGAACTGCTTACATTAATAAAAATCAGGAAAATTTCATATCTGGATCATATACTTCGAGGGGAGAATTATCACTTGCTTCATATTATATCGAAAGGCAAGATAGAGGGTCGCCGAGGGCCTGATAGGAGACAAATGTCTTGACTGCGAAATATGCGAGAGTGGACCGGCATGAGTGTCGAGGAGCTATTCTGGACAGCGCAAGACAGAGAGACATTTTCAAGAGTGATCGCCAACGTCAGGGGGACCTGATAGGGCACACAAAAAAGAAGAATCTATATAATAATTATACGATTATAATTTATAAAACCACCAGAATATTATAAAATCAGAATTTTCTATCTTCTGAGAAAACACACTTGAACCTTTCCCTATTTCCAAACCTCACAGTTTTATAATTGCCGCGCTAACTTTCATAAATTAATTTTAAAAACACCCCCTAACACATCTAAACAATACCTTATATAATAATATTATAAAACTTTACCTCTTAGAACATTAAAGTGGCTTTATTATGTTACCCGACCAACACACGATGCACACAAACACAAGCGGCATTATGAAAAAAGTTCTCTCGCAAGCTCCGCAAGACGCTTACTGTGTTTTCAAACTTGGCTTCGATTTTACTCACACCAAGTTGCTAAGATGCTAAGCCCCTTGTAGAGTTCCGCACCCTCTCCCATTCTTTACAACAAATTATTCCATAGGCAACTTCTCTATGTAAGAGTAAGTTCCTCGGGGCGTATGGATTTCCATAGGGGATTACTTATTCTGCTAAAAACACATAATTCAATTTCCACCTGAGAAAAGCTTAGAAACATCGAAAAGTTGTAATTGAAATTATTTCTTTGATTTTTTTACTGTTGAAAATGTTTTGTTCTTTCTTTTTTATATTTAAGAAAAATAATTATATATATTCATGATAATTTAATGTCGATGACAGTTCACGAATGTCTACAATTCAAAAATAATGAAATCGATATTACATGATTCAGATATTTTTTTTAAACTTAGATTCAGATGATGACTTATTTTAAACTAGCCGAAGTCCCCTGCGTTGCCCGGAGTTCCTCACGTAGACCTTAACATTCTTCTTAATTTGAAGGTCAATAATTTTGCAAGTTTTAACAATCTCAGAAACAACACTGTATATTTGTACAAAAACAGAGCCATCCACAGATACTTTTTTCTTGGATATATTAATTAATAAATAGTCGTGAATACCTACCACATATGAATCTCACCTGTCCGGAACCAGTGAAACTATAAAATCCCCAATTGAAGTTAGTTGTGAGGCAAGAGTGAGTGAGATCATGAAAAGGAAAGTTAGGATATTTAAAGATGTGCCGAAATATATTAAAACATGTTGCATAGTATATACTGGCTATTTCGATTTGGTTAAAAGCAAAATTTCATTACCGAATGATGGTATTTTATGTTGCTGTAGCTGAAATAATTTATTTTTTTAGATTTCAATATTTTGTATAAAGATTTTTAGGATTCTTTCATTTTGGGAATGCGCCGCATCCACATACTGAAAGATCTTCATAGAAAAATTTGAAATTGAGAAAAAAAAAATTTCAGACACAACATAAATAACGTCGTATTTTTCAATCTTAGCACTCTAGCTCACTGAAAACTCACGGACTGCTACTGCTATCTACCACTCTGGCATTTATATAATTTCATTAAAACGGGAATTAGCATAGAAGGCAAGATCAAGTGAAACAAATACTGGTTTCGGATCATATCAGGATACATGATAACTAAATACTTAGTTAGGGTACATGAGATTATGTTTAACGACAATGAAGCAAGGAGTTAATTCCTAGAGAGTGTTGTGTGAGATTCCATCCTTTATATGTAGGTATAGCGGAAGTTGTCCTGCGGGGAAAAGTAATGTTTTTTGTCATGTATTATCGAACCTTCTGTGTTAGATACTCTCAGTATCTATCTGATGAAAGACCATAACTCAGAATCGAAACGCTGCTAACCACTGGAGCGCTTTTTGCCACAATATGGCACTATTTAAAATACCTCGGATTGCTTTGCTGCCAATTTTGGAAATTATTTTCCTTTTTGAAGGTTATTAAGTAGAAGTTTACGATTTTATAATATTTTTATATAAATCCTACGAATATGTAATAATCGACAAAAGATAGGTGAATTCATTAGCTATATAGAACTATAATCACATAAAAATGTCTCATATTAACATTCAGAGGTATGATTTTTTTTAATGTGTACGGAAAATTTTCAAAACCATTAACAAAAAATCTCGAGCAATCGAAGAAAAAAGTTTTAAATTGCGCTGTCGCTCCAGTGCCTAAATGACTTCAGCCAGGTACGGTGACCGTACCTAAATAGCCTGGTACATATCATCCTTCCTATCCCCATCTCCTTCCCAAACCCACTCCCTTCATCCTCACAATATACCCCAACTGGAAATACCATATTTCCAAAGTTTCCGACAATTTGGGAGGCGGGAATGGGTACCGCCGCCCCGGGAACCTTTATTGGATAACCAACACCTCTGCCATAGGTCACCTCAAGTGGTTCGCTACGTTTGGTGATTTAGCAGGGGTGCCCGGGTTCATGGGGTGAGGTTTGTCTAGGTCTTGGAGGCGGATGACCAGGACATACTGAACCCCAGATTCCTACCCACCCCTTAAACCCTTTTCCTTCCCAGAACTCTCCTCTCCTTCCTTTCCTTAAAAAAACCCTCCACACAGCATCCTCAAAGATGAAATAGGCCCTGAGGGAAATTATTTTCCTCAGGGCCTCCTGTGTGGAGCTCATGTAAAAAAAAAAAAATCGGGAGCAGGTGGAACTCTAGTGTGGTATTCACATTAAAAATAATGACACTAAACATGATTTTTTCTCATATCTTTCAACTCAAAATTAAAAGTTTCATCGTGAAACCAAACACTACATCAAAAAATAAGTTGTTAACATTGCTACTTTTAATGCGCTTTCCCTTTAAGGTACTAAATAACGAATCTATGTAGTTCTTTCGTACCCAGTAGGTACGTAACATTTCTCTATTATATTAACTAGTTTATCCGCCTCACGTTGATATTATTTCAACTCGTAAAGTAAAACTTACTGCTATGTCTGCACCGTATTAACGTATCCGCACTGCCCCTACAGCGGGCATACAATATTATTTGAACAAGCGTGGATTAATACAATGGCTCCCCTTTTTACAGAGCTTTTAATCAGACGAATGCAAAATTGCGCAAGAGAATTTTGCAAATCTGTTGCGATGCTTCTTTATTGTGTTTTCACTCAGTTGCGATTACGGCTTTGCTGTATTTGTATAGAAATATAATGAAATAATATTTTAACATATTTTAACACGTGAAACATTTTTTACTGCGGTTTTGTTATATTGTTATCGCTTTTATTTGTATAAATTCACGATAAATTTTAATAATATGACGAAAAATCGACAGGTTTGTTTTTACATAGGAATGATTTTTTAATACGTGAAACAATATCAATCGGATTCGAATTATTGTTGCTTTGAGTGGCTTTAGTCATTTTCGTTGTTTGTTTTTGGTGTGTTATGCCGTGTTACGCTACCTCCTCTTAAGATTAAACTGTCGACCGATCTAAAGACTGCAGTCTGCGGCTACTCTAAACATGATTTTTTTTCTTCTTTCATTCACTAAACTTTTCTTTCTTTTTTTTCTTTTTTCATTCACTAAACGAAGACAGAATTGAACAAGAGTCAAAGGGCTGCGCTTTCCTGCCTTACGTTCACAATGTGACAGACAGAATTGCCAGGCTTTTGAAAAAAGAAAGCATCAAGACTGTCTTCGGAACCACTACAAAAATACGAGACTTTTTTAGGCCTGCAAAGTCCAAGTTTCCTCTAGAAACAGATGGAGTATATAAACTCAGCTATTCCGGATGTGATAAGGTCTATGTGCGCCAAACAGAGCGGACGATCTCTAAAAGTATATCGGAACACTTTCGAGCGTGTAAACTTGGCCACCCTGACAAATCGGCAATCGCCGAGCATCTAATTGAAACCGGCCATTACTTTGGATTTGTTCCTGAAGTCCTGGGAAGACCCAAAACTTATAGAGCACGCCTAATTACAGAGGCAATTGAAATTCATAAAAATCCTATTAACACTAATAGAGACGACGGAGCTAAGCTCAATAGTTCTTGGTATCCGGTATTTGACGGCTACACCAAAGCTAAAAGCAGAAAACCTTCTTCAAGTTTACTGTAATTCCAGCTCGCAGTGGAGTGGAGCTGGCAACACGGTATTGCTTCGAAGTACTTAAGCACACATTTTACTACTAACATTTACACATCTGCCCTGATGATGGACACTGTAACGCTGTCCGAAACGTTGGCTAAAGGAGGAGGTAACCACGGCATAAGACCCCAAAAACATACAACAAAAATACTTTTGGCCGTGAAAATCTAAAATAATATCAAGCTCGAATTATTGTTGCTTTGAGTGGCATTAGTCATGTTTAGAATAGCCGCAGACTGCAGTCTTTAGATCGGTCGACAGTTTAATCGGTTGCTTGTCATCATGAAGGCCGATAATAAGTTTGACAGGCCACCCTATCCCCTTTCAAATTAAAAATCTGCCGACTATCGGCAGACTGTTTAATCAGTAAATGGGCATAATAAAGGATTTGTTAATACATTCAAATATATTGTAGCTTTAAGAGGCTCATTTTAATCGCACGTTGCAACCGTGGGATTCACACACTTGACATGTGTACTGTGTACCAATCAGTCAGAGTGCGTAAGAGTATTCGACTATTGGAGGAGTGCCATCACCATTCTAACATTCGAATGAACTATCTTTAATGTATAACTTTAGTGACTCTTATTTATAGTACTCTAAGTGACCAGACCTGAATAGCCAGATTTTTTTTACATTAGTTCCACACAGTAGGCCCTCAGGAAAAAAAATCCCCTCAGGGCTTATGTCATCTTGGCGAGGCTGTGTGGAGGGTATTTATAGGAAAGGTAGGAGAGGAAGTTCTGGGAAGGAAAAGGGTATGAGGGATGGGTAGTGTGTCCAGGGGTGACGAACGTTTGAATCCATCTCATTGCGGTGCAAGGTGATATTCCGAGAGTACGGCTGGAAAAGTCAAAGGGACTCCCTCAACCATTCTCTCTATATCTGGCCTGCCATGCAACTGATGAGCAGATGCGTCCGCCGCCCAGACCCGGACAATCCTCACCCCGTGAACCCGGGCACTCCTGCTAAGTCACCAAACGTAGCGAACCACTTGGGATGACCTATGGCAGAGGTGTTGGTTATCCAATAAATGGTTCCTGGGGCGGCGATACCAATACCCGCCTCCCAAATTTGAACAGAGGAAAGACGGATACTTTCCATCTTTCCTCTCTCCCACACCATTCCTCTTCCCCGGTTATCTTTAACCCACAACATACTCCAAATTAGTTAAATTATCGATTCACTGGCTCCGTGTAATAATCATAAAAAATATATAATGAAAACTTGTTTTGCTCAAAACAGAAGAAAACAAAAATAATAGGATAAGATTTATCGAGCAGACACTCCTCCATTGTGTTTTAACCCGTTTAATTTAATAAAAAGGAAATTCTACGAAAATGGCATTGAAAAAAGGAAACTGAAATGCTTATAAAACGTTTTATTATGGAAACTATTCATTTTCCTCCATTTCCCCAATACCCTTTGAGCGCCCCCCAGAGTAATGCCCTCTCGTGTCATAATAATTATCTCGTTCGACTGAGTTCGGATCTCTCTCGATTATTGCCAGCTCTGCAGAATAAATCCCCCGTCTGTCGGGCGGTACCTACCCCGTCCCGTACCTGGCACACACATAGCATTATTATTACACGGATAGGTACCGCGGCCTGGCAGCACTGGCCCGCCGTCCAATGGCGCGTGTGATTCGATGACAGCGCGGGAGCGTTTAGTTACATCCTCTTCCGCCAGGGTGCAGTTTTATGCAAGCAAATGATTTAGTCGAAGATTTTGGTATTTATTACACTTTTTTGACATAAATAATACAAATTTGATTTAATTAACTGGTAAATATTTTATAAACAGGAAACATTTTACCTTAATGTAGCATAATTATGTCGGTTGTTTTGTAACGATTTGGTGAAAGAGTGAAATAAAAATTGTCGATCTTGAATTTATTTATTTTATTGATGAAACAACGGAAGATTGTTTTTTTCGGCCGTTAAATAAAAATAAACGATTTATCCTATTAGGTACCTACCGCAGTGCGTAAAATACAAATTGTGCCGTTGTGATTTGAAGCTCGATGAAACGAAAAATAGCGACACTTAAAAGAGACAAGCACATACAACTATAGGATTCTTCAGCCTGCGAGAAAATGGGATAGTATAATCGTTCACCTCTTTCCGCGGTGCTTCTTAGCCTTTCCACTCGTGTCTACTTTATTTTTCGGAAGGTTCCACTTCTTTTTTACATTAGCTCCACACAGGAGACTCTGGGGAAAATAATTCAGGGCCTATGTCATCTTAGGTGATGCTGTATGGAGGGTCTTTTTAAGGAAGGGAAGGATAGGAAGTTCTGGTAGTTAAAGTTGGGAAGGAAAAAAGTACGAGCGGTGGGTAGGAATCTGGGGGTCAGTGTGTCCAGGAGTGACGGACGTAGAATCTATCCCTCCAACTGCGATGCAAAGCGATAGGTCGAGAGAGTCCGGCTGGAAAGGTCAAAAGGACTCTCTAAAACAATTTAAAATAAAGACCATAATTTTAAATATTCAAATTAGTGAACCGAACAAAGCTTTAACCATATTTTGTACTACTTATGCCATAAGTCTTATGGTAATCAACTGCTGAGCCGAAATTTTGGCTCAACACTGCTCAAATGCTTACATTGACTAGTGGATTAGGCTTATCTCGGCAAATAAACTAATTATAAAAAGTGTCAACAGAGTGAAAAAATACCGCGAAAACAATGGTTATTAGGATCGACGTGTTGACGGCAAATTTTAAATATTTCCAGAAAATGGTGAATGCTGGGGTCACTAAATCATAACTTGCTGCCTGGCGTTGAATCAACGTGGATCATCATTTTACTGTGTTCTTCCAAGTAATAATGTAACTTTAATAAAGCTTGCTTCTAGCTACATGGCGGGGGTAAGAAAAACTTTGTACGCCTGACAGTTGGGCTGAAAAATTGTTTAAGTTCTTCACTTTTATTTCCCCTTAAACCTTCTCGCCGCGGCTTACAGATGTCGCCAGCGTATTTCACAGACACACTTCGAATTTGTTAAAAATTTTCAGCTTATTCGGAAAGGGAGAAATAACGGGGGGAAGAATGGTAAATTTCGTGAACAGTTCTTTTAAGATGAGTATGGAATGAGAGACTTGGAAACAATGGATCACTGTTGAACAATACTTTGTTTCAATGCCATATTATTCCTCGCAGCCTTGTATCAGTTATCATATTATGGTTTTGAACGTAATTATGTTTAATCTTTCCTTTCAGTAAAGCTTTCCGCATGCTACATGTTATGACAACTTCTGACTTGACAATGGAACATTCCAGTAATGCAGGTCTACTATACATTTACTAGTACAAACATTAATTGTCATAAATGAACACTTATATTATCGTTAACTAGTTGTTCTGAGAACAGTAGACCTCGCGTCCAAAAATTATGTTTCTAATTTTCTCTTAATTAACAATTCAAAACCAAAATTCCTTCTAAAATCATAAGATTTATTAAATAAATATTTTAAGTAACACGTTTTTTGAAGTAAAACTTCTATAGTACGGTTGTGATTTAGATTTCGGATGAAACGGATGACGATTACTGCACCTGCGACGCATCAACTGCTCTCATCGGCCGCTTTGATTATGATGTCACTTTTAAAGGCTCTTAATGCTTGAGATATGAAACGGAAATTTCGCGAGGTCTGCGCTCATTGGTCGCTTTGATTATGACCTCACTTTTCAAGTATTGGTTGAGATTGCTTTTGTAAAGTTTCGCTTCTACCGCGTGTAAACTGCACTCGATTTTTTTTAAATTAAAGTAAGGAATTATACAATTTGTTCAAATAAATGTCACAATCAAAATTGATGAATGAATGTCAATGAAAATTCTTTAATTTAACTTTCCTTAGGTGGGTAGGTACCTACCATAATATTGATTATTCCGATTTGGCAGCTCATAAAAATGTATTATCAGCGGGATAAAAATGTATTATCCAACATGGCCACCATCTTGAACTGGAACTGGAACGTAACAAATGTGTTTATAGACAGAAGGAATGCCAAATGGTCGGGTTTAAACGGGACTGCGCTACGCTCAGTTATAATAGCTAGTTCATAATACCTTACGTCAGAATTTCATAATTAAAGTTTCAAAATCGATTGAATAAGTTGACCGTTTTGAAAAAATATTCACAAGGTTTAACATGAACAGTATTTGAACGTAATAATTGCTTTTTTAGCACTCTAAACACCCTAGCTTTGGTGTCATGAAATTTGCGGGGCATTCTGGTAATCCTTAATCTACCCACACTCACATCACGTGCAACTCGAAAGCTGCATGCTTGTTTATTAGCTACGAAGCTTTGATACTTTAACCATTCAAAAATATTACATCGCGCCATTTTCTTTGTTCCACATTTTTCAAACATTTTTTTTTAAATGAAATGCTTATAAAATATACATATTATCATTTTCTTGGTAACTGTCCAGTAAAAGCGCTTAAGTAATGAATTTCCACAAATGAATTGGGCATTACAAGCAGACGCATTTAAGGGCATCTCCAATTATCTAAAACGCTTTCCCTTTATTTAGCCATCTCCCCTCTACCGAGGTTTACAACCCCACTCCCCCTTCCACCTTCCGCATTGTTTACAGATCCTTTCCCCATTACTCACCCCACATCAACTCCTACGTCTTTTTGGTCGTACCACCCTACACACCATACCCCATCCCCCATCCTTATTTTTCCACCCACATCTGATGAGCGTTCAAGCAAAACAGAACGTGTCCACTTTCAAAAGAAAACAGTCCTCGCACTAGTTTTTAGAAGAACTTCGTTAAATAAATAACAAAATAATTTTCGATATCCTCGGGGGACTCGGGGGATCGAGTTACGAAGCTTTGCCAGGGAAATAGTACATTGAATGATGAAATGTAAGAGTAATAATCTCAAACTTACATTCTCGATTAAAAATAACACTTTCAGAAATCCACACAACTATTTAAAAGCCAAGAACATAGAATTTGATTAAAAGGTGTCACAGCATTCATTGGGAGGACTAGAAATATAAATA
The DNA here is from genome assembly GCA_929108145.2 of Limnephilus rhombicus. Classification (NCBI taxonomy): domain Eukaryota; kingdom Metazoa; phylum Arthropoda; class Insecta; order Trichoptera; family Limnephilidae; genus Limnephilus; species Limnephilus rhombicus. The sequence goes on from OV815285.1 coordinate 29,686,006, forward strand.
TAATAAATATTTTTCCACCACTGTTATTTTTATTTATTCAAAATTAAATAGACCAATTAATCGATCAGGCAAGTCAGGTAAACAATATTTTATGGAGTTCTTATTTAAGTGGTAATTAAAGGTATTCACATATTTTACATTAAGAAGATATCGTACTTTACATAGGTAGTCTAAAAAGACAGGATATAAAATAAATTAAATTATTTTCCAATCAATTCATGAAGATAAAATAAATTTCTTGAGTTGCTATTTTTCGTTTCTCGTCTGAACTTACAAAAAAACTGTACCACTTTCATGACGCTAGAGCTCACCGTTCGTGAGTGTTGCTTTAGGTGAATATATACATTTCTATAACTTACGAGTAGCTATTTGATTTTTTTTTCAAAAATAATTTAAATTGCGTGATACCAGAACTCATCATTCGTGGGATTTCACTGCTTCCGAAAGACGTGCAGATTTCTGATATGTGTATTACAAGGTTTTCCAAACGCTGTTCAAATTTCATGACGCCCTTGATTTACATTGTAGAGATTTGCTGTTTCCATATCACACAAATAGATTATCTACACTCTACAAGGAATAAGTTCTTAAAAATTTTGACCAAATGTTCCGCAAATCGCTGAAGGTATGTATTTTTACATTTAAATCTATTCCTTGTTCGTACGAGTAGAATTCGTTTTAAATTTGTTTCACCTATAGAAAGATATCTTCAAAAATGCCTTAATTTAACGGAAATCAGTTTTGTGAACCGTGTTCCATGGATTAACAGTGTTTTTTCACAGTTTTTTTTTCGAAAAATATCATTGTTGGCATTTTTAATTTATGTCAATGAATAAATTTTCTTTATCGATTTAATACGTGCCATTTTTGATTTACCGCCAGAACGACATCTTAATTTTTTTTAATATGGCGTTATTGACGTCACGCCGACCAACGTGTTACCAGCCTGTAGCGTTTTATACGTCATAATGACGCTGTAGCAAATTCGAACCTTATAGAAATTAACGGTTTTAGATAGTTTTTAAAATCAATAATTTTGATTTAGATTATTAAAAATACACATTTTAGGGTAACATTAGCATTATAAAGGACTTGTCCGCAGCATACTAGAATACAGCTCCATTATTTGGACCCCCTATAACATATCCTAGAAATTGAAAAGGTACAAAAAAGGTTTATGCGTTACCTGTATATGAGGGAAAATACATACTACCCATTCCTGAATCCTTAACAGGAATGCTCGATCTTAATACCTTGTGGCCCGCCGAAAAATATTTCTGCGGAAACATTTTTTTAAGCTGATCTCCGGTACTATTCTAAATCCACCTACTATGTTGAAGGAGATTAACCTATGTGTCCCTAACGCGTATACTTGTGGGAGATCCCACGCACTTTTTATGCTCTGAAAGCGAGAACTTCTTCCTTTCTGAATGCGCCATTAATCAGAGCAATTCAACTGCTTAACGATTCTGCATTGAGCATCGAAATCTTCGATGTTACCTATAGAGAGTTCAGTAACTATCTTTTGACATACGTCACAACATAGTGAAACTGCCCCCATGGACTTTTTTTTCTTCTTTTAAATTTTGTGATCTTCTCCGCAATAATTTTTTGTATAACTGTTTTATGGAGAACCTGAAAAAATAAATAAATAAATAAAAATTAACTGTAAGTCCAAATACATTTATGAAAATACCACATTAGCGCTTGTTGGAACTAATGCCCTGTTTATCCCCCGTTACTGCCTCTTCACGGATCGCTGGGCGGGCGAGTGCTCGCTGGTTGTCACCGTAATTGATATTTAACGTCATTTAAGACAGTCGGGATCGTCGTATGGAATCTGCCTCTCCCCGCGGGACAACATTGTGCGGTTACGTCACTGGAAGTTTGGTATCGACTAACAAATAATAATACAGCCACCCCTTAAGGATATATTAATAGTAAGTTTTGAGACTTAGTTGCGGAATATCTCCTCTGTTCCTAGTGGTAGGACTAAGCTCGTAATACTTACGGGTTTGAACTGCTTTTATCGTATTATCTTGGTTAGTTTAGTGTTATCTATGTCATTTATGTTTCTCCACCTTCTTTAATTCATGTTGGACGGCGAGTAACCATAAATTTCTACAAATTCTGTTTTTTTTTTATTATTTTACGAATTGTGTCTATATCAATTTTGTAGATGGGTGTGGGACGTGGGTTCCGCCACCCGGGGATCCATTTAATAATTAACCTCTGCTGAAAGTTACTCCAAGTGGTTCCCTACGTTTGGTGACTTAACAGGGGTGCCTGGGTTCATGGTTTGTCCGGGTCTTGGCGGCGGACGCGCCTTCACACCAACTACGTGGCAAGCCGGTTAGAGAGACTGGTCGAGGGGGTCCTTCAGACCAGCAGGACACTCTTGGAACATCGCCTTGCACCGTAGTGGGAGTTTCATACGTCCGTCACTCCTGGACATACAGATGTCCAGAATCCCATGTATTATTAATTATAATTAATAATAAAGCAAAAAAATAATACTCGTAATAATAAGAAAGTGTCCAAAATATCTAAGAATACTTTCTAGTCATACAGTTATGTAAAAACCTTTTCGAATGCCTAATTCATCCGAAGTAATGACCAACATCAATTCATCTAACGAAGCGTTCGCCAAAGAAGGGGGAAGCTCAATACCTCAAAAATAAATCACAATAATTAGTATATGCAAGCTTTTTGTCGAGTTAAACGGTAAATATTGAGAGAGTGTTGTGTGTGCACATGTACATAATAAATATAAATTATATAGTCGTTCAATTTCTATATCCGCTATATCAACTTTCACTGATTCGGAGAAAACCACAAAAAACTGTCACATCTGTTGCGTAAATAAAAAAAATCATTTTCTTTTTTTATTATAATGGATTGGAGTAATATACATTCGAAAAAAGTTAATTTTTCAATGTATGTTTAGAAATAGTTGAGTAATTTGGTTAAATAAAATGGATATAGCGGATTTTGATACTCACTTCGTGATTCATATGGAATATAGAGGCTTTTGAAACTCAACTGACCTGAGGCTCGTGTCTCTACACCTTGGTTGAATTCCGATATAGCGGGTTTTGATAGTAACTTCTTGAATGATATAGCGGGTTTTGTTTCTCCCTCGCAGTTTTAACTTGGTTTTTGGTCGTGATAAAGGAGGTTCTGAAACTCAATTTTAGATTAGTCTTGTTCCTCGCAAAAATGTGAACAAGATGTCATACTCAGATCATTTTGTCAAAAAAATCGGATACAGCGGGTATTGAAATTATAGGACTCTTAAATAACTAAGGTCGAAGTAAAATGCTTAATTCTATGTAATATCCACACAATCTAATAAATAAGAAAATTTGTTCAAGTCCAATTGATTTTACCTTAAATTTCAAATAATATGCTACTCCCAGTGAGAGGTCATACGTGACGTCATCGTTTTAGTCTTCTTTTTTCGTTTTAATACAAGACGTGTGAGAAGGAAGAGATCGGTCGTCATCATTCGCCGTCAATTCGTTTCATCATCATTATGAAATTTTCATTTTAGTCAAATAGAACGGCCATATACGGTGTCAGGCATTGCAAGAGAGATAGAACACGTGAGCTCTACAATCCACTTTACGCTTACTTTTATTTTATAAATAATAATACTTTACCAACTCTTGGTAGGATTATGAATTATATTTTAATAATACGTTATTCTGTCACTTTATTATTTTTAATCTCAGTGTTTTGAATTTAATTACGCCGATGCCTTGTTGTCAGTCCTCGGTACGTACTTAATGAGATAAAATGTTAGAATAATAATGAATTAATTAATTAACAACTAAGATTTTCAAATCCAATTACCTTAATGTGTTCTGAGAACTGGCGCTCTCGCGTAGGTTCTTACTTATAAGATTTTAATAAAAGATTCTTCCTCCTAAAGAACATTTTAATGAAGAAACACAAATGAAAGAGGAAATTAAAAACAGCGTTGAGATTTCGACCTCAACTTCCTATAATCTTTCTTAAAAAAGCAATGTGAACCTTCTTTATTTGTCCATCATTTAAAATAAAAAATTCTTTTGATATATTTTCAACTAACAGTATATTATGATACCATAGACGGCCTCTGTGGCTGAGTGTACACGATCTTGGTTACGAATTCAAATCCCGATGTATACAAGTAATTGTTTAATTATTTCACAATTGATTAATCCAAAATAAAATATGTCTTTGCGCCACATTTCAGTGTTTGATAGAGAATTTCGCCGAAAGACCACCATTCAGAATCTAAAGGTTGCTTGAAATGTCTTTAGCCAAGTTTGGTGACCAGTTCTGAATAGCCAGGTACCTTCCCCATCTTCTTATCCTCCTGACCACCTTCTGCTTCATGACATACACTAATTGCAAAATATCATAGTCTCCAGTGTATCTATGGCATTTGCCAATGCTCCAGAACTTACAGTAAAAATAAATTTAAAAATATATTAAGTCAGGTGAAATGTAAATGCTGAAAATGATTTGGCTATTTAACTTGCTTTATAGTATAAAGGTACAATTTTTAGGGGAAAAAAAATTCCACTACCGTAAAACCGAGGAATCATGATACTTCTTGTATTATGGGGTTGGTAGAAAAGTTTGCGAAAGAGAACATGTAAGGATTATAATGACTATTCAGAAGCACCTAGTAGCTTGAACCAGGTTGATAGTGAAGAGGTGTGTGGAAAAACCCTTAAATTTTTTCCTTTTTTTAATTAATATTTTGATGTATTCGAATCATTTTTCTTTTCTCAGAAATTGAATAATTTTTTTTTCCGTAATGTTGTACATTCATATTAATTTAAAACTCTATAAAAAAATATTAAACTTCCTTTGAAGAAAGTTTTCGATCTTTCCGGAAGTGACACCGATAACATCCGTCTCTGGAAATAAACTGGCAGACTTTTTCCCCTGAAGCCTTATCGGTCGCGTCTGTCAAACGATTCGGATGTCAGACAGAGTTTTATGAAATGTAAATTTATTAATATGCTAGCAATATCGCTACAGGTTTTTAATTAACAAAAAATGTCAATAAAAATCGATATTTTTTTTTAATGTTTAAATTAAATTCATGTAAAGAAATTCAAATGCCGTTGATTTTTTTCCATTATCTGGCCGTTGTGAACTTGATTGATCTAATTATCTTTTCACATTTTACCTTCTCTGTAATTGTTAACAATTAGCTTTTATGTTCCCCCGAGCTTCTTTCATGAATATTTCTTCTCCATTGCTTCCTTGGAAGCTTTTATCTATTGAATTGTGTTAACCCTGCACACCGAATGAATTAAATTGTTATTATTAATTATATCTATGAAATAATCGCCTTTAATGGATGCCTTCGAAGCTTTGTGCTAAAGAAAAATGTTCAGGATCCCAAGGACAGTTAGACGCAACAATGTGTCCATTCTAGAAGAGCTAGGCATCCACAACAAGCTCTTGACTATCTGCCTACAATGTATTTTAAGATACTTTGGACACATTACTCACCAAACTGAGGACTTCTATTTGTAGAAACTCATAATTGCTGGAAAATTTGAAGTTTAAAAAAGCAGAGGAAGGCCACTAATGGAGTGACCAAGTAACCCTGCCATCCGGTACCGCTGCTGGAGTCCACAGCTCTCCATGCAGCGCAGAACCGTGAACAGCGCAGAACCATGTAAATTGTAGTAGGCGTCACAATCCTCAGTAATGAGGAACTGACAAGAAGAATGAAATAATCAACAGTTATATAATAGACTTGCAAAACTGTCTAGATAAGTTCAGCTTTATACGATATATTTCTTTTAAACTTTAGCTTCTTTGTAAGTTAAAACGGTTCTTCAGCGAAATAGAAACAGTTTGAGCTGCTTCTTGGGACGCTCGTGTCGCACGGAAGTTGCGGCTGATCGACTTTAATATTCATAAAAGGTATCTTGACGACATATCTTTCTCTGGGGACATACACAGAGCCGTGTTACATGAATACCTGAGGCATGTCTCCTCCTTACTTTGTGTCGTAAACTTCCTTCTTAACCCGACAAAATGTTTAAAAATATTTTGTAAATGCTTACCTTTTTAGCAATTCCAAAATTCACAAATATTAAATCGAGTTGAAAACCTTGTTTTTGGAGCCCTTAGTACCTGAATTTAGCAATTTATTTTCTTCTCACTACTTTACAAAATTCGATGTGTGTATTTTTATTTTGACAGTTAAACTGTCAATTTCGAACTTTTTAACACGACATCTGTAAATACCAACTGTCATTTTTCACAAAGCCTCTTTAATATATTTTTATACTTTATTTTCTGGCTTTGTAAAGAATCCACTGATATAAGTGATATTTCGTTTTTAAAAATACGTTTTAAAAATAGCACCAAGTATCGTTATCAAGCCCGCCTGATTGTCCTCTTATAAACTTACTATCGGTGAGCTATGACTATATCTGTAACCATTTCAACTGAAATCTTGTTTTATCATGAAAAAAAAATCGTTTTTATTAAATATTTTTATTTTTCTAATAATATTATTTCCTATTGTTACAGGTAAGACAACATATGCAATAAAAATCAATTAAGGAGGTCATCTTTAAACACATACTTGGTGGTAAGTTACTTTCTAGCATTGATACATCTTATGAGAAGAACTTCCAAAACAACTTAACCGTATCCAGGAAAACACCTTTAAATTATTTTATTAATTCAAAGAACTGTAAAAGTACAAATTAGCAAAGGTGCCATGGCATTAAGGGAGAACGTTGGAATTCTTTTCAGATTCCTTTTCGTTTATAACGCCCAGTTTATTTCACTTTTCCACGTCCAATTCGCCAATTAAAGCGAGAGAAAACTAAGTGAAATATCTCCCAATTTTAGTCTAATATAGTTGCAACTGAAATTCGGCAAAAAAGCAATTGCTTTATTCGGCCGAGCAGGCGGCGAAAACTCACGCATTCAGTCGAATCAAACGTTTTAATTAAAAAGCTCTCCGCGCCGCTTTATAGGTACAATTTATTTTTGCTTTTTCAATTCTTTGTGGTAAAGAGGGAAACGTTATATTTTTGGGACATTCGAAAGCAATATTAAAAAAACGTGGAAGAAAATGACTACACGATTTTAGCATCATCACTTTTTTAATTCCTCGAATTATCTAATGTCACCCGTGACAGAGTGATAAGCTCGTTGGTTGAAATATATAAATAAATAAGTTCTTTATCATCAAATTAAATCTAATAGTATGCAGTATACTTCCAACTCATTCCGAAGATATTCTCGAAATCATCTTGGTGAGAGACCACCAATCAAAACCAAAATGTTGTTTGAAATGACTTAAGTCATGGCTAACGACCAGATCTGAACAGCCAATTACATCCTGACCTTCCTCTACTCCATCGTTTACCCCTTCTAATTTCTTTCAACCTCACAATATTCTCCTAATTATTTTTAATGCCTTTGTGCTATTATTATCACATTATATCAGATCTAAGATCTAATAGTAATTTCCTGAACACTTATTAATGTAAAAATGTTTGGAGTTTTTTTTTACTTATCAACAAATGATCCTGCAGTTAAAAGAAAACTTAGAAATGTCGAATTTTTTTATTCTATTTTAAACAATTCTTCCTTATTAGTATTTGCAAAAAAAGTGTCCCGTTTAAAAATACAAAATCTTTATTTAGTATTTTAGATTTTTAATAAATTTCTTCGTTAAAATATGTTTTTTTAGAATAACACTTTACGAGCAATAAAAGCTCGAGTATTTACCGTTATTATTATTGTATAAGCAATAAATCTTAAGGTTTAATTCCAGGCGGTATTAGGAACAAAATTTAACCATCACCATTTTTCAAGTATGTTTGAAAGGTACTTTATGCTTGCTTTCTGAATACTCTGCTCTTTATTTCTTACGTTCGTCGCTCCAAACATTTCACCCATTTACTATATTAAAATTCGCTCACTTACAAATAATGCTACATTGGCTTAGGTCTTATATGTATACATCCCCTGCTTTCTCGAAGCGGGGGCAAAGAGGCGAACGAAATTTTCATCAGAAATCGTGAATATAATTTGTGGAACACGTATAGCGCACACTTGTATCTGGTAGAAGGTTCATAAGTAGCTCCAAACTAATTGTATTTTAGTATTTTGGAAGCTCTCTTTTGAAGTATTTAATGTTGAAGAGATATTGCGTACTAGCTTTTGCCCTCGGCTTCGCTCGCATAGTATTAGGGGGGTTCCCACTCTGCCTCATCCACCTTCCCTATCCCCACTCCACCCCCCCCCCCCTCCCCCCCCCCTCACCACCTCCCTCATCCCCTCTCCTCCCCATCTCCCCCTACATACCCGGTACAATCATTTTTCAAACCGCTCGCGTGCCACCTAAACACACGCAGTTTCGCATTTATAATATTAGTATTTTATACATATTTCAATTTTAACTATCAAAGGGATCTCCATACTAAACATAAACACATACCAAAATGACAGCGCACGTCCATTCAGTATTTTTGTGTGAAAGGGAAACAAACATACATACATTCATACAAACTTTCGCCTTTATAATGTTAGTAGGATCATGTGTGCAAAACTAAGATTTTCATAATATCAAGATTCTTATATTTTTACGGCCGAACTAACAAAACATAACTTCAATAATTCTCCTAATTGGAAGACAGAGAGTTTGCAACGTGTTCCAAGTCCAGACACGTACTCATTAAACATCATATACTTAATATTACATATTTAATATTTCAACACCCGACAAGAATCTGTTTCACTTGACCGTGTCAACTCTTCGTGGGGCATCCCTTTCTGATTATTGCATCAACTTTATGTATTCCCCAAATGCTAAATTCACTTTACGTTTCCAATTACAATCATGACATAAACCAATACAGCACAATAAACCGCAAAATTACATATGTAGTACCCAAATTACTTTCCACAAAATACAGACTAAAATATTTAGAATTAAATCTTACACGCGATACAATAATCTCCTAACAAGATTAAATATTCAAGCCAATTGAAAGGTCTCAAAGTATAATGTTTTAACTTTTTATTTGAAAGACTGCCTTAAATATTAAAATTTTGTTTTGTCTCTGAAATAAGTGTAATCATATAAAATATAATTATGTATTGTAAAAGTTTCAAAATGAACTCCACAATGAGTTACTTAACTCTTTGGAATGCAATGCGTAAACGTATATGTTGTATTCTTTCCTAACCCCCCAGGCCTCAAATAAATTAAATGTTTATGAACGCATCCAAACACCAAAACTATTTCTGAACGGTGATGAAATACGCTTTCAAATTTTATTTTTATTTTTTATAATTTATAAAGTAGGTAATTAATAATTTTTTAAAATGGCTCACCTTACGTTTTTTCTAACTCAAATTGTTATTAGCGAATAAAAATTAGCGTACATATTTATCATAGCTTATTAGTATTATAAACGTTACTGGCACGATCAAGTGAATCAGATACTTGAGTCGGACCATGTTAAAATCAGAATAATAGAAGAGAATGTATGAGACGATGTATGAATGTGAGTGAGGCAAAGAGTGTGTGCCAAGACCGAGTTGTTTGGCGGTCTGTCCTCTCTGTCTACCCCTGCGGGGAAACGGCGTGATAGTTAGTTAGTTTTTCTGTCACCTCACTTTTTTGACGTTCCATGTAAAAATAATTAATAAAAAATTATCAATTAAAATTAATGTACATACCTTTTTAATTAATCTGCAAAGATACGAAAATTAAGATATTAAAATAACACTAGTAGTTAAAAGTCCCCTCCATAGTTTTTGCTGCTAGGCCCTGCGGGCGGCTTTTAATTCGGCTTCGCCCAGCTTGAGTGCTGGTGACCATTTTTATATACGATAGGAACTAGTTCAGAAAAATAGCCGGTTTTTCGGAAACCACTGTGATCTAGTGACAGCTAGTCATCGGGACAAAGTAACCGCGACAGGGAATGACGTCATATTATGTAGTATATAGCCGCGTGGTATTATTAATCACAATTACCAGTTAATTACAAATCCATAGTACTTACGCCTGCCAGGGAAGCTAATTATGTGATCTGTTAACGTAAGTGGTGCCATCTTTTAGCATTGCTTTAATTCGATTCAATTACAAAAGTAGATTTGTATACGAAAACGGTTTTGGGTATGACGCGGCGTCAGAGTTGCATTTTTAGCCGAATTTTTAAATTTCAACCATACAGACGTAAGCCTATTAATAACGTCCGATTGAAAGCAAAAAAACTTAAACTAATAAGTTAAAAAATTGTTCTAAATTCACGATCCTTTGAGGACTTAAATGTGTAAAAACTTTGAAAAGTCTGAAAAGGTCTGAAAGGCTAGAAAATACCTGTCCCAGTGAAGCGGGTAATAAAAATAAAAACACTCCCCGTGATAATCGTCCCGGCGAAGTTCGCTTAAATAATTTCCCAACCTGCATTTTCCGCCGTAACGCAAACACACGCGAGAGAGCATCGGCAAATTTTCCGCACCAAGTAACGCCATTATCGTAATTTGATAAGGCTGCACCCCTCTCCTCCCATGCGACCCGCCACCTCCTCACACCTACCCCTTTCCCGTCCTTCCGACGGTGCGCCGCGCTGATTTTCCGATAAAGTTACACCGAACTACGCTAACTGATGGATCCACTTTCTGGTAATGACTCTAATGAAATTTGCTGACTAAAAAGTGCACTTTTAAAGCGTGACAATATTATTTATCCGGGGACGTTTAATGCAATTATTGTGATTAACGCGTGAAATTAAAACTGAATTTTCATGAAAATAATTCATATATATACAGAGTGTTAAGGGACGTACTTGACTTATTAAACAAGCGATTCCTGACATTATACGGAGTAAAAAATGTAAATGAAATTTTGATAGTATAATGATAGAAAATAAATTTTATAAAATGATATTTGCATGTTCTATTCGATGAATAGATACTTTAGGCATTTAATTATCTCTTCTTTAATTATTTTGTTTTATATTATTTTTATACAAAACTATTTTATTTATATATTTATTGAAACGCCAACAGAACACATGACACATTTTTCACAGTAAATTACAGTTTTAATGTGATTATGTTGATTATAGTGATGATTCTAATTATATTGTAAGTACATCATTCATCTCAACATTCTTTGTGAAAGGATATGTCGCAATAGGTAATAATAAATTAGATTTACAAATATATAAATTAAGAAGGATCATAATCAAATATTAATAAATACATGTACACATACATCTTCACATTCATATACCCATATTATAGCATAATTATGTGAAGGATATAATAATTACAAAATAATTGGGTAACTAAGTCAGAAGATCGTCAGGAATATGCAAAAATAAATTCCTTCTATAGGTGATTAAATTTGTAAATATAATCCAATTTATTATATAACGGAGTCATTCTGAATGAGAATGAATAATTAGAATTGTTATTTAAACCATTTTAAAGTTTATAGCCGTAACTTTGGATGCTTAAAACGGCTCAAGCCTGGCTCTGTGACCAAATCTATTTATAGCCAGGCAATTTCCAATATTCTTCTATGTCATCGCTTTCCCCTCCCCAATACCTTCGGTGCCACAACATAAATATCCCAAATGGAGATCTTTTTTTACGTAAACCTCTCACTTGAGGAAAATAATTTTCCTCAGGACCTGTGTCATATTGAAGATGTTGTGTGGAGGGACTTTATAAGTAAAGGCAGGAGAGGACCTCTTGGAAGGAAAAAGGCATGGAGAGTGGTTAGGTTAGGTTATCTAGAAGTCAGTGTATCCAGCAGTGACGAACGTGTGAATTCATCCTTCCGGCTGCGGTGCAAGACAACAGGTCAAGAGAGACCAGCTGGAGAGGTCAGAGGGCCTTCCCAAACAGGCCTCTCTCGATCCGGCCGGCCACTAGTGGGTAGGCGCAAGATCTGAACACACCTCACTCAATGAACCCGGATACCCTCGCTAAGTCACCAAATGTAGTGACCCATGGCAGAGGTGCTAGGTATCCAATAAATGGTCCCATACCCATACCTGCCTCCCAAATTGGAAATGCCGTAGTCCGACTATCTCTTGACTCGGAGTTAGGACTCAAAACTTTATTAAATACTCACATACTTGACAATTGTATTCAATATCAAAAAATGTCGAACTCTAAAAGGCGTAATAAAAATCCGCGATTCACTTATTTTCCAATATTTCTGTTTGTCTACAAAGTGGAAATAGAACGAATACGTCGGCTGTCTTTGGGCGCAGTTACCCTCAGCGGTATAGTCCCACGGTCGGTATCATTCGAGATGTCGCCGTGAGATGTCGCCTGGGTGGGGGCGGCTGACAACTTAATTGGCCGGAAAACTGGCAACCGATACGAGAAAGACCACGCTCACTGCTACAACTATACCACCGTACTGGAACAAAAAGGAAAAAATAGACCCTAAGAAAGATTATTTTGACAGGGCTGCCCATTTTAATGACACGGGTTTTTTTCTTAGAGTAAAACATTATTTGAAGGGTAAGCTGAAAGGTATACAAATATATTTGGAGATAAATGTCAAAAATTTTGTGACACAATTTATAATACACCATTGTTTGATTTTGGCATAAATAAATCGTTTTTTACATATTTATTTATTTTAGGAACATAAACAGTCTTAATAATATAATATACAGTGGAGGTAGATAAAATGAGCAATTAATAAAAGGTTCCCATATAGGTATTACTTAGTGCACGAAAACTAAAATTTAAAAAGTAGAACTAAGTAGTAAGCAACTAAGTAGCAATTATGAAACATAATAAAAATGGAAGCTCGATAAACATAATAAATAAATAAGTAGGTGCCGAATGCGAGTATATTATACAAGAAAATATTTTTTTAATTTTAACTATACCAAGATAGACTGGGAAATATGTATTGGGGTTAGGACGGGAAGCAGTCCTGGATTTGTCAATAGGCCGTCCAGGCCGCATCCTACGGGTGACATCCTACAAGTGAGTGATAATGATATGTATCAACTTCTAAGAAGGGGGAAGGGGCTGCGCAAATTAAGTGGCCTATACTTATGAAAAGTATAAATCCGACACTGACTGGAAGGGAAAGGAGAAGGACGAGAGGATTTTGCCGCGCAGGTAAAAAAAAAATAATAATGGATACAATTAATTAAAACAACACGAATTTGTGTTCGCACCTAGAATTAAATACAATGAACTTCTGTAACGATGGTAACTAGCAGTGAGTACGTCAGCAGGTATTTATTTATTTATTAACGCCCTTTTTCGGGGCTTTTACATATGAATAGTAAGAAATATACAGTATTTATTGTACATAACTGAACTGCCTTCATAACAATATTTTATATTTGTTTAAAGATAAATTGAAGATGTCCACTGACTTGGTATAATTGTTTCCCTCCATTAGTATTCTGGGTAAAGAGGAATACATATGGTAGTTTGTTCCAGAATTACTGCACTGAAATAAATCCTGACTTCTAGTATTACGTAGTGGAATCCGGAAGCTTATCAATTCGAGCAATACCGGACTGTCAACTAAATCATTTAGAATTTTATACAGAAATACCAAGTCAGTGAAAGTTCTTCTGTCTGACAATTTGAGCATATTCATATCATTCAAAATAGTATTGTAGTTCAACATAATTGCTGGAATACCTATTTTAAAATTAAGAAAATGTAAGAATTTGTTTTGTATTCTTTCAACAGCTTGTACATGTATATTGTAATATGGGTTCCAGACGGGAGAATTGTATTCGAGTTGACTTCTAACATATGCAAAATATAACAGTTTTATACACTTAATAATGAATATGTCTATACTATAAGTTTCTTGTTATAGTTATTACAAGTCCTTTTCATAAATTAATTTTGATTGGAATTGGTTTTGCATCTATCTATCAATGTAGAAAGGGTGTTGTCTGCTATATAGAAGCGGTTGTGGGTGGAAATTTGTTTTGTTCAACAACTCTGTGCAGTTACGATTACGAATAATTTAATCCATGTACTTAAGAGTTACGGACAAGCTACGTGATAGAAGTTATTTAAAGATAAAATATTAAAAAAAGGTTATTTTCATTTCATTAAGGATAATTTATTCACAAAAACTTTTTTATTTAATGGCTAACGGGGACCCGTGAAAAATCACGGGACAGTCTGAATTCTTAACAAATCAGTTCCAATTGTGAAAATTACATTTAAAATAATTTTCCGTTTAAAAGTATTACTCTATTTTATTAATTTTTTTTATTAAAAAGTTTTGATACAATACGTAAAAAAACTTAATACGATAACAGCCTTACTAATAAAAAAATGCCTTAACGATGGTTAACCTGCATATTTGTTACTTGCGCGGTGCACTGCATTTTTACATGGTTACTAATAAGATGATCACATTTTTAGGTTAGTTGCATTGTTTTTGCTTGATTTGCGCATGCGCGCCATCATTAGCGGCCATTTTTTTTCTATAAATTCGCGGCTTTTTTACTTTCGTGACGTGTAAAATATCATGCGCAGTTATTTAACGTTTTTAAACATGATTTCTGTTTATGATAGATTCACTGTTATATTATTATCATAAATGAATATAATTTCCATTATTTGCGACATTTTTGTCAGTTTATGTGCTTTTATAATGTCTCGGTTGTTACTTTAATTTGGTTAAAATAAACATATAGGTTATTTCGAATAAATTATTTTTTATCCACATAAGTTTAATAAAACTTCCATAAAAGTAATAATATTTATCAAAATAAAAGACTTGTGCGTGTGTTAATAAATACCAAATTCGAGTTATCAACGTTTATATTGTTTGGAAATGAATTCAAAGTGTCAGAATTTTTCTAATACTCTCTCGAAACAATTGTTATATTTTTTTATAATGTTTAATTGTATGAACGATATAAAAAGTGAAGTGACAGTTTTCTTTCAAATTCGTTGTATAAAAGGACTGTATTTTTTAAATTTAGTTTTTTTATAAATTTCTCTACACTTTCATAAAAAATATTTTGGTAAGAATTTTTTTTCCAATTTTTTCCGCGTTTGAATCTTTAAATATGGCAGTTTTTTAAAAGTAAAGTTTATTTCAAATACAAAAATCTAATAGGTATTTTTATCTAGTTTTCATAAATGGTATTTGTTTTTACGACACTATCAAAAATAAGAAATATATAGAACATTCAAAATACTTTGAAAAAATTCCAAATTTCGTTCAGACATTATTACTACAACAGAGATAAACTACCCTCTCAGGCCGTGTAAACAATGTGTATTTCTTTCTATGAACAATTTTTTAATTAGTAATGTTTTCACATCCGCGGCCGTTTGTCAATTGAATAAAATTTTCACGGGGTTTTTTAGTAAGGCTGTAAATGTATAAACAAAAAATCACACAAAGGCAAGCCTATTTATTTTATTGATTTTTTTTCTGTGGTTAAAATGAACATTTTAAGTATATATAAATTAGGGATTTAAAAAGAGAACTACAACATAATAACAGCGCAGCACAGTTATTATCGCATTTGTGAAAGTTTTATAAGAATAAATATTACAAGTGCAATTAAAAAACAAAAAACAAAGCAAACAATTTAATATATCTACTCTAAAGTCTGTTTAATGATAGATATAATTAATGGCTTTGTTAAAACTTATAAATATAAATATCTGCTACAGTGTTTTTTAGCCAAATTTTGGTACATTTTTTATGAGATTGAAGATTTCGACACGTGGTTTTTTAAAGGTTGTACATAGTAAATTAGATATTGGATATTTACCAGTATGGATAGGTATTTTATCGCTTATCTAAATTCTTTGAAGAATTAGTTTCAATTTTGAAAATGACACATAAATTCAAATGAACATTGTAACGCCTATGTGACTGACGTCCAGTATAAAATAGACATCAGAGAGCGAAAAGAAAGGACTATAAAATACTGTAAGCGATTATCATGTGTCTTTTTTCATAACGTGTTACTTGGGAAAATGCTTTCTGTAAAGCACCTAATTACAGTCATTCCGCTATCCAAATTGTCAATATAATATGAATCAGATCAACACTGAGGTTTCCAATTTTATGACAGACCATAAAATATTAATAAGAACCCATATCACATTAAAGAAAGTTTTCAATAATTTTCCAACGAGAAAACGTGTTTCCGCTAGTAAAGTTTTCCAGCCCCTGAGAACAGATAAGATCGCCTACTTAGCCGCTTGAGAGGCTCGCAAATTGCGACAGGCGTTGTTATATCTCACTTCTACTTTACCGGGATAATTTTTCAAACGATTTGCTTTCAAACGACATTGAAATGTTGAATTTTCTCGATCGGCAGAATGAGTGCCTCGTTAGTGAATCCAGCTCGTTGTTTTAGATCAAAGTCATTTGATTTGCAAGTTTCGTTGTTGTTTTGGTCTTATTTTAGAACAACATTTCGTGCTTTTAGGACAATATTGTAATTTTTCGTAACATTTTCTTTCATTTTCAACCTTTTTAATAAAACTTGTATATTTTTGTGAAGAAAACTGCAGTTAAAAGATTTTAACGATATACTTCAGATTTTATGTCCTGGTTAAATCTTCCCCACAGGAAAAACTAAACGCTTTCACTCACTTTTCCACAAATGATAATCTAGTCAATACACGCTATGCAATTGCGCTATATAAGTATAATAAATACAAAATAATAAAATAATCAACCTACCAGAGATCAAATGGGAAAATAATTCACCTACTCCAGACATTTTCATATCACAGGGTATTTCATATCTCGGTGAAACTCCTAATTGGACCTATTGCATTACTGATTTTTGCATTTTTATATATAAATTCTTTGACAAATCTAATAAGTCTAATAATCTAATGAGCATGGAACTTATCCAAGGTTCATGCACCATATTGACTTACTTGAGGAAACTGATTCTGTGAGCCTAGAAACTAGAAGGAAAGCAAGTCTTGCTATTCTGTCTTTCAAAATTTGGAACAATTTCATCAATAGCCCATTTCTCTTGGGATGCTATGATTTGTATGTACCGGACCACTACAGCCGAAGTCGACATCATGACTTATTTAAAGTACCGAACGGCAGAACAGACGTCTTGGCAAAGCATAGCATGACGAGGGGAGTGGTTCTGTTAAATGAAATTGCAAACCATTTGGATGTATGTGACTGTTCTTTGTATGCCTTAAAAACATTATTGAAGAGTCACTTGCCTAAATGCTGATAGGGTAACTAAATTGTACTGTAATTGGAATTATTCTATTGTACAATAATAATAAAATAAAAATAAAATAATATAAAAAAGGCTGAATTTTGAATGAGGGAGCTAGGTATAATGCCAGTAGCCGAAATAACAAATGGTAATATTTTTATGGTCTGAGAATGCCAAATTATTTTTATCTCATTTCCTAAATTTGTATATTTTCTTATTTTTTCAGAAAGAAATTTTTGAGTTAACTTTATATAAACATTATTATTTTTACCAATAAACACATACATTTTATTCAACGAATCGTAAAATTATTTGCGTAATCAGTTGCATTAAACAGTTAACATATTTTCATTATTTTTTATTTTAACTTTATAAGTAAAACCTCAAATGGTAACATTTAAAAAAATATTCATTCCAGATTTGCAGAAAAGATAATATATGTCGTGTAGATACTAATAACTAAAATGGAAAAAAAAATTTCAAGACTTTAATTTATTCTAGTTAGTATTTAGTTCGAGATAGGAGCTAATAAAAATAGGCTTAGAGAAAATGAAGATAGTGTTGGTAGTTTATAGTCGAAGTGTGATACGGTTAAAAAGGGGGGATAGGGTTCCGTTAGCTCAGTGGTGGAGCAACCCCCGGCAAGGCTGAGTTCCTGGGTTAATTTCCTAGATGTGATCGTATCTTTTTCTGCTTTTTTGTTTCAAATTTTCGATTGAGAGTCGCTCGAATCGAATTCAGTGATTAAATTTTGAATATTATCTTATATATAAAAATGAATCGCTGAATGTGTTGCTAAGCGCAAATCTCGAGAGCAGCTGAACCGATTTCTCTACTCGTGACGGAGTGGGAACGCGAGAGGGGAAGAGGACGCAGGAGAAAAAGGGGAGGCGGAAGGGGAATGGGACGAATGGGAAAGGACACTCAGGGAGAAACAATTTCTTTATTAAATGGCATAGCAACGCATGCCGGGATCAGCTACTTTAAAATAAACCTTTACTCTAATTTATAAATAATATTTAGTTATTGTACCATTTTACGTTTGTAAACCGTTAACATATAATTGCTTTCCGTGTAATACAATATAATCGTAATGATTTCCGTGAAAACATTTGTTTATTGTTTGTTCACATGGTATTATTGTTTGCATTTCAATGTTTAATCTCACTAGGTCAAGCAGGCTTCAAGCCTGTGTTGAGGTTAATAATTCTATAACATAATATAATACAGTTGATTAAAAATTTGATATTATCAAGAAGCTGAATTGCCTCGTGATTAGACTATATCTGTGATACGTTATATGAGTTTCCACTAATTTTCTTGTTTTCTAGCTAATTTTCTGTAAAAATTTATTATTCATTTTCCAGAAACAAACACAGGAAACGGTGTGTTGCCTGTACGATCTTGGGCTAGACGTTAAATCCTGTATCAATGGATTTTATGTGTCAGAAAATTGACAGTTTGTTTCTCGTTAATCTCAAGTAGCCAATAAAAGTCAGAGATACAATCGCGATTGCAACTATACCCGACAATGTTCCTTGCGGCACGGAGAGTCCAGACCCGTTCGGATTCATTTTTAAAGGGTCAATAAAAATGGAAGAGAAAGCCGTTCTACGGGGAATCACGTACGCATTCAGGAAATGGAAGACCACTTCTCGTAGCGATGGCTCCTGCCCGGGAGAGGGGGAAGGGAAGGGCCGATCGGAACGGGAATCCCCGGAGAACAAAGTAATACGTTCCGATCGGTGGAGCCAGCCCAACGGAGATAACAGACGTAGACAAAGCATGGACCCAGGATGCTGGACGTCGGAATGCGCTTTTGCTCGACATACTAAAGATCAAACCCGTTGTACGACAAAGTGCATTTGCAGCCTTCAATATAACGAAAATTGGGTAGATGCCTGGCCTGCTACAAGGAACCTGTACTGCTTCTTTTAAGTCCACTGCACAGAGATTTGAACGGTTTCTTTGAACTTAATATTGAATGAAAATTCACTTTTCGTCTCACGAATACCAGCTCCGGAGAGCCGGTGTAAGTATAGAAATTCAATTTTTAAGAAATATTGTGGTGGGGCTGAAGAAAAATGGAGAGGTTATTGGTGAGAAGTCCTGGCAATTTAGATTTAGTTACTTGAGGTTATTAAAACAATTTATTTATTTTTATTTATTTAATACATGAATTATCGAAAGTACATATAGTTTTTTTGTGATATTTCACCCTCCATGCTAGGGATGACCTTGTGTTATGGCGGGTGAAGTTTACAGTTTGCGGATTTACATTGGTATAGGTTGAAAATTTTCACTAATTGATACTATGCACACAAATTCTTCTACAATAAGAGAGTTTATGTAGTTATATTGGATTACAAGAATAAGGTGAAGAAGTTAAAGAATTATTGGAAAAGTTAAGTTATTATTAGTATATTAAGGAATTATTGGTATATAGTTCACAGTAATCAGTCTTATACATATAATGCTGCTTAGATAGTAAATAAAGATATATTATGTTTTGCCTGCTCTTAATACTATGCACACAGATCTTCTATAATAAGAAAATGATATACTTATAGTTAGATTGGGTTACAAGAAGAAGATGGAGAAGTTAGAGAATTATTAGAAAATGAAAAATTTGAGGAGTTGTTAGCTATAGATCACACTAATTAATCTTGTACATACAATGCCGCTAATTTGGAAAATAGAGATATATTATGTTTTGTCTGAAAGGTGATTAAATTGATAGAGTGTAAAGTGAATGGGTGTTAAAATTGTAATGTATTCCATGTGTAGGGATCCATTTCGTTATTTGTTTTTTAAAGGAATAGGGTTGACTCAACGTTTTTAGATTTTCAGGGATAAGGTTAAAGATTTTAGGAGCTAAGAAGAAAAATTGTCTTTGAGCTGACGTGGTGTGTAGTGTAGGTACATTGTAGTGTCTGTCGGTTATTGTTCTGGTGGTGTAGTTGTGTTGTAAGAATGTTTTGTTTTTGTATTTGAACAGGAAATGTATTAGCATAAATTTTAAATGGAGTTGCCGTATGTTAATTTCAAACAATGTTTCGATTTTGAATTACGGTACCATTGAGTGTTTTTCAATCTGAAGCGAGTTTTAAGTAATTTACTTTTAGTGTGTGAGAAACTTACATAGAATTAATAGCTTTTCATTTACTTTGTTCAAAAATTGAATACATGACACATGACCTCTTTTTTTATACACGAATACCGCACAAGAGTCCCAACTACTCCCGTCTGAAGCCAGTGAGACTATGGCATCCCCAATTGGGGTATGTTATGAGGATGAAAGTAGTGGGGAGGGGAAGGAGATAGGGAAGAGGAATACGGGGAAGTACCCGGCTATTCAGATCTGGTCACCAAACACGGCTAATGCCATTTCAAGCAACGTTTCAATTCTGAATGGTGGTCTTACACCAGGGCGATACTGAGAGTATCTTTCACTATGGAACGTGCCGCAAATAAACTATATATTATTTTAAATGAAATATAAAATAACACATATTAATCAAATAAAATTTATTTATTCGATTGATTCGATCCCGCGACCTTCGGTGTTCGAGTCAAGAGCCTTACCGCTGAACTACGCCGGGCGGATGCAAAGAAATGCAGCAGCGGTCGTCACTTGACTAAAAACCACATTTTAAAAAAAATCAACAATGTTGAGTACTTGAATATTCGGCATTATCCTTCAAATGTCTCCGCTCGCATGGAAATTAGTCTAAATAGTTTTTTTACGTTTCACTTTATCAACTGCCCCTAAGAGAGATACTTGAAAACGCTCTCAAGGTAAAAGCCCTCGCGAAGCTTTCTGGCGTGCTTCATATATTTCGGTGTAATCAAATTAAGATAAAACAACGCAAAGTGGAAGGAAGTCCTATTTGAATGTAGGGAATGAATTCCAACGGCTGTTACGAGTATTTCTCCATTCCCCAACTTCTAAAACCTCCCCCGCCTTCCGAAATTTCTTGTTTGCCCTACAGGGCAGCTACTCATTATGAGATTAATTCATTTTTTTTATCTCGTTTCTGTTTCTGAAACCACTTACGAGGGACAAAGAATCACGGATTTTATTACCGTCAATAAAAACACGAATTTCCGTTTAGATTACTTTTTAAATTTTTAATTCTAGTAAGATCCGAGTAACGGCACTTGAACTGTAAAATTTATAATTGTTTTTCTGTTATGTACCTAATTAAAGATCTTAATGTTATAGATATAAATGCTGAGAGCACAACTTCGATAAAATGAAGTTGAGTTCGTTTTTATAAACTCATTAAAATTAAAAGCTCTGAAGGTCAACATTTACGTAAAAAAAAATATTTTTTTTTAGATGAGCTCCACACAGGAGGCCCTGAGGAAAATAATTTCCCTCAGGGCCTATTTCATCTTTGAGTATGCTGTGTGGAGGGTTTTTTTAAGGAAAGGGAGGAGAGGAGAGTTCTGGGAAGGAAAAGGGTTTAAGGGGTGGGTAGGAATCTGGGGTTCAGTATGTCCTTGTCATCCGCCTTCAAGACCTAGACAAACCTCACCCCATGAACCCGGGCACCCCTGCTAAATCACCAAACAGAGGTGTCGGTTATCCAATAAAGGTTCCCGGGGCGGCGGTACCCATTCCCGCCTCCCAAATCTAAAACATAAAGCAACCCAACATTTAAAATAATTTGTTTATTGTTTTAGATAATTTAATCAAAATACTTTACGATATTGTAAGTAAATATTTAATATGGGTTAATTTCCAGAAGAACTTTTATTCTTTATTATGACATAAAATAGATAAATTGATAATTATTGGATACTAAAAATGGTAACTTTCTATGAAGCATTTTTTATGTTTAAATCTCGCTTGTTGAAACTGTAAATTATTACCAATTAACTCAAAATAAACCATACATTTTTCTTATGCATATATACCACCTGTAAGTTCCTATGGTCATTTATAGAACAAAAATTGAAGTGATTTAAACTTTGGGTTTGTTTCACAGGCCTGTTGATGAAATAAATGAATTATATGAAATAGATCAGGTGAGATCTCGAATTAACAGTTATGATTGTCAAAAATTGAACTGATGCTAGGTTAAGAAAATTATCAAATTGTGAAAAGAATCTTTTCAAATCCAGACCTGTAATATACTTCATAAAGCGGGCTACAGACCTTCAGTTTTAACTGTACAGTCGAACTGTACAGATAAATCGTTAGGTGTGTAGGACAAAAGTTGAACTGTACAGTTTAACTGAGATCTAATCAAAATTCGAATAGATAAATCTGTACAGTTAGAACTGTACAGTTAAAACTGACAGTGTGTAGTGGAAAACTGTACAGTTTCGTCAGTTTTGTCGCAATTTCTTTTAATACACTCATTAAATTCATATAAATTTCTCTTTTAATACAAATAATTAATTTAATTTGAATTTCTCTTTTATTTTTCTTTTAATATACTCAGTTTCTTTTAATACACCTTTAGGCCTGTAACGGCTAAAGGGTCGTCTATGGAGGCCATTGTTGATAAAAACTGAAAGATCTCGCAGTTTTACTTGAATGTGTGTAGGCTGTATGGACCTACGATTTATCTGTACAGTTTAACTGTTCAGTTAAACTGTACAGTTAAAACTGAAGGTATATAGCCCGCTTATAAGACGATTATTTTGTTCTTTACTAGCTGAAGTACCCAGTGTTGCCCGGGATTTATTCTGCGTTAAGCGGAAGCCAAAATCTGATCCAAAAATATATATGTGTTCTTAGTGTACCTTATATCGCTACGAATATAGGTAATAGGTATAAAAATCGCTTGGCATACGAAGTCTAGAGGTCACGATTTCAAGCATAAAAGTATCTGTAATTTATTTTGTGAATAATTTTAAAAGAAAGAAAAAATTTAATCATTGGAAACTATCACAGATAATTTTATAATTTTAGCCAAAAAAAATTAATTTAAAAGGTAGTTTCTCATGTACGTTCATATATTTCTAATGATAAAATACGTTTTTAGTGGTTTACGCTTTTATTTTTTATAAAGTAGTTGATAATTTTATTTTAATTCTACCCAATGTAAACTGTAGGAAAAGCTTTAATTTATCCAAAACATATTTTTTTGGATTTATAATGTAAACCGATTCGTAGTAAAGATGAATAGTAATTAAGTATTAATCTTCGCCTTCGGTGGGAATGAGAGGGTCAGTAGTTTTTCAAAATATCATAACAGTGACCTTCCTTTCGTTTACGTATAATTTCATCAATCTCGAAATAAAAATGAGGATTTTTATAAAATACAAACCCATAGATACTCTTAGAACATTTGAAATTATGCGTTTCCATTACTCTTCACTTTTTTTAAAGTGAATCAATGTAAGCGTAGAGTTAAGTGGCAAGTAAAGTAAAATCTTGCAATTTTTCACAATTAACAATCGTTAAAACAAAACAAGCAAAATATCATATATATGGTTTGCACCAGTTGAGCTTTTAGGCATTTTTCAAGTCACAAACTACTTGAAAATCTTAATACCCTCCTCTGAAAACGGCTTTCTGACATGGTCCCTCAGTTTCCGGCCAGAGAGTCTTATAACTAATGAGGCTTGTGGTACATCGGCGGTATTCCGTAGCAGATTAAGTCATTAAATGCAAATTACCTTAATGAAACTCCTTCTTGGGATCCGCCAACTAATAGCATGTTTATCTTTGGCAGTATTTTGAATTATCCGATCCGATCCCAATTAAATTAACATCCCCTCTTGTTTTTATTGTCTCTCAGTTGTTTATGACATTCGGGAAGAGTGGTGAGTCATTATTGAGTGCCCATTCTTACTCCAATCAGTCGATGATTTTTATTGGAAAATAGATTAACTGACAACTTTACTTTTTTTAAATCTTCTTTTGTATATTTTAATTTTCAATGAGCTCAAAAAATATATTTTTGTTAACCTCTTTAACCGTTTACTTTTATGTTTTTCAGAATCGTTCGATATCTAGAGATTTCGAGTTCTCCAAAACTTACCAAATGGTTTCAATTTTTAAATGTAAAGGCCGAAACAAGAATTTAAGGATGGGTTGTTTAAAAAAAAATAACAATTCCTAGATATATGAAGTTAATTTTCACGCTCTGTGAATGTTCAATCCAAGTTCAGTGATTATTTCAGTTTTACGAAGCAACTGGCCTGTAGTGATAACAGAACTTGAATAGAACTTACGGAAAACTTGAAAATTAACTTCAAATATTTGATGAATTGTTCAAATTTTTTTAAACAACCCGTTCTAAATCTTCACAACTTTGGTACTTCAAAGTTCCATAGCTCAAGATAGAAAATTCTTTGCAGCATCCAACAAGCATTCTCAACAAGGACCTCCTGTGTGGTTTGTAAAAAGAACCTGAATATAAAATCCAAAGAAAAAATCCATATAATTTTCACAATGCAGAGCTTACCATTCGAGAATATTTTTAGGTGTAATTTTTTTTTTAATTGTTGATAAACAGATGCTGATGATGTCTCATCATATTTATTGAAATTTAATTTAAAAGCTCGCTGTGAAATCAACAATGCTAGCAGTTGCGGTGACTTTTGTCTGACATAGGAATAAAATCTGGACAAAGAAGCTGTGCAAATATCACAAAACCAGAGCTTACTATTCAAGGGTTTTTACGGTACAGTAATATTATGTACATAGTTTCAAAAAAAATAATTCAAATAAAGATCAAAGTTCTAGACGATATTTATTAGCATCACATCATCACCTAGGAAAGTTCTTACCTTTTCGCCCTGTCACATAATATGTAAAAGCAGGAAAATATGGTAGTTTCGGCATTACTTCTTTGACTTACACAATCGTAACACGTGCTTTAATCACGGCGTATGACAGTTCGATTCTTACGCTCCGAGAGTTATTCCCTCCCTGCTGAAATCATCCCTTACAACTTACATATTCCACTTCAGCGAGGGATGGCGGGCCGTGTAAGGGAGGCTTATTTAAGGCCGCGCGCTCAGGCATTCTCTCCGTGAATTATTTGACATCCTCGGGGGTGGGAGCTAGAACAATACTTAGGGTAATTCCAGGGCTGGGTACTTTGTAATATTTAGGTTTCATTGTTTAAGTACCTGCTATTAACGCTGAATCAGATAGTGTAAAATACGTACACAAATTGATTTACGTATTCCCACAAGCAAAATGTCATCGATTTGTTTTTCGAAGAATAGTTCCTCTGAAGGTTGTTTTTACGTTGGGATTTTCAATTCAATTAAATTCAACCTCAGTGTCGGCAACCCGGGCATTTATTTTATTTTCATTTATGTAGACAGTTTTTTTTACCCACCTCACTAAACAGAGTCTGTTCTGATGCTGATGCTGATAAATAACATATTATATTTATCAAAAAGATATGTATGTATATAAAAATATAAGCATATATGTACACATACATGCACATACCTATTGTTGTTATATTAAGTATTTACATGTTCTTTTTATTAAAATTTCCATAAAAAGGTTTCATACGTAATATAAGATTACAAATGGAGATAAGAAAATGTAAATATTACATGATAATATAATTAATGTTGCTAGCAAGCAGTACCATATTTTATTATATTTGAATATTATATAATTTAGAGAATAATTATATGAAGAGAAAATGTCTATAAAATGTACTGTTAGTTCTTTAGTATATTTCGTCTGTTCTTTCCTTCTCATTCAACCATATTACAAAACTTTTGAACAGCCAGTCAAATTATTTGGGGTAACGTAAGTTTTTGTTTGTGTTAGGAAAATATTGAAAATGTGAGGAGTTAACTAACAATCGTTTCATTGATTCAAATAAAACAATAACTTTTTAAGCACCACTTTTATTTTAATACTTTATGCCGAGCGGGTTTCGCTACAACTGTAGCTTCTTCAGGGCAGTATAATCCTACTAATATTATAAAGGCGAATTGTATGGATGTACGTTTGTTACTCTTTCACGCGAAAACTACTGAATGAATTTTAATGAAACTTTACAATAATATAGCTCATACATTAGAATAGGATATAGGCTATAGCTTAGAGATCTGGCATTATGAAGTTTATACACAAAAATTGCAATAGGTGGCACGCGAGCTGTTTGAAAAATGAATGTAACGGATATGGAGGAGGAGTGACTAGGGGGATAAGATGTGTGGGCAGGGCGGAGGGGGGAGGGGTGGGAGGGGGAGGGGGATTTGGGGGGGGAGAAGGATGAAATGAGGGGGGGAGAGGAGGAGGGGGGAAGAGGAGGAAGGGGGGATTGGAGTGGGGATATGGAAGGTGGAGGAGGTGCTGTGGTTACCCCCCTAATACTATGCGAGCGAAGCCGGGAGCAAAAGCTAGTACTCTACTAAAATTAAGTTACATGAGTTATACATAACATATATTCTGTTTTCACAGTAGGTTTAAAACAAAATGGGCCGGACTCATCCAGTCATGTTTTTCTCTCATAACTCAAAGAAACGAAGTTCTCTAAGTACTCATTGATGGTATTACGTATATTTATTATTGAATACGTTTTTTGACTAATTATTTAACATAATTATAAAAAAATGTCTATTTTATCATTAAATCGGTGTCACATTATTTATAAATAAATTTAAACCTACCGTATAGGCCTATCAACGAAATGACTACACCGTATATCTCTGCACCATGCATTCCGGAAAATATTGGTCTAAGGGAGTACTCTTAAATCAGTGACATCATCTGCAATCGGAAGGTTGACAAAACCTAAGCGAAATCCGAATACTAAGTTTGGTGATCGTGCAATCGGAGTATCCTGCCCTGAGGCTTAGAATACGGAATTGAATTGCATAACCAGTCAAACTTCCCAACCTTCCTCTTCCCCACCTCCTTCCCCTCCCCACTACCTTCAGCCTCACAACATACCCCAATTGGGGATGCCATAGTCTCACTGGCTCCAGACGGGAGCAGTTGAGATTCTTGTGCGGTATTCACTGTAAAAAAAAACTAAATTTAGATCCAAATCAAAAATTATTAATTATAAAATCACTTTTTCAGAAACTTATTTCCATAACTCTATTCGTCATTTTATTCCAACATTGCAACCATTACAAACTGCTTCGACTCGCAGTAATAGCTTACTTCAATGTTACCTGTACTTACAAAGTTTTGCTTGTTTTTATCACTGACAACCCTGGCAAACACACAAAACTAAATATATTTATAAATGTAAGCATATTAGTTGTAAATCTCTAACTTTTAGTCACAGTTATATAATATGTATTTTTATACATTAGCTCCTTACAGCAGGGCCTATGTCATCTTTGGGGATTGGGAGACGAAGTTCTGGGAAGGAAAACAGTATGAGGGGTGGGTAGGAATCTAGGGGTCAATGTGTCTAAGAGTGTATTCAAACAGATGTACGAATCCATCTCCCCCACTGCGGTACAAGGCGATGGATCGAAAGAGACCAGCTGGAGAGGTGTAGATTAGATCTCCGTCAACCAATCTCTCCCGATCCGGCCCGCCACGCAGTAGGTGGGCAAAAGCATTGAACGCATGAACCCGGGCACCCCTGCCCTACCCATACCCGCCTCCCAAATTGGATGTATCTTATTAAGTCACTAGTTTTAAGAATTCCTAGTCGTAAGTCAATAGTTATAATTATATCTTCACATGTAGCAAACACTTTATGGGAATACATAATTATTATAAACACAATTAAATAACTTTGTTTCAATTCCACTTTATTATTTCTTAATCCAACCGGTTTCGTTTCGTCCTGAACCTTCCTCAGGGCTGAATAAAAATATATTGAACATAATACAGATTACATAGGAATGGGATAGGTCTTCGACTTAATAATCTTGAAGTCCCTGAAATAAAAAAAGTCGTTAAAAATAAATAAAAACAATTTACTTAAAAAATAATTAGATTTGTCTAACACCCCCATTTTTTTTAAATATTTCCATTACGCCCGTCCACGTTCACCCCTCCCTCTTAGGCACAAAGTGGAATTGAAACGAAGTTATTTAATTGTGTTTACAATAGTTATAATTATGTTGTAAGCCATTTATATTAATTTCAACATATATTAATTTTTCAGCGCTCTTGAGGTGATTTTTCACAATAACGGTGCTATATAAATCAACCAAGCATTATTATTATTATATATTTTTGAATGTAGCTATTACTTTGTGGTTATCCATTATAATAAAATGAAACAATGCAACTTTGTATAAACCACTTATAAAATGTGCAAATCCGACCGGTTTCGGAACAAACGTTCCTTCGTCAGGGAAAGCTTATACTAATTTGACAGTTTAGAACAATGTTTTATTAGGGTAGGGGTGGAGCCGTTGTTAGTTAATAATGATAAGATAACTTAGAAGCTTTGGAAATTAAAAAAATCCCTTAAAAATAATGAATCTATTATCAACAAACAAAAAATATTGTCATATAGCCCAATCATGGATTTGTTCCCCTACCCACCCACTCTACACTAATACCTACCCACCCAATCTACATTATTAACTAACAACGGCTCCACCCCTACCCTAATAAAACATTTTCTAAACTGTCAAATTAGTATAAGCTTTCCCTGACGAAGGAACGTTTGTTCCGAAACCGGTCGGATTTGCACATTTTATAAGTGGTTTATACAAAGTTGCATTGTTTCATTTTATTATTATTATTATTATTATGATAACCTCACCAACCTAATCAGTTCTCCACTCCCTGCTAAGATTTCAGTGCCTGTAGTGTACGAGCAATCCCCTTCCGAGTTTCTTTATTACGGGCAGATATATTTATTCCAAGTGGCACTGTTTCCAAACTTTACTGCCTTACTTCTAAAACTGTTCGCCTTAAGAATGGGAATTAAATAGGGACATATAACACGGGTCTCGGTAAACTGTAACACATTCTAAGTGAGAGCAAACGGACGTTGAAAATGTTTAAACCTGAATCTGTCAATAAATTGTTACCTGCCCTTTATTTCGGGGTGCAAACGTTTATTAACTTGTTTTCAAGCTTTATATAACGTTGATTTTCAGGAATACCTTTACGTTACGCTTGACCTGCAATAAATATTTTGTAATATAATACAGTAAACAACCATACGTGCCCTTTGATATTCTGTAAATAAATCTTATCTGATTTTTCAGGGTACACGTTCAGATCGTCTTATATAATTTTGGATGTGATTTATGACTCTCACTACCAAATGATTGATGAATTACGATTATTGATTTTGGGGTAATGCTTTAACCAACCTTGCAGTGTCCCCGGGATCATCAAGGTGTCTTCATCTGAAGTGTTCTCTCACTATTTTCTCATGAAAGTAAACCTTTTTTTCTGATTATACTATCTATGTATATTAAGTCCCTTTTTGGAAGCTTTCTTTCGATCATTAGTTTTGTAAGTAGGTAGTAGATTAAGGACGACTTGTTTAAAAAAACTTGAACAATTCATCAAATACATAAAGTTAATTTTCAAATTATGTGTAAGCTCTAAGCGAGTTCTGTTATTATATCATTATAGAACAGTACTTCATAAAATAGTTATTAGTATTCTAAAGCACCCGTTAAAATTAGCCATGTACTGGTAATAAAGCAAAATATTCTAAATATTAAGAACGAAACAAAAACAACCCACACATCTAAAATAACTTTTACCCAAATGCTTACGCCCCACTTACATTCTGAATCATATAAGACATTTTAGGAAGAGATTTTCTAATGCTTAAAATATCTGCTAAGGGGTCGTCCATTAATCACGTGATGTTTTTATAGCAACTTTTTATATCTCATTATACCCCCCCCCCCCCCCCGGCGTGATTTTTTCCGAACCCCCCCCCCCCTTTCGAGCCTCAGGTGATTAATGGACGACCCCTAAGTGTGGATACAAAGCACGTATTTTTCTCTAATTTCGCTATCTACTGTGCGATCAAGGGCGCTAATCTGTCGGTAAACAGTGCAATGCAATACTTTGAAATAAATAGCAATGTTATATATTATGCATCTTTCTTTACAAATTTAGGAACTCCAACCATGCTAGCACATAAATCTACTAAATATCATCAATACGAGGTAAATTATTGTAAACACATAAAGCATCCGGAAAGGGCTCCAAAATGTTCTTCTTTCAAATTCCGTGCAAGGTACAAGGTACAGGTTACGCTTCGTCTCTAAAAAATCTCCAAACGATAGGATTTCCATCAAACAAGACGTTTGGTCGAAATGTCCGATAAAATTGAAGGTTTATGGCTCTCGAAACACGAACCACGAAGCGAAGGGGTAAAAAAACGAGCGGAGAATCCGAGAGGAAGCAGTAGGAAATGAACTGAGTTTAAAATTCACGGCACGGTCTGGGTGCTTCCCTGCCCGGGCCTTCCCAAACTGCGGTACAAGGACGAGCGATTGTATTCTTTATCCCACCCTCTGAGAATTAAAATTTAAAAAATCGTACGGGATTCTTAACTAACTTACTCTCACCCAATTACTCTAAAGAGAATAAAATATCATTCCCATTTATTTAATTTTGCATTGGGAGGGCCCAATCTTATGCGGCACTCTTATCTCATTGTATCGCGCTCTTGGAACAACAAGGTTACTATTGCATTTGTGTGAAACTGAGACACTGAAGTTCAAAATTTGAATCCTGAATAAAATGCTAAAACTTTACATTTATGAAAACTGGATACGAAGAAAGTGTCAAATTTATTGAATTTTCTTTATGT
This sequence comes from Limnephilus rhombicus, assembly GCA_929108145.2. Lineage (NCBI taxonomy): Eukaryota > Metazoa > Arthropoda > Insecta > Trichoptera > Limnephilidae > Limnephilus > Limnephilus rhombicus. The sequence continues at coordinate 29,716,943 of OV815285.1, forward strand.
TTCCTCAGCCTTAGAAGGACATTATACTAGCCCAAAATATAATTTTCTATTAGAGCTTCTCAAGTACAATTCTGACCGGGCTTTACCGGGCATACATTAAAAAAATATGTTGGTATTTTTTTCTATAATGCAGAGATAATATGTAATTTGTTAATCGTTGGAAAGAGAAATAATTATTCCCGTCAGTTAGTGTCAAATATGTACGTATACAATTCCACGGACAAAGTCCAAACAATTATTAAAGTGAATGATTGCAAATTGGCGGGATATTTTCGTTGACTGTTGAAATCATTTTTTTTATGGTATAAACGCCACAAAAAGTTTTTTTTTCTATTTATTTATTTATTTATTCCATTTTTACAATTTTACAAAGTTAGGTATAAGTACAATTATTTTTTTAATTATGTACATGTAATGCAAATATTTTTTAATGGTGGTAATAATACCTCTCTAATTGAGAATTTCTCGTGTTTAGGGAGGGAGTACTAACACAATTGATATTTTGATATATGTTTAATTGATGCTACCATGAGCGTATTTATGAAAAAATAAAATAAAAACAACATGTATGTAAAATTATATACCTGTGCACTATTTTAGGAAGAAAGTTTTTTTTTTAAATTATAAAATATAAAACCTGTGTACACATTGAAAATATAAGTGGGCGTAATATAACACAAACATGAAATTACTTAGTGGTGAAATGTATTTTAATTTTTTCCTTAAAAATTTTATAATTTTTTTCGGATTGAATATCTTTAGGGAGTTCGTTAAAGCATTTTATGGCTGAGTATGTGTAATGGTGTTGGGCCGTTGTAGTATTAAGTTTAGGGTTTATTATTTGCCCTGTTGTTCTCGGCCTGGTGCTAAATGACTTTATTGTTAGTTTGTCTTTATGGATTTGAAGTAATGCATTTTTTTGATAGATTCTGTTTATTTGTAAAACTTTGAATTCATCAAATATTTTTTGAGTTGAATAGTCTAAAGGTTTTTTTAGAATAATTTTGATGAGTCTTCTATGTACTATTTCAAGTGGGGCTAAGTTGGTTTTATACGCTCCTCCCCAACCTATTATTCCGTATTGCAGAACTGATTGGGCTAATGCATAGTAAACCTTCAGTAGTATAGATTTATGAAGTATATTTCTTAGTTTGAGGAATACGTAAAAAAGTTTACGTATTCTGTTTATAGTTTGTGCAATATGTTCTGTCCATTTAATATGTTGATCTATTATTATGCCTAAATATTTAATGTTGTTCTTTTTTGAAATTTTTGTGCATTTAGATGAGTTGCAGTTGTCAGTATAATTTTTACAAGAGCTATGAATAGTTATATTGGAATTTATAATTGGAAGGAATTTGTCTGATAGTGTAAATGTCATGAAGTAAGTTTGTCAGAGTTTAAGGAAAGATAGTTGTCATCCAGCCATTGTTTTAAGTTGTTTATTTCTACATTTGCGGTTCGGTAGGCTTCATCCCAAGTTTTTTTTCTATGATTAAGACTGTATCGTCAGCGAAAGATATGATTTTTCCAATTTTCGGTATTGTAAGCATTTCATTCACGTAAATGATAAACAATATTGGACCTAACACTGTCCCTTGAGGAATTGAGTAAATTGACAGTTTTCTTACTAATTCCCTACGCAAAAGGAATGTGTTTTTTTTTTAAATATATCAAAGTGTTTCGATAAGTTGTATGTTTGTTAAGTTTTCATGTCTGAAATAACAATTTTATTATTTAATTAAATGAAGACAATTTTATCGAAACTCAATCGAAGTATGATACAGTTAAACGTGACTGAATTGGATATAGGTTCCGTAGCTCAGCTGGTAGAGCACTTTCCATATAAGCAAAGGGTCCTGGGTTCGAGTTACGGTTTAGCCAATATCTTTTTCTGATTTTTCTGTACAACTCAAAGATAATTTTATTTAGTTATGAAAAAAGTATTTATTTTTACATTAAGATATATACAGCACATCATGAATACGTGAAATTTCACCGTGTCATTGGAACATGCTGGAAAAACTATTTTAATGACTGAAGGGTTAAAACATACTATGCAACAAAAACATAGGTATGTCATTATCAGACAAAAACTAAATTTAAAAAAAAAGAACAGATAGAACTTTTTTGTTTTGAAAATCAATTAAACTCAAAGCAGTAGGGTTCTATCTGATTGTTAAAATTATTTTTTTGGTTAAATGCCATGTTTTTGCATTGAATGTTAAAAAATAACTCAATTGCAATACGTTCTTATACGAAATTTTATTTTTTTCTCAATTTTATTCAATTGGCAGAATGAACCTCAATTTCCCATTGGAATGAGCTCGAACGAAAACATAAACAAAACCTTAATGCACCTAAAACATTTTATATCTGGCAGATAGGACTACATAAATTGCTAATAAAATTAGTCTCATTGTTCTTAAAAAAATAAATGCAAAGTGTTGTAAATAGAATTTGAGTAAGTATATATAAACATCCATATGAACTGGACATATTTTAGAAGGGGTTTTGAAGAGTAAAAGGCCTAAAATTTTGAACAAAATGTCGAATGGAACCTTGTTGTTCCAAGGTGTAAAATTCTTATCTCTTGAATTCTCTCTTCGATCTTCTTGTCGTTACGATCCTTCAATTTTTGTAAATTAGCCGTTTTTGTAATTTACGTACATTTTGACGTCCTCCGCGGTCGAGGGGTAAGGCTCTCGACTATCAATCCGGAGGTCGTGGATTTAAATCCCGGTGTGCACAAGTAAATTTTATTTGATGGGATTGTGTTATTTCACAACTTAATAATTTAAAATATATATATATATACTTCTCCACCTTCCTCTTCCCGATATCCTTCTCCTTCTCACTACCATCAGCCTCATAACATTCCACAATTGGGGAAGCCATAGTCTCGCTGGCTACAGGCTGTTATTCAAATATTATCTTCTAAGTTTCTCATGATTTAACGTTTTGTTTTTAAATTATTTGAGTTACAAAATTACAAAGTTACAAAATATAAAATTAAAATTATCGTTAAAAGTTGAAGAAGCTTTCTCTGCCCGTAACCCTTGCGTATCACGCCGACTCCTAGTAATGTGAAAACATTATAGTCTTTTAGGCAGGGAAAAATAGTACCTCCGCCAGGGGAAGGCAGTAGGAAGGCTCCGCGGGAGGCTCCACCGCTGGGGTAGGAAGTGAAAGTGGGAACCGGGAAGACCCGGGGAAGGCACTAAGGGTAGTAAGGACGTGACCCAACACTGACGCGGTTAATTATCTTCCCGTGTCACTAAAGGCCCTAATACGGAATTTATGTATCCTTATTAAGCTAAATTGTTCGGGAATTTTCAGCAGTAAAAGTATTACGTCAGCTTTGCTTTTTAGCCGGGGAAAGTAAGAGTGCCTTTCTGTAGAATTTTGGGCGCCCCCTAATTTACGACGTTATAATTTCATAAAGGATTAATTATTTATTAATGTAGTTCGAAAGAGAAAAGCACGTCTTAGTAAGGTGTCTTTACTAATTTAATTCTCAATAGAAATATTTCTTTTTCTACTGATTGAGCTTAAACCGCCGCTATCCGAATTTCTACCGATTTCTTACATATCTCACTTAAACATTTGAAGTTAAGTAGTTTCAAGTCTGTTTCAATTATTTTACAAGTTATATGTATGAAAAAAATTTACAGTGTTTCTTTAAATGATGTTTTATGATAAATGATCCCCAATAAATTTTTGCTCTATTTTAAACGAGTCGTGTTTTATTAAACATTTTCACAATTTTCGCATCGATTTTATCGTTTTAAATATTAGCGCGCTCCTCTAACATTCGTAATTACATATCTCTCCATCTTCTTCTTTTTGATCGCGTTAGATTTTATCTGTCTACAAATTTGGTTTGTACAGTCCGTTTCCATTTCAAGTTGGTGACCATTTTAATGGTTCAGTTTAGATTATGTTTTCAAACACGAAAACAACGTTTTTTTAGTTTCTTACTTACTTACCTACTTGTGAAAGAATGTTTGAAAAGGAGAAATTTGAAAGTCATTGAGAAAGTGACTTTTCTTTGGACAAATCCTATAATTCCTTTAAAATGTTACATAATATATGGTTTATAATTAAGTAGGTACTGTACGTATTTAAGTACTTACGATTTCATCACAGTTGATCCCCAACAATTGCCCCCCCGACAGTTGTCCCGCCGAAACGTGATTCCCCAATGTATGATTTGTGCTGTGCGTTTTCATTGATAAAGTAAGCACGCGGAGAAGGTCTACGGTCGTACAATAAAAATCGATGTATAAGTGCATCGATTTTTGTTAAACGAATATGTTGCATGTTGTATTATATATATATGGTGGTATATCCCCTCTGCATACCTCTTCGGAGACACCTAGTTATGTTATATGTAAGTGGATACAGCGTATTTCCCTAAACATAATGCATATATAAGTATATAGTATTTTTTTATTCGGCTGTACATCCTCACTGCATACTCGTTCGGAGACACGGCATTGTTATAAAAAATATTTATATATTGGATTTCCACTCCAGACGTCTGCACATATAAGCATCTATTTCGACTTTTTTAATACAGCCTAACATCCTCTCTGCATACTTACTTTACCAATAAAATAAGTACCTACCGTAGTAATAATCCTTTTGGAGTCAACTGGCAGAGGAATGAACTGTCAGAGGATCAATTTTCGGGTCACCTATTTATAGTATCCTCACAACATCCATAATAGCAAGAGTATAAAAGAAGTAGGTACTATCTAATATGCAGATATGAAGGCATACAGAAAAGAAGGTGTATGGGTATTTGAAATATGTGTAACGTGTACTTGTTTTAATATTATTGCGAATAAATAAAGTGCATAAGAAATAAGTATAACTTCTTTCTAAATAATCTGAATGGAAACAATTATTGCTCGCAAGGGCTATTCGCCATTCTGTCAAATTATAAAATTTAAGTAAGCATTTCTGTAAAGAAACTCGTACCCAATGGGGTATTTTCATGTGTTTTTTTATTGCTTATAAAAATTAAGCAAAAAATTACGATGATTTTAGCATTTTAATTTTATTTTTATGTTGACGAATAAATTTTCTACAGCGAGTCAAAGTTTCCCATTTTGGAATTACCGCTAAAACGATATTTTGGGGCGTGGCTATCGTGTGACGTCACGAGTGAGGACGCTCACTGACAGTGTTTATTTATGCTAGTTCAGCTTAGCGACACTTGTGACGTCACAAACCCATTCCCCAACCATGGACCGTTTTGATTTGGTCAGTTTTAGATCGTTTTTAAAATCAATAATATTGAATGAAAACATAAAAATCAAACATTTTTACTGTGATTATTAAAATCAGAAAAATAATCTTTAAATATTCCGTACATTTTCCACAGAATTCCTCGTTTGTGGAAATACCACATTGAATAACTGTAAGTGTATGAGCGTAAGTACATTGTTTTTTATTTGGTACAAAAGGGTTAATTCGACATATATACGACGTATATATGTTATTAAAATCATATCATTTTGTTAGGTACAAATGGGTTAATACGACATATATACGACGTTTATATGTTATTAAATATGTACGTATGTAGGGTAATGACTCCCCAATAACCTTTAGAGGTGATTTTTCGTCAAAGAATTTTCTCCAACCATGCATGCCATTTTGAATGTCATATTATATACATACATGTGCCTCCACTCCCTTTTTTATATTGGACAGGGTGTGTGTGAAGCTCGTTGAAATCATAAAGAGTTAAATGTTGAAATGTTGCAAAACTAGCAACGTGTTCCTGTTCGTGTCCGAGTCCAATCTGCTCCCAATTGTCGGTAGTCAGTGGGACTACAGCAGCCCAAATGTGAGGCGAGGCTGATTGGAGTAGAAAAGGGAAGGAGATGATAAAACGAAAAGTTGGGAAATACCTGGCTATTCTCCAAACTAATTCTCCAAACAATATTACAAAAAAATATTAGTTCCTCTGTCGATCTCAGAATCTGATACTTTAATTCGTCATTTTTTACATTAGCTCCACACAGGATACAGTAAGGAAAATAATTACCCTCAGGGCATACATCATCTTTGGGGATGGTGTGTGGGGTTTTTTTTAGTTTTTAAGAGGAGGAGAGAGAAATCTGGGAAATAAAAGGTTTGCGGAGTGGATGTCAACGTGTCCAGGAGTGTCGGACTTTTGAATTCATCCCTCCCACTGCAGTGAAGTCCTGATGGAGAGTTAAAAATGTCACCTGTCTCACCAAGTCTTGTTCCCCAAAACAAAATAGGTGGGCAAGCGCATCCACCGCCAATACCAAGACAATCTTCAACGAACCACTTGAGGTGACCTATGGCAGACCCGTTGTTTATCCAAAGAATGATTCCCGGGGCAGGGTTACACAGGCAAATTGAACTGTTTTTATTTTAATAGATTGACTTCTAAATACCCTGTATTATTTTTCATAATATTCATGTCACATAATATTGTTTGTTAACTTTGGAGCAAGTTTTAAATATTATTTAAACAGCCAAAGCAGCGCAGTACATGACAGCATCAAACGGAAAGCTCGTCAAAAAGGCTTTATTTATTTTCCATACGTCTTCTTTGATTAGGTATTTTCGAATTTTGTTCAAAGCATTTATCTGACGATATAAATATATGAGTTTTTGTTTTATTTATATATCATTATTTTATTTCAGCGTGTGATGATTGAAGTATTAATAAATGTGCGAAAAAAATCATAATACGTTAATATTTCCAAAACATCTAATTTTATGTGGATGAGTTGTATCGAATTCAGAATTGAATAACTGACATTTTGATTTTTTTTATTTTTCTTCTTCTTATGACCTGTCCGTTCAACGGACGTTGGCTATCATGTTGGCTATGCGGACTTTGTTTACTGCGGACCCGGAACAGCCCCACGGTAGACTGGCCAAACCACTGTCTCAGGTTTTTCAGCCATGAGGTTCTCCTTCTTCCAGGGCCCCGTCTTCCGGCAATCTTCCCTGCATTATCAGATGCAGGATCTCATACTTCTCTGGATGTCTCATCACATGTCCAAGATATTGAAGTTTTCGGATTTTCATAGTTTTAATTACTTCCATTTCTTTATTCATCCGAACCATATCATCTTCATTTGTAACCCTGTCCATCCAGCTTATTTTGAGTATTCTTCTGTAGACCCACATCTCGAATGCCTCAAGTCGCCTGATTAGTTCTTCAGTAAGCGTCCATGCTTCCATTCCATAAAATAATTTCAAAAACACGTTACCATTCGCATTCGTAATCCTAGATTGAGATCATGACTGCAGAACATTTTTTTCATGCGGATAAAGGTTGCACGAGCTTGCTCAATGCGGCATTTGATTTCATCTGAAGGATCCCATCTATCATTTACATTGCAGCCCAAGTATACAATACTCTGTACTTTCTCTAGTTTTGTTCCAGCAATATAAAGATTTTCATCCAATGCGTTATTTTTGCTTATTAATCTTTTATTAATCTTCCAAAAAACGTATTCGCGTTATGTAAAGGTTTTTTTCATATTTAATTTCGAATTCAGTAAAACAAACATCGTATCTTTTGTGAAAGCAACGCTCATTTTAAAAAGGCGGAGAAAAGCATGTAAATAACCATTTAACGTGTTTTTTCCGAAAGAGTAAAAGAACAAGAAAAATATAGCGAAAAAAAAGAAAAATATATGTATATAACAATTAATGGATGTGAAAAAGAAGAGACAAATAGAAAGGGAATATCTAATATTATTATTGAGAAATATTGTATTATATTGTGAAGAGTTGTTTCAAAAAGTTTGATTAATTCATCAAATATTCAATATTTAAAATACCTTACGTCAAATTTTTTATTTTAATGCCTTGAGAGTCCTTGGGGGATTACTTTCGCATAGATTATGTTTTCATCAATAAATTTTACAAAAATGATTTATTGAATGTGTTCTGATTTTTTCAAATCATTGGTTCATCTGTTATTTGATTCACAATCGTTCCGGATTTCTTTATCAATTCACATTCGGGTCGTATGTTCTTCGTATGTTCTTGAGCGTACGTTTCTTAATTTTGTTCATTACGTTTGCATAGATTATTTTTGATGATGTTTGATCAATGTAGATTTGGTTCAAATTGTTGCTTTTACCCTCTGACTTTTCGAACGTCGGTGTCGCGTCGATACGATCTGTATATAATTAATTACTTTAATTAACACTGTACATACGTTTTAATACATGTGTGAAGGGGGCCTTACTGCCTAGTGGCAATTTCTTATAACCAGCCTAGATTTGCAGTAGTTTGGGTGATTAAAATAAATTATTAAGTAGTTTTCATGCGTGGGAGGGTTGAGGAAGCAAAATCCAAGGAAAGGAGGGGGCCTCAAGTGAAATGAAAACTAAGTAGATGTTAGGTCGTCGGTAATGCAAAAATTTTAGTTTAGTTCTAGTTGAAAGTTATATTTACGAAAACACCCCACAACTTTTTTCATATACCAACTTACTATTTGCATTGTGAATTGAGCAAATAAAAATCAAATATATTTTAAAAGATCAAATTTTTAACACCACGAAAATTAGTACCTCCCTAAAGTAATGGTGAAAATTGGGAAGCAGTTACGGGTACCATCGCCCCAGGAACCATTTATTGGATAACGAACACCCCACCTCTGACATACGTCACCCCTAGTGGTTCACTACCTTTGGTGAACCGCGGACGCGTTTGTCCGGATTGCTCCTCCTGTGAGGAGCTATTTCAGACAAGTAGGCAGTAAGAAGTTAAGTAGGCAGACCTATCCGTCGCCAATACCTAGACAAAACCTCACTCCATGATCCCGGGCATTCCTGCTAAGTCACCAAGTGTAAGCAAATGTAAGGAAACATGGCGGCAAAACAATTGTTGTGGCGGGTAGCAAATGATCCCTCTCAAGATCGAGGGATCAAATGCTGCGTTTTGTGGACTGTAAAATTGCGGTTCTTATTTACCTATTTTATTATATTTTCATCGCACTTACCCAGACTGCTTCCCTCTTCGTTCAGTGTTCACTGGAAAGGTAGGTATGTTAGTTTGGGAGAGATGGGAGAGATGGAAGGGAATGGCGATTGGGAATGAACGTGTGATCGCGAAATAATAAGCGAGAATGGATGACGCGTTGCGATGGTACTTGCGAATAGCTGCGAGATTTAAAAGTTCACTTTGCGGTTTGATTACTAAAAACTGTAAAGGCGGTGCGGTTTTAGGACTTCTGTCCTGTGCGGCTAGGTAAATTCAACTGAGGCAGAGGGCACCAAATAGGTAGTTTCAAAAGGCAACATGTAACAATAAAGGCGCGAACATGCCCCCCCGCCTTGACCAAGTGGTCAAAAGAAAAAGACAAATACAAAAAAAAAATCGCGATGCGGTAGGATTCAATGAACAATTGACGTTTGAAAATAAAACAAATTGAGCATAAGCATCCAAAAATATAAAGAAATAAAATAACAACAATAGAAGGCATAGACCCCAATGGTCGCCAAGAAAAACAAAAAGAAAACAAAAAAAAAATTGGAGTAGGTATCTCTATTTTAGATAAATATCTGTATATCTGTTTAGATATACATGTGGTAAATCAACCATTAACGGAGGTGGTAATGCTGAAGATTTTATCTTATGATAAACAATACATTTCGAAAGTTGTGAGGGAATCTTATTTCGTACCGCTATTATCCAAAACTTCCGCTGAGTAGTGAATTGAAGGCTTCGCGGGTCAACATGAGAATATAGTTTATGATTATAATCTATAATTAAATAAGCTAAATGACAGATTTTCGGAAATAAGATGGGAAATTTGTTTTCGTATGACAGATCTGAGTATTTGAGTCGACCGCGTACCCTGATAATACCGCGGCAATCAAGAAACGGTTTCAAGTTTAGAATGTACGTTGAACATGGAATGTTATTTCGCATGTTACGTATATCGACAGGAAAATATGTTTCCTGTTCGATGCGTATGATTTTCAAAAGCGAGTCATTAAATTCACGAGAGCTAAGATAAGTTGAGTTTGTATTATCCGTACCAGGAAGTTTACGACAATTATTAACGAAACGCATTATCCATGCGACTACGCGTTGCAATTTATTAAACGAAGAATATTTGCTAATAATTGACTTAGGTACAATTTGAGATGATACAAGCGCTTCAAGGTTGCGAGTTTTGATTTCTGGTGGATCAGCTACGCGAGAACACATGCCAAAAGTAATTGGCGGTTCATACGGATTGGTTTTCAATTCCGGTAACTGTTCCGAATTTGCGTGCTTAAATGGCGCAATAGGCCACTCGGAATGCGGCTGGCAAAGCCATTTTGGACCATTCCACCAAATATCATGTGCCATCAATTGTGATGGTAGCATACCTCTCGACAGACAGTCGCTAGGGTTTTCAGCACCTGCGACATGATAAAAATGACTACTATGCAAATTTTCGTGTATTTTTGCTACACGATTGGCAACAAAGGTTTGCCAGCGGTGAGGTGATGAATGAATCCAACTTAAAGTTACAGTCGAATCAGAAAAGGCAAATATTGAATGAACAATAAACCTCGCGGAGTAATTATTAATTACCCTTTTCAACAGTTGCGATAACAATAATGCTGCGCATAATTCTAAGCGTGCTAAGGAGACGACCTTTAACGGTGCTACCCTTGATTTGGCGCAAACTAATTGAACCTCAATTCGGTTATCAGGAGTGGTCACCTGAGCGTATATCACTGCTCCGTATGCCTTTTCGGTCGCATCCGCAAACCCAACGAGTTTTAACGTGCATCCTTCAGCGACTCCTACATGACGTGGAATCCGAATTGACGATATTAACGGCAATTCTGCGTTGAACTGCTGCCACTGGCGTGATATACTCGTGGGTGGGGTTTCGTCCCAATCGATTTTTAAAATCCACAGCTCCTTTATCAGAAGCTTGGCTTGTACAATTATAGGCGCCACCAGACCCATCACGTCAAAGAGTCTAGCGACAGATGATAAAATATTGCGTTTGGTACAAGTTCGATTGTCTGGAGTGACTTCAAATGCGAAAATGTCATCCGAAGGATGCCAGCGTAGGCCAAGGATTTTTAGCGATGCATCACTATCGAAAGTTACACTTTGCGACAAGCGAAGTTCCAATGGAATGTTTTCTAATACTTTGCTGGAATTGGATGCCCACTTAGCGAGTTGGAATCCTCCTGACTGGAAGAGCTCAATCAACTCTCCAGCCGTGCGGATAGCTTCTTGCTCATTTAAAGCAGAGCTAGCGATGTCGTCTACATAAACGTCACGATTGATAATATCCCTTGCCATAGGGAAGCGAGCGCCTCATCTAACGTTAACTGTTTGATTGCTCGAAGGGCTAAGAACGGGCTGCACTTAACGCCAAATGCCACGCGATTGTATTGATAAGCCTGAAGCGGCTTTTGCGGATCGAATCTATATAAAATTCGTTGATAACGACGATCTTCTTTGCGAACATTTATACATAAATACATTTGACGAACGTCGGCGGAAATTGCGATAGGAAAAAGGCGTAAATTCAGAAGAATGCAAAATAAATCATTTTGTAGGCTTGGTCCCGTGTGTAAAATGTCATTTAAAGATAAATCATTTTTTTGTTTTTGCGCTTGCGTCAAGAACCACTCTCACTTTCGTGGTCATTTTATCCTCACGCCTAACTGCGTGATGCGGAATGTAGTACGCGTTTTCTGACAGTAAAACTTCTACCTGGGATAGATAACCTTTGTGAATATGTTCTCTGATCACTTCATCATAGAGCGGTTTTAATTCTGGCAGATGCTTAAATTTTCTCTCTAGTGCATAAAACCGATTTTGCGCAGCTTGCAATGAATCACCTAAGTCACACGGGTTGCCTTTGAATGGCAAAGCCACTTCATAAGAACCGTCCTCAAGGCGAGTTGTGGTGCTTTTAAAAATGTTCTCAGTTTCCTTTTCTTCAAGGCTGTGAACCGGTTCCGAACCGATATCTTCGATTTCCCAGAATTTTTTAATTAAATTCTCAATTTCGTGCGTAGCGCAGAAAGTTAAAGTGGTGTTTGATTGAGAATTTACTGGAGCGTCACCCATGAAGACATAGCCTAATGTGGTTTGAATTGCGACTGGAAAACCGGGGGTGATTACCTTATTTGGTAACAACAGTTGAGAGAACAGACTAACGCCAATTAGCAAATCAATTGGACCAGGCATTGCCCAGGTGTCGTCTGCCAGCGGAATATTTATGAACTTATATGACGTCAAGTCCACTTTGCAAGTAGGAAAATTAGCGGTAATTTTATCTAAAACTAGAGCGGTTATGGAGTATTTGAAATAGGGATCAATCCTAGATTGAATTGTCAATGTGACACTTCCTTTTATTGATTGCGTTTTGCCACCTAAGCCCTGGACTGCGAGGCGCGTTCCTGGTCTGACCGCCAGGCCTAATTGTTCACAACAATGTGATGTTATGTAATGCTTTTGTGAGCCTGGGTCTAAAAGACAGCGAACGGTATTCTCTTCACCGTTTAGATCAACAGTGTGAACCTTGGCTGTAGCAAGTACTTCAGTAGTTGCACCTTGTCGAGTGGTTGCTGACATGGTACATACCGAGGGTTCTGACTCGTTAGGTTGAGTTTCTACTTTGGATGTGTTGGTGTTCGCGTGACTGGATTTCTCAAAATGAAGGAGCGTATGGTGCTTGCCATGGCACTTATGACAAGTGCCTTTTGATTTACATCTTGTAGACGTGTGTTGCGGGCTTAAACAATTAAAACACAAAGATTTTTCCTTTACGAAGGAAAACCTTTCCTTTGGTGATAATTTCAAAAATTGTGTACAAGTGTACAGTTGCGTATGGCTCTCATTTTGACAATAAAAGCATTTCGATTGCGTACTTATGTAAGTATGATTTGTGCGGGGTTGAGTTGTGCGTGCAGTTCCACCGGAACTGGTTGTATTTATATTAGCGGTGTTAGGTCCACGAGTTGTTGATGTTCGTTGCAGAATTTTGACCTGATCTTGTACAAACGATACCAATTGCTTGCAGGTGGGAATTTCAATTTCTCGAACTGAGAGCTCAAATGCTTGAGCAGTTTGCGACTCTAATTTTTGTAAAGCGAATTGCAGTAATATAAAATCCGAAAGATCCTCTATTCCTAATTGTTTTAGCGCGGCGATGGATGCTGAATATTTTTCTATAAAAGCTGTCAAACTATTTGCGTTGTGTGTTACGGTTTTGGAATGAAATATATTATTCAGGTAGTGCGTGGCAAGTGATCGCTTATCTTGATATTTATTAACTAGCGTATCCCAGATTATTTTGTACGTGTCTCCAGTTGGCACTAAACCTGACGTAACATTTTTCGCGGTTCCAGTTAATTTTCCAATCAAATATTGAACGCGTTGGGAATCAGATAATTGTTGATTTAAATGAACATTTGTTTTAAACATCTCATAGAACAGATTCCAATTTTCGGCGCGACCGTCTAAGGTGGGTAGCTCGATACAAGGTAGCTTAATAGAATTATTATTATTAGCAGCACATGCACTTGTAGACGCTTTCGGCTCTGTAGCTAAATTTGTTTTTAAATTGTTTCTTGTGCGTAGAATACGTGTGTATAATTCTTCAAATTGTTCCCAACTCGACTAATCTGGTTCAGAATTTGGGTTTAACGTAACCGTATTCTCGTTAATTTGATCAATAATTAATTCAAATGTATTTTTAATTTCCGTTATACTCTCAGATTCTGACATAAAAAATTCAAATGAACGCGATGCTTCGAAACTGGCTGGCAAGTTTTTTGCAAGCACAGCTATATTTTTAACCCTTTTTAGAATAATTTCGCTTTTACCTTTTAGTAAAACTAATTGTCTTTTTAATTGGTCCTCCATTTTTAGAAATATTTGTAAACTAAAAGTTTTAATTATTTAGAAAATAATGTGCAACAGTCAAATGCACTGGGCGGTTTTTGCCTTACTGAGTTGGTGTACTGAACGGTGATACAACACAGTGGACAAGTTATTTATGAAATAATTAATTATATTATAAATATTTTAATGACTCATAAATACGCGATGTTCATAAGTAAATACGTACGTTGGTATCTATGTAGATATTTGTGACTATTCCAGTGAGCAAGTAGTTACCAGTTAGCAATAGTACCTAGTTAACTATACCACAATAAATCGAAAAGATAAATAATAATGGTAAGTTTATGCGATATGCGGCGTATAAATTTTCGACAACAATACTTGACAAGAATAAAATAATGACCCAAAATATCAAATGAATAACTTTTAGATATTGTGATAATTTTGGATAGCGGGTCGAAACTATAAGTTCAAATGGCAGGTAGGTATGACAATATGATACTGACAATCTCAAATTGCGGGTAGGTATTGTAATAATGATTTCAAACGAATATTGCTCATTGAATCCTTCCGTAAATATAATAAAATAAACACATCGATGTTATGCGGCTCGAATGGCCAAATGTTGCGGCGGGTAGCAAATGATCCCTCTCAAGATCGAGGGATCAAATGCTGCGTTTTGTGGACTGTAAAATTGCGGTTCTTATTTACCTATTTTATTATATTTTCATCGCACTTACCCAGACTGCTTCCCTCTTCGTTCAGTGTTCACTGGAAAGGTAGGTATGTTAGTTTGGGAGAGATGGGAGAGATGGAAGGGAATGGCGATTGGGAATGAACGTGTGATCGCGAAATAATAAGCGAGAATGGATGACGCGTGGCGATGGTACTTGCGAATAGCTGCGAGATTTAAAAGTTCACTTTGCGGTTTGATTACTAAAAACTGTAAAGGCGGTGCGGTTTTAGGACTTCTATCCTGTGCGGCGAGGTAAATTCAACTGAGGCAGAGGGCACCAAATAGGTAGTTTCAAAAGGCAACATGTAACAATAAAGGCGCGAACAACAATAGTTGCATATATTATAACAGAAATTTTTTATAATTGAGAAAGTGTTTGGTCATGTTTCTCGCTTGAAATGATGATGATTCATAAATACATTTTTTTTTTATATTGGACAAATAAGTCCGGTTTGAAAGTTGAGGTGTAGCTCAGTGGTTAGATAACAATTATTATAAGCAATAATTATCAGCCTGAGACATTCATCTACATTGAAAAATCTTCCGAGAAAAGATACATGACGCCAACGGGACTTGAACCCGTGCCCTTCTGATTGCCGGTCAGCTGCTCTCCCAATTGAGCTATGGCGGATATCTTATACCCGCCAAATGATTCAATATATACTAGTGTTTCATTCAACAATTACTGCTTATTATATTTTTTCCACCTGAAAACAACCAACTTTATTAGTGTTAAATCCCTCGCTAGGTGGCGTCGAGACAAATTATGTCTTCATTTATTGGGGAAATACTTAAACTTGTGGAAATACTTAAATAGGTGGAAAAAATATAATAAGCAGTAATTGTTGAATGAAACACTAGTATATATTGAATCATTTGGCGAGTATAAGATAAGCCGCCATAGCTCAATTGGGAGAGCAGCTGACCGGCAATCAGAAGGGCACGGGTTCAAGTCCCGTTGGCGTCATGTATCTTTTCTCGGAAGATTTTTCAATGTGGATGAGTGTTTCAGGCTGATAATTATTGCTTATAATAATTGTTACCCTTTGTGCTGTGCATAAAAATCTTGTCTTAAACGTTAGTTTAACAATTAAAAATAATAATTCAGTGGTTATGCGCGTTTCATCCCGCGACAAAATATCCCCGACAAAACATCCTCCAACAAAATATCTGCTTACCTTATTTTACATTTTTCTATTTTTGAACAATAATTTATTATTTTTACAGGATATCTATATTACTTTTGTCCCATTTTACAATTTTTGAAGAAAAATTTTATTGTCTTTATCGGATGTCTGTATTATTTTTGTCCCATTTTTGTTAGGTTAGGTTGGGTTGGGTTTTAGCAGATATTTTGTTGGGGATGTTTTGTCCGTAGGATATTTTATCGGGGATATTTAGTCGGGAGATGATTTATCGCGGGTTAAAAAGTCGCGGAACCGAGTACTGTATATTTCTTTTTTTAACGCATTGTGTTTTACTCGTGTTGTCAAATTACAATACAGGGTAAAGATATTAATTATCATTAAGTTCACAAGTTTACCAAGACTAGGATATACATTGACACAGTTTATTACCTACCCCCGTACACCGTATATTCGGTAGGGTGAACACTGAACACAGCCCCGACAATACGGGTGCGTTTACCATTCATTAAAACTTACAATACCGCAATCAGCTGGCGCATATAGACTTAACTAATAATGTGAAAATTTAACCGAGAGTTGGCGTTATGTAATGGCATCTTTGCATTATATATTATGTTATAATATTACATATCAGTTGGTATTTGAATTACCAAATGAAAGGAGTTTGAATTCAAGTTCGGTAAAGTTTTATAGGTACCTATGTATGTAAATCAGTAATAGTAATACTGAAGTTTGTCACTTAAAATTTTAAATAAATGAAAAGAAAATACTTGGTTTTAAGTCACTTTATTAACATACATATTTTGTTTATGCACTGTCTACCTGTTTCGGAACCTCAGTACCATCATCAGAACTGTTATAAAAACTGATTTCAACGACTGATTAAATTTTATTAGCTTATCGTAAAAACTTTGTTCCTACCTTCCTACATAAACTAATAAAATAAAAATTTCACCTATTATCTATCAGAAATTTCACGTAGAAGTCATAGTTTGGATTTATTCTTAATTGCAATTTAGGGCGAAGTACTACAATTCAGATACGAAAATCAGAATACGGCAATTTGTACACTTTTTTACATTTAAGAATGCGTAGAGTTGAACAATCACGGGAATGATTTTAGATTTTCATGGCCAAAAGTATTTTTGTTATTTATTTTTGGGCTGTTATGCCGTGTTACGCTATCTCCTCCTTTAGCCAACGTTTCGGACATCGTTACAGTGTCCATCATCACGCTTAAAAATAAATAATAAAAGAAGAACAATCACGTTTTTGCTATACGTAATTATAATTTGAATGAAGTTATTTTTTCTTCTCACACAGCAAACTTATTTTGTTGCACCATTTTAATTCAAATTAATACAATACTTAGTTTTTACCACTTTTATTGTTTACAAAAACCAACATTTTTCGTGAGCAACGCGCACTTCTTCGGGGTTTTATTAATACTAATTATAAATAATAGACATAGACAATCGTGTCAGGGAATTTCCCTTTGTAAATTGTTCCCCATTGCCCCTCTCCCTTCTATCCACTCTCATATTTCCATTGATACCATTGTCTATGTCTATTCTTTTTCCATTGACACCATTGTCTATGTCAATTATTTATAATTAGTATTAATAAAACCCTGAAGAAGTGAGCGTTGCTCACGAAACATGTTGGTTTTTTCTAAACAATTAAAGTGGTAAAAACTAAGTATTTTATTAATTTAAATTATTTTTTTAAGAATTAGAAATACATTCTAGGAATTTTAGAAATTCACATCTAGGAATTGAACCAGGACCTAGCCTTGCGAGAGCTCTGCTTTCGAATTCTAGATGCGACCGAATATTTTTTCTGATTTTTCTGTTTCAAATTTTCGTTTAAGAGTCACTAATGAAAGACTTCGGAAATTTCATGCCTTCCGATAAATTCTAGACAGCGAATACGTGCTGTTAGAGGACCTTTGCAATTTCATACAAATACAATATACGTTTCGTAGTTTCTTTTACCTTTCCACTAAACATTATCGTTCTGAAGAGGTTATGTCGGTACAAGTTATGAGTATCTAAACCCAATTTTAGTTTAATGTCCACTTAGATAATTTTTTGCACCATTTTAGTGAAATATCATCCTCCAGCTAATTTAATACATTTTGACTCTCATTAGCCTGGATTTATCTTTAGGTTAAGGCAGCAATAATTTTACACATTACCAGTAAGGTTTCACTTTTCTCAAGTCTAAAAAATGCTCAATGATATTAATAATTTGTTTCTCTTTTGTTTCAGGTAACATTACACGATAATTCAACTCCCGAAACCTTCCCTTAAAATTATTCGTGGTTAGGATAACAGTCGGGTGAGTAAAGCCTCCATAATATTAAGATATTCATACATTTTAATGACCGGAGTTTTGGTTTGAAATAATGAGGGTTGTAACAGCTTTGCTTGTTGGTGTTTGGTTTCAAGAAGGAATTGTTACGACTTGTCAGATAATTCACTTGAAGAAATTATTTTTGAAGTGAAATTTCTTTAGTCTCGTTGTGATTTGGAATTTGAATGAAACGGAAATGACGCGTTACAGCACCTGCGAAGCATCAAACTGCGCTCATTGGCCGCTTTGATTATGACCTCATTTTTCAAGGCTCCTATTGGTTGAGATTGTTTTGGTAAAGTTTCGCTTCCACCGCGTGCGAACTGCACTCGATTTTTGTTGTGATAAAATAATATTATTTATAACCGTATTACGTAGTATAAATTTTGCAATAATAAATTAGTGTTAACATTATTTTAGCATTGTTTTAATTTGATTTTAAAAAAATTAAGTTTGAATATTTGTGTACCTAGATTGAGAAATAAAATTTATATTTACATAGCAGAAAATTCGTTGTATAATATCTGAATAATGAGAAACTCTTGAATTCTCAAAATTCTGGCGTCATGAAATTTGACCATTATTTTGAATTCCGAAATTATTAATATCTATTATTTTCACTATTTTTGACGAACAACAGCATTTCCTCATAATCCTTGAAATATCCCCAAAATAAAATCATATTGATTGTTGCATATTTTAATGTTAAATATGTGTAACCTTTATTATATTAAATTCAAAACACCGGTGGAGTCAAGTATTAAAACTAGTATTCATCTCCCCTAAATAATAATCTCTAATTATATCAAAATTAGGTTCATACATACCACACGTGATCGAATTGCCCCTTTCAATAATTTTACTGTGGCAATATTATCGCTTATTTACATTTATCAACATTTCCATGAATTGTAACATCAGTTGTGTTTATTATCCTCAAATCAAACTTATTACATAATTCCATGACACATTACTCTAACCTCTAACCAATCTCCGACCTTTCTCCGACATTTCTAACCCTTCTGTATCCCTACTTGTTTCACCCCCAAACTGTTTTCCCACCAATAATTCACCTGTCAAAACCGCCTTTGCTTTTGTTTAGCTCATTTAAAAATGAAACACACAAAGAAAGTACCTACACCAATTTATTATCAATATTTAGAATATTATATGGGCGATCTTGTAGAGCAAAATTCAGTGGTATTAATGACCTAAGGGCTACTCTAAATACCTACGGCCTTTTCTAATTGCTACCCCACTAATTTCAACATTTTTTAATTTTACATTTTGATAGTGCAGCCTTAGATTCGAACCGAAATTTAACTATCGCTTATCTGAATACTGATTTATTAAAACAATTTGAAAAATTTTCCCTTTTTTATAACGCTATCGGTTTCAGCCTATCTTCAGACTAGTACATTTTTCCTTTCCAGTGGTACAGATATATTCTCTTAATTATTCCAATTTTACCAATACAAATATCTATATATATAAAAATAAATCCCTGTTTCCCTTGGTCACGCCATAACTTCAGAACGACTTCACCTATTTCATTCATCTTTTTCGAAGTTTTCTAATACTTTGTAGAAGGTTCGTACGAAAAGAAAAATTAAGAAAATTGTGCAGAAAATTGGATAATTTCAGAAAACTTAACGGCTATTTTAACTTCGCAAGTTTGATGAATGTCAATTCAGCAGGCGGCAGTTTTGTTTTGTAACAAAAGAATTGTTTATGGATTTTTAAAATTATAGATATTTTAAAAAGGTATCAAATTTGATTGGTTGTATACAAAAATTAATATTTATAAAACATATGCGAAAAAATTAAATTTGTTTAAAAAAATTGTAATAGATGGCACGTGAGCTGTTTGAAAACTGAATGTACTGGTACTAGATATATGGAACGCGGGAGGGGGGTTGGCGGAACGGGGGAGCGGGAGAGGGGATAGGGTAGACGGGGAAGGTGGAAGGAGAACACGGGAGAGGAAGGAGATGCGGGAGGGAAACGGGGACGCATGGGAAAGGAAATGCAGGGAGAAACTATTTATTTATTTGAGTATGGCGTTGCAACGCATGCCGGGAGCCAGCTAGTATTTTTATAAAATCAATGTTTTACTATGTATTAACCTAACGTACTTTTAATACCATGCTACTCATCATTAAATGTAAAACGTTGTAGTTTCAACACAATTCAAAAGCCTCTTACAGAAGAGTAGTACGAATTATCACTAAGTACACATTATATTGTAATACTTTAGCAAAGGTAATAAATTTTAAGTATGCACACATAACATATCTAAGTGCTTATTTAATGGTTGGCCATACTTAAACACATGTTCAGAATGTCATAAAACTTTACAGTTTCCTTAAAACATCTTAATATTGAATTCCTGGCCGCCCCAAGAAATAGTTTCTACTAGGTTAACATATTTATGCAGTCGTTAAGATGCAAACATTAGTCTCCCCGTCCCGTCACTTTTATCCGCATTGAAGCACCAATATATCAAAACACTTTTTCAGGCATAAAGGATTCCTGCGATCCTTGCGCTGTCAGACGAAGCCTTGTAGAATCCTGTGTCATTAATCTTTTGGGGTAGTTTCTCCACAAGCATCAGTCCTGCTTCAGGAAAGTTTAAAGAATTTCACTAAATTCACCCCGTAGGGGCGGCCGCATACACTGCGGAAGAACTAGTTTTGTGTTGACTTTATATTTATTTTGTTTGAGAAGTTATTTTACATAATGTGATGTATTTCATTTTAAAAGTTTAGTAGTATGAGGTGATATGTTATAACTTATAACTGGTGACGTCAAAAGTATTACACTGAATGTCATTTTACATAAATAAAGCATAATGGACGACCGTTGCAAAGGACAGTTTAAGTTGTATTTGATCCCGCTCAACTGCATCATATGGAACCTCGTATCTGTATTTTGAAAAATTTAGGGAGGGAAAATTAAAGGGTTTGGGGAAAAGTGAAGAAAGCCTGGTAATTCTGATCTGGTCACTAAATGTAGCAAAAGCCATAAAATATGTTAACTACAAGTAGTTAATACTCACAGCTTCGCCAAAATGCATATTACATATTGAAATTCCTTCCGGGCTATATGACCGCACATAATTATACATAAATTTAATAGAATTGAAATATAATATTTATGATTATTTTAGAATTTCAGCTTGAAATGTTACGACTGAATTTACGTTAGATTTTAACAGGAAAATTTTCCTGATGTTTTCAATGGCTCTTTTAAATTAGTTAAATATCCTCATTAGAGCGTATAATAACAGAATTGGTGTTAAGATTTATTAATACGTAACACAAAAAAGTGAAGTATAAAACTAAAAAAATACTTAATGGAAATTCTTACAATTTTAATGTAAGTATTTTATACTAAATCTAAACTGTTTGGATATAACTGTTAAGAGGGCATTACCAGAGAAAACCAGAAATATGTCATTTTCAAATCAGATTTTAGACGTATTGACTGTTTTCCACAATAAATTATAAATGGATTTCGAAAGATTGTTCTTTTATCTAGCATTCGCATATAATAAATTTTGAGATTTTTTTTTAATTTTTAGTATAATAAGGTTATTCCATAGGTCATTGGCAGATTTGTTAAATTTTCAAAAAAGATTTTGTATTATACCACACCCATTTCAAATAATATAATCATGCAGTAAAATAAATCAATATATTATCTAGCAAACGCATGTTTTAGAATTTTTATTTTAGTTTCAATAAAATCATTAAAAAATATGTACGTACATGTGTTTCTTGACGAAAATTGGTCCATTTGTGTATTATTTGCGCACTTACAAACTAATATATTTCAGATTTTTTTAACATTCTTATTAAATTTAGATATTTTTGAAAATTGATAAATACTTATAATCAAAAAATAATAACAAAAAGTACATTATTTTTAATAGTTTTATCATCACGCCTTTCAGCATTTTTGGA
Organism: Limnephilus rhombicus; assembly: GCA_929108145.2. Taxonomy (NCBI): domain Eukaryota; kingdom Metazoa; phylum Arthropoda; class Insecta; order Trichoptera; family Limnephilidae; genus Limnephilus; species Limnephilus rhombicus. The sequence continues at coordinate 29,739,031 of OV815285.1, forward strand.
TGAAGGTATAAATTAGAGCTAATGTGGATTGAAATAAATTCGATATTGAGTTATAATTTTAAAAAGCTGGTACGGAGAATAATTAATCTTTCTCATTGTAACCGCCCTGCACGATCGTAAGAACAACTTTCGACGAAATGTGGATTTTCATCCGCTGGCTGGTTAAACGCTCTTAATACAAACCTAATAGTCACTTTATTATTTTTAATGAATGATCAATAAAAAAACGGTAGTCATCTAAACTAATAACCTAATAACCTAACCTGACCTATCCTAACCTAATAACCATAGGTTATGATATTTCGTTTTTTTTTTAATTTTCTATTTCCGTAATTTATGAACCGAAAATAAATATGATATCATTTCGCATAGTATCTAAATGAATGAAAGAAAACAAAATTCTACAATTTTCCCCGCTGGGAGTGTTAGCCATCTCAATATATCGCTCATGGAAATGCTGTAAAGGACAAAATGTTAATTATTTCAGAAGAACGAAAAGAAAGATTTATTTTAAAAAAAAATCATACCTCCTGTTTTTGTTGACCTATAATCATAATTTTTTGATATAAAATAACATTGAATAGATCTTTCAGAATACTTATCATTTTTTGTAATTATTTTTAATAACTAAATTTAATATTTTAAAAACCCTATTAAAATGCACGTCGTATAGTACACATTTATTTTCCTTGAAATATTTCGATGACGCAGATCGAAAAAGAAAGAAAACGGAGAAAATTTACATATTTCATTTTTGGATTTTTTGCCCTTTACAGCTTTTCAAATTTCATCGATACTATACGAATTATTTATTCTGTGCTGTTAGCTAAATATCACCCCGGCAACGTTTCTATTCGGAATCTGGTAAACCGGGATTTTGTTGAGAGTAAATTCCTTTCGAGTACTAAATGTTTATTCAATTTTACGTGCATATGTTTTCCTTACAGTTGGTAGATGGTAACTTCGTATCTCGCCTCATTTTACTAACACAATAAGAATTTCAATTTTAATACCTGCCTAATAAAACCAATTTAATCATTTTCCATTCGACTTCGCCTGTATTTCAAATATCTGGTAGAAAAATAATCTTCAAACATATTTTCCCTTGTCTTCAATACAATCATTTCCTCTTGACCAAATTTCATTTAAGATATATAAAACGATAAACACAGCCTACGCCTTAGAAGCCCCTTGCAGGGTTCTTACACATCGTCGATCCCGAGTCACCTCAATGTTGCCACTCGACTGATCACGGGCAACTAGCAAGTAGCAACCAGCAACTAGCAATGAGCAACTGGAAACATATTGATCCCGAATCTCCCCGCGGTAAATTCTCGTGTGTGGGACTTACCATCATTCCCCTGGAGCTGAGATGGGTCGAGTTATGTTAGCGCCTCGGGATCCCATTCGTAAACGGAATCTTACATAAACACTTTCGGGAACGAGTGAAATAACAGTAGCTTTAAAATGTTTTTTTAACGCCTTTTTCAGGCTCAAAATTTAAAAAAATTAGGGTGTGTAATTCACACGCGATAGAAGTGAAACCAGAAAGTCGCTAGGTGTCGCTTTATCTTTCCTGTTTATTTTAAAATGGTTTGAAGATTGGATATTGCTTTACAAAAACAAAAATGTTTATTTTTTTGGATTTCGTGGGATTCGAACCTCCGCCTTCGTCCGCTGGATATCTCTGGCCGATGAGATTTGCGATGCACTATACCGCTGCGCTATGGGACGACCCGTAAAAAAACAAAGCGGCCAATGAGCGCAGACCTATCGTCGTTTCCGTTTTATATCTCAACCAAGTGCCCTAATGCGCCATTTTCCAAATCCCTCTAACGAGGCTAAAGTAGTTTTACTTCAAAAATATTGTGATCTTTCATAACACAATGACCAACAATGAATATTTAGTAATAATAATACAACATTATTTTTTATCTACCCCAATATTCTCAAGTTTTGAATTGTAAAATTGCTGAAAAATAAGCAAAGTGCTTTGTTTTATTTATTGAGAGTTAAATTAACATTGAATGGATTACCACGATTGATAAAAAATAGTCTAATATTTCCGTTGAATTAGAAATTTTAGACAGAAAACTCTCCGAATTTCATGACATTCTGTTCCAGAGTTAGAATGTTTAGAAAAACATAAACATTTTATCGAAAATAATTCAATCTGAAATTAAACATATACATTTGGATAATATTAACACACTTAGATGACCTGTCTTAGATAGCCCCATATTAGATGGCAAAATTATCTGTTTAATATTAAAATGTGGACCTAACAATGTTTGCATACTATGACAAGGAAAAAAACCTTTTTCACTTTTTGCGTAATTGCTAATTTTGCTTCATTGCTTTTTGTATAATAATTATGTCCTTTAAATTCTGTTGTTAATGTATGTTGTATTTGTTCAGTTGACTATTAAATTCACATCGTTAAAAATGTGACCTTACACAGTATTAGTACTAGGAATACGGGAATAAAAGGGGAGTTTATCAGTTTTCATCCGTTTACAATGGTGTCCTATTTAAATAATCCTCAAATTGTTGTATGTTTATTATATGGGATTGTAATTCACATTAGTCAGGTGAAAACATTTGCCCTAAGAAATATAAGAACAAGAATTGTAAAATCTTTTTTCCCAGAATACATTAATTGTTAAAATGCTTTTTTATTCTTTAAGAGCTTTCAAACTCTAGGGGTGTGTTTAAAATAAGTTTTTCCCAATTAGAAAAGCAGGTTTTAAAATGAATGTGATAGAAATAAATTATTTTTGGGATTGATTCGAATCTTTGAATCTTGATTAGCCTCAAAAAAGTGTTTTATATGAAGAAACGGTCGTTAAAAATATTTAAATAGCTTGTGATACTATTTTCGACAACCACACATCTATATATATATATAAAAATCAAAAAATGTTTGCATATGTATGCATACATATGCATGTATGTATGTATGTGTTTTGTATGTGTATGTAAACTTTGGGGATTTGAAGTGCGCATGCCGCGTTGGTTTCTGTATACAATAGTGAGCTCTGGCATCATGAAATTACGCGTTGCTACACCGTTCATCCAATTGCGATGAAACTTTGGGGATTTGATGTGTGCATGCCCGCTATGGTTTCTGTATACAATAGTGAGCTCTGGCTTCATGAAATTATGCATTGCTAAACCTTTCATCCCATTGCGATTAAAATTTGGGGATTTGCAGGCAGGAAAGGGTAGGTGGAGTGGGACGGGAGGGGTGGAGGATGGAGGGGTGTAGGAGGGAGGGGGGAGGGGCCTGGAGGTAGTGGTGTGGAAAGGGGAAGGGTGTAGGGTGGGTGAGTGGGGAGAAGGGGGAGGGGGTTGAGGGTTTAGGGGTTGGGGGAAGGAAAGGTGGGGAGGAAGGGTAAAAGGGTAACTCGGAAGGGTGCGGAGGGGAGAGGGAAAATGGGGAACTCGGAAGCGTGGGAGGGGAACTTAGGAGCGGGGAGGGGAACTAAAAGCCGCCCGCAGGGCCTAGCAGCAAGAACCTGCGGAGCAGGTGTTTAACTGCTTGTATAATAATAAATTACAACATAACTAATATACCGATGCTCACACTTTGCTGGAATGTCATCATGATTTCAGAGTGGTAGATACTTGTAGTTTTGAAACTTTGCTTGACTTTAGCCGTAGTTAGTGACCACCCCTGAAAAACAAATTATCCCTACCTCCCTCTTCTTCACCTCCCCCCCCCCCTCCTCTCCCCCTTCCATACTTTTACTTCGAAGATTTCATAGACCCACTGACTCCGGGGAAAGGAAAATAAGGAGGATTAATTTTCTCTAAGATTTTCCCGAAAAGATTCTCCTGAACACATAATGTAAACTTACATTCCAACCAACCCTTAATTTCTTACGTGCGTTATCCTAACTACCTTTTAAGGCTATCTCAGATTGAAAGCCTCCCATTATTTTTAGAGATCCAATCCCGGGCGCTCATTAGTACTACCGGGATGCATTTGCGCTCTTCTGAATTGGTAATTAAAGCTAAGAGATGAATCTAATTCAATTTGGAGGCCATTACCAATTCGAATCAGCAACTCCCGAACCTTCTTCGAAATGTTGGAATGAGATTTCCCGCACAAAGTTGAAGATGAACAATCAGGACTAATCAAGCCAACTCAGTTCCCCCGGAAAGTGCTGAAATACAAGCCACTTTGTGAAACACTCCTACTTACTGCTTTTTATTAGATTATACTTTATTAGCTTTAGTCGTTTTCATAAATAGCAATCTCTCATTCATTTACATTTTTCCGGTTCATAGTTAAATAATAACTACACAAATGAGACAACATTATAGCGGAAAATATTGATGTCAACAGTAAGTAAATTGCCGATTATTAAATAAATAAAAATAATTATCCAAAAGTCCATTTTTAAAGTTGTCGTCTTTCCCCTTGTGTAACACCTACCCTACCCCGAAATCTCTTCTATCCTCTGTCCAATCCACTGTCCTCCTCTAAGATGCTTTCTCTCTCTTTTTCTTTATGTTAACCATGTATATAATGTACTTGTCTGAACTCGGGTTAGTGTATAATAATACTCTTCCAAAGAAGGTTATGTTATAACCGAAATTAGATTCAAGTCAATTCAATTCGTATCAATTTATTATTTTATAAACATCATAAAATTGATAATTTAATGAGTTATTAAATAAATTTATAAACGAGAATTATAAAAATATAAACAATAGGTATCAACTATTCTAGGAGCAACAGTGTTTGCCTCTTCTTCATTGATGCTAAATACGTCGATATCCATATAAATTGAATCTGTTCAACAGCAAGTTAGTCCTGAAGAGATAGAATAGTTGCTATCGTTGATGGAACAATGAATGGTCTCCATGACCAGTTTTGAAATCATCACGAAGCAGTCTGAAGAAATGTGTAACAATGTGTACACTAGATGTATACATTTTTTTTTAGTAACTATATATTTATTATTTTTTACATTTTTATATGAAACATGTTAGGTATATAAAATCGAAAATATATTCGTAGTCCTCCTCACTAGGAGATCCTGTGCTAAGGGGGACTATGCTTTGGATAAGTTTTCAGCGACTTCTATGGTTTAATTTCATGGTTTGGATAAGGTTTTCCAAAAACTTCTATGACGATGTTTTAAGTATACTAGTAAGTTCATTTTCCGATAGTTCCTTCAGCCAACATTTAATGTCCTTAAAAAAGTAGCTACCTATTTTTTGTGTTAATTTGTTTGACACTAAGTGAGAGTTTTTTATATAACTTTACTGCTAAAAATTCAGAACTTCTTTGTCCAAATGAAGAGTTACACTTTGGTATATTAAGTATGTCTGTTAGCTTGGCTCTGGTTTTATGAGCATGTGAGATGTCTGTCATATACAATATACAATTTATACATTCATGTAGATGGCTCATTCTGAGCGTACCCAAGAAAAACTCGGTGGGATAGAACCATATTCATGTAGAAAAATCTCTAAAATTTCTTCTGAACTTTCTCCAACATAATTTGACACAGTGTATAAATTATAGGGAAATGATTAAAAACAAACCAAATTTTCGTTTAATTATAATGGGATGCTACACAGTGAAAGCCACATTTATAAAATATTAGTTTAAGGATGCGGTAAGTGCTGCAGAGCAAAGCCTATGCAACTCTCGAAGGACCAGTCCCGAAACTACGTAAGTTATACGGGACGATTAAATAGCATACACTCGCAAACCTGATGGATAGTCAGTCGATAGTTCAGATCTGTGCTTTTGGAAAATTAGATAAGCCCAGATTGGAATAAGTAAAATAGGACTCACCGTTGCAGATGGGGCCTCGCTGATCTCCAGTTTGTGGTGTACACTTCTCAATGTTTAATTTAAAAATCGCAATATTCTTACAGCAAGAGGTTACGATACATGCGCCCTGTCTGAGATGTTATTTTGTACTGAACAGCAAAGCACACTGTCAAAGTTGAGTACTTTCTTGCAACAATTTTTATGTTGACATTTAGGATGGAAAGATTAGGTAGGTGGGATAAATTCATGATTTTGACATATTCTACCCACCAAGTCTGCGAATGCAATACCCAATCAATCCCATATAAAAATGCGCGAACAGGATGCATTATTCAACAAAGCAGCTCTTGAAAAAGTACTGTAAATGCGAGATAATGAGAGGTGGTAGTTAAACTATTACCGATTAGAAGCCGAATGGATAAAACAATTCCCATCCCTGACTGATCTGTCGCGGGTGCATTCCTCTGCTACATAAAATCCATCATTAAACAAGCAACAATTTACGGGTATAATTATATTGATTATATTCTATCCTCTATCAATTAATTATCTATCAATTCTAACCCTTTACAATGCCTTAATTAGAAGTAAACTTGAATATGGAAGCACTATTTGGAATCCACATTACTGCAAGTATGAAAAGATTGTAGAATCAGTTCAAAAAAAAAATGCTAAGACTGTTAACTTTTAAATGTCAATTACATGAACATCTTAGATCGTACGACATGCGACTTGAATACTTCAAAATTAATACACTTAAAATCAGAAGGCAATTGACTGATCTAATATGTTTACATAAAATAATTCACGGCCATCTTGATACTTCACTGTGTCTTAGCAACATTGATATAAATGTTCCCAATTCCCATTGCTTAAGACGCCATAATATGTTTCACCTGAATACATTTAAAAACAATATCGCCTATTTTAGCCCTCTGACCCAAATGTGTCGACTGTATAATAAGATAGAGTGTGCTGAAGTAGATATTTTTGTCGATAATTTATATGGATTAAAAAAAAATGCTCTCCGATTGCTGAAAAATATGTGATAAATTATTATGTGTATCATGTTTGTCTCTAATTATGTCTCTTATTTTGCCTCTCTTTAATTGTTATTTGAGTAAACTTTGATTTTTTTGTTAAATTCTATATGTAACTGTTTTTTTTATCTAATTTTTATTTTATCTGTTCCAAAATTATTATTTTATTATTTGATTAATTGATTGTATATAAATTTTTACTTTATCTTATTTGTATAATTAACTGAGTTTTTATAACTGGGTTGTTCTCACATGTGTGTGAACAACCTGTAAAAACGCAGTATAAATAAATAAATAAATTTGATAAATATTAGGATAAACTCAAATATTGCTACCTTATTCGTTGTAACCCAGGAAAATTTTTGCCTTTTTTTTAAACTCTATACTCGTAATATAAATAACCCAGAGAATTGTGAACTTATTTACCTACTAACATCGCAGCAGAAAGAGCCGACCAAAATTCATTTCACCATAGCCAACCATTGACGACTTTTAGCTAGATACTTCAAGCAAATAGATGTTTTGTATTTGTGTTTATTGGTTCCATGACAGTTCATCCTACGACAATTCATCCGGCGACAGTTCATCCTGCGACAGTTCATCCGGCCGACAGTTCATCCTGCGACAGTTCATCCTGCGGACAGTTCATCCCGCCGACAATTCATCCGGCGACAATTCATCCTGACAATTCAACCTAACCTAACCTAACCTAACCTAATCTATAAGTATAACCTATAAGTATAAGTATGTCGTATTTTGTTATTCACGCATGCTTCTTCGGAGAGCCGAAATTATTGTTAGTAAAAATATTTTTACAGCGGATTTCCACTCAAGATGCCTTCAGATATAAGTATATCGATTTTGGTTGTACGGCCGTATATCATCTTTGCATACTTCCTTAATAAAATCTTCTAAATGATCAGGCAGGATGAATTGTCGCCGGATGAATTGTCGGCGGGATGAACTGTCGGCAGGATGAACTGTCGGCAGGATGAACTATCGGCCGGATGAACTGTCGCAGGATGAACTGTCGCCGGATGAATTGTCGCAGGACGAATTGTCGGGTCACCGTGTTTATTATGTATTTTTTTTTAGCTGTATGTTAAATTTGGCCAAGTGAATGTGATATTAAAATCTCAAAATTAAATTAAATACATCAATGGATTAATAAACTCAGTGCTTATATTAGTTTCCCTCTGCTGATAAAATATAAAAACCACTGGAAAATTAATAAATTTTTCTGATAGAAAGCAATATTACTTCATTTAATTAAAAGATTTTGGTGAATTCTACGGATAAAATGGGTCATTCAATTTACCATGAAAATAAATTAATTTAATATCGAATTGAGTTTGCAATGCCAGCAATCATTAATGGTTATTTCAGAAATCCACTAACATTACTGAATAAATATTTTACTAGTTTGTGATTTTCTTCGCCCTTAATGTACTTTTTGTTTTCAATCATTTTATAAGACTCTCATCCGAACTTCGCTAAAAATTTATTCCAAAACGCACCCTGATGTAGAAAGATCTTATCGTCAGTGAGTAAGCGTCGTGTTTGGTGGTGTTTTTTTTTTCTCGCGGTTCGAGACTGGTCGGGTTTTTTGGCTTCGTGTGTTTGAGAAGTTACGGAACATGTGTGAAGGAAACATTCGCGTCACGTAGTCAGCATCGACACAAGCTTCTCTCAAAAGGAAAAACTAATTTCCAAACACGCCCGACGAAAGAGTACAATAACTTTCGACTATGAGTGTAGTTTAGTGGGATTTATGGCTGCTACGGCAGATGCTTGAGGAATTACTATAAAAAAAACAAATATTTCAACAAAATTACATTAATAAATGAAACAATTTAACTTTGTTTGAACCACTTTTATATTTGAGTAAATCCAAACGGTTTCAGAACGAACGTTCCTTCTTCAGGGCCAATTGAAGTTGAATTGTTTCATTTATTAATAATGGATAACCACAAAGTTATAGCTACATTCAAAAGTATAAAATTATATTAAATGAAAATCAACATTGTTGGGAACCACCATTCTATTTGTATAAAAATTATCTGGTTTGGAACACTTGGATATATAGTAAGACCTTAGAGTATTGACTCTATGCAAAGATCCGGAAATCTGTTTGATGGATTCCCCTATATTATCGGAAGGATTGCAGACTTTGGAATGCAGACATCAGGTGGAAACGCTGAGCGGAATATGTGTTCTACAGTATTTGCGTCAAATTATCTCTTCAACACCGCTTAGTGGAAGGAAGCAAGCAACATTCTAAAACGGTAGACATTGGTCGTTCTTGTGATCAAGAACTCAACCTAACGGTTTACTTTCCTTAAAAAAGCCCTCTGCACAGCCTCCCAAAAGATTAGTAAATCGGGAAAACCATAAAGCCTCTTCAATGAAGTTCATTTTTTTAACTGGTTTCACCTCTATCCAATTACAATTTGGGAGGCGGGATTGGGTACCGCCGCCCCGGGAACATTTATTAGATAACCAACACCTCTGCCATAGGTCACCCCAAGTGGTTCGCTGCGTTTGGTGATTTAGCAGGGGTGCCCGGGTTCATGGTGTGAGGTTTGTCTAGGTATTGGAGGCGGATGACCAGGACACACTGAAAAAACCCTTTTCCTTCTCAGAACTCTCCTCTCCTTCCTTTCCCCCAAAACCCCTCCACACAGCATCCCCAAAGATGACATAGACCCTGAGGGAAATTATTTTCCTCAGGGCCTCCTTGAAATGTAAAAAAAAAAATCCAAAGTAATTATTGTGAAAGTTGTTTTGTTTCTGTGAGAAAAATGCCTGGATGAAACTAATTGGAATCGTGTGGTATAAATTTTGTTGTTTAGGCAAATTTTATAATTAAGTGAATTAATTAAATAAAACGAATAATTTAATATCATATCGTAAAGCGACTGATCTGGTTATCATTATTCTTACTGCACATAAACTTTAACTGTTATAATTAGATATATAAATAAAAACTGAACCTAACAAATGAATGCCGCACAAAAGTCGCAACTGCGCCCAATCCCCTGGAGCCAGTGAGACTATGGCATTCCTAATTGGGGTATGTTGTGAGGCTGAAAGTAGTGGGGATGAGAAGTAGGTAGGGAAGAGGAAGATGGGGAAGTACCTGGCTATTCAGATCTGGTCACAAAACACGGCTGAAGCCATTTCAAGCAAGGTTTCGATTCTGAGTTTTGGTCTTACACAAGGATGGTACTGGGAGTATCTTCCACTCTGGAAAGTGCCGCAAATATACCTTATATTATTTTTTTCACGAAAATAACACGACCCAATCAAATAAAATTTACTTTCGCACTCCGAAATTTGAACCCGCGACCTTTGAATTACGATCGGGAGCCTTACCCCTCGACCACGGAGGCTTGAATCCGAAATTAATTGAGGAAACCTCATGTTATTTATAATAGTGATTTAATTATAAAAGGCGAATTGTCAAATGTAGGAAAATCACCGACAATTTCTATGGTTCTTATAAAATCATTTTTCTATAAAATGATTTATTATCTAACCACCTTAACGAACCTTACTAAATTTGCCATTCTTCCCACAAAAAAAAAGATGGCAGTAGCATTGTGTCAACGCTCCGAATTGGAACAATTCCCGCCAAAATGAGATGAATCAATATAAGATGAAGAACACCCAGCTGTGGGAAGCCCCGCTGATTGCAATTTAATTTACCGCAACTTCCGCCGTTTCCGCCATTTCCCACCATTTCTATGGTCGCTTTTTGCCGCCAAAATACCCCGTGGCTATCGGGATCCCCCGCTGGAGTGACTGATTACATTATCTCGTGTTTTGTATTAATACGGGAAATTTTATTACGACATGTGGAGTACCTAGCTATCCAGTATTTCCACGAGTCGCTACAGTACACGGTACGACTTTTTATGTGCGTCGATTTAATCAACTCTGCGAGCTTTTTCCGTGGTGTTCTCCTTTGGAAAATAAACGATAATTGCTACTGGAAAGTCGTAAATTTAGCTCCAACTTGAAGTATTCTGACTAAGCTTTCGATTACAAAATGATTAAAGTGGTATCTATCGACGTTATAATACTCAAAACACTTAGTTTTTTGTCTCCCAAATGAAACTATAGAAACATATTAATAATTTATTTCACGACGGCCTCCGTGGTAGAGGGGTTAGGCTGTTGACTCGCAATCCGAAGTTCGCGGGATCGAACCCAAACCCAAATAAATTTTATCTGATTAATTTGTATTATTTCACAATGAATTCATTAAAAATAATGTATATCTAGTATATTTGCGGTACGTTTCAGACAGAAGATACTCTTAGCTATACTCTATACTTTCAGAAGATTCTCTAAATTATAGCTTTACTTTATTTTTTGGTTTATATTTTCAATAATAATAATAACATTTATTTATCAATAGATTTTCACAAATTTATATATTTAGTTCAGTTATCATTGATTCTATTGACAAAAGTCTTTGGCATAAAAGTGAAATTGGCATAAATCAATAAAAATAAAACCATGTAAAGCGTTTAAAGATTGTCGAAACAGAATACGTATTGTTATACGTACAAATAATTTGGGAGGCGGGTATGTGTACTGTCGCCCCAGTAACCATTTATTAGATAACGAACAACCCTGCCGTAGGTCATCCCTAGTGGTTCACCAACAAAGGTCATGCCAATTGGTTTGATGAATTAGCAGGAGTGCCTGAGTTCATGGAGTGAGGTTTGTCTAGGTCTTTGCGGCGGCTGCTTTTTCCCACATACTGTATGGCGTGTCGGATTGGGAAATACTGGTTGAAAGAGACTGTTTGACCTCCACTCGGACTCACTCGTTCGTCACTCCTGAACAATGACTCCGAGATTCCTACCCACCCCTCTAACCTTTTTCCTTCCCAAAATTTCTTATCCTTCCTTTCCCTAAAAAGACTTTCCACATAGCATCCCCAAAGATGACATAGGCCCTGATGGATTTTTATTTCTTCAATGCCTCCTGTGTGGAGACAATTTTTATTTCATTTGGGATCCGCTAGTTTCTACGTTGAGAACGGTATGAAACAAAGCATCGCATATCGTCTAAACGCCCATTAATTTCGTAATAAGCTCAATCTTTAATGTTGTCATTCTTTAAAACATACTATCTCTAAATGTATACAATAATTCTGTACGCTCAGTTAATAGATTTTAATTTTACAATAATTCTGTACGCTCAGTTAAATTTATACAATAATTCTGTACGCTCAGTTAATAGATTTTAATTTTACAATAATTCTGTACGCTCAGTTAAATTTATACAATAATTCTGTACGCTCAGTTAAATTTATACAATAATTCTGTACACTCAGTTAAATTTATACAATAATTCTGTACGCTCAGTTAAATTTATACAATAATTCTGTATGCTCAGTTAAATTTGTACAATAATTCTGTACGCTCAGTTAAATTTATACAATAATTCTGTACGCTCAGTTAATAAATTTTAATTTAGCTTATGAAAAGAAAAAGTAATCGCAATCGCGGCAGCCAGACCTGACTTATTTTAAATCCCAAAAGCCCGCTGGGTAAATCAAAGCACATTTTCCAAACGAAATGGCACCCTTATTAACAACATAATTTCTACGAGAATTTTTCAATATCCCACGCCAATTTTAAATATTATTATTTAGGCCATGCTTGAAATTTCCGATAAAAATGATATTGACAGCTGACGGGGGTTTGTGTTATTGAAATAGCAAACGTTTCCTATATTTTTCTCTCTCATACATGTACTGACACCCTGCGAGTGAGTAAGTGAGTGACAGCTGGCCGTGAGAGCATCCCGAGGGTAAACAACTTAGGTTTGGGTACATTATTAATGGCAAAAGCGAGGGAAGTTGGGTAACGTATAAAATACAACGATAAAAATGATAAATAACACCTAAATAAAGTATTTTTTAAATATTCCGAAAGCTCCTTAAAGCTCTGAGCGCTTTTATTGCCGAAGCTTTGCCTTTAATCATGGATGGGCATCAAAATAATCTGAACTCGGTGTATCTCCCTCTTCATTCATTTTCAAGATTTTCTTTGTGTATAACTAATGTCAGAATTTCCGAAAAATAACATCAGAAATAAATCAACGCCTTTGATTTGTTGATTAAAATATTTTCAGTAATCACAGTGAAAAATGTTTCCAAGCATGACAAAAAGCTAAAAACGTATTATTGAGTACAAAAGTATTATAATGAGTCATAATTAAAATAGTAGATACATTTAAATTAGTCTTTCGTGGATCTGTCATACCTGGCATGGTTCACAGGAAACTTTTTTCTCTGAGAGATTTATTTAGACACATGTGCACATTATTTGGAGTTAGATTATTTTATTATCCGCTAAAATGCATTGCTTTGAAAATAAGTCAGTCATGATGTACCGCAATGATAGTTTTTTTTTTATTTACTAGCGCAGACCTTTGAAAAACCACGGGATATTATAAATCCAATTATTTTCAAGAAATATTTCGTAATTTTCCGTAAAAAAAAATTTTCAACGTTATCTCCACACAACGAATGCTGTATGAAGGGTCCTTTTAGGGATAGGGAGCAGAGGAAGTTCTTGGAAGGAAAAATATATGTTAGGAGTGGTTAGGAATCTGGGGGTCAGAGTGTCCAGGAGTGACGGACGCATGAATCCATTCCTCCCATTGCGGTCCTAGACGATGGTTCGAGAGAGTCCGACTCGACAGGTCAAAATATCTCCCTCAACCAGTCTTACCCGATCCGGCTCGCCACGCAAGGTGGGCAAACCCATTCGCCGCCAAGATCACCCCCGCTAAGTCACCAAACATAACAAATCCCTTGGAGTGACCAATGACGGGGCTGTATATTATCCAATAAATGGTTCCCGTGACAGTGGTACCCAAAACCGCTTCCCAAACTGTGTTACAGGCGGGTTTGTTGGCGGCATTACTTATCTAAATTTCAACAAACAAACAATTCCAATTTTGAAAATGGTGACACGATTCGAATCGTAAGTTATAGATTTCATTAAACTGAAGTTACATACAGAGGCCAAATTAGTGTTTTTATAATCATAGTTTTCAATAATTTTCAAAATGTACCTAAACCAAATCTACTAGATCATAATGATATTCCGTGAGACAGCTATTTTATTGTACGTTTTTCTTATTTCTCGTTCTGGATCTCCTAATTATAGTTTATTGTTATTTAAATCCCTTTGACATAATGTCTATTTATATTTAATTTGTCATGCGTGACCATGTCTAACTGTCATCAACTATTTATGCAAAACCAAAAGACAAATTATACTAACTTTTTTTTTTTAAACTCACTTGGTAAATAATAAAACCATACTTAGAGAGTTATAACATTCATCCAACTTATAAAAAAACTATCGCCTTTATTTCTTATATTAACGTTGTGAATGTTCAAATATATTAATGATTACATTTTCAAGCAAAAACACGATGAATGTTTAGAAAAAAATTTCACTACTTCGTAATTTTTCATTATTTTGTGACAGTTACATGAATTTTTAAAGGCTCTGTGGCTCGTCATGATAACGACGTTTGGAAATCAAAACATGAGCGATGGCCTAGAAAATTCAGATATGAAAATCTGAGGAATTGTCATGTCGCCAGAGCGCAGCACTCGAGTGTGCTCCTTCAGAAATAAAATTACGCTTTCGTTTCTGATTGTTAATTACCAATAGTGATATTTTGCTTCATTGATTATCATTCAATATGCTATCGAAATGGAAATTCTTTACGAAAATCAGTCAAAATAAGAATATTACTAGTAATTCAGTAAGTAATTAACTGAATTTGAAATATCCACCCGGTGCTTGTCCCCCTTGATTATTATCAACGGCGACTTGTTTATGAATAGGGTACGGATGGCCGGACATCAACTTTGGCTGACGAGGTAACTTTGCTCATTCACACGGCATCAGTTTCGGGAGTGGCCAAGTTCCAAGTTGAAGTTACCCCCCCGGATTCCAAGTACCCCAAGCGCCCTTCAACCCTATTTGAGTGTCGCCAATTTGATAGCTGTAGGCCCAAGTAAACAGACATTTTAGCTAAAACGTTGTGAATTAAAGATGTTAAAAAAATCAACACATTCTCATCAATCCTTCTTAATTAATCCTACTAATATTATAAACGCGAAAATTTATACGGATGTATCTGTGTTTGTTACGCTTTCACGCTAAAACTACTTAATTAATCTTTATAATAATATAGCTTATACATCAGAATAACATGGAGGCTATAATTTATAAAGCTAGCTAGGAAGGGAAGGCGGGAGGGAGGAGGGAAACGGGGACGCACGGAAAAGGTGATTCGGGGAGAAACAATGAATTTCTTTGAATATGGCATTGCAACGCATGCCGGGAACCAGCTAGTCAATAAATCAATCTGAAAACTGAAGAAAAACTTAACGATTAAACTATTATTTACTGGTCGTGTTTTACCACTTGACTTCACCAAAGATTTATTTAGAATTTTTTTAGGGACGAACGTTCCCACATAACGATTATGCCGATAAAATTTTTGAATTACTCATTTTTCTCAAAATGTCATTATAAACGGATATTTTTGTGTATATTAATGGAGATTTTATTTAGTATCGGATTGAACCGAGGTTGAACAATACTGGAATATGGCCTAAACAATGTGGAATACACCCTTAGTACATCTTCTTCTTCAATGGCGCTACAACCCATTGCGAGCCTTGGCCTCCTCAAAATAAGCCTCCACCGCCCTCTGTCCTCGGCCGTCGTCTTCCAATCTGCAACATGGAAAAATCCTCTTGCATCCTTCCTGACATCATCCTCCCATCTCAGTCTAGGTCTGCCCGCCTTTCGTTTACCTCCCGGGTGTCCTGTCAGAACCTTCTTCGGTACTCGTGTGCTTGGCATTCGGTGCACATGTCCGGCCCATCTTAATCTTTGGAGCCTTAGTACATATTTGACAGTTAAATCAACAAATTCAAACATAGACCATTCTTATTGAAATTTCTTTTTATTATCTAAATGCTGACCACTGGAGAGTTTTTCTGACACAAAGAAATAGTTCTTCTTCCACCTGAAAACTAAGATGTTTTAAATATATAATCTGTAATTTTCGTGTACATAAAAGTTCAATACGCAAAAACCAAAGCGTTCATACCTGTTTGTACAGTAATGAATTCATTGTAGGTTCACCAACACGGAACAGTGAAAAAGCATAAAAAATACCACATTTAAATACGAGATATCTTTCTGCGAGGAATTTAATACGAGTGCGAACAGTATTTTAAAATAAACACCACAAAAATAAACCAAATTTTACAGGAATGAATTTATTCCACCCTCGGCAGTATTTATTTATTTTTCCATTTCCCCCAACATTGTCATTATCGACTACCGAAATATTTTTCCTTACTCCTGGGAGGGGAGGGGGTTCTTCCACTACCCTGTATCCCCATCCAACCTCCCACCACCTACATCAGGTAATGCGGACCTTTCGCGAAACATTATTGACTCCGTAAGTTTATGAAGAAACATTACACTGAACTTAGGAGGGGAGCATAAAATAGCCCAGTCGATTTTTCGTTTAAATTTCCGCCGTAATTGCTAACGAAATATTAAGCTCTTACCAATGCGACGTTTTTAAGGGCGAATATTGAAAACACGTAAGCGTTGCGAATTTTTTACACCAGAAGAGAATAACGCTGATTTATTTATTTATTTTATTTTTTATTTTTAACTTTATGAGTAAAACCTCAAATTTTAATATTTAAATAAATTAAGACAATGTAAGCGAAGCTCAATCGAAAATCTGGAAACAGAAAAATCAGAAAAACATATTGACACCTCTGGGACTCGAACCCAGGACCTCTTGCTTTCCGGGCAAACGCGCTAACCACTGCGCCACGGTGCCGACACAGAAGGCTCTGAGGAAAATAATTTCCTGCTGTGTGGAGGGTTTTTTTTAAGTAAATGAAGGAGAGGAGAGTTCTGGGAAGGAAAGGGGTTAAAGGGGTAGGTTGGAATCTGGGGTTCAGTGTGTCCTGGTCATCCGCCTCCAAGACCTAGACAAAACCTCACCCCATGAACCCGGGCACCCCTGCTAAATCACCAAACGTAGCGAACCACTTGCGGTGTCCTATGGCAGAGGTTTTGGTTATCCAATGAAGGTTCCTAAGGTGGCGGTACCCATTCCCGCCTCCCAAATTGAACTCAGAAAAAAAAAATCGAGCGTTTTTTTAGTACGTGGTCTAAAAATATTGTTTTAAAATTCAAATCGTCTTACTGACGAACCCCTTTTCAGCTATGGTTTCAAATTAAATTCTTTAGAAAATCATCGTAAAATATTTCAATATTTGTACGTGAACTAAGCAAAATAAAATAAAATACATTTTTTTGCGATGTTTATTCTTGCATAAATCAAAACGGGCGGCTGGTGTTCAGGAAATTAAACCCTATCACCATCTACATAAAGAGCGTTATTGTTAACGGCCCGTTTCCAAATATTACACGACATGGTGCATCGCCAATATGTGCTAATATTCAGTATTGTCCATTCTCCTCTCCTATCGGTTGGTAATCTTTGGAGCTATTAAAACTGTCTGTTAGTTTGAGAAAACAACCGGAAACCACCAACATATTTATTTATTTATAAGTACATGTTACATAATTAATACATTTACTTGAGAAGATACATAGATATTAGAGGATAGTTATTTTAAAATGAAGTCTAGTAAGTGTAAACATATTTAAGTAAAATTATTTAAAAAAATAGAAAATTGGTAGAAATGTTTCCAATAACTCACAAATTGCCAGAGTTGCCTCGAAAATAAACACAAATAAATAAGGTAGCTGTTATGTATGTACAGAAATGCACATACATACATACATACATGCACACATACATACATGTATGTTCACATATATACACATATACATACATATACATACACATACATACATACACACATACATGTACACACACATACACACATATATATATATATACACCTATACACATACATACATATATACATATATATATATATATATGTTATGTTTAAGGTTTTCACGGGTGTAAGATGTAGAACAATTTTCTCGGTTTACCCGCGTAACGTAGTCCTTAAAAGGACTTTTTAACTCCTGACGTTTCGGGCAGATCACACTGTCCATCTTCAGAGGCCTTATGTCTTGAGTTTTTGTCTCAAACTGATAGCTTTCGCATGTCTGTCCGGTCGGTTTTGGACCGAGACAAAACTCAAGACAAAAACTCAAGACATAGGCCTCTGAAGATGGACAGTGTGATCTGTCCGAAACGACAGGAGTTAAAAAGTCCTTTTAAGGACTACGTTACGCGGGTAAACCGAGAAAATTGTTCTACATATATACGTACACATACATATAATATATATCTTCTTCCTCACACATGTAAACAATATATTAGGTAAACAGAATAAAAAACCTTAACTCTATTATTCTCCCTTTTACCATCACTAATACCAATGTGATATTATCACGGCGGAACCCTTATTAATGGCATTAATTATTATCACTTTTCTACGAAATAATCAATAAAACATCTGGTGAGTTTAATAAAAATAATTTTGTTTACCTCCTTGAAGGCTGAGATAGGAATTTAATCTAAAAATAATAACTCTCCTTGCTCTCTAAGAACAAAGAGTCGGAACATTTTCGTTCTCTTATTCTCTTATATATAATTTTATCAGAGAAATTTATGCTGAGGCCGTAACCGTTTTAATTAGCGGAATACGAAACACAAAATGTAAATTCCACATTATCGCTGACATTTATATTCCGAAATTCTTCATTAACACATACAGCCAGAGTGTTATTCCTCAAATCGCGATAGTAAAAAACGTTATAAAAACACGGAAAGCCCGGTGTCGCGCTGCTTAATAACGAGGAAAATCTCTCATTAAAAACAAATTTGCCAGCAAACTGAGCGGGAGACGGTAAAACACATTGGGCGAATCCTGGCTAATGTATCGCGTGACAGGGCTGGCATATTCCATATCCCGGTTACAGCGAAAAACAACCTATATTTTCTTGTAACCGGTATTTACCGTAAAAACCGGTTGTAGCGAAATATAATGTTGTAAACGGTATTTATTGTAATAAAACATTCTACAACATTTATTGTAACGGTGTTTTGCATTGCAATGTTATAATTAATTAGTAATTTGTACAATTTGATGCACAAATTACTGAAATAAAATTAATAAATAAAAAATTGTGAATGTGTGCTCCAAAATGTATAATACAACCCAGGAAATTTAATGAGGTACCGATCTTAAAATAATATGTTGAAATTTTGAAAGTAATATTTATCATTTTAAAGCTTATTTTCAAAATAACAAATTGCTTTTCAATTATTACAAGCAATAATTGTCAGCCTGAGACACTCATTTACATTGAAAAATCTTCCGAGAAAAGATACTTGCCGCCAATTGCTTGCTGACAATTATTGCTTGTAATAATTGTTACCCTTTGTGCTATGCATAAAAATCTTGTCTAAACGTTAGTTTATAAATTAAAAAATTGCTTTTCATTTCGTTTTACTGAAAAAACTTAATTCACAACCTTTTTAATATAATTTAAGTATTTGTGTATTATAATCTAGGACGCATATATTTTGGTGTGTAGGCAGATTTACCATTTTAATGGAAAATGTTCAATATAAACTAAGTTTTTTGAAAAGATTTGCATGTTTAGAACAGTTTAAACATATACAATCTTGACTGTAAAGCAGAATGTCTGCTTGATTCGCGAATGGAGAGCTTTGGCTTCATTAAACGCACAACTTTCTCCGTCTTTGATTTCCAATTGCTTGATAAGTTAAAATAGTTACTCGGGTAAAGTCGTTAGTGGTTCCACACAAATACAAAATACTGAAAATCATAGTCCGAATTTTCGACAAATCAGTCCCTATTTTGAAAATTCCAATTAAAATATTTTTATGTTAAAAATATTAAACTGTAGGTAGGTACTTCAAACAAATATTAATAAATTTTTGCACTTAAATTCAAAGCAAAAGTTCTGGAGTTCGTTGAACCGGAGTTACCACCTAAATTAGAATTCCTTATAGCACAGACCCTTGAAAAATCACGAGTTAGTCATAGAGGCGCAGTTGGGTACTAATATGAAAAACGTGTTCCACTATTATCAAGCGAGTAGGAGGGGACGTGATTCGGTAGTTTCCGGTCGTTCGGTGTTATAGCATTACGAGCATTGGAGATCAAATTAGACTTGCTTGTGGCAATTAAGAGGAACTATTTTTTTCACCTCACATCTCATCTAAATATACTTCATCAATGGGGATAGTCCGAGGTTCGTAGAAATGCGTTTAATAAGGTTAGCTCATCGACGGCGTAGAGCGGTAGTTGGCTAAAAATTCGTGATGTAGCTTGAAGTCCATGTTCCACTGGGAGATTCGAATTAACTGCAATACAAGTGGCAGTGTTTTACTTCAAGCTGCGTCACGCGTTCGAAATTTCAAAACCGGCCCGACCAGTTTTTTTTTTCGAAAAAGGCCCGTACGAGCTAACCTTGTTAAACGCACTTTCTACGAACTTTGAGGTTAATCTGAATTCTCGAAATCAATTCCATCTTGAAAATGACAATTAAAATAATTTTTTTTTTTTAACTTTATGAGTAAAACCTCAAATTGTAATATTTAAATAAATGAAGACAATATAAGCGAAACTCAATCGAAAATCTGGAAACAGAAAAATCAGAAAAACATATTGGCACCTCTGGGACTTGAACCCAGGACCTCTTGCTTTCCGGGCAAACGCGCTAACCACTGCGCCACGGTGTCGATACCGACATCGATTGAGTTTCGCTTATATTGTCTTCATTTATTTAAAAAAAAAAAAAAAAAATCTGTTAAAAATGTTACATTATATGTAGCTACTTTATCACTCGTCTGAAATCTCCAACTCAAATTTAATTCAAAGTTCTAGAGTTCATTGAACCGAAATTATCAATGGAGTCAAATCCAAAATTAGTACTTTTAATTATGGTAACGTTTTCAAGTTGTATGGATTATTTAATTAAAGCTTGGGTAATTAATTATAATTTCCTGAAGTTATGCAAATTCACAATATTATAAAAGTCGTTTGTTTGACCCTTCAAATTGCCTGAAAGGATTATATTTTTAATTCATTTCATTACACATTGCAATCCACGTGTTTGAAAATACGATTGCCGTATTAATACATTTATAATAAGTTTTGTTTAATCCTTTTTGACAAAAGAGATATTTAAAAGCGAATTCAATTAACCGAATCCATAGTAACGTTGGGTCGTATAAAAAAGCAATTAAAAAACTCATATTAATTATGCACATTTACTCCCTTTTACGTAGATTTAATTTAATCGGTAATCCGTTCACAGAGGCGGTTGATGGTTATATTAAACTGCACTTAATAAAGATACAAGAAGACTATAAAATAGTATCTAAAATTAGTTAATATTAATGTAAATGTTTAGTACCCACCTATTTGACTCACTCCTGCTGTTTGAAAATATGATTTTTAAAAACACATCAGGGCTTAAAAATATATTATGATTAATAAATACATAATTTGTATTAATGACCTGTTTTAATTATGTTTGTGTATTTTCCACGCCCTGCAACTAGAATTATTTCGGGGAGGTTACGTGAGTTGAACGAGGCTATTTGGGAGGGGTTATAATGCGAAGGAAGGGTTGACGATGGCACAGACAAACCACCCTCTTCCCATCCCCCTCCCCCACCCTCAAACCAACCCCCAACTCCCATTTCTTACTTCATTTCCCACCTACTAGGTATGGTGTTTCCAAAGATTCTAAGTTTATTTTTCAGAATAATGTGGCGCACTACTTACTAAAAACTATTATTTCCACCTCGTTAAAGCCTAATTAAATATGGTAATGAACTCTGATTTGCAATGCTAATATTTAGACGTGCTTATTTTAAGTGTTTTAGTGAATTGTATATTTTCTTCCTTTCGTTTAAGATTTTTAAATAATATGCCTTGGCTATAAATTGAGGTTATAATGACACGAAAAGTTTAATTGAAAACTAACGTTACTTATTTTCTTTGTTTCAGGTATGGTTCAGTTTTATAAACCCACTTCTAAATATATCTTGTAAGTAGTAAGTATTTTCATCGGACCATTGCACAACCAGAAAATACCCGACAATCCCAAGGTGCTGACGCTCAAATGGTATGAATCATATTTAAGTAGAATATTGTAGACTAAATTTGTCAACAAAACAAATTATTTCTTTAACAGATTTATTGAATGCCCAGACAGTTACTAAATAAAACTGGCATTATTTTATGCATTACAAGTTGTGAATCTGAGCTAAGCTTTTGTTAAACTTACCTCTTTGTATTTCAGTGAAGCCTTATTACAGTATCCGCGTGTCATGTCCCTTGGCTGAATATTTCAGGATGCACAGACAGACTCCTGTCATAACAGTTTATGACTCTGTCAAACTTTGGAACAGCGGGAAAGCTTTTAAACCCTGAGCTTCCATTTAGCCTTAGAGAAAATTTTCCTGAACACCTTGCAAAAAAGGCTCAACCCGTAACCCCTTAATTACATCAAAATAATCATAAACGCCTTTTCAAAACAACCCTTTTTAGTAGGTTGTATACTTGTTTCATGGTATGTTTTTCTTTACTCCGACGTAGGAAGCCACTTACAGGCCTTAACATTTTTAGGAATAGTTTTCAGACTTCGCCCCATCACAGAACTTTCATGATTTCGGTTTTAGTATGATTAGATCTCTTTTATGATTTTTGCTAATTTTACCGGGTCCTCAATTTTACTGCGGTCATCAAAATTTGATTGCTCACATATATTTTTTTGGAGGCCAAATGTAATTGAAACTAAAAACAATAGTTAAAAAATTTTTGTATTTTTATTATACTCAGCTAATTTCCATCAAGGTGTTTTGTAAAATACGTACAACTTTACAATGTTTGAAATTTTAAAACACTTCATTGTTTCATATTAAACAGGGTCTTATGACAGAAAGGACAAAAATTACATATTTACAGATGTCTTCGTCTGTAAATAGATCGATATCTGAGGAAAGCTGTGAAGCGTGAAAAAAATACATTTATTAACATTTATATTTATACCAATATGAAAGAAATCTCGTGTCGCTAATCATTGATTCCTTCGGCACCGGTGCATAGTCGGGAAACACGGCAAACGCGTGCCCAACATATATACACGGTTGACATTTGTCACATGAGAACGGGTCGCTTTTTCGACTCGTTTTGTTTTCAACAGCTCGGCTGTGGAACGATTTGCCGGCCATTGTATTTCCGCCTTCCTACAACATGGGTCTCTTCAAGACCAATGTTCATTCCTTCCTCTCCTCAAAAAGACCCTCCACACAGCATCACAGATGACATAGGCCCTGAGGGAAATTATTTTTCTCAGGGCCTCCTGTGTGGAGTTAATGTTAAAAAAAATTGCTGGCGATTCGCCAAGGGATTTTCTTTTTTTATTATTTGATAAGTACATACATATAAGCAAGGTTTACACATATTTTTACTGTACCTACCTGTCTCACCCAGAACAGTCTGTGTCCGAGACAGGCTAGTTTATCAAAAAGTTTATTTTAACAATGGGTACATTTTTCGATAAGCATAATATCTAAAGGTACATTTTTGTTAAGTTGGAGGGAAAAATATTTGACGGAATTAAATTTTAATATTTAGATTTGGGTGGGTTGACCGATTATTTGCACGTCCTTTTCATTTATATTTGCAGGTCCTTTACATATGTAATTTTGGTATTTGAAAAGATTAAATTAATTTCGCAAAAAAAATAGAGATGTTTGACGTGAAGTAAGAAAACACAATTTGTCGGTTTATGTCTACAGCAGATATGACCTATTTTTTCTTTAAAATTTGGCTATCCGGATTTGAAGCTGGGGAAAATGTAATCTTATTCCCTTCTCAAACACATTTTTCATTTGCTGCAAATGAAAACATGAAGCAGTTCCCACATATAATGACGTGTTCTCATTTGCGCCCCGTTTCACCCTGCAACAATGGAATTTGCAAGCCTGTAGACGTCCGTATTCTTGAAATGCGTGCAACTATTTCCTCATTGTGTTGCCTTCCTGAATAGCGTAGCAACAGTCCTGCCCATTGTGCCCACGTCCTAGCTTCCACCATAATACTCTACTTCTTATTCTTATAAACTTTCTCTATATCTAAGGTTTCGTGCACCGTTTTTTTCAAAGTTGCATTATGAAAGTGGTTTTTGTTCGTAATACATTCACGTAGAATTTTAAACTGAAATAAAATACTTGAATAGTTTTAAGGTTATTTATTATACCGTGACAGCGATTCGGTGTCCATCATCAGGACTGATATGAGATGCAAACTGAAATGCTGGCCGAAACGTTAGCCAAAGAAGGAAGCCTATGAATCACTCATAATCACAATAAAAATGTTAAAACAAAATATTAAAATTCAAAACGAATATATTTCCATAATTTTATAGAACGTAGGTACAGGTCTACAACCACATCTGTACAGGTGGCCAAAATATGAGCTAACAAACTTTGAGAGGAAAGGAAACGCTGAAAGAGCAAATATTCCTTTTTTGATGGGTTATTACAATTATTGATGTAAAAATTATAGTTATACATATTACGTATCTATATTTTCTTACAACGTCCTGGACCATACAGTTTTGAGTAAAAATTTGAAAAGTTATAGAAAATTCTGGCGTTTCTTTCCTACAAGAACCAGTCTCCTGACAATCAACCAAGTCAAAGATATTTAAGACGACAATGTTAATGTTGTTTGCAGAAAATAACGTAAAACCATCATTGTTGACATTAGCAAGTCCTTTTTGTATCGCGAATTCAATTATTTTAGCTCTGAATCACATATATCGTTTAATTTTTTGTTAAATTACTAATATTTTTTGTTTTAATTTAAACAAATGTAATTTTTTTTAAGATGTCCTCTCCTAAACACAAGCAGCTGCTTTATTAGAAGAGTGATTGAAATATTGATGTATATATTATGTTGTAAAACAGTAAAAAATTTAAAATAAAAAAAAATTTGAAAAAATAAAAAATAATAATAATAAATTAATAATAATTTTTAGGCGTATTAGATTTGTCATTTAGGCGTATTAGATTTGTCAAAGAATTTATACATAAAAATGCAAAAATCGGTAATTTTAAATACATGTAGGATTACAAAAGAATGTTTAAATATTTATATTGAGGGATCAGTAGGATTTATAGGTTCAATTAGGAATTCCACAGAGCCGAACCCTCTGATATGAAAATATCTGGAGTCGGTGAATTATTTTCCCATCTGGTCTCTGGTAGGTTGACATGTTGTTCTTGTATTGTTTTGTAATTATAATACTTATATAGTGCAATTGCATAACGTGGATTGACCAGATGATCATTTGGGAAGTGTGTGAAAGGGTTTAGTTTTTCCTGTGGGGAAAATTAAACAAGGACATTTAAATCTGGTGCGTAAATAATTAAAACGCAACTAAACGGCACACAAGCCACTACTCCCAACTAGCAAATAAATAATTATTTTATTTATTTTATAATTATTTATCAATCAAAAGGGCAGTGTATTAAATCAATTGTGACCACAAGCTTTCCAAGGATGTTCAAGGATTTATTATATTACTTGCTAGTTGGCGGCTCGAGTGCGTTGTGCGATCCTTCTGGAGGCATTTCTCTACTGATTCGGTAACCAAAACTGGTGAATGATAATGTAACATAGTATTATTGTGAATATTTACTTTTTTCTAAATTACAATAAAATAAATTTTAAAAACTAATGACACTCAGTTGATTGGCCAAAACGCAAGCTCAATGAAAGGCTGTGTAAAAGTTGAGTAGGCCTACAATGGACCAAAACACCAAAGTCATCGAAGGAGCGCAAGATAGATAATGAGCTTCACCAGAAATATTGTCCATCCAGAATCTAGATGAAATGATGACGACGGTGATGATAACTTAAAATTAATGATAAATATAAATATTATAGATAATCATTTAAAATTACTTGCGAAGGGGTGTAGCCTGATTTACAAGATATCCATCGGGGGCAAGTTGTCGCCACCCCCCTGATTAACGATGCATAAATTTACCGATACACCATATCTAAATGTAACTATCATTTAATATACTCATCTTGAATGATAATAAACCCAATATGTGGTGATAATATCTGCACCACAATCATTGTCAGATACCTCGTGTGCTGATGTCAAGCTACCTCTGTACCGGTAGGATGTGTTTAATTAAAATGGTCCAACCGATCGATCAAACTCGGGGCTTTGACTCAAATAGATATTTAAATTACTATCCAAACAAGCTATTTCAATTTGCATTAAGTGTATTTCAAATAACATATGGCAAAGTTGTCACTGAACTTAACAGATTGGATTTCCAGACATAACAACTACATCATTAATTTACACGCTTAGGAAATATTTTGTTTCTATTTAAATTGATCGTTAAACGCAGTTAGATTGTGGCTTACGGTAGTTATATTAATATTGTAACTACAACGTTTTTAAACCGCTAATTATAACCACCATTGACAGGTCTCGAAAAAGACTTTCGTTAGGCAGTTATTAAATCATTAAATCAGAGTTTTGTGTAACGCCTTTTGTTAGTGACAAAATAGTACTGATTCAATTGCATGAAACGAAAGTTATATCTGTCTGTATGTGTATATACAGAAGAGTGCCTGTTTTTTCGAACAAATCTACAATTTTATTCCGAAATTAATTAAATTTTACACATACCTGACCTTCAAAACAAGTCGAAGTTCACTGTCTACGTCCAAAATCCATCCTTAGTTAAAATTCGTCGAAAATCAACCCTCATCCTCTTTTAGCATCCCTTAGAGCAGAATTCTGATAATCGTCGATGAATTTTTACACTCTAGTCGTTCAGAATAAGAGAAAAAATTTAGTTTATATCTGATTTCGAAAAAATCTACGTAAACACGGGAAACGCCCGGGACGTCAGCTACTTTATTCTGAGCCGTTCAATTGATAAAAATTCTACTCAGCTTTGTGTCTAGAAGAGCTTCATGGATAAATTTTCTAAAGAAAGCTAATTTGTTATATTGGATTGAAATGTCATTTTCATTTGAGATGTAAATAAAACTGGGCTAACTCCAGGATTATAATAAGCCGCTAAGTGTTATTTTTCTCTTTATTTAAACAGCGTTATTTTACAGGTGTTACTACGCAGTCTGCCAATAATAATAATAAAAAAATAAAACAAACAAAAGATATTCGGACAAACATATCGCATTGCTGTGTTAGGCTGCGCTTAGTCCGCAACTTGTTTAGTTCTGTAATCCCGTTTTACCCCTAAGCCTACTTTATTCCACGAATGACCATAAAAAAATTAAGTACCACCCGTTGGCAATGCCATAAGAACTTCTTATAAAATAATGAAATAAGTTTAGTAACTTCATTAAAGACACATAAAGCTGGAATTATAACCCGACCATGTTGTGCGGCAACCTTAACCACCCCTTATTCGATTTGGAACCAGAAGTAATATTATTAGATAAAAGTACATTAAATGTATACAATTTGGGTTACAATCAAATTAAAGACTGCTAATAAAGCGACATGCAACCATATTTTTGACAAGCCATCAAGAACACAATCAACATTATTGTAAAATTTGGGTTTTGGATCGGTGACAGCTTTAATAAAATGTGTATTTTGATTACCCATTTAAAAAGCAAATCTTGATTTATACAGGCAAGACCGTAGACAGGTGGAGATTGTAATCTTCTTTTGATATTATTAATGGAATGAATTCAAATTATTAACAACCGTTCATTTTGCTACAAAATGCGTAGCAACAGAAATTGATTAGTCCAGTCGTTTAAAAATGTTACAATTATCAATGCTCCTTACGGTAGGTGCATTTTTAAGGTTGGGTTTTAAATATTTTTGATGTAGGCAACACCCAATCGTAGATACATCATAATTATTGTCTTTGGTTTATTAACCGAGGGATGATGGGGAAAGTAGATTGTAGTTAGGTAATGTGCTGTAGAAGAGATATCAGGACAGAAAACTGTATCACTTTTGTGAGTTTTTTTTAAGACTACTGTAAGTCTTTCATATAGATTTAGAGACTGCAAATCGTTTTAGGCGGACTTTGTCTGTTACCCGTTTAAGGGTCTCGTCGAGTATTTTATTTTAGTAAAGCTTTCATCTTTTAAGGCAAAATTACACCCCCAAGCTCCAAATCTGATAAACTCTTGACAAATATTCTCACGGCTTTATTATGACGATAAAATTAAATTGGTGTCAATTTTTGAAAAGGCCTGCAAAAGGTTAGCGTAACTTTTGCCTACACTAACACGGGAAATGAATTGTTCGAATTCCCCATGCAATAACACGTGAATTGGTGCAGATAAAACGGAATTACCCGCTTTCTCCCCAAGTGTACGCAGTTTTTATCTTTACGATATTACGTAACAAGTTAAGCCAAACAATTCTGGGAACGCTACCTCAAGTATCGTCAAATTATTCTAATGTTTCCCAGAAAATTCTTCAGAGGAAAGGGCAGGTGTTTTTTTTCATAATATCAAACATGCTGTTATGTTATTATATGGCTGTATGGAACATTAGATAGCCGCTAGCAATATAATTCAGAGGTCGGCTTTTTTTGATAAAGAAAAAAAAGAGTTGTATTAGCAACAATTTGCATGAGCAAATCTCTTTTTTTAAGCATACGCTTATATTTTAAAAACGAAGAGAGAGAACCGATATATTTTATAATTATTCTTCAGATTCATTGGCATAATGCATTTTTTTAATATCTTGGAACTTAATAATCGAGCTTATTTTTTTTTGTAGCCGATTTTCATTTCAAAAGTTTATTTTATGATTGAAATAGCAGTAATCTATTTCGGCGCTCGAAATATCCGGAAAAATTCCTGCAAGATTGAAAAAAAAACTAAATAAATTTATTTTATTTTTATTTTAACTTTATGAGTAAAACCTCAAATTGTAATATTTAAATAAATTAAGACAATATAAGCGAAACTCAATCGAAAATCTGGAAACAGAAAAATCAGAAAAACATATTGACACCTCTGGGACTCGAACCCAGGACCTCTTGCTTTCCGGGCAAACAAAATAAATTTATATAAGTATAGGCGAAACAGTTCAGTTGTCAACAAAAAATATTAAATTAGAACTTCATTAATTATAAATATTTTACATTAAAAACTGGAAATCTTTCCTTTCCAACTAATAATGTACAAGAAAGCACAACATGGAAAACCTCCATAGTTAGAAATTTAAACAACCCTCAGGCGTGTTTGTCCGCCTTTTCAATTAGCTATTTCAAGCGATATTTTTCTCAGCCTTTGCTTGTGTCTTTACTAATGTGATTCGGGACAATGCAATAAATTAACAGCCTTTACAGTCCGCAGTCAGTCTTAAAATAGCTCAAAGCTTTGTCTAGCTCCTACGCCAAAACTTTCGTAAAGTATATATATATATACATTTAAAAGGAATATTTAAAAAAAAAAAAACTATTCATATAAATTATCATCTTAATATTTTAATCCTGGACACGCTACTGAAATGCGTGTAGTACAGGTGCGGTTTTTAGCACTTATAAAATAATCAGACCCATCAATCTTGGATCCCAAAGTAAACCACCCTTTCGGTGATGATTCACAAAAACGGCGCCTTACAAATTAACACATCCCATATTTTATTACTAGCAGCTTTGCATTGAAGCATATGTGGTGATTTTATTTCTGATTTAAAAATTTTAAAGACGGATTAAATGTCAACAAGTACAAAACAAGCTTTTTTACATTATCTTCACACAGAAAGCCCAGAAAAAGATAATTTCCTTCAGGGCCTGAGTGGAGCGTCTTTTGAGGTGAAGGAGAGCAGGTTCGAGGGACAGTAGGAGTTTAGGGGCCAGTGTATCCAGGAGTGATAGACTCATGAATTCATCCCTCCCACTGCTGTATATGGCAACTGGTCCAGAGAGTCCGGCTTCAGAGGGTCTCCCGCAACTAGCCTCTACCAATCCGACCTGCCACACAGCTGGTGGGCAAACACATCCGACGCCAAAACTCGGGTAAACCTCACTTCATAAATCCATGCACCTCTGCTAAGTCATCAAATGTAGTGAACCACCCGGTTTAATCTATGGCACAGGTTTTTGTTATCCAATTAATGGTTCCCGGGGCGGCAGTAACCATCCTCATCTCCCAAATCGCATCATGTTGGATTATAAGACGAAATTTCATCGGAAGAGAATTTATTCTCTCATTTTAGACGTGTTTTGTGAAATTTGTAGTTTTTAATGTTTGTCCTCTCGTATCTCATTTTCTGAGAAAAATTTTATTTTTAATAGCAAGTATTTCTTCCCTTAATTTTAGAAGGGGTTTTCAAATAGTATATTTTTTGTGTAAATAACGCGCACGGATGAAGCATTCCTCCATATTTTAAACCTGCTAATACTTCAAGGAGATTTAAAGCACACAGGTGGAACGGAAAAACATTTCCTCTTTGGCTTGATTTAAAGGGATGAAAAATGATCTGCTGCAAGGAAAAAAATATCCCGCGGGGTCGGAGGGGTTAGGAATAAAATATGAGTGAATATCATGGAGTCCTGAACTATGGCCCTGGCCGCAAGGGGTCAAATTGAGTTATTATGTCAATCTAAAGTAGCACCGCTTAGGATTGATTGGAGTGATCTTGGAAAAGTATTGCGAGAGGATGTGAGAAAATTGAAAAACTTTTGAAATATAAAGAAATGTATCAGTTGTTGGAACTATTTTTAACATTGTTAATATATCAGAATCAAAATACTCTAAAACTCTAAACCCTTAAATGTTTCAAATATTTTTTAAATTTTCAACTGATTTTTCAAGGCCAATGAAAATGCTTTCAAAATAGATGTCAAATTGTTTGATACCTAAGATTTCAACTGTTCACTTAGACATGAAGAATCCTGCAACTCTAGTTGAAAAGGTATTTAATTAAATTAAATAAAACCATTAACGGTTATGCCCAAAATAGCTCAATATTTTCGTAATGCAGGTAAAATTGAAGAAGTATATTCTGACATCGATTTTTTTCTTGAACAGATAAGTAACTGCATTGATCTGTCTGGGACTAAAGAGTTGAAAGGTCTTAAATAGATTTCTTTCAAATCACACTTCTGGAGATTTTCTATTTGATGAAAATAATTTATTCGCAAAGCTCAAATTTCCACCCCGTTACGGAAAATTAAATAATCGTTCTAAATTTCATACACAGTTATTTAAAAAATGGCAGTGTCTGAAAATTTTCAAGTTATGGAAAATTAAATACCATTATGAAAAATCAAACAATCGTTCTAAATTTTATACACAGAAATTTAAAAAATGGCAGTGTCTGAAAATTTTGCATTTTTTCTTATTATTTTTCGTCTTTAAGGAAACTTGTGCAAAATTCACTACATAATGTTGGTCCCAGAGGTCGTAGTCCTGTGAGGGGTACTAGTATTCACCTACTTAAGACTGCAGCCACCGACTATCATACATCTTCCCTCGTCTGCCACGTAACAGCAACTTCTCTTTGACTAAAGAATTGTAGGGGATGCAACAAAACGACGACATTATTGTAACCAAAAGTAGTTTGTCAAGATGGATGGATCTATATACTGTAAATAACACACTAAATCTCCACAATTGGAGTCAGTGGGACTATGGCACCCTTTATTGGATAATGTTATAAAGCAGGACACGGAATGAAAGGCGAATACAAAGAAATTTAAAACAATGGAGCAGAGTTTTCAGATCAATTTACTAGATATAACTAAACAATATTCACAATGGATGGGTGGACCGGTGATAGGGGAAGTATTTTCATTTCAAACTATGTGCAGAAAAATATTGTTTTATAATGATTTATACAAAAAAAACTCAGAACCAAATGGACACGATGTACAATCACAAAATGCTGATAAATATATAGATTTGTAAATGTGAGTGTATATGTTTACAAATGTTTTATTTTGGTCCTCTTTGTTTTATGCCCTTGTAATTTAAACTTATCATTGCCTAAAGAATGTTGTGATGAATGGTTTGCTCATCTACACATAATTGGAATCTGAAATGGAAAATTTTAATTGCTGTAATAATTATGTGACGAATTCTAGTGGCGAGTCAATTAATGAATATCGTTAAATGAAAATATATCTTAATTATTTTTTTATCAAGCAACAGTTTAAATCGAAAACCAAATAAATAGCACCATGTTTAGCTAATACTATTATACTACTATTATTAGGAAAATGTATGTCGTCTTCTCTAAATTTCTTCCGCAATTACAACTTCTTTTCCGCTCATCTCCTGTTTCTCCCATTTCTAGTTTTTGTAGTGTTGTCAAGCCTCCTATTAGTGCGTTCCTATTTGTCTATTCCCCGCCACGACTCGGGGTGGTTTTGTTCCCATTTCATCTCTGAGAGCTTGTTTCATCTGTAGGGAAAGACACCTCACTCCGTACATACTTACATGGTCCGTTTCTATTATGAATGTGTGGATTGCTTCAGTCAATACTGACTGAGCATAGTGCTGTTTTTACGGGACCGTTTTGCATTTCGCAGGTCCGTAAATTTGTTAGTACGTTCCATTTTAAAATGGTGGCCATTTTGGTTCAGTAAAGATTCGTTTTTCAAATGTAAAATCGTCGTGGTTATTATTTGGACTTTCGTATTCGGATTTCAATTCATCTTGTATTGTGAGAGTTTAGCTTAATATTATTATTATTATTATGTAAAATGTAGATAGGGTCTTAACCCAAAATTACCCAACCATTATTTACAAAAACTTAACACTGTTTAGAATACTCCATTGGGATGAAAGGCCATGAAAGGGAAAAAATCTACGGTACCTACCAGCTTGAAAAATGTTTGAAATAAGAATTGTCATAGTAGTTCATAAATAAGTAAGTACGATAGGTAGGTATATATCACTTTAAAATCTTATGATTTCGGACGAAAAGGGATGATTTTAATTTATTAAATAAAGGAAAATTAGACACATGCGTTTTGGACGAGAGGTCTACTATTCACAGAATACCAGCTGTACTTTCGCGAAAGCATACTACGTCAATGTTTGTGAACTAGAATAAACATAATGTTACATTTCGTGAATATTATTAGCATACACAAATCGCCTGTATTTTTCAGGAGTTAATTGAAAACAATAACCGTTTTTAATAATTTTAAATATTTCAATATTAATAAATTACTTTGTTTTAGCCACATTTTTATAACTATATAATAAATATATATGGTTACTTTCTTCTTTTGTGTAAAATAATTAATGTACCAATGTGTTTTCACATCGCTGCAATTTGTCAATAACATCTAACATCCTTTTGACTTTGTCTTCGATATGGATATAATATGTTATTAAATTTAATTCTAGCTGACCCGGCCACGCGTTGCTGTAGCCATCTACTGGATGGTTACTTAACCTTTATAATCACCGCCATCTGTTAATTTGCATAGAAATCAAATCCACATCGCCCGCTTGCCAGACCGCTCATCCACCACACACAGACATTCTCCTTTATATATTATATTTTTCAACCAATTTACACAAATCCTTGACAAATTACATACCTAAACCTTCCTCATGAATCACTCCTTATATTGGTGAAAACCACATGAAAATCGGTTCGGTAGTTTTTGAGTTTATCGCGAACAGACAGACAGACAAGGCGGAGGATTTTAATTTATAATATATACTAGCTGACCGGCCACGCGTTAAAATATCTACTGGATGGTTATCCAACCTTTATAACCACCGCCGTCTTTGAGTTTATCGCAAAGAGACAGACAGATGCCACGGAGGACTTTAATTTATAATACGTAGAGATGGTGTGAAAGATTATAATAATGTGCATGCAATGCCTGGGGTATTATAACGTATTTAAGTTAATAAGGATTAATACTGTATCCGTCTAAATAACTTTTCAATTACCGCAATGTACGTGATCATTTTTTTAGAAGATAGAATGGGTATAGTAAGCTATCCGTAAAAGATAGATATATGCCTTCATGGACTTTTTTGTAGATCTATAAAAGAGGAATATCCCACCATGCTGTGTTTTGTTATATCCCAAAAGGATTAGGCAGCGTTTTCGATGAAAGCTACCAGGCGGCTTGACTTTTTCCGACACTTCTAACAATTATCGTTATGTTTCAACCAATTTACATAAATCCTTGACAAATTACATACCTAAATCTTCCTCACGAAACATTCTATCTATTGGTGAAAACCGCATGAAAATCCGTTTAGTAGTTTTCGAGTTTATCGCGAACAGACAGACGACGCGGGGGACTTTAATTTATAATATGTAGAGATAGAGAAGAGAAGAGATAGAGATAGAGATAGAGATATTATTCCAACAAGGAAGCAATCGAGCACCCAAAAATCGCTTACGCACCAGGCCGTCCAACTTCATAACAACATCCCGAATGAAATTATTGAGATTGAAAATACACGTACGATTAATTTTAAAAGGGAATGAAGAAAGTATTTCTACTTCTCATTATTATCAATTTTTCTCTTTTCCTGGCGAAGATACCTTTGGTTTCAAAACATGTTGATAATTTTGATCAAATAGTGGTGTTTTACAAAGTTATTTGTTTACATTTAATTAAATATAATATACGTTAAGCCTGTGGAAGAAACCATATTTTTTTAATCTTGCTGATAATTTTGATTAAATAGTAGTGTATATACAGTTACATATTTTCATAAAATTAAAATGACGCCACAAAGTGATGAAAGAAGTGGTATATTATGTTTGCCAAAAAATAAGTATTTAAAGATACATTATGTTTGCCAAATAAAATTAATAAAAAAATACTTTAGTCTGGAAAGAGTGTAGATATTATTTTTATCATAAACAAAATACTAATTAACAATTACGGTATTATTTTTATCATAAACATATAAAATACTTTAGTCTGGAAAGAATCTAGATCAGTGTTTCGTAACCTTGTTGGAAGTACTGACCCCCACCAGTTTCATATGCGCATTCACCGAACCCTTCTTAATTGGAAAAATAAAATATGATTTTTAAATATTCAAAACATAGGTATATATTTATACATAGGTGCACAAAATGAACAAAAACATTAAAGAACAAAACCATTAAGAACAAAGAACAAGTCAATAATGGACCAGTGGGGCGTGACATCACGAATCATGTGAGTCGGGGTGTGTCTTCACCTCCGCCGAACACACGAGACTGACTCACCGAACCCCTGGGGTTCGATTGAACCCAGGTTAAGAACCAATTTTCTAGATACTATTTTTATCATAAGCATCGTTCACAGAAAATAATTATGATTCTTTTCTCTGAAAAAACGCTTTGATTTTATACTCGTATAAAGTCTGCCTAGTGACAAAGGTTTTTCCAATCGTTGGGTAATTTGTTAAACAAAAATTTATCACGTGAGCAGCTACGTATAAAGTTCTCTTGAATAATATAGAAACGTACTAGTAAAAGAAACTAAAAATATCATAAGACCAAGGGAAGTGTACGAGCATGTAGCATGGAGAGATATACATATTTCCAGAGAGATACATATATTTCCATGGAGATACTCGTATATATATTTCCAGAGAGATATATCTCGGAGACTCGGCAATAAGGCAAAGCTGGTGCCGGCATCGCTCGTTGCCACTAAAATATTTACAGAAACAACTTTGTCGGCACTCCATAGCATCTCCTTTCCCTGCCCTTTCCCTTGGCAGCTGTAGTAGGTATTGCCAGCAAGAAAACCAGCCCGTATTTTATGTGTAAAACATTGACAGACTTTACGGTAGCTACCCTTACCCTTTACTGCTTTCTAGCCCACGGTTCAGTGTTGCCGTGTCTGTGATGGATGGAGACACAACTTTTCCTGGAATTATTTACTTTGTCACTCAGATATATGCCTGGGCATTGCGTTCGTGATCTTATTTCGCGTATTTAAATTGAAAGTAATGCTTATATTAGAACAACGTATATTTTTTAAAGTAAGATGAGCATTCGTGAGTTACGAATAACATGGCGCTCTTTTGATTATCTCTACTCCCATCTTTAAAAGCTGAAATTGGTGCTTGTGCAATAATGGAGGAGTGAGCAGATGATTGATTCAACCTGCAACACCTGACGACTTGCACCATCATGTCACTAACTATTTATATATATATATATATATACATATATATATATATATATATACATAAATATGTATTTACTTTAGAAAAATTATTACAGATCTACAGATTTTAAGAGGGTATAACCAGAGAAAACCGGAAATATGTCATTTTAAAACAAATTTTAGATGCATTGACTCTTTTCCACAAAAAATTATAAATTGAGTTCATAAGATTGATTTTTTGTCTAGTAAACGCATGTTTTAAATGATGAAAAAAAAGTATATTTTTAATATATTAAGGTTAAACCATAGGTCGTTGGTAGATTTGTTAAATTTTCAAACGAAAAATCTTATTTTACATGATATATTTCATACCATGTAATCAAACATTATTGACTATTGTAAATCAATAATTAGTGTCCGACCGAATTTAATTTTAGTTCAAATAAAATCATTAAAAATATCCTAACACTTATTTATGACGAAAATTTCTCTATTTTGTCTGTCTATTTACGATCTTACAAATTAATATATATATAGATTTTTTTTGCATAGCTTAGACATTATTGAAAAATGATAAATACTTATGATCAAAAAATAATTACAAAAAGAACATAATTTTAATAGTTTTATCATCGCGCCTTTCAGCATTTTTGGATGTAGGTATAAATTAAAGCAAATTTGGAATGAAATAAAATCGATATTGAGTTATAATTTTATGCTGGTACGGAAAATAATTAAACGTTCTCATTGGAACCGCACTGTACGATCGTAAGAACATCTTTCGACGAAATGGGGATTTTCGGTCGCTGGCTGGTTAAAGGCCCTTAAAATGTGGTCGTGAGTTGCACCATTGTTATATATTGAGAAAAATCTAGAGTTTTCCGTTACACCTCTTGCAAAGATAAC
This sequence comes from Limnephilus rhombicus, assembly GCA_929108145.2. NCBI lineage: Eukaryota > Metazoa > Arthropoda > Insecta > Trichoptera > Limnephilidae > Limnephilus > Limnephilus rhombicus. Next base: position 29,776,021 of record OV815285.1, read on the forward strand.
ATGTATGTCAAACTATTCGTAGTCGCATATAAAAAGTTTTTTTTAGTTTTTAGTTCAAGCTGTGTATCAAAAAAGTGTTTTTTCAGGTTCTTATATAAATTATTGAAATGTCTAGTTTCTTAATGAAGTTCCACTGAACTTGATAAGCCAACATTAGATAGGTGGGAAGAGCAGACCCTAGTTTGAAATTAATTACTGTGGACTTTCTTAAATCTATATTGTTCTTCTAACAAGCCGACCCTCCCAACAGTAAAAAATCCTTAATCCAATGTAACCTCGTTCTGAATATCAATCGTATAAAAATATCCACCGGGTCCGTGACTTTCCTACTGGTCCAAATTTTATTACGCGAGTTAAACTTTCCGAAAACCTTTTTCCTTCTGAAAGTTCCCGTTCCATTTAATGTCCCATGAAACGTCAAACCGCTCCTTACAAGGGAGGAAAAAGCAGAGATGAAATAACAAGGGAAACTGTTTCGCGGAGTTTTCAAGTTGGTCGCTATTCACCGGCAAACTACTGTCATTAGATTGCCGATGGAGAAAAACCAACGTACAAATTGTATTTTGAATCGGTTAACTTGTGTACATTATAATGTTATTCAATAATATATCGACGTTTTAACATGGAGATGTAGATTCTCTACGTAAAATACCGTTTTAGTTTGATATGTTTTATTGTCTATCACAACTTGATGACCTCTAACACCGCCCGCTGTAAATGTTATTTATTCACGGTTCTTTACATTTAGAGTATAATTAATTAGCTGGGGTGCCCGGCTTCGTTCAGATATGATATGAGATTGAACTGACATTCGAACCCACGATGGATATTGGTTTATATACCTCTACCAATGGATAGCTTCATCCATACAAAAAAGGCTTCGTTTGGTCCACAATGTTCCAGAACATTCCACAACATTCCAGAGTGTTCTGGAATGTTCCACAATGATCTGGAATATTCCGGGGTGTTCCCGACTGTTCCAGACTATTCCCGAACATTCCATAATATTCCGGAATGTTCTGGAATGTTCTCGAATACTCTCAAATGTTCTGGACTCTTCTAGACATTTCTAGCCCTTATATCTTCAAAAGCACGCCCTTCAGGTAAAACGGGAACCTTCTCCATGGACGGGGGATCGAGGGCTACCACACATATAACTCCCTCGATCGTACCGGGACTCGCTTTTGAGTTTTAGCGGGACGCACACTTTCTTTTATAATACATATTGATTGTTAACAACTCAAAACTTCAAAGCTATATGAACAAGATAATTAAACAAAATAAGGGTTAGAACAAGCGTTGAAGGAAAATACAAAAAAATAATGGTAGAAACAGAGATGAGATTGGTATTAAAGAAACAATTGAAAATGTTATTAATGAATGTTTTGCATGGCCTCAGCATTATACAGCCTATTCAAATAGCCTCATTGATTTGATATGAATTTGACTTGAATATGTTATTATTTATCTCTAGTAGGCTGCAGAACGTCTTATATTACATATTTGACTTTTGTAAATATAAATTTTTCAGAAATGGTAAAATTTCATTTGAAGTAGAACCGAATCTTCTGTGTCGGGAAAAGGTACATCAATGTTACGTCTGTATCCTCTGGGGGTAAAAGCGACAGCAATGTCGTACAAAAAGACAAATGAATGCGAAGGCGGAATGTCAAACCGCCACGTCTGTGGATAGACATCCCTATAAACGATGAAATTCTGAACGTCTGTAAGCCCAAAATACATCCAGACTTTTGTAAACTTCTTTATTTAAGAACTGTGTTGGACCTTGCTAAATGATTAGAAAATACGGCTACAAGAGGGGATTCTGGTGACAGCATAACATGTCAGTATGTATGGTTAGCAAATTGTGTAATTTATTCTTCAATCTTTGCAAATTCCCTTTGTGCCGTCATTTTAATTAAATGAAAACAAATAATCTTTGGTTTCGAAACACGTTGATAATTTTGATTAAAAATATTGGTGTTTTACAAAGTTATTTGTTTTCATTGATGTATAATTTATGTTTGATTCATACCAGCCGCGAGTTTTTTTTTACATTAGCTCCACACCGGAGGCCCTGAGGAAAATAATTTTAATGAAGGGTCTTTTTAGGAAAGGAAGGAGAGGAAGTTCTGGAAAGGAAAGGGGTATTAGGGGTGGGTAGAAATCTGGGGGTCGTGTGTCGAGGATTGGCGGACGTATGAATCCATCTCTACCACTGCGGTGCAAGAGGATGTTCCGAGAGAGTACGGCTGGAGAAGTTGAATGGAAATTGAATATCTTTGCGAACACCCCTGCCAAGTTACCAAAAGAAACGAACCGCTTTGGGTGACCTATGGTAGGGGTGTTGGTTAACCAATAAATGGTTCCCGGGGCGGTGGTACCCATACCCGTCTCCCAAATTGATATGTATTTATATATCGAAAAATGACTCGAAACTCCGCGGATATTTGTCATATCCCAATAGTGGCTATAACCTATTTCTTATATTATTTAAATAATAATTAGCATTGGGTCAATGTGATGACCGGACAACTCAGAATCAACTCAACTCAACACCTGCCTTAAAAAGTCATTAAAAGTGATGAAACTATATTAAGTTTAAGTTTTTAAGTTTTTCTTTTGTACTTTGTATTTTTATTTATTATCTTTTGTATTTTTTGCTTTAATCTTTATTGATATATGTTATTATAAATACTGCTACCCGGCTCAGAACAGATATTGTCTAGTGAGTCGGGTAGCGCACATATATGCAAATAACTATTGATATCAATAAACGCCCGGGTTACCGGCACCTTTAAAAAATATATATATATGTATTAAAAATTGGTTAAATGGGTTACGTGAGGTTAGGTTTTAAGCTATTTTTCTTTTTTTTCATAACTTGTAATGACTTTTCAAAGGGGTGTTGAGTTGAGTTTTCATGGAACCATATCGTTGTCCAGCCTCTTAGTCTTCGACGTAGTTAATAGTAATTATTTCATCCCATGAAGGTCCCGCCTGTTTACAAGACAGACCTCTCCTCTTCCCGCCCCGACTGTTCGAGGAACATCATCCCTTCATTTGCATTTAGATAGAATTATAATTGGCCAACTTTGCTTGGCCAACTTGACTCGGCCCGTCTGGCGTGACGCGATGGAGAGAAATCAATCCGGGAGGTTGCCTACGTCAACCTATTGACTTTTATTAACAGATATTATATGTATAATTTGTTTAGTGTCAGTTTCATGTCATTTTTAAAATTAATTATTAAGCAAAAAAGCACTGAAGAATGCACGCTTTATTTTTTCCGAGAATACCACACAAGAGTCCCGACTGTTCCCGTCTGGAGCCAGTGAGACTACGCCATCATATGTATAGCAAAGACTGTATTATCTCCCGTCATGCAGTATCAACCAATGGTCATGCCGGCCGGTCGGGAGAGATATCTTGTTAAATAGAATCACTTCGAATATTGATTTGTTTAACATCATTGAAGCAGAATTCAGACGGCAAGATTTGTTGCAGCTAGTATAAATCTGCTCTCATACTTGCTTACGGGCGTGTTTTGGATTTTGCACGACTGATAGGTGATTACTGATAGCTTGTCAGTTTTGCAGGGTTTGGAGCACATGTTTTACTAAGGCACATATTAATTTCCTTATGTATCTTAAAAAAATTAATAGAACTATTCATTTTGTAATATTTTTTAAATCCATTAATTGAATTGAATTGAATTAAATTGAAAATCCCCGATTTGGGGTACTTTTGTGAAGCTGAAGGAAGTGGGAAGGTGAAGGAGGGGGAGGTTAAATACCTGGCAGTACATATCTGGTCGTTTCAATTCTGAAATGTGGACTTACACCAAGGTAATACTGAGATTATATTCCACTCTAGAAAATGCCGCAAATGCACTATAAATTATGAAATGAATTATAAAATTAATAAATTGTGAAACAAATTAATCAAATAAAATTTACCTGCGCACTCGAACCCTCACATTCGAACCCTCGACCTTCGGATTGCTAATCGAAAGGCGTACCCCCTCGACCACGGAGGCCGTCATAAGCAGCGCTTGCAAGAAATAAAAAAAAATCGAATTTATTATTATAATAGGTATGTTTGGTATTTGTAATTTTTGGTATTTTGACCGGTTAGCAGCTGAGTTGGCACCGCGTTTGGGTCCCACCCAGGCGTCCCGTGTTCGATTCCTCGGCTGGCTAAGTCCTCCATCACGACTCAAGCAACATTTTCAGCTTACTGTAGTTGTAGAAAATAAATATTACTATTTTCAGTTTTTGTGATGTCAATATATTTACCACCATTTCTTATTGAGTCGGGTCACGTCAAGAGTCAGAATTGCAGAAGAGTTTGTATGAGACGATGGATTAACAAATAACGATGGTATTACGAGTATTTAACAAATAACGGTTTTTTCTGAGAATATTTAGATTTGATTAGTTAGATTTTGATTAAAAATCACTTTGTTATCTAAATATATTTGCCTTAACCAACATGAAAAACTGTGCAATTTTCACAACGCCAGAAATTACTATTTGGTAGGTTTTAGTCACACAAACGAATTTTCTGCTTCATAGTTGAGACGATATTGTTTTAATTTTATTTTACTAAATAATTTCTTATAGTCATTTGAATTATATATTTTAGAAAAAACTTTATCATTCATGAAATGAATCATTAATTAATAACAGAAAATAAATCAATAAAATAATTTCTTCAAATTTTGCAAATTCACTTTGTGGCACCATTTTATTAATGCAATAATTAAAAACACTTTGTTTTGACCACAAAAAACTTTATTAAAAAGTCGACATGTTTCAAGAACGATGTTCTCTTCATCAGGACATATAATGTACTAAAAAAATGATCGAATATAGAAAGACAGGCGTGGGTAGAAATGGAAGTAGTGGGGGAGGAGAGAGGTGGAAAGGGGAGGTGCTTAGAAGATCAACAAGGGAGAGGGTGGGGGGGAGAGGTGGAAAGGGGGGTGCTTAGAAGAACAAAGACAAAAAATTACCATGCAAATATGTTTTAATAGGGTTATTCACAAAATTAATTTGATTTTTAATAATATTTAAATTTCTATTGACATTTTTCATTAGAAATTAGGAAAAATTATTGCATCATTAAAATAATCTTTACATTTTAAATCATTAAATAATTTTTAAGCATGGATTATGGAAATCACCTTGATTTCAACAATTACAAGAAGAAACAACTATTTACATAAAATAGGTTGTTAGGTTCTTAGTTTGGGTTAACTAAGTAATTCATGCGTAAGTATTTAGTTTGAAACCAAAATTCGCAAATTTCAAATCCATTAAAAAAAAGGCGGCAATGGAAATTTTTAACTTCGATTGAATGAAAATCGAATTTTAATGCATATTTTTCCGTCTATCCCGACTGAAACCGATGTTTCTTTTGGTAATTAAGTTTAAAAGTGTTTACTTTTCAAAATCTATGCCTATTAAAAGTGTAGCGGCATGCGGCAACTTGTGGATTATTTACCAATAAATCTACTTTTTTACCAATTTTTACGTAGAAATCATATTTCAATCAATCCATTTAATTAACTTATTTTATATTAATCTGAAAACTTTACTTCCGTGTCTGCAATCCACTTGTAATTGATCAAAGTGTTTTGTTTATTTTTTGCAAAAGTTTCATGAAATGAAGTGAGTTTTTCTACGTAAACAAAACTTAACGAGTCGGTTGGTGGAGTTCCGTGGAATCGGTGGTTGGTTCGATGTTCAAACAATTTCCCTAATGACTTGTGTCCGTTGATAAGCAGCGGCCATTTTGAGTTTTCTCGTTGCAAGTCACGCACCAGGGAACTACCGCTCAGACTACTCCAACCTGAACAATATTAAATATTGAACCACTCCGCAGAAAAGGTAAAAGGTTAAACTAACTTAACTAAAAGATAACAATTTTATAGCTTCCCCTTTTGACGCGCTGTTTTGTATTTGTGGGAAAACTCGGTAACGTAGAGCCCTCCATTAAGGTAGACCGGCACGCACGGCAACCATGATTGCAGTATTTAACTTTATCGACGATGGCGGCAAAATAACTGGCGCCACTGTCGCGTTTGTCTATGGTCTCCTCAGCGATATATCTATGTATCACAGGGTCTATGGAATACACCGGGAGCACCCACCATAAATGAACCAATAGCAGAATTTATTACCAATTTCCCGATCGAGTATGCAACCGTTCGCTGTAATTTAGGGGGCAAAGTAAGCGTTCTCCATTACGAATTTATTGAATCCGTCTGACCGGCGGATTATATGGACTATGGACTGCAGCCGGGGAACCGGAGCGAGGGCAGTTGCTATAAAATTTGTAACATGCCGCTTCAATTCAGTTCAGCAATATAACTTGTAAATCCTCACTTCTAAATGGCCTTAGTCAAGCATTTTACACGAGTGTTACATTTATTCACACCTAATATCAAGCAATACCATATCATTATGATTTATGAAAATAACGAGGATATCCTACAATGTATTGTTATTATTAATTCCTTGCCATTGATATGCATGAACATTATTTAAAAATGGCAACAGTATGAAGCAATATCTCATCTCTTTTAAAACAAAGCGGTTTTTGGGTTATTGTGCAATAATTTTTACGTTATGAAAATTATCGTGTGGAAGACATTTTTGAAGTAGATGCATAAAAATATTATTATTTTTGTAAACTTTGCATATTTATCCGAACTAGAAAAATTTTCATCGTCGTACTAACATTTTATTAATTATTAGCCAGTCCCCGGCCATTTTAAGTCCCCGGCGTTTCCGGGCTTTACGCAGATTGTTTTCGAAATCGGATGTAGACTGTAATTTTCCTCTTATTCTAAACGTCAAGTGTGCAAAATTTCATACTTAAGTATCAAAAGTCTGCTTTAAGGTGGGGGGGGATTGGCAGAGGGTGGTTTTTCGAAATATCACGTAGACAGTGACCTTTCTCTTATTTTTAAGGTGAAGTTTGCAAAATTTCATCAAATTGGTATAAAACTGAGACACTCCCCTTTATACATATGTTATATTATTATCGAAGATGATTTTTTGTTGTGTTTTGCTTCACAAATAACATAACTAAGTAGCTTTTGATGTAGTACAACCAAAGATATTCAAATACAGTAGATATGCTATGGTGTCGGCGCAACTGTCGCCGGACTACGCGCTAATTAGCGTAGTTTTCATACAAAAAGAATTTGTTCATTTTGTTGATTTTTTGAAAATGTGCATTAATATTGGTTAACAATATATTTTGAATAAGGAAAGAATTCGTTCATTTAGTTTAACGTTCGTTTGGTTTATTCGTTAATTATTTGTTCTTTTAGTTTATTTGTTAATTGGTAAACAATATCGGCGACACCCGGAAGCGCAGACCCACATAGTAAAAACAGCAGATAACACATCTACTTATATTTCAATATCTTTGAGTACAACCGAATTTGGAAAAAATGCATTTAAGTAGAACCTTCATTATCAACTACCAAATTATCAATTATCAACCTGTCAGACAGTTTTACAATGTCTTCAGAAGGCGAGACAGTTGTCACGCGTAAAAATAATTATACAGCAGAACTTGTTCATAAATGAACTATTTTTTGTATAAATTGTTTAATTTTCATAATTATATTATCGAATATATTAAAGAAAAACTTTAATTCCCATTTTGTTTCTGAAATAATTCGAGCCTTCTATATAAATTTACACGAATAGTAATTCCTTGCATGGCACAATTTATTATTAGTTAGGTTAGCGCCATTATAAACTATTACACCTTGTCCAAACTTTACCCACAACTTTCACAGCTTACCCAGGTACTGTATTCTCAATACTACCGACTGAAAACATCCCTTGTTAAAATGAAAACTCTCTCCGACGTTCGGCGTGAAATTTGTAAAGTTTTGCTTTTTTGGAATATAGCATCAACGCAACGACCTTCAGACACCAACGCCATTTCCAAAGTGAACTATAGGACTTTTAACAATCACGAAATAGTTTTATTTCGTGACAAATCATACAATACTGAGAATATTTTCTGATCAAACATTATATTATATATATAGGACAGCGAATTCTCGGCATGCGTTACTATGCCACTTATTAAAGTAATTCTTTCTCCATTCGTGTCCTCTCCCATTCCTCCCCGCGTTCCCTTCCCCTCGCGCGTTTCCACTCCGCCTTCCCACTCCTCACTCCCACGAAGCCCACTTACGAGTTCCCCTCTCCCCTTTCGCATTCCGTACATTCAATCCCGGTACATTCAGTTTTCAAACAGCTCGCGTGCCACCTATTGCAATTTTTTTAAACAAGTTTTATAATGCCAGAGCTCACCAGTATATATAGAAACCATCACGGACATGCACACATCAAATCGCAATCGGATGAATGGTTTAGCAATGCATAGACATCTCATGTTCATACTCATGTATGTATAAGCATGTTTTGATTTATATATATATGTAAATAGATTGTCGGTTGCTGAATTCTTGAACCAGATTTACGCAGGACACAAGCACAATCGTAATTATTAATTTTGATAATAACTTACTCGTACCTATACCACAATAAGATCAATTTTTGAATCGTTATAATTAATTCGTTCCATTCGCGGTATTATTAATTACAACGCTTTGTATGAAGTAGTATGAATACGCAGAATGTGACGCAAAATTATTCATTTCCGTTAATTATTTATGGTCCCCCTTCCCAGTCCCGTTCCCACCTCGTCTTTATGTCCCTTTATCTGCGAGCCGCAGCGGGAGATGATTCGGTCTTTAGCAATTTTTCGCTTTTGTCTTAATTCCGAGCCAAAGCTTAATTTTTAAGCCACCGTTCACGCTCCGCCTATTATGAAAGCCTTGAAAGCTCTCGCAAATGTTCATTTCTCAAAACAGACGCATATTATTTTTTTTCTTTTTTCTTATTTATGTTGTCATGTTGTTGTTATTGTGTTTATATCCAAAAATAGAAACAAATTAATGCATTTAGGTATAGCTTTTCTGGTATGTATGATATTTTTGATATGTGTTTGGCGGTCTAAAAAGATATGTTCTCAATCTGTGGGACTTTTTTATTTTTTATTATTTTATTTTAATTTCACATTTTAATACTCATTTGCATTATTATGGGTACCACGTTAACTCAACAAAGTGGTTTTTCATCATCCTTTTGAAAAGTCATTAAAAATTATGAAAAAAAAATTAAAATAGTCCATAACTTTACCTAACGTAACCTATTTCAGTGGCGGTCCGTGAGTTTTCAGTCAGCTAGAGAGCTTAAATTGAAAAATACGGCGTTATCTATATTGTTGCAGCTAAAAATGATTTTTTTTTTTTTTTAAATTTCCATATTTTGTATGAAGATTTTCAGGATTCTTTCAGTTACGCGGCGCATCCACATTCACATATAAATTTTTGAAAAACAATAAAATTCATTTTCAGCTACAACAACATTAATAAAGTCGTGTTTTTCAATCTTAACACTCTAGCTCACTGAAAACCCACTGACCGCCACTGCTATTTAACCATTTTTTTATTCACTTTTCAAATGAAATGTTGAAGTTGTATGTTGTTGAGTTGTCTGGACACCATTATCGCGACCACCATACTAAGTTCATGCCCGTATCATGGTAATCAATACAATCATAACAAGAATAGTAAATATAGTTACAAAAATAAAAACAAAAGAACCACAGCAAAAATCAAAACTAAAATTCAACTAAATGATAAAATAGACATTTCAAAGAAAATAAAACATAAATATAATATTTAAAAACACGATTAAAAAACACACAGAAGTATTTTAAGATCTCTCTTTTAAAATAAGTGAAAATCACCGAACTCATTACAACTGTTTAAAGCTGTTAAGGGCTCCCAAGAAACCCCGACCAATACAAAAGATGAGTAAAATGTAAAAAAAAAATTAAAAAGGAATAATGAAATATGTGAAGCGTAATTTTCAATTCGTGTAATCTTTAAAAAAAGCCCGCCCCTTTCAATTATCCAAAGTAATACACGTGCAGTAAAAAGGTAAAAATAATTATTTGACTCAACATTTTTCAGTACTTGCTGTTTTGACTGAATCTCATTTTTATCATTATTCGTTTTTTAAATCTAAGTTAATTCCGCACAGGTGACCCTAGGGGAAATAATTGCCCTTAGGACCTATCTCTTCTATGGGGATTCTGTGTGTAGGGCCTGTTTGTGGAAAAGAATGAGGGAACCTCGGTCTTTAAACGTATGTTGTTTGAGGGAGGAGACATAAAGTCTGTATGATAATAATTAATGTGTGAAAATTATCTTCGAAATTGTTTAAAAATATATCTGCTACTAAAGGGCAAGTACTAGAACCCATTGCTAACCCATCCTTTTTTTATAAACAATATTATCAAAATGAAAATATTTTTTTCTAAGAATAACAATAAAAAATTTATATAAATCCATGAAGGCTGTATGATAGTTAATGTATATCTTACCGTGTTTATAATCAGGCGTTATCCAACATTCCTGGGCTACTTCTAAATCAAAATATTATCAATGATTACTAAATAACGCATAACTGTCTTTTCACAAAAGTTATCATAACTCGATTTACCTCTGGTCTGGGGCCCCAAAATATATTAAATAAACCGTGACTCTGTACAGAAACGGGTGGTCTTTTTGATAGGTTCTCCTATGTTAACAAACAGATTGCAATATGTAGAGCACTGGCATCGTCGTCGAATGGGAATGCGGGTATTCTAGCGGTATTTCAATGGAAGATATTTCCAAGAAAAGAAGATATTTCCTCGTCATCGATTCCACCAGCGGTGCGCAGTCGGGAAACACGCTAAATGCGCGCCCAACATTTGTAAACATTTGCCATTTATAACATGAGATCGGGTCATTTCTACGACTCGTTCTTCAGTTCCACACCTCAGCTATGGAACGATTTGCCGGGCTCTGTGTTTCCTCCCTTCTACAACATGGATCTCTTCAAGACTCAGGTTCACTCCTTCCTTTCCAGAAAAATACCGTCCACACGCAGCATCCCCAAAGATGACACAGGCCATGAGGGAAATTATTTTCTCACGACCTTGTGTGTGGAGTTAATGTAACAAAAAGTTGAGTCGCGCTGTTGATTAGCGCGTTTCTGATACGCTGAAATTCTTGCTTTCGGAGAATAACATCGCAACAAATTATTTAACAATCCATTACAATTTATTTACAGAGATTACAAATATTCTTAAACAATTCAAAATATTATCAATAGGTCAATGAGTTTCACATGGTATTAAATTTTTACTATGGGAAAGCCGGATAATAAAAAGTTCTGTACACACATTTTAGAATATTACAATTTTAGACCTGCAGAGTAAAAACTTTAACAACGTCATTATAAAACTTCCTTTAAGACTAACGAAGTTTACGAAACACTCTTAGATTTTAACAATTAGAATCTATGCATGCACTTTCCACCCGAGTAAAAATGCATTTTTCCATGAACAAGTATTTATACGAAACTGCATTCACTTAGTTATATACAGCGCTACTTGCAAGCATCTGCGCGGTCAGACGCAGCCAAATGCACTTCGTTAATAGAACTTTTGCCTTTTGTTCTTTGTAAATTAATTCAACAGTACGATAGGCTTTGTTCCGGCAGCCGTTATTAATTCCGGAAGCGTTGCGATAATTATTCTGAATAAAATGCTAATATTATTAACATGCAACTAACTAGTGTTTTTTTAGAATTTTTAACTCTTGTTCAACAAAAAAACCTTAATTTTCGATTCAGTAATTGATTACAAAATCTAATTCTGGTTCAAAGGTGTATCGTTTATGTTTTCAAAGCAACAGCGTTTTTATCAAAATTATTTTAGTCAATGGTTTTGATTTTGGGATGATTTTGATTTTTGATGTTGAAAATCGTTTGTTTTTTTTTTTATTGTTTGGTGATGAAAGTGGAGTGTCAAATCCAACAGTATGAACATTTCTGGCGAATCCTTTTGTTAGAGATTAACCGATTTTGGGTATCATAGTCAGCAAGTTTTAGTCTTGAACATTGATGAAAAAACTAGGTTATATAGGTTAGGTTATGGGTTTTTTTTCATCTCTGTTAATAACTTTATATCACTTTTCAAAGGTGTTCTGAAGTGCCACTATGTTGATTTGTCACGGAATAATTATTGCCTCAATTTGGGAGGCTCGTATGGGTACCGCCGCCCCAGGAATCATTTATTGGATAACCAACACCTCTGCCATAGGTCACCCCAAGTGGTTGGCCACGTTTGGTGACTTAGTCGGGGTGCCCAGGTTCATGGGGTGTCCTCAAAGACAAAATAGGCCCTGAGTGAAATTATTTTCCTCAGGGCCTCCTGTGTGAAGCTAGTGTAAAAAAAATCACGAAAGGAACATATTTTACATCGACACTAACTTATATCATAATTTTAACGATAATGTACCAAATAGTACACAGGAAATAGGAAATAATCATAACTTATTTGTTTGCATAATTCATCTAGAAAGTTTTGATTAACTCCTCTTATTAAATAAGAGGAGTTAATCAAAAGATAGATAGAAAGATAGAAAGTTATATAGGATAAACTCCTCTTAAATAAATTCTTTACATTTCCAGTTTCGCCCATATTATTATTTGTGTAAAATCAGAACAGATTTTGTGATTAAAGATAATTAATGATACAACGATAAGCACTTTTAACAAAGTTGGCAGGGGTGGAATACGCCCCACAAGGGTTGAAAAGTTTCACTAATCTATAGCCTTTTTAATTAATGTTGGGAACTTTACATACTTTATTTATTAACATAAATAAATCACGTTGTATAATTTATATTATCTTAAATACGGATAAACTGGACACTTTTGTAATTTAATAACAACATTTATTAGCTAATATAAATCTTATTAAGCGTTATTTCCATTCGTATAATGTCGAAAAATTACCAGTAGGTAGTTAGTTACCTAGCAATTTATTTGTATTTCTTGGGAATTTACTATGTAACAATTTTTAGACATTTTGTTTTCAAGAGTTTTAATTTTCAATATACATTTGTTACTTTAACTTTTAAATTTTTTGCTACCGATTTTGACACATCCGTGTCATTCACTTTCTTCTTTTTCTCGTGCCCTGTCCGTTTAACGGACGTTTGCTATCATGTTGACTATGCGGAGTTTGTTTACTGCGGCCCGGGTCAGCTATACAGCAGACTGGCCAAACCACTGTCTCAGGTATTTCAGCCATGACGTTCTCTTTCTTCCAGGGCCCCAACTTTCGACAATATTTGAAGACATGGCCTATCTCTCAACAAAGAAAAAACCAAGTTTAAACATTATAATAAATACGTATTATAATTTGCGCTTTGGAAACCTTAGAAATAAAACCACAAAAAAATAAAATAAAAATTTATTTAGTTAATAAAATAATAGCACCCTGTAAATCACCCTTATTAACAATGTTTCCATGTAATGTTGACTTGACGCACCGTTCCTCCCCTCCCCCAAAATCACCTTTCCCACTACCCCCATCTAATTAAATCTAATAATTTTTGTACTTGTATAGAATTTTTAAGTTAGTTTTAAGTTCACTAGAGAATGACACGTGTGTCGAAACCGGTAGCAGAAAATTTAATATTTAAAGTAACAAATGTACATTGAAAATTAAAACTCTTCAAAACAAAAAGTAGTTAGCAATTGCATAAAACCAATCATTAATCTAATTGCATTTCAAAAAAAGAACTGCATTTTATGACTATAAACGTATAAACCCTTAGATTTTTAGAACAAATGTTTTCGCAAATCATAACAAATCTCTTTGTTAAGAAGATATTGTTGGCGATTTACACGACGCTTTTTTCATGCCGACCCCATATTATTATGTTCATTAATATTAATAATTATGTAACTACAACCAAAGACATATTAAAAATCTTGGCTTCATATGATAATTATTATCATACTATATTTTCCATTAGAGGAAAAATAATATTTCGGGATAGTACTAAATTGCCGAGATATACCAATAACATAACCATATATAATGACGACCTCCGTAGTACAGTGGGTAAGACTCTTGACTCACAATCCGGAGGTCGCGGGTTCGAACCCGGCATGCGCAAATAAATTTTATTTGATTAATTTGTGTTATTTCACAATTAATTCATTTAAAATAATATATAGTATATTTGCTGCATGTTCCAGAGTGGAAGTCTCATCAGTATCGCCCTGGTGTAAGACCACCATTCAGAATTGAAACGTTGCTTGAAAATGGCCTTAGCCGTGTTTAGTGACCAGATCTGAATAACCAGGTACTTCCCAACCTTCCTCTTCCCCACCTCCTTCCCCTCCCCACTATCTTCAGCCTCACAACATACCCCAATTGGGGATGCCATAGTCTCACTGGCTCCAGACGGGAGCAGTTGAGATTCTTGTGCGGTATTCACTGTAAAAAAAAATATATATATATATAAAAAGAAAAAAGTTTTCTTAACTCTTTTTTGCCGAAAAAATTGAAATTTTGCGTTCTCTATGCGATGACCAGTTTCTCGCATGTACGACGATTTTCCGGACACCGTTTATACCAACATTTCATTTATATCTTCCATGTCAATACTCTCTTTATTGTTCAGGTTTCCACCCCACGAATAAATAATCTAACAAGACAAAATTATCTATCAACTTTAAAAATAATTTTATTGCGTACCTACCGGAAAGTTTTTCATATTGACTGACATGACTGTTTTCATATTTTTGAAGGGTGGTTCATTTTAACAACCCATCCAAAACTAATAATATACCCAAATGATGGGGAGAAGAAATAGTGACTCCATAAGATTTTATCGTCAAACCTAATCACGAAACAATAAAGTTGATGCCCAAGATGTGGCATGCTTGTGCGTGACAAAATAGATAATTTACTTAACGTCGTAGACAATAGTCCAACCTTTCGATTACCTGCTAGTCACGCATATCTACGACATCCCGATTACGTCCGTCTCACTTTTTGGGATGTTTAAGGTGCCGCATCCGCGCTCAAAAAGAAGAAGGTGAAGAGATATGTAATTACGAATGTTAGAGAAGCGCGCTTATATTTAAAGCGATAAAATCGTTGCGAAAATTGTGAAAATTGTGAAAATGTTTAATAAAATGGGACTCGTTTAAAATAGAGTTAAAATCTCGTGGTTAAGTATCATTTAATGAAATATTGTAAAATAACTGAAACAAACGTGATTATAATAATGTTCGGAGCATTTTCTGCGACTTTTTTCTATCGAGGGAATTTCATATAATTTACGTTTCGGCGTGGAACGCGTCTAGATATTATCTTAAAAAATAACATATATTTATTTAAGAGCTTAAAAACTTCAAATGTTTAAGGGAGATATGTAAGAAATCGGTAGAAATTCGGGTGGCGGCGGCTTAAGGAGTTGTAATGTTGTTTTTCCAGTAGGACTTTTGAAAAACTGAATGATGTACTTATATGTGCATCGTTTATTCCCGTTTCAAACAAAAAATGTATCTATAAAAACACTCATAAATTTAATATTGAGCTTGAGACAATTGTAAAATTCTGTAGGTTCCAAAGACTTTAATTTGACTCGTTGAAATAATGGCAGATTTATGTATTTTGAATTAACGGCACACGTGCCATTTACATATACAAGTGAATGATAGTCATTGAAAGAAATAGTACTAATAATATAAAATATAGAAGGAAAAGAAAAATAATAAAATTAATTATATAACCAGACAAAACAAAAGGAAAACGGTAATACATTAGTAAAAAGTAAAATAAATCAATGAAGAAGAAAAATTAAAATATCTGTTATGCAGTGGTCTCTAGACATAATTATCGGGTGTTTATTCAATAACTACAGCTTTATTTTAAAGATTTACCAACGGTGTGTGATCTATCTATAACAGATAGCACACCAAAAATCACGACAAAGGGGGCGCTCCAGTGGAAGCGACTCTGAGGAAGACGGTTGAAGATTTTGATATACCATCGGGTGGAAAAAGACTAGAGCAGAAGACTGGAGACCACAGCCAATGGAGAGCATTTGTGGAGAAGGCTAAATCTCAACCTGGAATGTGGCATCGTGATGCTAAACTAAATACAAAAGATAACCAATTAAATATTTTTCTGAATGGTTCACGATTGAGCATCAAAGATATGGTGGTTTTTAGATGTTTCTTAGTAAGAAATTTTTGTTTGAAATAACTATTTTTAATATCACGCAGTGACCGATGAAAAACATTGTTATTCCAGTAACATTATGTAGTCCATAAATGAGCATATTGTTGTGCGGAACAATTCTGTATTCGAACAACAGCGGGATGACGTCTGTAAACAGCAGAAAGTTTGCTCATTCCAATGGCGAGGCGCTAAACAAAAGAACACTTAGATTCGCCGAACATCTGCTCCTTATTGGCAAACTATGGCGGGGAATAAGCGCGGGAGAAGCCGGCGGGAAAAGGCGGATGAAAACTTGGGATTTGTTGTTATGAGATAGGCATCTTAATGAAGCGGTTGACTTTACTCGACTTCTCAACAGCCCTGCCGGAGATAAGGCATTAACTTCGGCGTAAAAAGTGGGACAGGACATTGTAGATATGCGTGACTTAATTCGACTATTCAAGAGTTCCGTTTTAGAGGTTGTTTCATACAATCCACCCCCTTATCCTGATCAAATTTTAATAGTTTCTGCTCTCTATACAAAAAAAAACTTAAGATTCCGGCATAAAAAGTGAGGCAGGACATCGTAGATAAGAGAAACTTCATTTGGCTATTTAAAAGTACTGCTTTAGGTTATTCCATAATATTATCCGTAGGTACTCTTTCCCTTATATGTATCTTAATAGTCCTCTTTTTCTCGGATTTTAATTTTTATATTAAATTAGACTCCTGCACAAAAAAGTGATAAAGGACGTCATAGATACTAGTAGTAGGTTTTGAGGTTTTCCATATTACTCACCCTCTTTTCCTCAGATCTTAATAGTTCTCTTTCCATCCGTTTTAATATTTTCTACCGTCTGTTCAATAAACCCCCGGTAGTACCCGCTCAAAAAGAAGAAGAAGGAGAAATACATATATACGAATGTTAGAGGGAGCGCACTTATATTAAAAACGATAATACTTAAGCGAAAATTGTGAAAATGTTTAATAAAACATGACTCCTTTAAAATAGAGCAAAAATCTTGTGGGAAATATCTAAAATAGCATTAACATGGTGAATATTTTCATACATATAGCTTGTAAAATAACTGAAAAAAACTTGTTTTTTAATAATTTTCGGAGCATACTTTACTATTTTTTTTATCGAGGAAATTTAATATAATTGCCATTTCGGCGTGGGGAATGTATAGATATTATCTTCAAGAATAACAAAATTAAAAACATTAAGTGTTTGGAAAATATATAACAGATCGGTAGATCGGAGGTAATGCGGGAAGCCGGGCCTAGGCTCCAGCATAAAAAATTGAGACATGAGATTGTATATATGCATGTTTTAAAGCCTATTCAAACTTTCGGAATGGGAGTTTTTTAACAAATTCGCACAAATCTTCTGATTTTTCATGTTTTCGCATATTTTTCATATCTCCATATCCACAGCCTTCTGGATTACTACAGATTGGCTATGCCATATCCAATTATCATTAATTTTTATTTTAGAAGGTAGATTTATTATTTGCACGATTGACAATATTATATTCACTTCTTCTAATAGTGCAAAATTATTTTGTAGTAACATTATAAATTCAAATTAATAGATAACTTTGTATTAACCACTTAATTATTTACAAAAACCGACATGTTTCGTCAGCAAAGCTGACTTCTTCAGGGTTTTGACAGGACTAGTTTTAAAAATAGACATACATAGGTAATAGAGAAAAATAATAGACATAAAAAATAATAAAATTCGAAAGAAAATAATGTGTAAGGGATGAGGGGCAATATAGAACAATTAAAAATTTTAAAAGGGGAATAATATAATAATGATTGTGATTTCTTTTATATAGGTAAAACTTCGAGAAACTTTGAAATAAGGATTAAAGAGCATATGAAAGCTTTAAATAATAATAGTTTCTCGGTTTCTCCCAACCATTTAATATAAACTAGTCATACCTTTAATTTTAACAGTGGAATAGAATTCATACATTGTAATGTCAATGGCTTTCAGTTGGATAAATTAGAAATTTTAGAGATTAGAAAGAGTGTTAATTCAAATTTAAATATTATTAATAATCAAAAATTGTTTTTAAATGACCCATTATTAAATCTATTCCCCTTTTAAAATTTTTAATTGTTCGATGTTGCCCCTCGTCCCTTACACATTATTTTCTTTCAAATTTTATTATTGTTTATGTCTATTATTTTTCTCTATTACCTATGTATGTCTATTTTTTAAATTAGTTCTGTCAAAACCCTGAAGAAGTCAGCTTTGCTGACGAAACATGTTGGTTTTTGTAAATAATTAAGTGGTTAATGCAAAGTTATCTATTAATTTGAATATTATATTGATGGCTTCATTGTGTATTTACCATAAATTTCGCGCTTAGAATGCAACCACTAAAAAAGCTACACAGCAACACGGAGTGTAGGTTTTGCCCATTTAGTTGGTTATTTAACAATAATTTGATTTTATCACCTGTCACACACTCTATTGTAAAAGCGATTAATTCGACAGCAGGTGTGCAAAAGGGAGAAAATTACAAATGTTTTCAGCCATTACATTATCAGCTCCTGATAATGCTTGTATGTTTTAATTAACGTTTGTTAAATTTGGGTTCACCTACCGGAAATATCGCTGCAGACATCGTGTATTTAATGGTTTACCCACGAAAATTTCATGTTTAATATATCGGAAATCGACAAAGATATTTATATTTCAATTTATTTGGAAATCGACTAGTCTTTTGCATGAACCTGCATGTTTTTTGAGTTTACTTAGCATCGGTGTCCGGGTTCACGGGAAGAGGTTAGTCTAAGTCTTGGCGGGGTATGCTTTTGCCCACCTACTGCGTGGCAAGCCGGATCGGAGGGAGACCTTTTGTCTTCTTCCGCCGTACTCTCTCGATCCATCGCTTTGACCGATCGTCACTCCTAAACACGTTAACCCCCAAACCCCTACCTACCCCTCATAAATGTTTCCTTTTCAGAACTTTATCTCCTCTTCCTTTAAAAAGACCCTCCACACAGCATCCCCAAAGATGACATAAACCCCGAGGGATCTGTTTTCCTCAGGGCCTCCTGTGTGGAGATAACGTAAAAAATGCATGTTTTTTGAGTTTGCACTATGATATTATAATGCTAAACTCTTTTACTGCGTAATTACGACACTTACGATGCATGCAGTAAAATGTACGGAGAATTGATGTTAAAATTTTTGCGACACCTTACAAGAGCGCTCCTGTTTCTATTGTTTATAGCGTAAAACTATTTGGCCGGGCAAAAGCGGGTAAAGGCAGAGAGAGACCTGTAGGAATTTGAAGCTTCTTCCACATTGATGAAACGACCCAATCTCTAGAAAGTACGTTATTTATTACCAAGCAAAACCGATAATTACTGTAAATTTAAACTGACAAAGATATGCAAACTGTCAACCAGTTTCATAAAAATAAAATCAGAGTGCAATTAACACGCTGTAGAAGTGAAACCTTCAGAAAACTAAAGTATACATGAGTGGAAAGACTACTAAGCACTTTTTTATCAATTTGAAGGATGATTTTTTTCCGTTTTTGGAAGTCGAATTCCAATTCACCTTTTCCTGTACATCGGTCATCAACATTTGGTCATCTTATTGGTATTCGTGTTTTCTTCTTGGGAGTCGCCAGATGTCTCTTTCTTTTGAATTTTCTTTGACTGTTCATTTTGGAGTGGTTTGAAGATTGGATCTTTTTATTTTTTATTGATTTCGTAGGATTCGACCCTTGGTCCGCTGAATGTCCGGCCGCTAAGATTCGTCAGAACCAAAGGAGGCGTGCGTGGGACCGTGCATTTATCGTATTATATTTGAACCGAGTACCCGTGAAATAAATTAATATTTTATATTCTTTCGCAGGCTAAATCCTATAGACGTATGTATTTGTCTCTTTTTAGTGACGCTTGCTTTCGTTTGATCGCGTTTCAAATCACAACGGTGCTAAAGAAGTTTTCACTTACAAAACCTTTCTTCGCCAGGGCAAGATTGATATTTTGAAGGTGAAAAGTGGGAGGGGTGTTATGTAAGATCTTCTTCAATGCGTTTATATCAACAAATAAATAAAATAAAACAATACAACTTTGGTTGTTACTTTTTCATGGATTTGTTCCTACCCACCCACTCTACATTAATACCTACCCACCCAATCTACATTAATAACTAGCAACGGCTCCACCCCTACCATAATAAAACATTGTTCGAAACTGTCAAATTAGTATAAGCTTTCCCTGAAGAAGGAACGTTTGTTCCGAAACCGGTAGGATTTACGCATTATATAAGTGGTTTATACAAAGTTGTATTGTTTTATTTTTCTATAATGGATAACCACAAAGTGATAGAGCTACATTCAAAAATATAAAGAATTAATAAAATAGCTGCAAAAAGTAACATCATGAAAATATGGCAACGGAATATAAAAAAGGACAGCGATCCCATTAAAAACATAATCTTATCTCTTGATAGATTTCATATACACATTGTCCCGATATCACGTTTGATAAATGTAGCCGAGATGTACACTGTACACCCATGATAACACCCTCGCTTGTCCCGTATCGGAAAACGATAATTCGGTTTTCCACTTATCACCCGTTCAGGCCGACAACCCATGGATTATTATAATCTATCATAAGTGACATCCGCCGGCTGTGGAGTGTGAACCGATGCCGGCCTCGAGGGGTTGATGGAAAAAACAGATATAAGATAACTGATTCGCAGTAATGTTGTGTTATTAACAGGGGGCCTGATCGATATTGATTTGCTAATCGATATTGACGGAATGAAAAGCTTTTGATTAGTGATGTCATTAGTGTGGTGATATATTTATATGGATTCGAAGTTTTAAAGCATTCAGTAGCAACATGTAGCGTATACCTATTTGGTTTATTTATTAAATGATTCCAGATTAATCTATTTTAGTAGCTCGCTGATATGAACAACAACGAGAAACTTGAATCTAGAGAAACTTAGGAGTGAAATAAATTTCTGTGTAATTTGTAAGAAAAATTCTTATTCTTTAAGAACTATTAGTTCTGTGAACCTTGTGTAAAAAAAGTGGGTTTCTAATTTTCTCTTACATAATGAATTAAAATAAACATTTCCTCTGAAATTACTCAGATTTTTAAGCGGTAGGTTGTACATAAATACCTACCTCCGTAATTATAAACCTTATATTTTATGTAACATTTTTTCATTATTTCCAACAAAGATTTTTACAATTTGTCAAAAGAAATGTCATCATATCAATGACAGTCCTTTTTAATACATTTTTCAGATTTAAAATACGAATGAAGTGCAATATTGGAAGTGGAAATTAATCCACTTCCCGACATCCGATCGAGTTGAAACTTGGCAGATAAACTCGTTGTCGATGACAATACATTCCTCCAACTTTTGGCACACACGCGGACTTATACCCCTTTTTATTAAATTCGATGACATCACAGCAGTTCATATAAGCAATAAATGTCGGTCTTGTTCAATTGTGATTTGGCTTAATTGTTGGAGTTGTCGACTCCAGTTCCTGGGTAGGAAAGTTCAACCCTCAAGACAAACCAAAAAAAATCTTTTAAATTTTAATACACGTTATTGCAGTAAAAGTACTTTCATGCAAATATTTTCTCAAATTTACAGACAGACGAAATTCAAAACAAGTTAATACAGGACTTCGCTACGTTTGGTCAATAAATATTATTTAATTAATTTCTTCAATATTATGAAATGATAGTGATAAGGAAACGAGAGGCAATAATTTAACATTTTTAATTTACTATTCTGTCTTCTTCCTTGCTCTGTCCCAACTCATTGCGTAGGTAGGCTATTAATTACTATTATTAATTTACTATTCTGTGATGTTTAAGAGCGTTTAACCAGCCAGCGGACGAAAATCCACATTTCGTCGAAAGTTGTTCTTACGATCGTGCAGGGCGGTTACAATGAGAAAGATTAATTATTCTCCGTACCAGCTTTTTAAAATTATAACTCAATATCGAATTTATTTCAATCCAAATTACCTTTAATTTAAACCTTCATCCAAAAATGCTGAAAGGCGTGATGATAAAACTATTAAAATAATGTACTTTTTCTAATTATTTTTTGATTATAATTATTTATCATTTTTCAATAATGTCTATATTTAATAAGAATGTTAAAAAAATCTGAAATATATTAGTTTGTAAGTGCGCAAATAAATACACAAATGGACCAATTTTCGTCAAGAAACACATGTACGTACATATTTTTTAATGATTTTATTTAAACTAAAATTAAAATTCTAAAACATGCGTTTGCTAGATAATGTATTGATTTGTTTTACTGCATGATTATATTATTTGAAATGGGTGTGGCATAATACAAAATCTTTTTTGAAAATTTAACAAATCTGCCGACGACCTGTGGAATAACCTTATTATACTAAAAAAAATTTAAAAAATCTCAAAATTTATTACATGCGAATGCTAAATAAAAAAACAATCTTTCGAAATCCATTTATAATTTTTTGTGGAAAAGAGTCAATACGTCTAAAATCTGATTTGAAAATGACATATTTCTGGTTTTCTCTGGTAATGCCCTCTTAAATATAGATTAGCCCGGGAGCAGTTGAGACGCTTGTGCGTTTTCCTTATAAAATAACTCTAAATTTTATTGTAAATAAAATAAAATGGCCTACTGTTTTCAGAAATCACATTCTAGGCTTTTACCCTTGGGCGAGTAATTTTCTTCTGTAGACTGTGGAAGCTTTTATACCTAACTACCAATCTTTGTTATTACTCTTTCTTCTCTTTTGTCTATTACTGTTACCAAACTTTCCCCTTCCTCCATTAATAATCAGGTGAGTGTCACTCACCTGCCCCAGGGTCCCCCCTTTCCCTGTCTGCCTCACCTTCCCTTTTCCAGCTAAAGAATAGTACCTGGCCGGTACCTGACTAGCTACTAGCTACTCGGTACCTGTCGAGTATCTAGCTACTCGTTTCTCTGCTCCACGTCAGTGTAAACACAGCCTTGCTAATTGGCCATCGCAGTTGAAAAGTTTCTCCAACGACGTTGCTTGTTAATTTATAACTGTGTGATTAGCGACCGACATCCTACATCTTTTGTTCCCACTGTACAGTGTACTCACTCTGCCTAGTCTAGAATTGTATTGCATAGCGCTGAAATGTATTCATGGAATACATGCCGTCCAAGGCTTTGAGGACGAGGCGTGAATTTCAAGTACCATTATTACACTGCCAAAATAGGGTATTTTCACTTTTTTTTATTATTGAAAAAAAAAATTCACTGTGGAAAATAAGCTGCCTCGGGGCATATGTCATATTTGGGGGTGCAGGGTGGAGAGTCTTTTTGGGAAAGAAAAGAGTATGAGGGGTGGGTAACCTGGCAGTCATTGTGTCCAGGAGTGACGGACTCATAAACCTATACCTCCCATTCGGTGACGGTGTTCCGAAAGAGATGTCAAAGGTCTTCCTCAACCAGTCTCTCCCGATGCGTCCTACCACACAGTTGGTGGGCAGACGCACCCGCCGCCAAGATCCGCGCAAACCTAACCCCATGAACCCGGCACCCCCGTCAAGTCACCAAACGTAGCTAACCAATTGGGGTGACCTATAGCAGATTTTTTTTTTACATTAGCTCCACACAGGAGGCCCCGAGGAATATAGATTCCCTCAGGGTCTACGTCATCTTAGGGCATGCTGTATGGAGGATCTTTTTAAGGAAGGAAAGGATAGGAATATTTACATGAGTGACAATCCATCCCTCCAACTGTGGTGCAAGGCGATGGGTCGGGAGTCTGGCTGGAAAAGTCAAAAGGCCTCCCTCAGCCAGTCTCTCTTGATCCGGCCCGCCATGCAACAGGGGCCCAGACACATAGAAAAGATCCTACAGACGCCAAGATCCAGAAAAACCTTACCCCACGAACCCGGGCACCCCTGACTTAACGTAGCCAACTACTTAGGGAAGATACTCTCAGTATCGCACTGGTGTAAGACCACCATTCAGAATTGAAACGTTGCTTGAAATGGCTTCTGCCGTGTTTGGTGACCAGATCTGAATAGCCGGGTTCTTCCCCACCTTCCTCTTCCCTATCTCCTTCCCCTCCCCACTGCCTTCAGCCTCACAACATACCCCATTTGGGGATGCCATAGTCTCACTGGCTCCAGACGGGAGCAGTTGGGACTCTTGTGCGGTATTCATGTAAAAAAAAATAATAAAGGGGTGACCTATGGCAGAGTTGTTGGTAATCCAATAAACGGTTACCGGGATGGCTGCACCCAATTATGCCTTTAAAAAAAATGCAACAATCATAAAATAAGAAAAACAATCGTAGTCTAAGTTTAAGTCCCCAAAGATGTTGACAAGCACATTGTATCCGACTTGAAGCTTTCACTGTTGAAATATTTTATGCAAAAATAATAATTGTCCCGGGGTCGCATCGGTCGGGTAGATATTTGGTATGCAAAAATAATAGAAATACTCTCCACATATTTTATTACTACTATGAAACATAAAAAACTGTTGTAACTTCGGTCACACAACGTATGCATATAGAAAGCTGGACAGGACTTAAATGCAATATGCATGCGCTTTATGTATGCACATGAAAACAGACCGCTCGGTTGTATTTTCTTTCCGATAAACTTGGCGTTGCTCATAAGGGATGGTGTTTTTATTTGAAAAATTTACATCAAATTTAGCTGTATTGTTTTTTTTTTTTATTTATTAAAATTTGTATCTACGTATATTATTTATCTACAGTTCTCAACATCACAAAACCATTGTATTTTATTCTATTGAAAAAGAGTCCTAACTTCAATTTGGGAGGCGGGTACGGGTACTGCCGCCCGCGGATAACCAACACCCCTTCCCCAAATTTGGTGACTTAGCAGGGGTGCCCAGATTCATTGGGTGAGATTTTAGATCTACGAGGCCAATGAGTTTGCCCACCAACTGCGTGGCGAGCTGAATCAAGGGGAATTGGTTAAGGGAGACCTAACCTAGACCTTTCCAGCCGGACTCTCTCGACCCATCGCCTTTCGCCGCAGTGGGAGGCATTGATTCGTACGTCCATCACTCCTAGAAACATTGACCCTCAGATTCCTACCCACCCCTCACACGTTTTTTTCCTTCTAGAATTTCCTCTCGTTCCTTTCCCTAAAAAGACCCTCCACACAGTATCCCCAGAGATGGTTTTTTCCTCAGTACCTTCTGTGTGTGCTATGAGAAAAAAGCTTGACCTGCAATTTAAATATTTGATTTACCCGATCGCGCCATGTCTTCCTGGGACGTTTCAGACTTCTTCTACCACCCCTTTCTGGTTGTACGCTTCTTTCTCCATCCATCCGCTCTACTCCAAAATATCCCAGGTCGTAAATGGTCGTAAAATCTTTCTATTTTACTGCGTATACACCTCAGGGGATATCCGCTGCATTCAATCTGCTATCGGCCTATCACTGTCATTTGGCATTATCCGGGATTTGTTACAGAACTCCATTGTGGACTGCTGGCCGCACTCCCTTTGACAACCTTGTATTAGTGTATGTACCATTAATTGTGTTAATACTGTTCAATACTGTCCATCTCTCGTAAACATACTTCCCAATTGCATACACAAGTTCACAGTGTTACAACTACGTAATTGAGATGCTTTATTTATATTTTTTTAATTTAATCCCCTGCTCTCTGATCCCTCGACAGTTGGCCCACCTCCATACTTATATTCAATATGCAGTCTGTTTTGGAAAAATACGGTAAACCTTCTTACAAAAAATATAACTAACTGTCCCCGAAGGGATAAGCAGAGAGAATGTACCGCCGAATAACGAAAGTATAAAACATATTTGCATTCAAATTCATCAAGGAAAAAACTACTTGTCTATAGTATACTTTATATAACAGCGTATAAGGGCAAATTCAACAAGGAAAAAACTACTTGTCTATAGTATACTTTATATACCAGCGTATAAGGGCAAATTCATCAAGGAAAAACCTACTTGTCTATAGTATACTTTATATAACAGCGTATAAGGGCAAATTCATCAAGGAAAAAACTACTTGTCTATAGTATACTTTATATAACAGCGTATAAGGGCAAATTCAACAAGGAAAAAACTACTTGTCTATAGTATACTTTATATACCAGCGTATAAGGGCAAATTCATCAAGGAAAAACCTACTTGTCTATAGTATACTTTATATAACAGCGTATAAGGGCAAATTCATCAAGGAAAAAACTACTTGTCTGTAGTATACTTTATATACCAGCGTATAAGGGCAAATTCATCAAGGAAAAAACTACTTGTCTATAGTATACTTTATATACCAGCGTATAAGGGCAAATTATTTATCAATTTCAAAGTATTGTTGAAATTAAGTTTTAAGATTTTCACGGCCAAAAGCATTTTCGTTATTTGTTTTTGGGGTGTTATGCCGTGTTGCGCTACCTCCTTCTTTAGCCAACGTTTCGGACATCGTTGCAGTGTCCATCATCAGGGCAGATCCGGCAGATCCGGTAGATGTAGCATGTAAGAAGGAGGTAGCGCAACACGGCATAACACCCCAAAAACAAATAACGAAAATTGTTGAAATTGCTAAATATTACACAAAAAAATATTATTTTTTTATAACTACCATTTCGGGGGGCCAACTGTCCGGGATCAACGTCGGGTCACCATTTTTAATACCAAAATCATTAATACCTCTTTCGGATTCCGTACCTACTCTGATAGAATCCGGCGAAATCAAGAACTCCTTGCGCAGATGGCTATAAGATTGAAATTTAAAAGACAAAATCTCAAAAATGCGTGTTTTATTTTATTTTGTGAAGTTCAGACACAAATATTTAAAAAAATTTCCTTTAAAAATCTAAAGAACTTAATCTGCCGTTACACAATAAAATCGCACAAAAAAGGGGTTCGGAAAGACCAAGATGTGTTCTACTCGCGGTATTAATTTAAATCGTGTGATGAGAGCTAATATTTCTAAGCGATCAAATAGATATAATTTTACATTACTTTGCAGTGCATCGTCAAATCAAACCTAACCTTTCCCATTATTCGAAGACGTTGTCTCATCCGTTAAAATATATGCGTATTATTAATTTAAACCACCTCACAAGCAGCTTTTATTAAATAAATGTATTATTGTTTTTTTTCGCACCAGACTTTTTAATGTGTAAAACGAATCAATACTTTATTTTCATATATTATTATTTTTTGTACGTTTTGTGTCGTGTTTCCTTTATTATGATGGGATATTTAGTAAATATACTTTGCATGCGTGTATTACGTTACGTAAATCTGCAGAAATACTGCGCTTTTTTATTATTATATTATGTACCTTACATGTTACAACCTGAAGTATTATTAAACTACACTGCAGAACGTTCATCATAGTGAAATTGATGTTGTAAAATACTTCTGTATTGTGAGGCATTTCTGCTTTTCTTAGATATTGTTTACGACTTGCGCTATTTAAAATAATTGATGCACTATTATTTGTGTCAATACCTACCTCAAAACAATGTGTAGGTACCACCTAAATATAAAAGGCATTGTTTTAAAATTTAATACAAAGACTATATGACCCTTGTTATTTAATAATCAATATAAATTATAAAAGGTCCTATACCTATGTCGTTCATACAAACATATTCTTTGAATGTCTATTTTTATCAAACATGAAAAACTTTTGAATTAAGAATTTACTGAAAATACAAAAAATAGTGTTTGATACTTGCGACATTTCATCTTGAGTTTGTAAGGCAATGGCGAGTCTAAATCAATATTTATAATTATAAAAGAAAGTGTACAATGTGCGTCCCGTTAAAACTCAGAAACGAGTCCCAGTACGATCAAGGAAGTTATATGGTGTGGTAACCCTTTATCCCCCATCCATGAGGAAGGTTCCCGTTTTTTCCTGAAGGGCGTGCTTTTGAAGATATAAGGGCTGGATGTTTCGCCGTCTAGAATTTTCTAGAACAGTCCAGAACATTCGAGAGCATTCCATAACATTCCAGAACATCCCGGAACATCCCAGATCATTGTGGAACATTCCAGAACACTCTCTAATGTTGTGGAATGTTCTGGACTACCCATTGGTAGGGGTACGTAAAGCAAGATTGAATGTCAGTTCAATTTCATATCAACTCTCTGAGCGAAGCCGGGTTCTTTTTCTTCCTTTTCCTTTTCCTTTCGCAGACTGTCCTCAAAGTATCGCCTGATTTTAGTATTTGTTAATACCTACCTATATAATATATGTAGATAAGCGACTAATAACGTCACTATTTACTAACACACTGTGTACTTCTAAAACAGTTTACGTCATGCTTGTATTAGGTGGTTAATTACTAGGTTATTAATTTTTTCAAAGGTCCGCACCCTGTTTGTTCGGTATAATAATTATTATGAATGTGAACCGAAAAAGAGATCACTCGAAATATCGCCTAATATTACCTATTATTATTTTTTAAATATTTATATATCTTAAAAATGGGACATATTGATTATGATATAACCGATCTTTCATTAAAAGCATGTGGATGGAAGAAGAGTTTACATTTCAAATATATATACAATTAATACAGTCATAATTTTTAGTGATATTCGTGTGAAAATGGGGGAAGCAGTCTTCCCGTTAACGATATCTCTAAAATACTTTTTGATAAAGTTCATCAATTGATATTATTTATTATTTATGATATTGTTTCGCTTTTTACACAGGTGCCAACTACCACCCTTTCAAATTATTGTATTTTTATCGTAATTATGTTAATAAAAATGTCCTTGTACTCCAGGTAGTTAATTATGGGGTTATTTGTTCCAGGTCCGCACCCTGTTTGTGAGCGGGCTGCCTATGGACGCCAAGCCGCGCGAACTGTATCTACTGTTCCGAGCATACGAGGTAATCATATTTTATTATCCCTCTGATAAAAACCTACACTGACTAATGACTAAAGCTTAGAGCTTTATTCTTAAAGTCACGCTCTTTCTAAGCTGGAAGAAATTTATTGTGAGAATGTTACATTGTTGCTTGGTGTTTAGGAAGTCTTTCAAGAAACCAATTTCATTTCTGCCGTTATTAATTCTACATGAGAATATCTATTTTTGTCAAGTGATCCACACATAAGTTTCATACTTAAAAATGGATGTTTAGAAATCAACATTTTTAAAAACTTCCCGAAGCCAGTGGATCTAGGTACGGTATTTCCAATTGGGGTATGTTCTAAGGCTGAAGGGAGTAGGTATGGAAGGAGATGGGAAAGAAGAAGATGGGGAAGTACCTGGCTATTCATATGTGGCTACCAAACAAGACTAAGGCCATCTGTCTCAATTCTTAATGGAGGTCTTTCACCAGTGTGATTACGAATATCACCGTTATTTTTTTTTTAGCACCGTTCTTGAAAACTTCTTTAGCACCGTTGTGATTTGAAACTCGATGAAACGAACAAGCGACACTAAAAAGGGACAAATACCTTAAGGTGATTTTTCACAAAAATGGCGCTCTACAAATTGTGCAATTATTATTATTATTAAAGCCAGCGAGATGAGATAGAATATATTTTTTTTAAGTTTCTTTATTCTTTGAATTGTTCGTTACATGAATTGGGGATTTTTCGACCACCATACTAGGCACATGCCTGTGTTGTGGTAGTCGATAATCAGTCTCCTCTTTGTGCGCTGCTTCGTAGCCTCCCCACTCTTGTCTTTTTTTCTTTCTTCTAGTTTTCTGAAGGTTTCGCTTCTACCGCGTGTTAACTGCACACTTGTATTTTTTTACAAGTATGTAGTTAACACTGGAGGCCCTGAGGAAAATAATTTCCCTTAGGGTCTGCTGTGTGGAGGGTCTTTTTAAGGAAAGGAAGGAGGAAGTTCTGGGAAGAAAAAAGGTATGAGGGGTGGGAAAGAATATGGGAATCAGTGTCCAGTAGTGACAGACGTATGAATAATTCATCCCTCCAATTGCGGTGGAAGGCAACGGGTTGAGAGAATCCGGCTGGAGAAGTCAAAAAGCTTCCCTCAATCAGTATCTCTCGATCCAACCCTCCACGCAGCAGGTGGGTAGACGCATCTGCTGCCAAGACCCAGACAAACCTTACCCTATGAACCCGGGCATCCCTGCTAAGTCACCAAACGTAGCAAACACTTGGGATGACCTATCGTAGAGGGGTTGGTAATCTAATAAATGATTCCCGGAGCGGCGGTACTCATACCCGCCTCCCAGATTAAATATGTGTATGTTATGAATATAATATGTTATGAATAGTTTTAAACATTTTTCCCCGATTGATATTTCTGATGTTGAATCGTCTTCGTACCAAAATTCTGAATACATTTCCAACACCTATTATCCTTTTTATTCGAACCCACAGAGCCGTAGAAAGGAGGAATCCTAAAGTTGACCTTACAAGATTATTTTCTACCTATTAATTCAACGTTTTGGGTAGCTTATCGTGGTCCCTGCTTCGATAGTATCTACCATATTATTAGTCACAGAAAACTGTTCAAAACGTTGAGTTTTAGAAAAAGTGTTTACAGTCATACTTTTGTCAATTAAATTTGTAGAATTAAAGCTCACGGTGTGAGTGATGAAATGAGCTGAAAATAGGTGTGCTGACCTTTAAATTATATACCGAAAAAAACTATTAAAAGCAGTCCACAATGGAGTCCTGGTACCTACCAAGATGTATGGCAGTGAGGCACGGAACTGGCAGAGGAAGGATGAAAGTAAACTGAATACTGTTGAAATGAGATCACTGAGGCGGACGTGTAGTAAAACCATGCATGATCGTGTGAGAAATGTGGATATCCGCAAGGAATCTAAGGCTGATGTAAGCATAATGAGTAAGATTAAGAAAGAGACTCTCAGATGGTTTGGGCATGTAGAGAGAATGAAAGAAGAAAATAGTGTGAGAAGACTATATGACACAAATTTGAATGGAAGAAGTCGGGGATGCCCGAGGATCGATGGCACGATCAAGTGAATCAGATATTTAAGTCGGGCCATGTCAAAAGTCAGAATAATATAAGAGTATGTATGAGACGATGTATGAATGTGAGTGAGGCAAAGAGTGTGTGCCAAGGCCGAGTTGTTTGGCGGTCCGTCCTCTCTGCCTACCCCTGCGGAGAAACGGCGTGATGGTTAATTATTAGTTAGTGTCGCCAGATCTTCGTGAATTTTTAACATAAACAAAATGTCTAAAAAGTTACAGTTTACAGTGTTTTATAGACAATAAATACATAATTTTAAAACACCGTATGATTGTACGTTGTAAGTTTTCCATCAAAATTAGATGGCTTACTCCACAAACAAGTAAAACTATTAAATAATAAAGTTTTCTGAACTTCTGTTCATTTCCCACGGTCATTATTATGTAATGATGAATTTCTGATGTGATGATAGCCCATATTGAGCCGTATCTTACAATGTGTGTTTTCCTACTATTCATTCCAAGCAATAATATTAAAAGGAACGAGTTTTATTACTGCATTATTTAGAATTTCTTCTAAACACTAATAAAAGCTTTCATAACTCGGAAAGAACTCTTACAATCGTTATGTTCCTGAGACACGAAAAGCGTCGTATGTTGGTGTACTATAATATGGAACGAAAAGCCTGTATGTTGGTTACTAAAATATGGACCAGGTACCTTCGTACACCAGAAACGTTGAATTTGTGCTTAAAAATGCTATGAGATTTTTTTACACATTTTTTTTTTTTTTTTACATTAACTCCACACAGGAGGCCCTGAGGAAAATAATTTCCCTCAGGGCCTATGTCATCTGGGATGCTGTGTGGAGGGTCTTTTTGAGGAGAGGAAGGAATGAACATTGGTCTTGAAGAGACCCATGTTGTAGGAAGGAGGAAACACAGAGGCCGGCAAATCATTCCACAGCCGAGCTGTTGAACACAAGAACGAGTCGAAGAAACGACCCGTTCTCATGTGACAAATGTCAACTGTGTACAAATGTTGGGCACGCGTTTGGCGTGTTTCCCGACTATGCACCGGTGCCGAAGGGATCAATGCTGCTAGTTCCTCGGAGCATCTTCCATTGTAATACCGGTAGAACAAGGATAGCATTCCCACCCGACGCCTGTGCTCTAAAGATTGCAATCCGTCTGTTAAGATGGGAGAATCTATCAAACGGACCGCCCGTTTCTGCACAGAGTCGAGGGTATTTTTCAGGTATTTTGGAGCTCCAGACCAGAGGTGGCCGCCAAATTCAACCGTGGGGCGCACTTGCGATTTGTACAGGGTTAGCAGTTGTGTACTATTAAAGTATCTGCGGGCCCTGTACAGTACGTACAAGTAACATAACAGCAAATTAAAAAACTGTAATAGTTAAGGGCGCTTTACGAAGACAGAAAATAGAAATAACTAATTGTTGTGAAATATTCGTCGAATATATATTTTTTTCTTTTGGAACCATTGTTTTATTATTTTGAAATGACATGGTAAAAAAGTAGACCTCTAAATTCCTGAGATAAAATCTTTGTAAAATTCATGTGCCTTAGCTCACCTCACAATAACCAGATTTCTACTTTTCTATTGTGGATACCATAAAAATGTTTTGCTATTCGCTTAGATTAAAACTACAGAATTGTATTTAGATATTTACAAATAATGTCGTAAAGAGGTTTCTTTGTATTTGTTTTTGCATTAGTTCCTCACATGAGTCCTTGAAGAAAAAAAACCCTCAGTGCCTATGTCATCTCCGGGGATGCTGTGTGGAGAGTATTTTTTAGGAAGAAAAAAAAGAACGAAAGTCCTGGAAAGAAAAAGGTATGAGGGGTGGGTAGTAATCTGGGGTCAATTTTTCCAGGAGTGACGGATTTATTAATCCATTCCCGCCGCAAAAGACCTCACACCATGACCCCGGGCACCCCTGCTAAGGCATCAAACGTAGCGAACCACTTGGAGTAACCTATGGCAGGGGTGTTTGTTATCCAATAAATGGTTCCCGGGGCGGCGGTACCCATAACCCCCTCTCGAATGTAATAATTAAAAAGATGAATTACCTAATAATTTTGAAATAAAATATTTCACCACACGATAAGCAATTGATATTATTTTTCCTTAACATCTGCGAAAGCTAAAAACGGAAAACAGCTATTTAGGATTCCATGAAACGCTACAAATCTAAGATCTAAGCAATTTAGCTCCACACCTACATCAAGAGGTCTAGTATGGTCGATCGATAAAACCCTATATCAATTGACCAAATCCGTCTCTATGGTCAGTCATCAATATTGGCGAGCACGGTCTACGATTGTTAATACATATTCCGACCGACGCGCGACGCACGAGTCAAATAATAAATTTTAGCGCGGCCTCCATAGTACCAGATAAGTTTCAGTTAGCCATCAATTTACACATATTTTTTAAATTATGATGTCGTTATGCAAAATTACTGGCTTATTTAATGATCGTCTTGAACTAATGAAGCTCTTAGAAATGAAAGAAATCGTATACGCGATCCATAGACTTAAATTATGCATATAAGACACAATCGATTAATTCCGTGGTTGAAATATGAATAATTAATATTTTTACATAACTGCTTGGCGTCTGACATTTCGTGGTGTCAATTCATAGAAAATACCTTCAGTGTTGCTAGCATATATCGATTTATTCTTTTCTTCTCTCAATATCAATGTCAATATCGGTTCGGCGGTCAATCGGTGTAAGCGTGCTCGGGATATCGATATAAAATCATCTGAAGATGTGCCTATGTCGTGAAGTTGCTGATTTCTAGGGTTCTCGTTCACGTAGTATATAATACGTGAACGAGTACCGATTTTAGGCTACAAAGTGGTGTAGGTGACGTAATTTATTTTTATTTTTATTGCATTTAAATAAATCTTGATTTTCATAAGAAAACTTTTAGTAGTAAGAAAGCAAATAAAATCGGTTCCTTACCTCTGAGCTACACAATCTTAAGTCACACATTATTATTTCCATATATTTATTGTGTGACTAAATAAGGCTCTATAAGATTACGTGTATGCTCAGTGGGCCGTGTGGAGCCAGGCGTGTTTCGGCGCTATAACCTTCCGTAAGCAGGTCTCGTAAAACGCAACATGGCGAACGATCCAGCCATCAAACCATAAGTATATATTATTTTTATTGGAATATTGACAACGGAAAAGAATTATATAAAGTGATTGCTTTTTCTGGGTAACATCTGTAAAGAACGGTCCGTAATTGGTATTATTTCGGTAACAATATGGTAAAACTTTGAGGAACTTTAAAATTAGGTTAAAGGAACATGAGGTGTAAATAATAATAGTTTCTCGGAGTATGCCAATCATTTATTGAAAACCAATCTCACTTTTTTTGTAATGGAATTGAGTTACTACACTGTAATTTTAATTGTATTTATTTAGACAATTTTTTTTTTTTTTTTTTTTTTTATTGAAATAATAGATAATACATAATATAATCAACAAACAAGTCCTGCTAAGCCAATTGAATCGGCTTGTCAACAGGTGCTTATATTTTAGTTACATATTTATACATTTTTAAAATTTAAAATTTACATCTTATATCTACAGATACAACATTTTTTCATACATATCAAAATCAATATAAATCTTTTTTTTTCGATAGCCAATTTTTCACCATATATTTAACCTTATTCATAGAATTACATTGCTTTATAGTGTCAGGTAATAAATTAAATATCTTCGGTATGATATATTCAAACGTTCTCTGTCCGTACTTATTGTTAAATTTCGGAACTATTAACCCGTCGTTACGCGTGAATCTAGTGATGTATTTATGTTCTAATTTCTCTTTATGCTGCGGGGTAAATATATGTTGAATTATAATTTTGTGCCAAAGTATTGCCTTAACAGGTTAAATTTTGGCACTCTGAAACAGCAACGGTTTATTTTGTCTCTGTTTGAAAATATTAGGGACGACCAATAATTTTACAATTGCGTTTTGTACAACTTGCACTTGTTTCAGATTGGTTATAGAAGTATTTCCCCATATTGTTAATCCATATCTTATAATAGATTCTGCTAGTGACATATAAATTATTTTAAGTGTTTCAATTGATAGGAAAAAATTTAATGTGTACATTCTGCCAGCAATCGATCTGAGTCTTTTACAGGTTTTTTTTTATATGTTTGTCCCATTTAAAAAAACAATCTACAGTAACACCAAGATACACGTATTCCGAAACTAATTCTAAGAATTCTAGAAATCTTAGAAATTAGAAAGAGCATAAATATGAATATATTTTTAATAACCCGTTATTAAACGTGATCCCTTTGTAAATTATGTCATATTACTTCCCTCCCTTCCCACTCCCGCCTATCAATTGACGGCTTTAAGTCTATGTCAATTGTAATTAGTTTTTTTACGAAACATATTGATTTTAAACAATAAACGTGGTTAAAACTAAGTATTCTATTAATTTTGAAATGGTGCCACCAAATAAGTTTGCTGTGTTTGAATAAGCTATATTAATTTAACTTTATTAACCAGATAGATGCTGATGTATCACATTGGTATGAGTTTTTTACAATCTACCCCTTGCACAGCGCTGTCGCAAATATGCTACATGTGGTTTTATAATCGGTAAGTGTAAAATCAAACTTTTTTAATACACTAAATAAATTACAAATTCACAAAGGTTGGACGCATTATGGTAGAAACCATCCTTGAAAGTACCGATGATAACTCCATTGTAGCTTCTCCGTCTTTCTCATAAACAACGCTGGTGACAGAAAGATGGATTACAACGGGACTCTCCGGGGCAAGACTGTGCTCACTGATGAGGCTCAAAATAACAGTATTGAGCAAATTTTTTAAAATGAACTGACTCATGAAATTATTTCGTGTTTTTACTATGTTCAAATATAATGTCTGAATTGGGTACTTTTCTTCGTAAAAGTATAAATAGAACATAGAATTTGTGAAGTTTGTGTTTCTCCCGCAATCTAGAAAAAAAAATTTTTTTTCCTTTCTTGCAACTATTTCAATTACTGACACAGAAGTTTCCTGAAATAAAAGTTTTTGTAGGTATGCCAATAATAACTTCAGAACAAAAACTATATTTGATCATGTCATATTATTCAGTTCTGTAAAGAGATTGAATTTTATTTATATATATTTACCGTTTTCCATTATAAATTATTTCTTATTTTAGCAAGTAGGTAATTGCTATTGCCAGTCAAATGTTTACCTGGTGAGTTTTTTTTTTTAAATCGACACCTGAAAGATTGATTGCTCTTTCCTCAAACATATTTTATTTGCATGAAACATATTTGGAGAAAAATATTAAATAGAAAACGTCAAGTCGATCAAAACATGGTTCTTGAAAACTGAAATCATAAACTGTGTGTCTCTGGAGTTATGAAACATGATCAGCTTTTGTTTCGTTGTTTTTTATGAACCAACTCAACTATTTTCAACTCGAACTTAATTTTAAGTCGGGTGTTGAAGAAAGAATTACATATATTTATTTGGTAAACTTTCAAAATCGCTGGACACGCTTTATGAATGTTTTTTAGAAAAAACCTTTTGATTCCTGATGATTGTGAATGACCTATTTGCATTCGGGGCGATGCGCGATGGAAGCAAATTTACCACTCTACGTAATTGAAATTTTGAATGTAGTATTTTCCATCGCCTCGATGCAAATAGTTGTCTTTCAAAGTAATTAAGGTGAATCAAAAGAGTCTAAAATATATTTGTTTGCGTGTCCATCGATTTGGCAAATTTTACATTTATTTTTATTGCCTAGCAGATTTTAAGGTTCACGAAACATGAATGAATAATACCAAACTTTAAATCAAAATTATGATTTGCCTATTTATACGGTACATTAATTGTGCTTTTCACTGGCGATACTTATCTAGAAGATAAGATAGGTGACCTAAACATTTTAAAATATGGCAAATTCAAAACCTTAGTTCACAAGCGGTAGAAGTGAAACCTTCACCACACAATTTCAACCAATAGGAGCCTTTAAAAACGAGTTCATAATCAAAGCGGCCAATGCGCGCAGCTTGACAAAGCGCGACGCTTCGTAGGCACTCTACCTAGGTAAGGTTTCATTCACTCGCAGGCTAAATCCAATAGATGTATGTGTTTGTCTCTTTTTAATGCATCTCTTTTCCGTTTCATCGAGTTTTAAATCACAACGGTGCTAAAGAAGTTTCACTTCAAACAATATAGTGTGCAACTCAAACGCGGTAGAAGTGAAACCTTCCTAGTACCTATCTCATTCTCAATTTAAACTTGGCGTACTGTACAGGGCCCGCAGATACTTTAATAGTACACAACTGCTAACCCTGTACAAATCACAAGTGCGCCCCACGGTTGAATTTGGCAGCCACCTCTGGTCTGGAGCTCCAAAATACCTGAAAAATACCCTCGACTCCGTGCAAAAACGGGCGGTCCGTTTGATAGATTCTCCCATTTTAACAGACGGATTGCAATCTTTAGAGCACAGGCGTCGGGTGGGAATGCTATCCTTGTCCTACCGGTATTACAATGGAAGATGCTCCGAGGAACTAGAGTCATTGATCCGTTCAGCACCGGTGCATAGTAGGGAAACACGCCAAACGCGTGCCCAACATATATACAAGGTTGACATTTGTCACATGAGAACGCGTCGCTTCTTCGACTCGTTCTTGCGTTCATCAGCTCGGCTGTGGAACGATTTGCCGGCCTCTGTGTTTCCTCCTTCCTACAACATGGGGCTCTTCAAGGCCAATGTTCATTCCTTCCTCTCCTCAAAAAGGCCCTTCACACAGCATCTCAGATGACATAGGCCCTGAGGGAAATTATTTTCCTCAGGGCCTCCTGAGTGGATTTAATGTAAAAAAATCCCTCGCAGGCTAAATCCAATTGATGTATGTGTTTGCCTCTTTTTAGTATTTCTATTTTTCGTTTCATCGAGTGTCAAATCACAATGGTGCTAAAGAAGTTTTAATTTTAAAATGATATTTTGCCTATTTATGTAAATTATGTTTCATTCTGGCCACTGAATTTATAATGTGTTTATTCTGTGCTAGCGATACTCCGATCGTACCTATTCTTCATGCATCACTTACAGTCTTTATGCCCAGGAAACCAATCGATTCCGGCATGTCTTATATTACACTCTGACGTGTACACAATATAATTCTGTCGGTCGGAATTTAAAGCCCCCTTGGCAGCGTATGGGGTTGGATTTGACATTTGTATTTGTCCCGTCACGAACTGGTACGGGAAATCCCCGAAAAAACCGGCGAGCGGGCGGTAGGCGGTACTACCCTTCTACGTTATTCCACGAGGTGGTTTTCCATGCCCCGAATTTATGGTGTCTATTCTAAATAGAGGAAGACTTTAGTAAACAGTATGAGAGGTTTACCGGGCCCGAGGCTCGCGTATCTACTCAATAGCTTTATCGATCACATTACCTATACAGGAAGACTGGTTTAATGTTTTGGGAGTGGCCATTTTGATTATATCCTCCAAGATACAAGATAGTAATAAATAGATTATTATGATATCGTAACCTAATTACTTACTTGCACATCGCACAGTGGGGGTTAAAGCATAGAGAGATTTTTTTATGATCGTCTAACAACTGTTGTTCCTGGCGGTTATGACATTTAGGTTTTGATTTTTGGTCATATTTACCTTTAATTATCATAACGTTACGTACTTATACATATCCTAGGAAATTTTTATGAAATTCTGACACTAAAACGAAACGCGAGTGGTGTTTTGTCCATTTCCTTTCTGCATGTTGACGTTTACGTTTAGCTATTTTTTTTAGTTACTTCTTGCAGTAAGTCAGAGTTCTAGCATCGTGAAATCGGTAACTTTACAATATCGGCTCGATAGGCATAACTTTCGATGATTTTATATCGATGGCCCGAGCGCTGAAAGAGCATTGAAATACTTACCTAAATATGCATTGGCAGTCCATATTTGCTTTTTGACACTAAACGGGTGTTATGTAGTTAAAGAAAGTTTTGGTCATATTTCAATCCACTTTAGTGTCTTAAGGCTCCGCAACCGGGCTCGAAAAGCAGAAGACGGAGAGATACTAAATTACGAATGTTAGAGGAGAGCGCTAACATTTACAGCGACAAAATCGGTGCGAAAATTGAGAAAATGTTTAATAAAACACGACTCGTTTAAAATAGTGCAAAAATCTCGCGGGGAGCATCTTAAGTATCATTTTTAAAGAAACATTGTGAATTTTTTCACAAATATAATTTATAAGATAATAGAAGCAAACTTGTTTTTAATAATTTTTGGAGCATATTTTGCGATTTTTTTCTATCGAGGGAATTTCATATAATTTGCGTTTCGGCGCGGGCAGCATCTAGACATTACCTTAAAAAATAAAATATATATTTTTTAAGAGCTTACAAACTTCAAATGTTTAAGGGAGATACTTATGTAAGAAATCGGTAGAAATTCGGGTTGCGGGCCCTTAAAGATCGAACACAATAAATTGGTCGCGTCTTAGTTGACATATATTTTTTAATCTGTTTAAAATATTTTAATTTTACTTTACAGAATATACATATAAAGTAGATATAGATTATATTCGTAGTCTTTATAATTAATATAATTAATTAATTATAATTAATCACGTATACGACTTCTTTCAATTCTTGAAGTGACCTATGGCAGGGGTCTTGGTTACCAATAAATGGTTCATGGTGCGGCGGTACCCATACCCGCCTTCAAAATTGACATTTTTTAATATTTAGAAAAGTTACATACAAATTATACAATTCATTTAAATTTGATTGAAGCTCTTGGTACCTAATTTAATTATTAATATGGACAATTTCTTTGCATTTTTTAAGTCATCAACAAAGGGTATAAATATAGCATTGTTGAGACAGGATTTTATGTCATTAATAAAAAGAAGCAAGAGTACGGACTTGTCAATTTGATCACTTTTATTGTGTTTCCTAATTGTTATTGATAATATATTTTTTCGTTGTTGATAGGGGAACAAAATAGACGATGTCTCACGGTAGTTTATTTCTATTTTAATGGAGAGTTGATAGGCGGCTATTAATATTTGAATAGATTTAGAAAATATGTCTCGAAATGGGAGAAAACATGTTAAATAATAATAATCGTCGTTAAACACGCATAAAATTCCCGAAAAGGGAGTAGTTTGCGTGACTCTTTATTGCTTTTAGGCTGATAAGATTTTTACGTAAAATATTTTTTGGGTTAGAAACACAAACGTAGTACTTAAAACGGCTAATTTCCATTATGTGAAAAGTTATTATGGAAATTGTATATTTTTAAAGCTCCTTTGAACAGTACAATTATGCAAATATAATATTATGGCCCAATAAATAATAATGTCTCCACGAATACCGTCACACTTGGCTATAAAGGTATACCTACATTGGTAAGGTAATACAGCTTTGGGAATTTCGTTTATTTTGACCTCAGGCATTATCATACCATAATTTTGTTCCTCTTTTCTTCAGTAGATAAACTCAGTCACTGAAGAGATACGCGGATATAAGATTAATTGTGGGCGTGTATATGTGACCGAAGTAAGGATAATATTACTTTACTTCGGGTTAAATAATTGATCAGAGGTTTTCGAGAATTTCAAACATCAAAATGATTTCTTGAACAGAAAATTAATTTTATTGACATGTCTGGGTTCTAGGAGTCAGTAGTTATCAATCCATTGATTGTGATTAAGTTTCTGTCGATTTTTTTGCTACGCATTTAACTTTTAACTTTTTTGTGCTTTCGATTCTCGATTTCCGTCTCCACCCAAAAATGTTTTTGACTAGATACTTCATTTTTTATCATTGGATATGTAGGTACCTACTTGCAATTCAAGTCTGGGTTTTGCGATCTCGATTGTTGTATCGATTGAAAATATATTCATTTCCATTTTAGAAACAGCATAATAAACATATTGCAAGTTTCCCTCACTTATGCATAATCTATTATAACTATACCGAGTGTTTTCCATTATTGATTTCCGTGGTAAAAACACACCGGTGGCTATGTAATACGGCTGATGGAAAATTACAGTTGTGTGTCAATCAAACGACACAGAAAAAGCCAAGTGCCTCCAAGCAAGTCTGCCATTTTTCATTGGTCTGCCACTGTATTATTTACGGTGGTATCGATTTGGCAAATTGCAAAAACAATAGAGAGAACTGCCGTGAGATAATACGTCACGTGCCTGTCAATTCTCGTGATTTTTCCAAAGAATTGTTATTCCAGAAAATTCAAAGGATTGTTCTCTAGACTCTGGGTAGGTAACCATCGATAGTTATAAACTCGAACTCTTTGTTATTAGTTATTATAGAGGTATGGAATAACGAATTTGAATAATACTTTTGCTAAGTTAGGTCTATCAATATTCTTTCTAAGTAAGGGTCAGAATAAAATTATGAAACCCCTGTGTTTTCACGTGGGAGGGTACCTTCTAATGAAAGTAGTTTTTTATGAATATTTAGAATCTACTTAGGTCAATCGAAACTATCTATAAAAGTCACAGGTCACTATGACATTTTCATAATATTATGGCAACTATCTCACAAATTAGGCCTAATTTGATTTTGTTCGTGAAAGTTATTAGAACGTAATCGAAATAATGTTATGGCTGTGAATATTTCGATTATGCCCCTCATAAAATATATATTATCCTTTATTCATCAGGTACCTACTTTCGTAAAAATATTTTTAATTCTTTTCGGCGATTGATTTAGGCGAATCTATGAAATTTATGTGCCATTATGACAGCGTGATTGGTTTATTTATTATGACAGCTGACAACAAATGTTCATATTGTTCATTATAAATTATTACATAATATCATAAACAGTTTCTAAGTTTGTTTTTCTTTAATTTATTCCAGGGATACGAAGGCTCTTTGCTCAAAGTAACCAGCAAGAATGGAAAAACCGCATCGGTA
This sequence comes from Limnephilus rhombicus, assembly GCA_929108145.2. Taxonomy (NCBI): domain Eukaryota; kingdom Metazoa; phylum Arthropoda; class Insecta; order Trichoptera; family Limnephilidae; genus Limnephilus; species Limnephilus rhombicus. The sequence continues at coordinate 29,818,153 of OV815285.1, forward strand.
AGTTAAATTGATCCTTATTACTTAGAAGTATTTTAATTGATAATCTTTTCATAACTATCTTTAATTTATTGTTATCAGTTTATTGTAGTAATTAATTAATAATATTTTTAACTATACATCATTTCAGCCTGTTGGATTTGTAACATTCCACACTCGGGCTGGTGCAGAAGCTGCCAAGCAGGACTTACAGGTTTGTTTTCACAGTATTTTACCTTTATTCATATAAATTATATTATAAGCGACCCTCGAAAATATACATAAGGTAATATCTTCATCCTCAAATTAGGTTTTTTAAATTTTTTAAATACGTCTTCATGAAAACGTATCTCTCACTCCACCCTTGAAATTTAATTTCAAACTCGGAGACAATATTAGACAAGAACTTATTTTATAAATCTTGTTTTTGTTTTAGGGTACCTTCCTTCGGTACATATCTAGTTAATAAAAAAAATCATATAGGTATTCTCTGTTTAGGTTAAATAATATTAAATAAATACTTTTTGGGTGTATTGCTTATAAGTAATCTATAACTAACATCACGTTTTCAAATGCCAAGATGAGCACAGTATCTTGTGGAGTCATGAAATGTTACATTATTTCATCACTTGCAACTTTGGGTGATATTGAGAAATAAGTTATTTAAAACCAATATTATATCTTGAATCTATATTGGTAATGTAAAAAGTCTTACTAACGCGAACGGCTGCTCTGCCTTCTTCATACAAAAGTTATATTTGGATAATAATATATAAATAGGTACCCAACCAAACTGAATAAAAAAATTTTAAATCAAAAGGAATAGCAAATATCTATTATGGATGCTTGCTGTTTTAATTATTTGTGTTTTAAATTACAAAACGTAGGTCATTGGAATTTTTTTTTTCATGATTTTATAGGCAAATTTAGCAAATATTTTCCGAGTTAATGATAATTATTTTTTTAAATGATTTGGCGTTTCCTACTATGTAATTAAGTATAATGAAATATAAAATAAAAAATATTAAAAAAGTATTTTGATGTGCTTAAATTTAAATTGCAATCGACCGATTCACGTTTAGACCTAAATTTGGTGGAAGTACATATATTTAAAATTTCAAACAAAAAACGCCTTTTTCATATATGTATATTTTTTTATTTCATATTTCATTATATTTTCGTAGTAGATTGAGCAAGATTTTTTTTAATCATTATATTAACTTATAAAAAATTATCAAAGTTGCCTCTAAAATCATCAAAATTTTATTTCTTTATGGGCCTTTATTTTATAATAATTCAAAAGACAAATAAATAATTTGGTGGCACATATATTTACATATTTGCTAAACATTTTGATTAAAAAAATAATTATTCAGTTTGGTCAAGTATTTTGTCCTTAAATCCAACTTTAAGTTTTGTATGAAAAGGCAGTGCCAAACTTCTTTCTTGAGTTATTTCTCAGTATCTACCATTGTATTTGTGTACATATTTGAATTTATTATTAGCAGTTGCTTATGTTTAAATGGCTTAAATATACATGCTTAAGTATTTTTAAATTTGTTTTTTATTTAAGATTCACTTGGTATCCTATTAAAATGAATGCAGCTGCTATAAATAAATACATATTAATTGTACCTACATACATTTGTTTCAAAAAACTGCCTAACTATTCTACTTTTCTGTAATCATTTATAAATGAGTTGTACAATAGCTTATTAATTGGTATCTTTGGCATAATCTCTTCATTTCGTCAAACCCATTTTAATGATTTTCCAATAAACCTCATTTTACAATCACACATTTATCAATACAATGCAAAGATGCTCATAGACAAATCACAGCTTCATTGCTGTAAAAAGTACTGCTTTATGTAAAAAGTGCCCACACCAAAACGGAAATATCAACTTTCAATACAACACCATTCTTTATTTGTTTTCATGACCATATATTTAAGATTAAGCCAAAGATACTCAATGATAACGCATGACACGGTTTCTGACTGAGATTTGATTCACCCCCTAGCACCGTGTTATATCACAATATAAAATGCCCAAGAAAAAAAATTGTCCACTAGACATGCAATAGATTTTCCTCAAATTCAATGTTTCCCAGCATTTTGTTTTCCACGGCAGTCGAGCGAATCCGATCTACGTACAAAACATGCAGGGTCCATTATATTAAAAAACGAGCTACATGACTACAATAATAATAAATATCTACTTATATAGTTAATATTGTATGTTATAAAAATTATATCATTTATCATATTTTGAAAGCAAAAGCCATAAGTAAAAATATATTACGTTAGTTTTAAATTATTGAAGAATCGTCCCACTCAAAAGATTCAAACAATGTGTTATAATTTTTATAAATCTTATTGAGTAATTACTTTTTAAATATTTTCCTGTCTCTCTATTACCATATTCCGGATATTAAATGAAATAAATTTGTATCCTTAATTTTAATGAACCATTTTTCAATGTTTCAAACATTAATATTCAGTAATTTAAGTACAAATAATGTAATATATGAAATGAAAGATGGATGCAAATTTATTTTGACACTTTTCAAGCACCAAGTGCAAGAATTATTGTGTACGCCCTACATCACATGTTTCTTCTTATATCTTAATGATATAGCTGGTGCTGAGATTGCATTCTAGGGACCGTGTGCTGTGTAATACATAATGTATGTAGTTCTGAAAAAGATGCCGAACAACTGAATTATAAGTTAAGAATGACAGAATGAAGTACATACTTACCAAATTACAATACAATATCAATTCATTCATTTTGTGTCAATGCAGGTTACCAACTAAACAAAAAATAACTGTATTTGCCTTTAACACTATTTTAGGTTGTTTGCACGCTCCAGGAGTCTAAAAGCCCCCTTCTTTAAATGCACATTACATCCCTGCATATTTTGACACTTCTTGTATTGTGAGAATGTGTGAGTAAAACTCACAGTAATGCACATTTACGAACATAGACTTAGGCCCTAAATTCTTTAACTAAACTCAATTTGAGTAAACAAAAATATATTTCGATAATATGCTATCTTTCTGAAGCACAAGGCATATTTTGTAATATTCCATGCATTGAGTCATGTCCAACGAGGCATGTAACAGGACCGAAAGTTTCAATTGAATAATGTATTGTGTTGAATTGTGATTTGGTTTGGTCTGCGATGTCCAATCCGGAATATGGCCACGGCCTGTAACAATGTCACCCCAGTAAGCACGCCCCACATTATCATATACCGTTCCGCTCTGGCGGCGGTCGAAATGTTCACAGCAAGGCGTCAGGTTCGATCCCGACATGCCACAAACAATTCGGCTGGAGTTTGCCAAAAGCAACACCAAGGTCAGCAAACCGAAGCCGGCGGTAGCCACGGCCGCCCCGGCCACACACCCCGCCTTGATGCACCCTCTCACTGGACGTAAGTACCTGCCCGACCCAACCCAACCCAAACCAACCCCCAACTACCCCTGTCCTACTCAACCCTAGCCAAACCTTTCCTACTTAACTACGATTCATCCTTCTCCATGAGAACGCTCTTAAATCAAATATAATTTATTTCAACCACAGCAAATGCTGATCAATCAATCCTTGTAACCTAAGAACCGGCCCAACCCATCTCAACACAATCTGACCCCTAACTACCCAATCCTCAAACCTATTGAACGTAACTTCATCTTTAACCAACCCAACTCTCTTTAATTGAATATAATCTTCTCATAGCGTGATTAAAACACATTATATTAGATGATTCATACCATTTTAACCAAACCCTATATTACCTAATCGAGGTATACCAGGTTAAACCCAATCCAATACTACCCAACCATAGCCAAACCTAAAAATAACTCATCCTAACTGAATTAATTAAAACTTATTTTATATATTCATCGTAACGTAAATAAGACGCAGTCTGTTAAACTTTATTCCAGGGGCGGTTCTAGACTTTTTGCGAGCTGAAGTACTACGATTGGAAAATACAACAGTATTGAAATTTAAAACAAAAAAATTCAGCTACCACAACAACAATAATGTCGTTTTCAATCTTAGCACTCTAGGTCACTGAAAAGTCATGGACCACCACTGCTTGATTCATGATATTCTTACAAGACTACCTTTTTAATCAATCATTCCAACCTTGAAATTATGAATTCTAACCTAACACGGCATGACACTATCAAATACTACCTTACTTTCCCTGATTCTTACTATCATCTCAATCTCCTGAACCCAACCTAAGCCTATTGTAACAAATCCTATCCTAACCCAACCCAATCCAACCAAAACCTCCTAGATCACAAGTCCAGGACACAGAATCAAATTGGCCTCAAAACTTGTATGATATCTTACAAAAATTTTCATTTAAATCTTTTTTTTTCAATTTATTCTTATTTATTAAAACATTTTTAAATGTTTTGGTTAATTTAAAAAAATAAATACAAATGCATTTGTTGGAGGTTCTCATATAACAAGACTTGTTTCAATGTCCCGGCTTTGTAATCTAGGAGGTTTTGATCCAACCCACTCACTGGGATATCAGAAATATCACGTCACTTCGTTAATCCTTCTCGTGAGATTATTGTAACAAAACTAGGGAAACCCCTCAGCACAAACACTTAACATCAGCTGCCTAGCAGACAGGATACAAAAGAACCTCGCCTTTCCTTAACAATATTTTCTGTGTGACGTTATATTTCTGTAATCTTGCTATAAAACAAATATATTCCTTGTTACAAATAATGATATTCTGTTTGGTAGGTTCCTTACTCCGCTTACTTGCCTGATCACGCTCAAATTATTGAAGTAACACTTTGTTTCAAGTTAATTAGTACAAGAAACAACTATTTACATCGAGGGAGATGGAAAAACATGTACGAAATAGGTTACTATTGCATTCTTAGTTGAGTTTTTTAAATAATTTGTAAGTATTTATATTGAAACATAACCTTTCGACAAAAGTCACTTCATACTAAAAATAACAACAACGTGGTGAAAGATGTTTCGACAAGGGAAATATTGAACTTTGATTGAAAAAAAATGTTACTTTAATGCATTTTTTACCATCTCTCCCAATGTAAATACTTGTTTTTTGTAGTAATTAGGTTGAAATAATGTGTTCTTAAAATAATTTGTACAAATAATAATTAAGAAGTAGGCAGAGTAAGGAAAATTTACCTTCTGTTTTGCTGACTATAAACTGGAATACAAAATATAGAAATAAGGCTTCATGTTAAGATAAAACCCTACTTAGGTACACACTTAATTTATAAGAAAGTCAACATAAATTATCGCTTTTAATAAGAAGAAAATAAATTACATTAAGTACTTTAATTTGATGGGATATTTTTATATTTCTTGAATTTTTCATAGTGCGTTCATTGAGATTTTCCTAATATTTATAATTATTTCTGTAGTTTTAGTAAGAATCTTTATAGAAAAAGACCTTTTACAATGTTCCAAGCACATCCTCAAGATATGCATTTTGTATAGACCCTGTTTGCTAATCACTTACAAACACTGCCTAGTTTTCCGATTCATATTTAATCCTGTGATTATCAAAAGATAAGCAATCCAAAAGGTTATACAAACGTGGATATGAATATAAATCAAAGTAAAGTTGATAAAATTTGAATTGGAAAACAAGCCACCACTGTCACTTATAATCAGCTTCGGCTATAATACCACTCATGTGTACACACACTAGCTGAGCCTAACTTAACTTATAATTATTATTAATATTTATACATATCTATACATATCTATATAATAGGTGAGCGCATTACTTCTTACTGTGTTTGCAAAATAACACATTCAAATACTTGCCCTAATGAATTTCAACACTTTGTTAGTAAAGAGTTCAAAATTATTTTTCCTTTCATCACATGAAACAGAATTTGATCACAATAATGCTGGCGTGTGCCTAGTCTGGTGGTCGTAAGTTTCTAATATAACTGTACTATATAAATTGTATGAAGTAGGTAACTGAGTAAAGAAATATTACGGTGTGATTTAAAAATCTAATATAATAATGCTAAAAGTTATTGTACTAGCATTACAGAGTTTGATTTTGGGTAATTTTGTAATACATAGTGTGAAATTCAACAGAAAGCTATATGTGTCTATGATATTATCTTAATTAATACAATGAGACCAATATAACTTTGCCAGTAGTGCAATCAAGAACATGCAGATGATGTCTATACACTTATTTTTTTTATTTTTAGAATCAAATAAGACCAATGGTGCTTTCTACGACTGGCAAAGTTATTTTCGTGAGTCTGAACATAATTATAATGTTATTTTGTGACCGATTATCGTTTCTATGGTTTAATATAATTCCACGGATCTTTCTATTACGTAGACGCGTTCATGCCGGCCGAACTGGGAAGTCCCTTCTTCCCGGGGGCAGCTGAGCTATGGCCGCATACCCTGTATGGAGCGGGTGACCTGCCAGGGCTACTACATGCGGGGCAAGTTCACCCCGCCCTTCACCCGCAGCTGCCCCCCGCGCCGCTGCGCTCCTACCTCTGACTAGCAGGCGACCGACCACACCATCATGTTAGTATATTTCACTACTTTATTTATGCTTTATGCACCTTTGTCTATGGTTTTCTTTTATTTCAAATCTAGAAATTTAAATAAAATTCGGTAGATGGCCTTATTGGTGGGATACTGAGATTTCCTAATTAAAGCAACCACTGATAAATTCCTAATGACTTCTGTTTATGTTTTATTTCTCTGCTACATGCAATATTGATCCTTGATCCCATCATGAAAGCACAAAAACTAATCATAAAAATAATTCTTAAAATGCCGCTTACTACCAGCACTGATACTATCTTCAATTCCTTCAACGTTATGGACATAAAACAGCTCTACTCAAGATCCATATTACTTAATTTACACAAAAACAACAAAACACCATACAAAGCTACACAAACAATACACAATACCCTAGCCAAAAACAACGAACTTCTCCAAACTCCTTTTTTCAAAACCACCTTCGGGCAAAGACACTCTAAATACATAGCTTGCAAACTATACAATACACTACCAACTACGATCAGACAAAGTGACTCCTTTACAAAATTCAAACAAGATATTGAAAAATGGATTATAAGTATTGGACGCCACACTATCACAAATATCTGTACAATAAATCACACATAGACAGAAATAACCATTCACATACAACCTAACCCATATAAAACAAATAAAAATAATGAAATTCTGTCAAATTTAACCTATAATAGATTAGGCAGAATTTATTTCATTACTCCATCTCCAACATTTATAAAATAACTCTCTTTAAAAGATTTAACACCCTTCCAATCACCCTTCTGTTTTAATTCTATTCATAATATGTATTTCACCTGAAATATCCTTGTAACTACTATATTCATTTATATACCTGTACGCCTGTCTCGACACAGGTATACCCTAGTGAGACAGGCATACAAATAAAACCATTGTAAATATATTTTATTATAGAAAAATAAATAAATAAAAAATATATAATCAGTTTGTTATCTAAATTCAATATTTTTGTATTCATGCCCTGTTGTGCTGGTCATATCATTTAATTGTTCTGAAAACAGGAAGAAATAATGAAAATAAACAACCTAACCTTTTTATTAAAATTATTAAACTCTGAATTCGATCGTTGCGAACTCCTGCAATTAATAAATCTACATGTACCTTCACGAACTACTAGACAAACATTAATATTCTATTCACTTACATCTCATTCCAACTATAGTTTGCAATCCCCCAATGTTTACATAGTCTTGATATTTTAACAATATGATGTATTGTTTTAAAGAGTTTTACTTTCCATGTATATTTGTTACTTAAATTTTTATTTATCTGATACCGGTTTCGACACATCCATGTTGTTCACTAGCAAACTTAAAACTAACTTGAACAACTTATACACAGGGTTGCCAACCGTAAAAAAAATTCCCTCATACGGATGCAGCTAAAAATCTCGTACTTTGACTTTCAAACCTCGTACATTTATTACAACTACTGGCAAGGGCGGATTTAGGGGGGGGGGGGGGGGGGGGCACGTGCCCCCGTGGTATTCCAGTCGGTATTTTTGTGTACTGTGGAGATTCCATCACAGTACAGAAAACTGTCTTTATTAAACATTTAATTTTTATATTGTTTTGAGGAACATCCTCAATGTCATCGTTTTTTCTGCCGTGTATTTTGTCTGTTGTCACGCGGCTATACATTTCTTTTGTTGGTTCAAAATTGACGCACTTTCCAGTACGAGTTGAACTTTCCGCAGCAAGAAGTGTACCGTTCACTATTTCCACAGTTAGCCGGTTTCTTATGTATATCTGTTTTAATTCAATTTACCTTACTAAAAACCCGCTGGCAGCCAGCATTCGCATGGGGTAGAGATACTGCAGAAAGAGCAAAATGAACGAGTTTGGAAGAGTCTTCGATTTTGAGTAATTACTAGTGCCATCTATCAGAACTACAAGTTTTTTCAATTATATAATAGTGATGCAAAATGTTCGTATAGCCATATATATTATCACATGTATTATCAAAATCTCGTACATAATTGTACGAGGTTGATAGTGTCCTCGTACCTCGTACGGAAGGCCACAAATCTCGTATTTGTACGAGGAACCTCGTACGTTTGGCAACCCTGCTTATAAAAGAACAGAAATGATTAGATTTTATTTGGTGGGGTTAGTGGGAGGAGTGCTTTTTGGGGGGGGGGAGTAAAGAGTAGATAAATTAAGATTTAAGTTACTAATGTACATGGAAAGTAAAACTCCTCAAACAAAATGTCTAGAAATTGTTACATAGTTGTTTCCCAAGAAGTACAAAAAACAACCAAATAAAATATGGACAACAATTTTAATTTTGCAAACTTTAAAAGCCGTATGTGCCAACTATTTCTACCTATTTCATAAACTATTGTGAACACCAATTTTAAACACTTTTATCAATATTATTGACGATTTGGGGGATATTGGCAGATTACCTGTTTTTACTCTATGTTACCTGCATTGTGTCATCTCTTATACAACGTGTCCAAAAACTCGTAGTACAAGCGGGAAACTAGTGAATCTACATCACGTGGAGAACCCAAAAAATTGTTATATTACTTTTTAACTATTTTTCCATTTTTCAGCAACTAAAGGGTAAAAAAAAAACTTTTGAGCCCGGTTTACCCTTCGATGCATTTTAAAAGACGTAACATGTCTGATATTAATCCCCTAGTGACCGATTTTTTCAAATTTGACTGAAAAAATTCCAACTTTGGACCCGATTTACTCGAAAACGAAAGGTCAAATCAAAAAAGTTATATCACAAATCGACTCCAAATGTAATGAAGATTGATCAGTTTCCCGCTTGTACTACGAGTTTCCGGACACCGTGTATTTTATGTAACCTATATTTTGTTTATTATATTTTGTTACCCGTGTTTTGTCAACTCTTTATTTTCATTGTAATTTTTAAAAAACGTGTAGGTGCTGCATTATATGTAAAAAGGCGTTTAAATATAAAATAATATAAATAATTCTATGTTTAGATATTTAGCATAAAATGTATTCTTTTTATATTATGCTGTTAACCTGTCAGGGAGTGAGTTTTTGCGAAGTTTACTGTACCCAGGGAGCGAGTTTTTTTTGTTCCATTTCAAATTTTTTTATTAAATAAAGTCAAAAATTATTTGATAATAATGTTAACTACTTTAATTAACTGATAATAAAGTGACCTACATTAATCCATGTGAATTCAAAATATTTTTGGCTAAGTAAAATATATTCATTAAATATAACATTTGAATTTTCACCGCAGACGCCCCGGTGTGTCCATACTCCTTTGGACCTTTTTTATTCGGTTGAACCGTTTCACTCGTACTCACGGAGAGGTTAAAACAGTATTTCAAAATCAATGAAAGATCCCAGACTCTAGGACAACTCCACGACTCATGTAATTTTTCCTTATGTTTTATGTTTTAAAAACTGAACCATTTCAAAATGATACTTAATCTAACTTAGATGTATGACTTCCAGCCCCCCCTGTCGGTGGGGTCGTGCCTGCTACCGGCGCCTGCCCTGGGCTCGCCGGCCGGAGTGGGGCCGCCGATGCCTCCAGTACCCTCGGCGGCTCCCTGCTCCACTCTCTTCGTGGCCAACCTCGGCCAGTTCGTCTCCGAACACGAGCTCAAGGAAATATTCAGTAGGTCAGTTGCAAACATCCACCAGCACTTAACACCGCTATTGTGACATATCATCGATCAGGCAACCTTACCTCGCTCTTTTGAGTGCAGAAACCCATTCTGCTGACTGTTTATTACTATTTAGGGTCTGCTTGAATGTAACGTCACATGCTGTGAAGACATGTTAGCTGGCAATCTAACCTCACTCTTGTGAGTGTAGAAACCCACTTCGCTGAGTCCGCTAACTGTTTATTACTGTTTGACATCTGCTTAAATGTGACATCGGGCGCTGTGAAGATGGCGTCAGTTGTAGTCATGTACACCTAATGGAGTTGGTCTATATGGCGACATTATAATGTCATAAGTTTTGTGTTGCCTATGTATGGCAACATTGTCGCAAAGTCATTATAAGTGACTTCAATATTATAGGTGTAAATGGCTACAAGTAATTCCGTCTATACGGCGTGCGCTGTGAGTACGCAGACCTTTATTCGAAGTTTAAAAATTTAAGCCTCCTGCATTCGAACGATGGTGCATGTTTGCCAATGGATACACTTTTCAGCAATTTTTTAGTCAACTTTGGCATTCTGGAAAAAAATGTTCAAAATATTGTTAAATCAAATGGAAATCAATGCGAGTGTTACAATTGAGCACTGGAAAGTTACCGTGAGGTCTACCTTCTTATTAATTTTTTATTGACAAATATGCATCGTCTTGAAATATGTATTATACAGTCAGTGGAGGGGTTACTGATTTGTTTTTGAATTATAACTTTGCCTATTAAAAAACTAATTTTCCAAAGGGACAGTCTTTTCCAACTTGATTGATTTTGAAAACTATTTGCCCCTATTCATGGTATGCATGTTTGTCACTTAACCTTCAAAATTTAAAACCCTTCACACTGGAGGGGAATCTATAATCTATATAATAATGAGGGTTATTTTTTTTGTTACCGATATAATGCAGTGACAACAGGACATTGTGTAAAAATGATCATGGTTAAAATACAGTTGATAAACATTTCACATTTTTTTCTTCGAAAATTGGTTGTCTCCCCATTATTAAATGTGTTTTTATTTTGAATGTTTATTTTTCCTTTATTCTATACAAAGAAATGTATCCAAGATACAGTTTACTTTAGCCTAGTTGGATTATTGTTGTTGTATTGATGATGTGTCAAGATACCAAACATTTAACTTATGAATGTTGAGAAAAGTTAACACCTCTTACGCACCCACGCGCACAAACCCAAGCAGTACGGCGCTACCAAAAATTGATTGGTCAATAAACCCTCTTACAAAAAATCACATTTATTATATATTACCTATCAAAAAAGATAGACATGATAACACAAATAGAACCAAAAACAACGTTTTTTTCAATTGAATCAATTCATTCAACAACTAAGATGTAAAAAATACACACATTCCTTATAATAATAAAATGTTAATTCTCATTATATGGTTTTGAAAAGAGAGTAAGAAATTGTGAATTTATCTACACAATATTTATGTAATCAACTTTTAAATTATTCACTCTCATTATAAAGTTTTCAGTTAATAATTTCACTGTTTTTCTCAAGTTAAAGACAATATTGACCTCATGCAATAATGGTAGCAGCCCAACCTAACTGCACGAGAAATATAATAAACTAATTCAAATAATATTCATATCTGAGCACTGGCATGCATTTAGTTGGTAAACATTGTTCTTCATACACGTGCACTGCCACTTAACACAACCCACATTGATATTATTAATTATAGTCATATTATTTACTCGTCTTGGGTATAAACCACTACCCTCTGCCAACCCAAACAATTTGATAACTGTGAATTGCTTTATACAAATTGTGCTGTTTTATGCCAATCATTGTTTTGATTCATTTGCTCTTTAGTCATAATAATATTATTAACAACATTATTTATTGTATCCATCGCTTTTCTTTTTTTAAGTCTTTATGACTTCAATAACATAACATCCTGATGATTTGATCAATGGTATAGAACTCCACAGCGTGTGTACAATTCCCTTAATCTTCTCTCATTTATTAATTGATATTTCAACATTATATTTTAGAATGCATTATTATTAGAGCTGTCCAAACTTCATACAAGAAAAAGTCATTATTATTGATTTCGTTAAGATACATCTCTCTTGAAGGCGTACAATTTATAGAGGCTGTAATGATGGGCATACCCTAAGAAAAAAGTCGGGTAACAATTTTATGTCTTAAAACTCATTTATGATTTTTTAGATCTTTTCTTGTGTTATTCTCAAATTACTGCCTCTAGAAACTGCACGCCCCTGCTATCCAAGCATGTCATAATAATAAAATGTTTTATGGGTAACTTTGGGTGAATGTCTTATAAAGAAAAGCTGAATCAAGACATTGATGTTTTGATTCCACAAATGTGATGTTATGTGGATAACGTTGGACAGATCATTTAAAAAACATGTGAATCAGGACGTTGATATCTTGATGCTACAAATGTGGTGTTATCTTGATAACTAGAATCTGATCATTTAAAAACTGAATCGGGACGTTGATGTCTTGATGCCACAAATGTAATGTTATGTGGATAACTTTGGACTAACCATTTAAAAAAACAGCTGAATTAGGACATTGATATCTTCATGCCATAAATGTGGTGTTAGGTGGATAACTTTAATCCAATCATTTAAAAAACAGGGACTTTGCTGTCTTGATACCACAAATGTGGTTTTAATGTGGATAACTTTAGTCCGATCATTTAAAACATCTGAATACGAACATTGATGGCTTGATGCTACAAATGTTGTATTACGTAGTTAACTTTTGTCCGATCATTTAAAGAGATGTTTTGATGCCACTATATTGTGGTATTCATATTGTGGTATATTGTGGCATAGAGCATTAATTAACAACTTTTTCTTGTATGGATGATGTTGGACATGCTCTGATATGCACTCACCTGTAATGACCTATACACTGTATGTGTGCACGCCCATCACCTGTGTGTTTTGCACGCCAGTTGCGCGGGGTTCTCACGCCTGCGAATGCTCGCTAAGCAGCCAGGGGGGGCGCAGGCACCCGTTGCATTCATCGAGTTCCACGATATACAGAGCGCCGCCAACGCCATGGCCAGCCTCCAAGGGACTTTCCTACTCAGCTCAGACAGGGGAGCCATACGAATTGAATACGCCAAGTCCAAGATGGCAGCCACAGAAGGGGCAGCTTACCACAATGGATGGCATCACTTGGCTAACTTAGAAGTATGCTTACATAACTTCATTGACAATTATTTATTTCACTTATTATAAATTCATATTTCACTTTCAATTTTTACTAGGGTCAGGGTTTGCAGTAGCTAAAGGAATGCCATAAAAGATTAAACTCAATTTTTTCCATAGAACTAATGGCATGTTATATTGATCCAATCACTCAACTATATTTGTTATTCTGTTCGCTCCAAATTGAACATTGTAATAGAATTGCTACAGAAACTGATTGGGGTACAAATATACATATTATTCTTCTTTCAATGCAAATCCGGACTCTAATTATTATTTCTATCCCATACAGTGCGCATACTTCAGAATACTCTCAGGCATCTCAAAAGACGTTTAGAAAGTCTTTTGTGATGCCACGATATTTCTGTGAGGTCTTAGGTCTCAAATGTGCTGTGTGCGACCTTTATTTTTGTACACTGCTAGGTCACATTCAGACAAGTGAAATTGCAGCATGCTGAATCATGGATTTTTTTAATCAAATTCTCCATCATAAATATTATGAATGTGGCCTTAGGTAGCACTACTTGACCATGATGTTTAAAAGAGGTGATCCAGAGACAATAATTTTCAGGGAATTTTAGAAGTAAAACTTAAATAATATTTTACAATGGTTTTCTCTCTGCCTCGCACTTACTACCGCTCACCTATACAACTTTTAAAAGTCATGATTTAGCGATGCTACTCTCCTAAAAGTGTTATTGCAAAAAATGATTACTCAAATCTAAATTTTATATTCCTATTTCCAATTCTAAATTAAAGCTTCTCATTTGTTTATTCATATATTTTGTTACTACGTTCATAATATCATTGATTATTATAAAGACGTTGTTATGGTTAGTTTTTTAATGGAAAACATATTAAAGTTTAAATTTTTCTTCCTTCCAGGGACCCAAAATCGGAGAAGAGAGTGAACACCATTAACACCACGTATCTGCAGCTAACCACCTGACAACCTGGGCTCCAGGACACTTCTCAACCAGAAGTTATCACCAAATTATGTTAAATTATAATTAATTATGTTTAATTTATTGAAATTCCTATCTACATTCTTTAACAAGTCATTGTTTATCGTATTGACCTGGAATCATTTTTAGAAGAGGTATTTCCAAAATAAATCTCAGTAATAGGGGTTTTAAAGAAAAAATTGGCATAGAGCATTAATTAACATCGCATGAAAGAAGAAAGATAATAATTATGATTCTTACGTAAGCTATAAACCAAAGGTGCCCTTTTAAAATTACTTTTAAGACTTGAATATTATTATTAAAGAAGAACCTTTTTTATCTTTTAAAGTAATTCATCTAGTAAAGTATTAAAAGTTATTTGCAAATATTTATTGTTGCAATTTTATCCAAGCGTAGTCTTAAAGTATCCTATCTTTTTTTGTAATTTGTAAGAGTTTATATAAATTCCTAAGAATTTTGTCAAATTAATATTTGTATTAAGATAATTACAAAACACTTCTTGGACTTCAGAGAAGCGGTACCGAAACTCTAAACGCATGCTACACATTTGACAAAACACTTCTTGGACTTCAGAGAAGCGGTACCGAAACTCTAAATGCATGCTACACATTTGACAAAATTATCAAAATAATATTATTGTTATTACATTTCCTTCATAAATTTTGACTTTTTTTATTAGTTGATAATAATTACTAGATTTTTTAAATGATTTTCTATTTTTTAGCTTTATAGTCGATCTCTATAACAATCTAGGTTTAGTATAAAGGTTATTAATGATTATTTGTGATGTTATGCAGAAAAGCATAACTTCTACAAAGTGTGTATTGGAGCAATTTGGTAGTCAGGTGCCTAGAGTGGTCTAGAATGGTTTGGTCCGAATTTGCCTTGCTTGAAGAAAGTATGACAGCAAATTGTCGCAATATAACACCTTTTTAACTTCTTACAAATATAATATTTCGTCTGATGAAAACTTAAGCATGCTTGTCGAGCTTTTTGGAAAATTATAATATGATACATCTATAATTAATATAATCAATAGGGTAAATATATTTAAATGTTTAATAATAGGTTTTAACTTTTAAATATTAATATGAAGTAATGGTAATTTTTTTCACCCTTGTTTATTCCTGGAAATTTGTGAAGTAATATATTATTTTATTTGTTTTTTATTTGATTTTAAATAATTATTATTTATTTTTACAAAAATAATTATTCTTAAGAGATGCCTAATTAGCAATAAACCAAATATCTAAAAGAAGAGTAATTAATATCTTGTATAACAATTTTTATTATTTCTTTGTTTATATCTTATTTGGGTGTACGCTTGTTTATATCCCATTATTAATAATTTGTTAAATATTCCAACCTTGTTATGATTGTTTCAGAATACAAACATAATTCTTGAGTCAATGCTATAAGTAAAAACATTTTAAACAATAAGAATTTTATATATTACATAATTTTATGTCAGTAATTTGATATGGTTGTATTTAGTGTTATTCTTCTTGTATTAGTGTAATATAATATGTATTTCTAACTTTTAACAATCCAAAGCCTTTGTAAGTTAGGACTTTTAATGTTACCAGAGACCGTGTTGATTTTACTTCATGTGAAGGATCTAATCACGATGTACTAAGAATTTAATTTATTACTGAATTTTGACGAGTGAACAAACGTTTTCAATATTTTGATCAAATCAGAACATGAATATTTATTAATTAATTCATTATCTTGCTTGAAAATATCAATTACATAAAACATTTGAAATTATGTCAATTATTCCATCGTTAATAATATTTGTCAATTTAAAATCATCAAATTAATGTCTTGGTCAATTCAAATCCAACTTTTAATACGATCTTATAAAAACCTCGTTTTACATCTGCTATCGCCGATTTTAAGTGTCTCAATTATTTTAATACAATAAAGACCAATATTTTCATAAAAAGCAAAAACTTTTAATAAATTCCATATTTTGTGCGGAAATACTAAAAAGTCTTACAGTTGCATGTGAAATATGAAAAATGTTAATTTAGCTTATCCTTTTGCATCTGTGTGCATTTTCAGTGTTGTATTTTAAGCTCAAATTATTATTTTTCTTGATAAACTAAGAATTCAAATTCATCATTTTTGGCAACGAAATTAAATACATTAAAGAAATGAAAATGTCTGTAGTTTTTTACCTTTTTGAAAAATACTACAATAGAATGAGGCTACGAAGTACTAGTGGTAACTAGTGAAATATATATTATGATAGTTAGTTAGCTTATGTGTGGTTTGATGTGATATGCTAGTAGCATTCTTGTTATACATTTTACTTAAAACATTTCAAATATGAATTATAGATTGAACCATAAACTGTAATTTAATGCATACATTTGATAACTACCATTTCATTTTAGCAATCTCCATATTTCGTTTCTTCAACAAACATAATATATTAAATATTATGGTTTGCAAGAAAATGTTACTTAATTTTGAAAACAATCCTTGCGTTTATATAGAATCTAATGATTTTTATTCAATGTTTGAACCAATTGATGTTGGTTTCATCTAAATTTAAGAATTTCTATAATATAATATGTATTTGTTACCTTATCAAGTGAATATTGTTAGTTGATGATCTCTTTCTAAGTGAACACACGGACGGCTTCTTTTATTAATTGCCGCAACCAATCGTTACTCGTATCATAACCTTCACTGTGCAAAGATAGATTCACGCTTTCCAAAGAAGCAATAAGTTATACATGCTCAAACTTCTAATAATTTCAAGTGTGTTTTTTTATTAAAAAAATATTGCTTTAGACAATCATGCCATCTTTGTGAAATCGTTTGGGGGTAATTTGTTTCCAACGTTTTATTGCGGCAAGTGACACTTAAGAAGAAGTGGAGGCAGGCACAGTGAGGAGGCAAACAGTTTGTTGAGTGAAATAAACCAGGAGAAGTAAGGCAGGAGAGCTATGTGCGGTCGCGTGTGTTCACTGATGATTCCGTCCAATTGTGTGTGTAGATGTTTTGTTAGAGAGCGAATCAGCCGTGCTGACTTTTCGCTGACTTACGGGGACTACATTAAACATATCAGCTTAATATAAACAAATTAATAAATAAATTATATCTAGTTTACTAGTTTAGATAATCAATTATTAGAAATTAAAAAGGAAAAACAATTTCATTCAATTATGTCTTTACATTTAAAATGTTATTATTGCTGCATCATTACTAATGAAAAATCTTTCTTCTTTTGAAAATCTGTTGATTTTTTGATTGTTTATTTCTACTTGGAGTTACATTTCTTGAAAGTTTCATTCTTTTGAAACAGTAAGTTTTATCGTACATAATTATCCCTTTTGGGAATAAAATGAATTAAAATGGCTATAAATTTTTGATGAAATTGAAAAATTTGGATGCATTGGCAACGCAAGAAATTACAATGTGATAAAAATGTATCAGTGGTGGCATACTAGCCGTTTGCCAGTCATACGCCTTCTTGCATTAGAATAGGAAATGGAATGGTGTATCAAACACATCACCTCTCGTCTAACACATATCAGATCTGTGCCCCTTATAATATTACTGATAAACAAATCTATAATATAATATAAATACTTATACATATTGCGTCATGTTTTTATCTATTATGTTAAATAGTTTAGTAAATTGCTTATAATTAAACTTAAGGTGTAATATGCTAAGTAAATATTACCTACCTGTATTAATGGTATTTGATTTACATTATATATTCCCAGTATTCGAGCGATCCAATGTGTCGTCTGCTAAATTAGGGCATTTGCTTTGCAGATTATTGAAAACCAACATATTATATTTTCTCAATTATTAATTATCATTATTGTCCATTTACATTCTTGGATAATGATTTCAATGTAAACTTCAAATAATAACAATTCGTATCATTTCAAATTAGTTCATTGAGTGTGTACAAAATAAATCAAATTCTGGAAAAACAACTCATTTTCGGTTAAATCAATAATATTACATTGTATAATTTATGTTTAATTTGATTGCATTGTTAATTGCTTTATAAGCATCTACTTTATATTTTAGCGCTCAAAAACCGCACAGCACAATCTTTTACCATTTTAGCAATTTCTAATAATAATATTTTTCCAGAATTAATTAAAACATCATTTTAGTTTTGTACTAGTGCCGAAGAGAAGAATTAATCTGAAATGCTTAATGAACTAACAAAAGAATTCATAGCCTTAATGTAGATATGTTTACAAGCTTATAATGCCTTGAGCAAATGCTTCTTTCAAACCAAATAGTACATACATTTGTAGATTTAGTTTTAAAAGAACATCAGCGACCTAAATGCTTACATAAACAAATTGTTTAAACACTATATATTTTAATTTTGAGAAGTTAGCAGAGTTGTCGCGGAGATAGTTTGTAAACTTATTTTGTCAGAAGTTGAATTAAGAGAATAAAGTAAGAACTACTTGAGGTCAGCTATTACTATTACTGGGTCTCAGTCTAATCGGAGATAGGTGTCTTATTTAACTTATTTCTGTGTCTTTAGATAATTCTGTAAAATTGGTCGCCTTTGTTTATTTCATGTATTAACATTAGTTGTTAAATAATCTTTACTATTAATTGATGTATTCTCAAATTGGATCCGATATTAGAGAAACATATAATTAAAATTTAGTACAATTCAAGTAAGAAACATGCGTGTTATTAACGTCTCGGGTGATAGTTGCATTTTTCTTAAGCTGTACGCCTTGTAGGCTACGAGAAAAGCATTGTGTTAATTCATTTATTTGTATGATCTGAGGCAATAATGCAAAGCACATTCGACGCCTCTAAGGAAAGTTCCAACATTGTCTGCGACTTGTGGTGTCATGTAGCATTTCAAGATAAATGGCCGTATTACCTGGATTGTACTTAACCTAATTATTTTTATTAGTACTATTGATAGTTATAATGTGTATAGGGTCCAAAGATTGGGAATAAACATGTATAAAACAATATTGTTATTTTATTTTCCCATTTACTACAATCCTGAATTCAACCATCAACATCAACATTAATATACTGGATACTGGAAGGCAACATTCACAAACACAGGAGTACCAATTACTCCTCCTCTCCCATGGGATGTCTGCCGCAATAAGGGAACCAACAAGAGTGGATCACAAAATGAATATATCAATCCCCTCGCAAACTTGCATTGACCACATAATGACAAAAACAAATAAAAAATACTCCACAATCATACATCAATCCACCATCACTGATCACTACACTTTAATTCTTAACATTCGTGCAAAGAAAAATCAACCATAAAGGCATGTTATAGACTACATAAAACTAAAAAAATCACTACAAACTGAAACCTGGGAGTCAATATATAAAGCTGAAGACCTAGAAGTTGCTTGGAAAATATTTATTGAACACTTGCAATTAAAAATACAAATCCACACTTCAATAAAAACTTACACGTATTCACACAATAAAATTATCAAAAAAGCTTGGATCACACCTGGCCTACTTAAAAGTATAAGAAAAAGAGACAAGATCCATCAGCAAGTAAAAAACAATCCTTATGATTATGACCTTTCCCTAAAACTATAAAAATATCTGCTCCAATCTTACTAAATCGGCTAAACAAAATTACTACAGATCTAAAATATATCAATCCAATAATAATCCAAAACTTATCTGGCAAATAATTAAAGAAATCACCTACACAGATCAAAACAAAACAAACCCATTGGAAGAAATCAACACAAATAACGGTACACTCTCGCTCAACAAAAATGTACATAAACTAATTAACTACACTAACAACTTTTTTGCAAACAGAATCGAATTTAGCCAACAAAATAACCAAACCTCAACACTTTAACCCGAACATAAATAAACACCCAAATCCACAAAGGATTAAATTTGCTCTAAAACAAATCATTTAACAAGAACTAACACTAACGTTATCTAAATTCAAACCAACATCTTCATCTGGTAGTGATGAAATCACAATGAAAACAATAAAATTCTTACAAGACGAAATTACCGAACCGTTACTCTTTCTAATAAACAAATCTATCACGGAAAGCAGATTTCCATCTCAACCCAAAATAGGGACAATTACACCAATCTTTAAATCAGGAAATCGTAAAGATATCAATAACTACAGACCTATCACAATTCTAAACACATTATCTAAAATCTTAGAAATAACAGTTAAAACTCAACTCGTCTACTACCTAGAATCAAATAAACTATTATCACCAAAACAATTTGGTTTCAGAAAAAATCTAGGAACATCCAACGCCATAGCCTTAGTAATTGAATATATTAAAAATTCTCTAGAATCACATAAAAAATGCATTGGCATATTTCTCGACCTTTCTAAAGCCTTCGACACAATAAATCACTCACATCTTTTTGAAAAACTAGAGAACATAGGGATTTCTGATAATGAACTGATATTTTTTTAAAGTTACATGGGAAATAGAAAGCAAACTGTGAAACTTAGCAACATAACCAGTGAGTGTATTGATGTCGAATTCAGGGTGCCCCAAGGAAGAATTCTGGGTCCGATTCTGTTCCTTATTTACATTAATGACCTAAACCACATAGAATGTGAAGGAGAAATCATCAGTTTTGCGGATGATACTGTTCTCCTAATAAATGGGAATAATTGGACAGAAACATTTAAGAAAGCAGAAGACACACTCATTAGGATTAAAAAATGTCTAGACTACCATTAACTTACACTTAATGCTAATAAAACCAAATTCATCACTTTCAAAATAAAAAATAAGAAAAACTCTGAAGAAAACCTGAACTTGAAAATTCATAACCCGCATCACTTAAATGAGAATTGTAATTGTCCCTCATTAGAAAAAGTTGACCATATAACTTATCTTGGGCCTAAAAATTGACTAAAACTTAAAATGGACCGAACACATTACGTATAAATAATAAAATTAAAAAACTAAGTTATTTTTTCAAAACTATCAGGAATGTCCTCATTAAAAAAGACTTAATCAAGATTTACATGGCTCTCTGCCAATCACTGTTAGAATACGGTATTATCGGATGGGGCAGTGCAAATAAAAACATACTAAATCCACTAATTAAAACTCAAAAAGCCATAATGAAAATTATACTGAAAGTTCCTGTAAGAACTAGCACTGACGAAATCTTAAGCAATCTTAACATCATGTCAATTAAACAACTATATTCTAAAACTATACTCATTTACATTCATAAGTACAAAACCCAAGAAATAACAACTAATACATACATTAGAAACACTAGATCTCATGGTCAAAAACTTATCCAACAAGTAACTACTAACACAACATTTGGGCAAAAAAGCATCTATATTATGGCATTAAACTCTACAATAAAATACCACTCTCACTCAAAAACCTCAACATTATAACATTTAAATTTCAAATAAAAAGCTGGATACTAAATATAGGGAATCAGAAATAGAAAATATACTGATATCAAATACAGACTAAAATCGAATCTAGTGTACTGAATTATAAAAAAAACACTATCTTATTTACTTTATAATTATTAAAAAAAATACTACATGATATATGTTATGTCTAATTCATATTAATTTGTTGTAATTATAATATGTAAATGAAATCCTCAGCATGGGAGATCCCAGTGAGGATATCATTATCTCGACATTTTACTAAGAAATGAAGACAATAAATCATTATTATTATTATTATCCTAACAGCAACAAGTCATGACTCAAAGGTTGACGGAATTTGACATCTTATCAGAACTACAGACCCCTAAGGAGTAAGGACTCTTAAAACCCATGACCACAACTATAAATTTATTTTTTTTCATTTTGTAGATTCTTATATATCTTGAAGAGATGAATCATTTAAATTTACTGAATTTAAAGTTAATGTTCTTTATACAAATAGAACGGCGTCATATGCGCCTTGCAATTTTTACCTCATGTGGGTACTTAAAAATAGTACCTGGCTATTATAGACTTAGAGGTTATGTGTTACGTCGGTAGGGAAAAATTGTTATGTAAAAAAACCCTACTAAAATTGCATGTTTCGCTTAGCTCCACAAAGCAATTGAAATTGGCCCAGTGGAAAAATATATACATACGTGTGTGTTTGTGTTATGTTGGGAGTGGGAAGGAGTCGGTCATGTCCTTTTATTTGGAGCTCCTCCGCATTTGCCTTTGGGAATAAGGAAAGCATGAAAAACCTTATCCGGGAGGAGTCGGCCGACAGTCAACATGAAACTGTGCGGCCTTCAGTGATTTCAGTAGATGAAATCCTGCATTTTGTGGTGATGGGTGTGGGTGTCTGTTTTTATGTGATGTATACTTTATGGGAATTTTTAGGATAAACTTACATACATATAGATAAAATAAATATTATTATATAAATAGATATATAGACATAAGTTGTGGGGAGGGGGTCTGGTGATTGGGAATACCTACCGATCGCTCAGTCATCCGCGTCTGATTCAGGGTTGTGCCAAATGTGATTAAGGTCCATCAGAATATGTTTGGGTAGTCTGTGTTTGTACCTGAAAGGGAGATCGCTAGGTGCATTGTATTGACCGATTTCTTTGATGAGTTTATTTTTACTATGTTGAAGTGACTTGTAAAATCGGTCGGTCAGTCTGTGTGTGTATTCAAATAAGGTCGGTATTTCTTCTCTTGCATGTAGTTTTTTCAAGTTTGTTCTGAGTCTTGTGTTGTACGTGATTTTAATGCAGAGATTTTGTAAAGTCTGTAGTTTTGTGTGGTCAGAGTGGGAGATGCTGCCCCACACGGGGATAGCATGAGTCAGTACCGGTCGAATGAGCGAGTAGTAGATCAGGAGTTTGATTCTGGGAAGTAGCGGACTTCTTCTGTTGAAGATTGGCTTCATCGCGCCGACTGCCTTTCTGGCTTTCACGTGCATCTTGGCTACGTGAGATTTCCAGTTGAGACGTGAGTCCATTGTGAGGCCCAGGTAGACGACCTCATCTTTCCATTCTAGGACGTGTCCTCCCATTTCGATGTTGACGTCTGGTGTTCTTATTTTATTTTTCCTCGAGTACATTATGACTTCGGTCTTCGCCTCGTTCAGTTTGAGACGCCATTTTCTGTAGAACTCTACGAGTGCGTCGAGCGCCCTCTGTAGGTATATGGCTGCCATGTCTGCTTGCGTCGAGGAAACGTAAAGTTTGACGTCGTCTGGATAGATGGAAAGGTTGCATCTCTCGTCATGGGGGATGTTGTGCGTGAAGATGTTGAAGAGGTGAGGTCCCAGTAGACTTCCCTGAGGCACGCCTTTTGGAATCTCACGTAGTGTCGACAGCGCGTTCCTGATGAAGACTTGGAAGGATCTGTTCTTAAGGTATTCTTGTATCACTCTCGTTAGGTATATGGGCGTGTTCAGTCTGTGAAGTTTGTGCAGAAGCCCTTTTATCCAAACGGTGTCAAATGCCTTTTCCAGGTCTAGCAATGCAGCGGCGGTGTAGCGATTTTCGTTGAATCTTCTCGCGATGAATTCCGCTACTCTGGATAGCTGATGGGTGGTGGAATGCCTTTTCCTGAATCCGAATTGTTCGTCTGGCAGAGTGTCTTCGTGGTGTGGTAAAAGTCTGTTGAGAATCACCTGTTCAAATACCTTGCTCAGCGTGGAGAGTAGGCTAATCGGCCGATAGTTTGTCGGCTGCTTCTTGTCCTTATTTGGCTTGGAAAAGGGCAGCACGGTCGCCGTTTTCCAGATCTCAGGGAGTACAACTATAAATTAAAAATTTCACCAAAGGTCACACAACATTTTAAAATGCCTGCCTATTTTCCCCCAGCGATACTATGATATGCTATGATAGTATGATACTAGCAATGGATACTAGCATGATACTAGTGTCAGTTGGTCGTTGGTCACTTAAATAAACCAATCATTGGTCTTTAAAATCCAATCCGTGTTGGTAAAACAGAAAACTAGGTTTTAGAAAAATTAACGACATCCGTTTCCGGGACGCTATCTCCAATTCCTAAGAAAAAATCGAATGGGCACCCCCATTCCCCGGTGTTATTTAATTATTGTATTAAAATCTGGAAATAGTGATGGACAAAATAGATATATTTCGATATTTCAAAAATCTGATTGCAACTTGAGATGTGTAAGCCTCGATGACATTGAGCGAGTTTACAAGGTGCTAGCCGGTGAATATGGTACATGCAGTATATGTAATATAATGTTTTCAATTCATTTACTATATGTAAAAAAATTAACTAAACTCGAATATCATACTGAAAACCTCAAAAAATGATTAAATTAATTAATTCGCTTTGAAAGGTGTATGAAAATTCAAATATCAAAAACGGGTCATAATTGACTGGCGACATTGTGACATCTCAACGCACCCAGCGAGTCCCGCGCTCACGCGTCAAGTTGTTTTTGTTCCAGTTGCTGGTTTGAATAAGTTTGATAGTCATAATCGTTTAGTTACGCACCCTAAACCCATTCATTTGTATAAAACATATATTGTCATCACATACTATCATAACAGACAGTGGTTTGCTACAAGGACAATCTAATAATTTGCCAAAAGTCGACGCGATTGTGATGGCAGTTTTTTAATGCACCTTTTCATCGCATGCCACCGCTTTTTACACATAATAACATCATTTGGGACGTTTGTAAATAGTTTTTTTGATGTTCAAAATGTTGTATTTGTACACTTTGTTACAATACAGTATTTATTAACGGTATTTACGGACATTTTCTTCGAAAAACAAATAATCAACTGAACACTGATTTCTGGATTACAACTAAGACAGCGAAGAAGGCGTTTTAGCCGTAATTTGAAATGTGAATATTCAAAACGTTGTTGAAGGACTATTCCTAACGTAAAAAAAGTTGTTTGAATTTTCTAGTTTGTAATTTTTTTCTTTAATTTTTGGTTAAAAAAAAGGGATTGTACCCTATTCACTATTTACTACTAAACTCGCTTAGTGTAATCGTATTAATAACTAACTAGCAGATTGTGAACAATCTACGAAAAAAGTTGAAAGGGGGTCGGCGAATGACTAGATGGTGACCCTCGAACAGCTGATTTCGTAACTGTCAAACTACTGCTTGATCTGGATTATTCGTTCTACAATCTGTTAAGTAACCTGCAAATAGCTACTAGCCGTGAACTAACTGCGAATATCTCAGTTTTCTACAAAATGTCAACAGAATTAGTTCGCGCGGGAGTCATTATTTTAGCTTAGCTTTTCGCTTGCTAGTTCGCTACTCAGTGAGTGGAACGTTTTATGTGTCATCATCACAATCACACTCGTCGATTTGCCCGCTTTTAAACTTACCGGCTAGTAGCTTGTAAACTCGCTCAATGTAATCGAGGCTTTAGGTTTCCGATATTATACTAAAAAAAATCTATTAAATAAAATACTAAAGAATTCCCATTTTTGGGAGACTTACTTTCGATTAATAAAATTCGAAAGCATTTATTGGTTTTCCCACCGACCTACAGAATTTTAGCCTGCGGTGCTTTCCCATGTTTTTGTGAATGTAATAATTCATATTCCACTTTCTTCACCCACATACCCCAATTGGGAACATCTCGGAAAAAATTTCACCTGCGGCACTTTTCCTTCTTTTTACAAGAATTGCATCTCATTTCCTCCCTTCGCTCTCTTCACTTAGTTGTGAATGTCATACATAATTCCACAGGTAGCTAATACAATTTTTTTTTAATTTGTCATTTACAAATGCAATATTTTCAAATTTAAATTGTATCATACACAATTATAATTCATAATGATAACAGCTCATAAAAATCTAAATTAACAGACTTGTCCGAACATGAAATCTGGGTATGATTTTGACGAGCTGGAGACAAATCACGTGACCATATTTTTGGCACCAGGGGAGTTCGAAAATGCGTTGAATAAACTATGATATCAGTCTTACATTAACCACCGAAGGGCGCACATTGAAATAACCAGAACATGCGCAGAAAAGTAAAGTTTGCCAAAGGCAAAGGTTTGCAGCACTGTAGGACTTTTTTGCGCAGGATCTGAATGTTCGTTCGTAAACGAATCGCCTGGCGTAGTGATGCTAAAAATGAGTAATGTGGATAAATTATAACACATTTGTTAAAGTGTCTAACTAAATAGTGTATCAAAATATTCTTTTTTGGAAACAAGTCAGAACTTTTGTTTAGCCGATTTGTATTAGTGATTAGTGATTAAGTTTACGCTGCCAGAAATTTGCGTGCCATTGTAAAAAGGTTTAGTTATTCGTAAGCAGATTTTATTTTCGAGGTCCGAATGTGATATTGCAATGCGATTTATCTCTTAGTTTTGTTTTAATTAAGGCAGTGCGGCGAACAGGATCAAATGATGCGGCTCGAGGGATCAAATGATGCGTTCAAGGGATAAAATGATGCGGCTTGAGGAATCAAATGTTGCGGCGTTTTGTGCACTGTAAAATTGATGATTGCGGTTATATATTTGAATTCGCTTGGAATAGACTTACCAATATCTCCAAACTGCTGTGTAGCCTGCATGCACTGAGTTTATGTCACCGGGAAGGAATTGTTGGTTTGGAAAGATGAGGAAGGGAATGCGGTGATATTTGCTTTGTGGAGTGAATGGCGTGCGCGAATGGTAAGCAAGCAATATTTGCATATCTAACGATTAGCGGAGATTCACGCGTAGGAAACAGTGCGGTTAGCGAATTATTGCGATAACGCAGTTTAAGAGGATTATATTTAGTCTAAATTAGTTAACTATTAGATTAATTTATTGCCAAATCACAAAAATAGGGATGATCACACAGCCTCCCGCGCTCCGCCTATGTTGGTTTCTTCCCATTTTTCTGATTGGCTCGTCTATGTGAAAGCCGTATTTTGAATTTTTATAATTATTTTAAACTTTTAAATGCTCATTTATCTTCAAATCGCGATTTGGTGGCGCATGCCCCTTCAATAAAATGATAGACACATTATTTTGTGGTTTGTTTTCCTGTAGGTTTTTGGCTTCGAAAAAGGTCCCAAACTCAGTATGCCCATTAACCCTTTCACGGCTTACGTCGGCCCTGTCCGCTGTAGCCAGTACAGTGCACCAGAATCTCTTACTGATTCAACTTCTATTTATATGTCTTGATTCTGCCTGCCTAATAGGATAGGGTTGCACGTACCTACGCTAAGTAGGTATTAGGGAGGACTCTCTCCCCTGGAACCGAGGTTGTCAGATAGATATGTAGGTATCTACATTTGAACGTGAAGGTAAATATTTTATTACAATTCAAGTGTTTTTTTCTCGTGTAGTTATGTTTTCTTTTTACAGTGTAGGTGTATTATTCAGATGTTTGTTATAGCCTATAGTTCTAGAAGTTATAGTTATAGAAGCCGACTGACAAGAAGGTCCGAAATAGTTGCTGTTGAATTCCTACTCCTACGGCACGACAATGACCCAAAAAAAGACTTTAAATGTACGTTCTTTATCACAAAATGTTTTTTCTTATACACTCAATAAAAGTAAGAAAAACGATGTAAGTATTCCCACATAGGAGAAATGCAATCATTATCATACATCTCCCTCACACGTGTTAAAGGGATAATAATTTGCCGTACCCTAGCCGTGAGAATTTTAAAGGCTGCAAATTCTGCAAGCATTCCTTCCCACTTGCAGGCTATATCTTCATATTATTTGAATGATGCTACAACTTTAGTCGGTACGAATTGTTTAGAAAAATTTGATATAGGAATAACGGGAATTGAAAATTTAAATCACGGTACAGAATCTGGTATTAATTGGTCTAAAGACGATAGAATAAATAATTTATTTGAGAAATTAACAGAAGTTTTTTGACGGTCATTAATAATTATGTGAGCAGTTTGTCGTTGATCACACGTTCCCTCACCTTGGACAGAACTGATGTGATCGCTATGGGGCGGTAGTTGGCCAGGTTGGAGCGGTCACCCTTTTTTTGAATAAGATGCATAACCGCTTTTTTCCAACCAGAGGGCACAGAGCCGGTTCAGGGACATTTTAAAAAGCTTCGCCAAAATTGGAGCTATTTCTGCAGCGCACCTCTGCAGTACCAGGGCAGGTATTTCGTCAGGCCCACTAGCTTTATTAACATCAAGCCCTCGTAAAACATGGAATACTTCCCGATGCAGGATCGTCAGCTTTTTCATATGAAAACCGCTGTGAGGAACCGACGCGACGTCGGAACAGCACCTTGGTCATCGAGGGTTGAGTTATCCGCAAACATTTTTCCTAATAGGTTAGCCTTTTCGGTGGCTGTGTTTGCTAGTAAGGGGCCGTTCAAGTATTACGTAACGCACTTGGGGGGGGGGGGCGGTCTTGTGAAACGTTACTGTGCGTTACGAGGGGGGGGGGAGGAGGGGGCGGGGGGGAGTTCGAACAACGCGTTACGTAACATGTTTTTCTTTATTTAGATAAAAAAAAACGAGGGAATTAAAATCTTCCAAGTTTGCAATCCTTTTCGTTCTCAAA
Organism: Limnephilus rhombicus; assembly: GCA_929108145.2. Taxonomy (NCBI): domain Eukaryota; kingdom Metazoa; phylum Arthropoda; class Insecta; order Trichoptera; family Limnephilidae; genus Limnephilus; species Limnephilus rhombicus. The sequence goes on from OV815285.1 coordinate 29,847,058, forward strand.
ATCTCTTGTTTTATTTATTGCCGCAAACGCGATTAAAACAAGAAAAAAGGTATTTAAGCGACTTTCCAGTACTTTGCGCAACTTAATTGTGACTTTCGGGTGAAAATTGTCACTTGGGCGTTACGTAACGTTTTGGGGGGGGGGGGGGGTGGAACGGAAAAATGTTACGGCGCGTTACATGGGGGGGAGGAGGGGTCAAAAATTGCGTTACGTAATGATTGAACGCCCCCTAAGCCGTCAGGTCTGGTAATAGGTGGCAGACTGGATTTGCAGAAATTGCGACCTATTGAACCCGCAAGCGACCAGAATGCTCTGCTGCCATGCCGGCAAGCAGCCAGCTTTTTGCAGGTCGTGCTCAAATTTTGACCTATTTATGATTCTCTTGGTTTCCTTTGCCGTTTTGTTGTAAGCTGTTCTGTCTTCGGATGTTCTAGGTGTGTTGTAGGCTCGGTAAGCCGCGTTTTTTGTCGCACTTCTTCAGGGCATTGTCGAATGAACCACGGATTTGAGCCCACACCAGTTTCTTTCACGGTAGATTGGATGAAACCATCTATCGCGATGTGATAACTTCATCAATTTCCTTGGCACATCTTGAGGGATCTGAAGTCCGAAAACAGACAGCTGACCACGGGAAAGCATTAATATGTGCCCGCAGACCGAATCAATCTGCTGACCTATTGTGCCACACTTTTCTCTTCAGCCTCTCGTTTGGCGGTCTGAAGCTTACAGGGATTGATGTCGTCACCAGGCAGTGGTCGGACGATCCTAAAGGCGCTGTGACTTCAATCTTGTAACTGTGTGGCACAGTGGTTAAAAATAGGTCTAGCAGATTGGGGCGGTGAGTCTGGACATCAGGAACCCTTGTAGGCTCCTGAACCATTTGCTCCAATCCGTGGCAAAGGGCAAAGGATTCCGCCGGTCGTCCAGCCGAGTCCGTTGATCCTGAGAACTTCAACCAAGGTTCGTTATGAACATTGAAGTCCCCCAGGACCACGTAGGGTGGCTGGGCAAGAGGTCACAGACACCTCCATTAGATCTGAACTTGCCTATGAAGGTGAAGCCCGGGCAGTCCAGATAGGAGGTGTCTAAAGGCTCAGCTATTTGTGTTTCAGAGAGGAAGAGAAGGTTAGGACATTGGGAGAGAAGATTGTGATGGATTGAGTTTAAGTTTGTGTGCAGGCCGCGAATTTTGGCGAAATTTACCAACATTTTTGGCCTGCATCGGGGTTTCCTACTTCTCGCCGCTGTAATGAAGTTACTTTGTTTTTGTTGTGTCGTCATCATTTTATTGATTGATTTTTTTTTTATAGGATATGGGGGAAGGAAGGTCTGGGAAGGAAAATGTATGAGGGGTGGGTAGGAAGCTGGGGATCAGAGTGTCCAAGAGTGATGGACGTTTGAATCCAATCCACCCACTGCGGTGCAAGGCGATGGGCAGGGAGAGTCCAGCTGAAGAGGTCGCCCAATGCACCCCAAACTCTGCTGCTGGGACCCCTCCGGTCACGAACCGGCACAACAGCAGCGGCGGAGTTTTTGCACTCGTTGATGGGGCAGCCCCTGTACTGCCGAGCGGCCCGGACAGCGGTAACCGGTTGTAAAGGGTTTCCCACAACCAGCATCTCCCAATCCGGCCCGCCATGCAGAATGTGGGCCGATGCACCCGCCACCAAGATCTGGAAAAACATTACCCCAAGAACCCGGCACCCCTGCTAAGTCACCATACGTAACGAACCACTTAGGGTGACCTGTGGCAGAGGTGTTAGTCATCCAATAAATGGTTTCCAGGGCGGCGGTACCCATACCCACCTACCAAATTGAAACAATTACATATTTTACGGTTACATAATTTGAGGATTTTTCAAGCAGCATGCTAGGCACATGCCCGTGTCATGGTGGTCAAAGTAACGACAAATAGAGCATTTCCTTATTATCTAACCATATCGGAAAATAATATTCAGTTAGAATGTACTATAATGTTGTTCTATTTCGCGGCAAATTTAAAAAACATATAATTTATTTAAGCCTGGATGAAATAAATAATCGGAAATTGACTTAATAATCTAAATCTATATAATATTCGGTATACATTATTATTATTAGTATTATTATATAAATAAAAATGAATCACATAAATGTATGTACGCGCATAACTTCCGAACCACTTTACCTGTTTCATTAAAACTTTGGAGATTTGATGTGTGCATGCCCGTGAATATTTATATATAAACTGGTGAGCTCTGGAATTACGAAATTTGTACAAAAAATTGCAGTAGGTGGCACGCGAGTGGTTTGAAAACTGAATGTATCGAGACCGAATGAATGGAATGCGGGAGGGGGGAAGGGAACTCGGAAGGGGGGTTTGCTGGATGGGAAAAGCGGGCGAGGGGAGTGGGGAGAGGGAAGGCGGAATGGGAACGTGAGAGGGGGAAGGGACGCGGGAGAGGAAGGGGAGGCGGAATGGGAACGGGATGAATGGGGAAGGGTACGCAGGGAGAAACAATTTCTTTATTAAGTGGCATAGAAACGCATACCAGGAAATCGCTATAATAATATAAATAGAGCGACCGATTGACGTGATTTTTTTTAAAATAGATAATTGGAGGAATGGGAAATGACATAGGCTACTTTTTATACCGGAAAACATTTCATTCCTATGGGAAAATTCTTCATACAGTAATTTTCCCCTCATACCATGCGAGCGAAGCCGCGGGTAAAAGCTAGTAAAATATATATGCTAATTTCAATAAAAAAAAATTCAATTTGGAGGTAGAATTATTATGTAGAACTTGTGGGGATTTTGGATATTTAAGAAAATAACATTGGCAATCCTGGCCCCCTTGCATGGTCGATCGATATAGGTTTTATCGAAAATGTCGGTAACTTGAAATCGCTCTCGAGCGCGACTGCAGGCCACTAACGAAGAAATAACAGTTCACGTCAAATAAATTAGGAACCCTTAGTCGTTGTGAACTGTTGCTTGTTCGTTAGCGGCCTGCAGTCGCGCTTGGGAGCGATGACAAGTTACCGACATTTTCGATACAACCTATATCGATCGACCATGCTAGGACCCCTGGTATGGTCTACGTTTATCGCCTCGACATACATTTTGCGATTTATTATTGTCGTCTGCTTAATAAGTAAAATGAACAAGAATAAAAATAAGACAGAACTGTCTGAAATAACTATTTCTTGGAAATATTTTTTATGACAGAACAAAAATATTAATAAGATGCGTTTCCAACTACAATTTTGTTGTGCATTCTATGTAAAAAGTTTCTTTGCATTTTTATAAATTATACTTATTTTTTATGTTGGGTATTCAGTTATGTAGATATTACGTTAAATGATTGTGTCCTTACAATAGTGAGATTTATAATCTACAAAAAGTGGTTACAATAATTCGTCTTGGGTAGTTGCACCCATCAAGCATTAGATGGGATGAAATATGCCTGTCTCGACACAGGATATCCTAGTGAGACAGGCATCGAAAAACCTAATGTAAAAATACTTTATTTAGATAAATAAATAAACAAAAATTAAAAAAATTAATCCATTAATTCGCCTTAAAAAATGTATGTTTTGGTAACTAATGTCAACCTTATGCCAACTTGGAACACAACAAGTTGACGGCATTATTTTGTTATTATGTCTCAAGCGACCTTGAAAACGTATAGGATTTGACAGTAGTTGTCACGAGTTTCCAGGACCGTCTTTTCGAATGCGGCACAACATAGCGACAAAAATCGTGCGATTTTTAAACCAATCGATCATGCGATCTTTCTGTCTACATATTGTGCCGGAATAAAAAGTTTCGATCGCGCACATCACTATCGAAGACTTGTAGTACATACCATTATTTTTCTATGGAACATAAACTGAAGAGCAAGTTTGCCAGTTTGTGGAGAATTCCCCAAATTCCTGGTAATGTATAAGGTTTTTCTAGAATTAGGTATTTTAAGGGTAGAATTTTTTCGTGGGGAAAATGCAGTGATTCTAGTAATTTCTTGGTTATCCAACCATATTGAAAAAATATTTACAAAAATTGTGCAAACTGCTATAGTTTCATTTTCTTTAAGAGAAAATTCCTGTTTTTAAACCTGAACGAAAAAATCCATAAATGACTTGATTATAAAAAAATTATGCTAATTTCAATAGAATTTTGTTTAATTTCGGAGGGAAAGGAACTTGTGGGTTTTGTGGGGAAATTGAACATCTATTGTGGGTATTTCAGAACAAATATATTGGCAATCCTGCTGAAAAGATCGTCATTATTCCGCAGTTGCAGTTCGTGTCGCATTTCGTGGTTCGTCAAATGTAAAACAACTTCAATATTGCAGTTTTAGTTTGTTGATTTCTGTTTCTGAGCTAGACTTATAGAAAATACGCACGTACTTTTCGGCAGTGTTGAACGTTTCAATCGAGTGATATACATCGAAAATCACAATGAAGATTCCTGCTGCATTTGCTATTTTAATATTCTGCAACGTACTGAGCATACACGGAGAGAATGGTAATATCCCGTTTTCACGTTGTTGTTTTAGTATATCCACTTGATTAATTGTATTATTAATTTGTCTTTGTTTTCTTCAACAGCCGCCATTAAAGAGAATCCAATTCTACCTGTCACGACATCACAATCTGGAAACAATGTCACTAACCAAACCTTGCCACAAAATGCCACCGGAAACGTAGGTCCAGCGGGTCCTATCCCATCTAACGTGGTACCCAAGGACAATTCTTCAATTACGGCGAATGATTCCAAGGATAACGGCTCTTCTACTGTTGAAAATTCAACTATAATTGTTCCTGAAAATGAAACTACAATAGTCACACCACATGCAGCAGATAACGACACCACAACAGCGGCTCCAACAACAACACCCTCTACACCAATAACACTCCCACCAAAACCAACAACACCCCCTACACCCACAACAAAACCAACAACAACCTCTGCACCCACAACAGTCCCAACAAAACCGCCAACCCCCAATACGACAACGGAAGCTCCCAAGCCTGAGCCCACAACGCAAATTCCTGTAGTGCCCACAACACCAACTCCTGTAGCGCCCACAACCCCCGCACCTCATAGGAATAGGTAAGTCAAATTATTATTTATTACCAACCTTCTTGTATTGTCCACCTTTTGTGACTGAAAAAACACTTAGCTGAGATACTCAAGCTGAAGATTTTCATAATTTTTACTAATTGATGTGTTAAGGCGATCCACTAGTTCAGGAAAAAAACGAAATCGGGATTCACGCCCTTTATGGGAGGAGTTTAAAAATACTTGAGAAAAAGCTTTTGGAAAGGTTGGAAAAGGTATTTGAGAGTTTTGTTTTACAGGTTGATTTCGTAAAGGCCTGTAAAAAATGTTAATTCCTGTTTTACGCATTGTTTATTGTAATAAAACGGAAATTTAAAATTTATTTCACGAAATCAAGCGACGCGGAGTGACGCGTCCATCTCCCGCTCAGTTCGGGGCGTGACTAAGGTTTGGCGACTGTGGCGTGAACAGTAGTTCTTCGGTGGATGCCATAGGGTTCACTTTGAAAAACCGAATTCGTCGACTAGCGGCCGTATTGTAAAATAACAACGCGAAAATTCATATTTTATTTTATTTTGGGAAGATTGTGTGTAAATATCAACTTTTTTTGTGATCATTATAAAATAAACTGAATTTGCCACATTATACAATAAAACCATAACCGAAAAGGGGTTTATAAATAGGAGAGTTTGGACTTGAAAGTGTGTTTTTTAGACCTTATACTTTATTCTTTTATAGGCTTATTAAAAGACTTATAAAAAAAATGACCGATATTTTTAAGGGCCAAGGTATGTTCTACACGCAGAATTTAATTGAAACATCTACAATACTTCTAAGCGATCAAATTTTCAAAACAAAAGCATATGATTTTGAATGATTTTGCATTATTTACTATGGCTTCATCTTAAGGCCCTGGTATCAAATTGGTATTTATTGGTAATATTTTTGGTACTTTTCACAACTATGGCTGCCTCGAGCCCATTATTTCATTGCGCAAGCTACACCCTTTAGCAAAAGCAAATATCTTACTTTTCTTATTGGCCTACGTTGCTTTGGTAACTTTGTCATTTGATAATTATTCCACTAACTGTCACACTTTTAGGCAAAGATTATGGAAATTACCCGTCGTTTTAACAATTACTACAAGAAACAACTATTTAAATGCATAAAAGAGGTTAATAAGTTCTCAGTCTGGATAATTAATGTCTATTTAGATTGAAACAAAACTTACGCAAATGTCAAACCATATAAATAATAATTAAAATGGCGTCAAAGGAAAATTTAAACTTTAAATAAATATGGAATTTTAATGCGTAGAGGCTTCAGTACACGTTGGCCGAGCGTGCTCGGCAAGTGCGTTGAGCAGATTTTTGTGATACTGTTCACACATTGGCAAGGGCGGATCCAGGATTTTTTTCTGGGGGGCACAAGAGGCGGACTGGCAAAAAATCAACAATTATGTTAGAAATAAACTTGAAACATCATACTTCAAGTTTATTTCTACAAGTTCAGGTATGTATATGAAGGTTTATGACAGTGTCAAAACAATAGAAAAATTAAATGTTTAATAAAGACAGTTTTTGCTTCTAAGTATGTACTGTGATGGAATGTCCACAATACACAAAAATACCGTCTGGGGGGGGATGTGCCCCCCCCTAAATCTGCTCTTGCACGTTGGCGTGTTTCATTCTGCGTTAGTCGCTAGATGAAGATGGACGTTAGGGCGATCGCGGCCGCTGCAATATACTCGTACAGCGCAATGCGATGTGTTCTGTGTGTAGCAATTAATGACCCCTTTTTTAATTCAGTTACTGGAATATTCATATTATCTGCTATTCTACTCCAAGCATCATTAACCTGAAATAAAAAAAAAATTGGAGGTATACTTACAGACTACTGTAGAACAATTTTCAATTGGGGAGGCGGGAATGGGTACCGCCGTCCTGTACGGGCCTACTGTGTGGAGCTTATGTAAAAAGAAGAACAGTCAATAATATTTCAGGAGGTTTAAATAACCCATCAATATTGATATGAATTATTATTATGAATACTGATTTTTTATTTTTTTATTAGTTCTCGGGGTATTATGCCGTGTTGCGCTATCTCCTTCTTTAGCCAACGTTTCGGGCAGCATTGCAGTGTCCCATCATCAGGGTAGATGTGTAATAGTTAGGGGTGATGTTAGTACTTATCTACTTAGGAGCGATACCGTGTCGCCAGCTCCACTCCTCTACGAGCTGGCGCTACAATATACTTCAACATGTTTTTATGCGTTTAGCCTTGATGTAACCGTCAATTACCGGATACCAAGAACTATTGAGTTTAGCTCCGTCGTCTCTATTAATATTTATAGGATTTTTGTGAATTTCAATTGCCTCCGTAATCAGGCGTGCTCTATGAGTTTTCGGTCTTCCCAGGACTTCAGGAACGAATCCAAAGTAATGGCCGGTTTCAATTAAATGCTCGGCGATTGCCGATTTGTCAGGGTGGCCAAGTTTACATGCTCGAAAGTGTTCCGATATCCTTTTGGAGATCGTCTGCTCTGTCTGGCCCACGTAGACCTTATCACATCCGTAACAGCTGAGTTTATATACTCCATCTGTTTCCAGAGGAAACTTGGTCTTTGCAGGCCTCAAAAAGTTTTGTATTTTTGTCGTGGTTCCGAAGACAGTCTTGATGCTTAAGGCAGGAAAGCGAAGCCCTTTCAAAGGCAGGAAAGTGAAGCCCTTTCAAAGGCAGGAAAGCGCAGCCCTTTGAAAGGGCTTCGCTTTCCTGCCTTACGTTCACTTTCAAAGAACTTTAATAGAGACGACGGAGCTAAACTCAATAGTTCTTGATATCCGGTAATTGACGGTTACATCAAGGCTAAACGCATAAAAACATGTTGAAGTATATTGTAGCGCCAGCTCGTAGAGGAGTGGAGCTGGTGACACGGTATCGCTCCTAAGTAGATAAGTACTAACATCACCCCTAACTATTACACATCTGCCCTGATGATGGACACTGCAACGCTGTCCGAAACGTTGGCTAAAGAAGGAGGTAGCGCAACACGGCATAATACCCCAAGAACTAATAACAAAATAATTTTTGGCCGTGAAAATCTAAAATCGTATCTGATGAATACTGATATTTTTGAAATCGGTCCAGTAGGTTTTGATTTTATTCGTTACAAACTACAAAAATACAAATCATTCCTCTTTATTATGTTAGTGTGATTATCATTACTCTGTGAAATCACAACTAAACATGTATTATTTAAAATATGTTGCTCGTGTTTGGGGTTCCATATAACGTCCAATCCGGCCGACATATAATTATGAACTGAACGCTCGGCCAACGTGTGAACGCTGTTTGCAGCTTGCGCCAAATTTCTTTGATTTGTGCACGAAAAACCGACACTCGTCGGCGAGCGTTGGCCGCAAACGCCAAATACACACAAAATGGCCATGTATACCTTGGCCCAACGCACTCGCCAAGCGCACTCTGCCAATGTTTACTGGAGTCTTTACATATGATACAAATATTTTTACCTAACAGATGATTTGGTAAATACTTACAAAATGGGGACATGCCAATAATATTTACAATATGCACTTAAAAAATAAAAAATAAATTATAGTAGTCAGACAATAGTTAGCCCTTACTTTAAATCAAATTCTTAGGCATTTTACAGTGATTTATTATCACTAAAAAATTTTTGAAATTCTTAAGACATAGTCACAACTTCTTAACTTGAAATCAACTCAAAACAATTTACATGATAATTCGATAATAATTTTGCAATTTACATTACAAGAGAGTAGTTTCTTTTAAAAGAACTCGGGTTCTAACAGTAGTTCCGAGTTCTTGGTACGAACTGGGTACTGGGAGCCGTGGCAGGTACCGTGACACATGGTTCTGGCCCTGAACTTGGATCCTGACATGCGAGTCCGGACCCGATCCGACTCAACAGAACTTGCGGGGTGGTAGAGGGATATTGGTCTGAGTTCTATGGGTGTGGTTGATTTGAAACAGGAGTGGAAGTGGGATCCGCTTCCCGCAAAGGACTCGAATTCAAGAAACGATTCCGGTTGAACCTACGCATCGCTACTGGCCATTAGACAGCACCAGGGCCCGATTAACCGTTAGTCTGAAGCTTCGGGTGCAAGATTTTTATCTCGGGTTCGGACTTCTTTCTCGGTGCATTGATTTGTGCCCCATAATGCAATGCGCCCATAACGGGCTGAGGGGAGGATAATCGAAAGCATTAGTTGGTTTACCCTCGGACCTAGCAAATTCTTCATCTGCGGCGCTTTTTCTGTGTCTTTGATAATATAATGATTCATAGTCCATTCCAATCACCCACATCACATAGGTAACCCTTTGGGGCATTTTCAGAAACTATGAATTCGGTTAAAAATGTGGGGAAGATTTAAAGTCTATTTTTCTGATTTGATCGTACAAAAAATGTGAAATTTTAATATTTTCATAATTATTGATTTTAAAAATGATCTAAAACTTTCGCTCTCATCGCTTATCTAGTTGGGGATATCCACAGGCTCCGAGATTATTGAGGAACTGCAACTAATGTGCGGTATTCGCAAATTTTATTGTTTTTTTTTTTCATATTTTTTAAAAATCCAGACAGTAAAAAACTGTAGATTTCATGAAGCACAGTTCAAATGGACATAATGATAGAATTGTATATTTACCAAACATTGATTGGCGTTACAATACCTTGATCTTTAGCTGGTCACGTGACTGGGTCAGTAAAGGTCAAATTTTATATTTTGTTTGGTTTCCTCTATCTTAAATTTCCTTGTTTATAATAATGTTTTCTTTGGCCTTGTAACATAAATTGATACAACGTATACCACTACTAATGTGACCAGACGTCCCGTTTTCACCGGGACAGTCCCATTTTCAGGCAGCGTGTTCTGGTGTCCCCTAACACAGCTTCGGGATGCCAAAATGTCCCATTTTCGATAAGAAAGAAACTCGCAGCAGAATTTTTTTAAAATATTAAAAAAGCACGCAAATAAGAATCCTGGTGGTAGAATCTAGTCGGGGGTTTAGGATCACAGGGGCCTAATTACAAAAATTGGTGTTGAGTTAAGCTTGGTTTTGGTAATGTTATAATCATGTCTATTAGTGACACGAAGCTCTATCTCGAATATACAGCCGTTTAAGAGATAATGATGAGCAAATCTAGAAATTTAGACATAAAATTAGAAGCACAAGAGCATATCGCCTGTTATGCCTACTTTGTGACATTAAACAAAAATCTTATTAGTAGCGTCACGCTGACCTAACACTTGTTATTCAGGGAAGAACATAACTTTTTTTTTGTATTTCTTCGGCGTTGACTATATAACAATTTCTAGACATTTTTGTTTTGAAGAGTTTTAATTTTCCATGTACATTTGTTACTTAATTTAAAATTTTTGCGACCGGTTTCGACACATCTGTATCATTAACAAGCAAACTTAAAACTAACTTAAAAATTCTATACAAGTACATAACGTTAATTGGCTGATTATCAAATAGTTTCAATAGGTACCGAAAAAATAATCCACACATGATCGATTTTTCATATAATTTTGATGAAGCATTTAGAACCCTTCTATGAATTTGAAGAACTTTATCTTTTTTCTTTCTTTTTTAAAAAGAAAGACAAACATTTCTGGTTTACAAATAAACTGACAATATTTTAAATACTCCCACTACCATCACAGTAATGGGAAAGTATTGCCTGTGTCATGATGGAGGACTTCGCCGAGGAATTGAACTTACTACTCATGGATGGCATCCAGAATTCCAGACGTAATTCCAACTCAGCCACTGACCGGTCAATATAATGCTGCAATACCATTTACAGTGGAAAATATTAAAGATTTGAAGGATTTTTGAACAGTGGGTATTATTCTGCCAGTGGAAGCTATCTTCCCAATAAGCTTTCCATTGATATGCTTGGTGTTACTCTAAATGACCAGCTCAGGAATGGCGGCTACATCGAAGCCAGAGTCAAGTTAGCTTCTCAGAAACAGGGCGTACTGTATAGGGCCACCAAATACTGCGGATAATACACAAATTCTAACTATGTACGAATAACCCCATGGTTGAATTTGGCAGATACCTTTGGTCAGGAGCCATAAAATACCTGAAACAAATTTTTGACTGCAGAAAAGGGCGGGTGCATTTGATGAATCCCCTGTCTTTACAAACGGATTGCCATCTTTAGGGCAAAGGTGTCGGGTGGTAATTCTTTCCTTGCTATACCGATATTTTAATGGAAGATGCTCCAAGGAATTATCGTCATCGTTCACGTCGGCACCGGTGCACAGTTGGGAAACACGCCAAAACATGTGTACACAGTTGACCTTTACCACTTCAGAGCGGGTCGTTTCTACTACTCTTGAGTTGCCGACTGTGGAATGATTTGCCGACTGCTGTGTTTCATCCCCAAAGATGACATAGGTCCTGAGAGAAAATATTTGGCTCAGGGCCTCGTGTGTGAAGATAACGTAAGAGGAAAAAAATAGCTCTGCCCTAGAAAATACTGATAAAAGTTTTCAACTAGCAATAATCGCACCTCGGATAAACCTCATTGGTTACGATATCGCCACTGCGCAATATCGTAACCAATGATAGTTCATAGATTTTGTTGAAAGTATGATATTTATATTATTTCTCCATTCATAAAAAAGGAATCAGGAGGAGTTTACATGTTTGTAAATAATAATAATGGCTAAATATGGACACAAAGGCATATCTCAATAAATTTATTCAATTGTACCGGGCCCAAGATAATTATTATAAAAAGTGTTTTTTATGCAGTGTGCTGGGCTGTTCGATGCTATATTTTCTGAGTTTAATAGCATCTAAAATCTTCATCTCAAAACTATGTTTTTGTAGAAAGGCCCTGTGATCTTAATCACCCTTTGTTAAAGTATTGATGAATAAGGAACACAAAGGCAATCCGTCAATTTTTATAATTTTTAATTTTTAGTTGCCAAAATTTTTTTTTTTGTGTTAAATATGTAATTTATGAAATGTGACGATAAATGTTACGATATGTGACGATATATGTTTATTGATAAAAAAGTATAACACTTAAATGTGTTTTAATTTCTGAGTTTCAAAGTATCAAAACTGTAGATATGCCCCTGTGATCCTCAACTCTCTTGTCAAGTATTGCTGTATAGTTAGGAACACAAAGGCATATCTCAGTCGTTTTTCACAAATATTTTTTTTAATCATCACAAGTCTTTAATAATTACTTAAAAATATGTTGACAAATATTTTTTGTTTACTTAAATTCCTTTTATTTTCTGAGTTTCAAAGCATTCAAAACTTTAATTGCGTTTATCTCAAAACTATGTTTTTGTAGATAGGCCCCTGTGATCCTAAACCCCCGTAGTACTAGTAGATAAAGGTGTGGGCGTACGTAAAATAATACAGTATTTTTATTGCGCTTGCGTATAAAATCTTATAATGCATCTGACCATAGATAAAAGATATCTGATGAGAAAACATACTCTTTGATCTCACGTTTACAGAGTTTACAACAACTAATTAGTAATACTAGTAAACTTATTAGTAATTACTTTTATTAGTAAAAAAAATCTCTTTAAATTTTGAACAAGGTTCAGAATTCCAATCGTCCATGCGATTGGTAGCTGCAAGATGAATTGTAATCCAGCTTCTTTTGTTCAGCCTTTTTCGTGAAAACAGCGCTATATAAGTTGTCCAAATTTATTATTTATTACCTGCTGCGTGGCGGGCCGGATCAAGAGAGACTGGTTGAGGGAGGCCTTTTGACCTTTCCAGTTAGACTCTCTCGCCCCATCGCCTTGCACCGCAGTTGGAGGGATGGATTCGTACATCCGTCACTCCTGGACACACTGACCCCCAGAATCCTACCCACCCCTCATACCTTTTCCTTCCCAAAACTTCCTATTCTACCCTTTCTTAAAAAGACCCTCCACACAGCATCCCCTAAGACGACATGAGAGAAATTATTTTCCTCAGGACCTCCTGGAGCTAATGTAAAAAAAAAGTACCTACCTTGTTTTTCGGTGTCCCGATTTGGAGGAAAAATAAATGGTCACTTTAATCATAACATTCAATGTTATACCATAACGTAAAATTAATAGTTGGTAAGTTTTTCGTCAACATCTAATATTGTCACGGTCAAATTTACCACAACGGAGGGGGTGTAACGATGGAAGGGGTGTAATGGGATACCACAGGAGGGGGCGTAATGGGATAGGGAAAATATTTTTGTGGCAGTTCCATGGGTCGCAGTCGTTTTGTGCATGTGACGTCACAAAGCTTATCACCCCCCCCCATACCCCTTGTCACACTTCTCTACTCCCCTCCACCCCATTAAGGTGTGACGTAATTAATGGATGGCCCCTAATTGGAATATAAAAATGTCTTCTGTGGTGAGATATTATAATTTAAGCAGTATATTCCTAATAAACATCACAGGTTTGAAATAAAATTGTTTTTACTGTGCAATGTTACAACGGGATTTGTTATAGATTTTATTATATACTGTGGAGAAGAACTGATATCCAAGACAGGCAATGTTTAGTTACTGTGGAGCAGTGATAACCACTTTGTTCTCCGATTATTTTGGAGAAAAATCATACACTATGGACCGATAATTTGTTAAAATTACTCAAATACTACACAAACAAAAAACAAACGGTGGTAAACGGAACCCAAACGTACAGACCCCTTGGTAGCCCTCAAGTGGCTTGATAAAAGGGAGATTCATTCGGTAACAAATGTACACTACACTTCTTTTGCAGAGACAGGAAAATTTAATAGGAACACGAGCCTACAAATTAAAAAACCCTGATGTCTACTAGATTATAATAGATGTACATAGGCTCGGTTGATAAGTCTGAAATGATGTTGAACAACCTCATTTTGAGAAAATCAAAAAAATGGTTGCTTTCCATATTGTTGATTTATTCCTATTAAATGCACACATTCTTCATAAAACAGTTTCCGAAAAGCCAATGACCTTGACTCAATTTTAATTTGCATTTTCATAAAGCGTCGATGACACAGAGCGAGTTTACAAGCTACTATCTGAGAAATTCACTATCTGTTAGTAAACTCGCTCAGTGTCATCGTGTTACTTGCTAACTAGCAGATTGTTGACAATACGAAAAAAGTAGAAAGGTCGTCAACTTTACTCGCTACACGCTTGCCCGTGATTGGTTTATTTATGTTTTTCAAGATGGCTGCCAATAAACAGCTCAAACATCACAGAATTAGTTCACGCAGGCATCGTTATTCTTGTTACTGGCACTAGCAACGACCTCAGTTTCCTACGCTACTGAGCGAGTGGACAATTTTGTGTGTCATCATGACAATCTTACTCGCCGATTTACCCGCTTTTAACCTCTGGGTGGCCACGCCATTTCACGAAATTTCACTAAAAAAGCACCACTTTGAATTTTGAATTGAATGTTTTGTCGATTAATTTTGAGCTATTGTATATTTTATTGACTGAAACACGTTCCTAGAACAATAAACTATGTACCAAAACAACATTACTTGCGTTAATTACGTAAATTAATAGGTTTTACAATGTTTTAGTCGAGGAACACGCATAAATTTTGACAGTTAAAAATCGCAGCAAAAGTGACATTTCTATATCATAGATAAAATCGTTGAAAAAAACATTCTGGGGTTGCAAGGTTAATGAAATTTATACGCATCTCACTCTCACAGAGTGTAATGTTGGCGCAAGCGATTCTGACCCTGTTCTTCATACAAATTCTGTACATAGAAGGGCCAAAATCGCAGACAAACAGTTTTTGGTTGAAAATTTTATTCAAATTTTCGAATTATTTTCTCACGCATGCGCATAATACGCGCGCGTCTCCGGCCCATTAGAGGTTAAACATAGTAGATAGTAGCTTGTAAACTCGCTCTGTGTCATCGAGCCTTTAAACAACTTTTGGAAAAATATCATATACATTCTACAATCATCATAATAATAATAATAATAATGATTTATTGTCTTCATTTCTTAATAACAAATAGAGATAATGATATCCTCACTGGGATCTCCCGTGCTGAGGATTTCATTTACATTTTATAATTTAATTATAACCACTGGAGCGACCATGTCGAATAATTCGACGTTTTGTTTTCTTCTAGGATTGCCCACGTCGAATAATTCGACGTTTATGACGTACCACTCGTAAACAATTAAAAATTATTTAATTATTTACCAGTCCCTGGCCAATATTTATTCCGTTGGAAAGCTGGTAAAATTGTCTTTCATTTATGGCAACATCGATGCTTCTATAGTGCTTCTGGAAGGAATATTTCGCGGTATGCATAAGCACGTATCTTGTTTTGTTGACGAAAATTTCTAGGTTAAAATGACAGCCGTTTGTTGGCTTAGAATGATGTTATTGATTGTTTTAATTGATTTTTATTAAGTGTTTACATACGGCAGTTCCCGCAATTCAATTATCAATCTATTTAACGTGTTTTCAATTCGTGCAAATGAAAAATTAGTGGCTTTTTTACGTATTTTACGAAGTTAATTTTAAATTTCGAATTTCACCCGATCTTTGTGTTCATTTTTACAATTATTGACCTAATTACTTGACGTGTGCATTTGAACTGTAGTTTATCAATTAGAAGGATTCATAACAAAGATATACATGTAAATTTCAATTAGTTTAGAAAAGTTTTAATCCAGTAAATCTCAATCAAAGCCAGCTGTCAGATGGTATATTTTGTCAGAATGGAAATGCGAAACTCGAAAACATTCGTGCAAGTATTCTAAAAGGTTAGTAATACGTATTCTTATGATTTTTATCTTATTAAAAACCTTGTATCTTAATTAACTACATTATATAAAAACATGTTGATGAATATCCAATGTTAGATCACAAATGTTTATAAAGCTGTAGTCTGATTTTGATATTGTCATTTAGGGTGTATTTGTAAAACGATTATTTTAGTTAAATAAAGCAAAAATCACGTAAATTCTTATTGATAATTGTAGACAATGAACGTATTCTACTAATTTCATACAGTTACTTTGTGTTAAATGTATTTCAGTATACTAAAAAGTGGATTTCATTTTGTCACTCCGCGGTCTCAAATATCTATAAAAAAAACTTCGAGCAAAATATTCCAAATCAGCTGATTGCACTTAAAAATTGACAGTTTAAAAATATGTTTGCTTCTGTGGTTATCAAGTAGGCCATAGACAACGTGTAGAAATCGAAAATATCCAATGTTGACTTGAAAAAGTAACATTTAGGGCAATTTCAAAGTAACGAACACGCAGGATTCGCACATTTTTAAAGTTTACGATTTTGTAATATTTTTTTTATAATTCCTACGAATATGCGATAATCAACAAAAGATAGGTTAATTCATTGGCTATATGGAACTATAATCAGTTTGCATGTCTCAATATTAAAATTCGGAGATATGATTTTTTCAATGTCGGCGGAAAAAAATCAAAATGAATACGAAAATATCACGAGCAATCCGAGGCAAAAGTTATAAAATGCGCCGTCGCTCCAGTGGATAAGAATCATATGAATTCGACATAACATATATCATGTAGTATTTTTTTTTAATAATTATAAAGTAAATAAGATAGTGTTTTTTTATAATTCAGTTCATTAGATTCGGTTTTAGTCTGTATTTGATTTCAGTATATTTTCTATTTCTGATCTCCCTATATTTAGTATCCAGCTTTTTATTTGAAATTTAAATGTTATAATGTTGAGGTTTTTGAGTGAGAGTGGTATTTTATTGTAGAGTTTAATGCCATAATATAAGAATGTTAGCAGTTACTTGTTGGATATGTTTTTGACCATGAGATCTAGTGTTTCTAATGTACGTGTCAGTTGTTATTACGTTTGGCCATCAAAGAATTAGCGAATCATTTGGCCGGTTTTGTCCCACCTACAAGTAAAAGTTCAAATCCATATTTTGTGTAAGTGCAACACTTAGGACGGGTCGTTTCAGAGAATTTAAAAAATTGATCAAATTTCAAAATTAATTTTCAAGTCCTATTCAAGTTCTGTAATTTTATCAGTGTGGGTCATGGACATATGAATATATCTGGACCTGCCCTAAGTGATAAAAGCGTATTATTTTCCCCTCCCCATAACGGTTCCGGAGAGCCTCGCTTGAATCTAAAAAATTGTCCCGACCAGTGCCGAGCACGCATTATACATTTTACGAACAAAAATGAGAGCTTGTGCTATACATTATACCCTAATATATGTGGATATAGCGAATGTGGGCGTTTCTCCAGTGAGTTCGTCGCTGGTTACAGGGGTAAGTAAATTATGAAACATTTGTAAAAGTGTCTAACTAAATACGGCAACAAAATATTCCTCTGTGAAAAAGGGCGAGCTTTCTTTTGCCGCATTTGGACTACGCAAATATGTTAATAACGTGGCGGGCAATTCGCGCTCCCATGTAAAAAGGTCTATTCATTCAAAAACAAATTTTGCTTTTAAGAACTAAATGGTGATATTATAATGCGAGATGCCTATATACTGTCAGATTGATTTTTTTAACGAATCACAGTCATCTTTCCCCTCTTTGCCCTCCATAGTTTGATTTTACCCCTCATCTGTATCTTCTTTTCTATCCATTTGGATGTCTATGGTGTGGATCAAAAATGAAATAATAACAGAACTTGAATAGAACTTTCACAGAACTTAGCTATGAAATTTGATTGATTGTTGAAGTTCTCTGAAACAACCGAGTTCAGATAAAAAATTTACACAATATATGTGCTCATCACTGTGTGTAGTTCCGTGTTTTAATCTTTTCACCGCGGCGGCTGACTAAAGTCATTTCATCAAGTGGCTCAGACCGCACGGTCTTCAGTCATTTTGACTTCAGTCATTTTCAAGTTTCGACTTCGTTTTCTAAGCACATGTATGTCGTATACGATCGAAATTTATATTAAAAATAAGAATATTCATTTGTGGTGCGACCTCTCTGAGAATGTTTATCAACTACTTCATTGTTTATCTTGGTAAATGAATAAAACCGAGAGCGCGGCCCCAGCCGCCAGTCACAGTTTTGAAAATGCGCGCGAATCTGATTGTCTCTTTCGAGCGGACCCCGTAGCGTATTAGTAATAATACTTGTGCGTCGATATCCACTTTGAAATCTACTTTATTTTTGTGTACATAATTATTTAATTGTTGTATTATTTAAAAATTGACTAATTCAATTTTAAAAACATCTTGTTTTGTGTGTTTACGTATGAATTTTAAAACTTTTTTTTTTAACAACACTCAAATTGTCGACACATGGCTTATCTGAAATTGATATTGAAGCAATGTTAGATTCGGAAAGTGTTTTTGAAATAAGTGATGACTGATGAACGATACAGTTATTGTTTTTGTTGGGCATTATGAAAGTTATGTCTCAATCCCGTCAGTTCAGCCAACAACTTCTTTGACTTTCCCATCTCAACCTAGCCGGCCCTCTAAATTCAGAAACCTATTCGTAATAAATTCGCAAAAATACCGAATATTTTCTGCGTAAACCAAATATTTGCGGTTGATTGCCGCCGTGACCGGTTCTTAAAATTTAGATATTCGTAGTAAATTTGTAAAAATACAATATATTTCCACGTAAATCGAAATTTCCGAAACCGAATCCCATCTCGGCCGCCCCACCAAATTTAGATACCTATTTGAAATAAATTCACAAAAATGCCATATTTCCGCGAAAATCGAAATATCGCACCGGATTTCCTTTGCAGGCGGCCATTCTAATTCGGGAATTAGAAGTAAATTCGTAAAAATACAAAATATTTCTGCGTAAATCGAAATTTCGCAGCCGAATCACGTCGTGGCTGGCCCTCTAAATTTAGATACCCGTTTGATTCACAGAAAATACGATATTTCCGCGTAAATCGAAATTTCGCGGCAGATTTCCGTTGCAGGCGTCCATTCTAGTTAAGATGTTCATAGTATTCGTAAAAATACCCACCATTTCTGTTTAAATCAAACATTTGTGGCCATTTCCATAGAGGCCGGCCCTGTGATTTCAGATATTTCGAGTAAATTTGTAAAAATACGGTAAATTTCCTCGAAAATAGAAATTTGCGGCCGATTTCCGCCGCAGCCGGCTCTTTAAATCCATATAATCGAAGTAAATTCGTAAAAATACGGCATTCCGGTGTAAACCAATTTAGATTTATAAAATAATAATACGAATTAGGTCGATATCAACCGCATAAATTAACGTTTTACGGCGATTTACTGCCGTAAAATGTCGATCTTATTAATGCAAATTTATCAGTGAAAACAATATAAAATAATTTCACAACATAAATATCAATAAAATGTTAACTATAGAAGTATCTATAAACTAAAACCGTAGCATCTTTTAAAATTCAATAAAATTAAAATTGATAATGTTATTATCAAGCTCTGCAAGTATTTTAGTGTGTATTTTTGTTATAGCTGTTTCAGTTTACAGTTTGAAAATGGTTTTGTAAACATTATAACATTATCAAATTAAATTTAAAAAAAAAAAAAAAAATTAAATGGAGTTCTACGAATTAAACACAAAAACAATTAATAAAAATAGAGCATCGGCGCAGTGGCCCTTCTTGACGCGTCTCGTATTTCACTACACGAGCAAGTAGGTAGCTATATGTTACGTCATACGTTGCTAGAACGGCCATGTTAGAGATTGCTTTGTTTGTTGATATTCACGGCGTGTTTATATTAACGCAATTATAACGTTATCTTCATTTCAGTTGATCTCAAATTAATGTTTATTGATACTTCGATATTGGAGGATGATGTTATGAAGATTTATTAATGTTTTTAGGATTAATCCAGACTATGATTTTGTTTTCTAAAAGGGTCTATGTAAAAATGACATTCGAAAAAGAAAGTGCCGCGTGGGGACGACTGCTTAGGTATATTTTTTTAGCGGTTAAAAGGTTAAAGATTACCACCATAAAAATAATTATACAAAAAAAAATTGGGTGCTTAGTGAATAAAAAACAGTTTTAAAATATCATTATATTATTAATGTTAAAAATGTTATGTGTAGTACGATGTGGTTGAGAAATTTAAAGTGAGACTACATCATACTATGCATTAAAAAATACTTGTGCAGTCCTTCGTAATTTGAGACGCAGCTTATGGCAGACTCAGACAGACATAAGTACCTCCCACTATAAATCCTCCCACTATCTGTGACATTTAAGTATGACTTTTATTGAAATTTTTTTATTTATCATTCTAAAGGGCTAGCGACACTATTAAGCGGCTTGGCTCAATCACATAGTTTTTTTGTCTATGGCTAGAGTTTTGACCGCATTTTGACCGTCTCCAGAGGAAGCTTGACGCTTGAACCAAGCATTGCGCAATAATCTATGTTATATTGCGCAATGCTTGAAGCGAATTTATATTTTTTGGGCGTAAACAACAAATCATAGACAAATAAGTACCTGAGTGGTGACTCTAGTTATTACGTATCATGTAAAACGTTTATAAAAATTAGATTAAATTATTACAAAATAGGTATTAATTGTTTTTGTGTTTAATTTGTAGAAATCCATATGATTTTTCTTTTATTAATGTAAATATAATTTAATAATGTTATTACATTAATGTTATATTAATATATAACATTTATTATAACATAACAAATAATTCTTTTTCATTACTAGATTCCATCTCGCACAAAAATCACTTTCGACTACCGAAAATGACAGGAAGCCATAGACAAAGGAGTAATATGTTCAAATGCCTCTCGAGAGAAATATCGTCTAGGCATAGACTAAGGCTTGGCTCAACCGCTTGAAGCGCGTGTCAAGCTGTTGAAGCAAGCATCCATAGACAATAACAGATAATAAATTTACGTGCTTGCCATCAAGCCGCTTGATAGTCTCCAAGTGCATTTGTCTATGCCTAGATGTGATTTTCGATAGTTTGTTTGGTTTATTTATGGTTGACAGTGAATTTTTTGCGGCTTGTAGCTCCCAGTATTTTGTCCGACGCACGGATCCGAATACTTTCTCCCTCACACGCATAGCGCCGTTTCGCTTTGCAACTTTCGCCGAGCTACCTAACCGAAAGGACACCCCATCGGCCGAAGCCACCCCATCCCCCCACCAGCCGGACGCTGCAGCCCCGGCACTAAGGGGTATATAAGGGCGTACTGACCGATCTCAAGTCAGTGTAGCCGGACTCCGGGTAAACTAAGCAACAGCATCCTAGTGGTCAGTGCTAAGTTAACCAACCGGTACCAAGTCGAGAGATCCCGCTGGGTCCTCCTTGGGAATCATAGTAACAGTGCCCTAGTGGACATTACTTACCGAGCACCATTAACTAAGAGACCGCGGGTCCTATGTTGGAGTGTGTACCTCGGTAACAGTGCCCTAGTGGACATTACTTACCGGGCACCGTTTGCCCAACTAAGAGACCGCGGGTCCTATGTTGGAGTGTGTACCTACTGTTCTGTAACTACTCTTTACTAAAATTATAAGTTATGAACCCTGTATAAGTGAAATAAATTGCCATTGTGAATGTCGACTATCTCTTATATTAATACCCCGCCACAGGCTGAAATAAAATGGAATATAACGGAGATAGAGCATTCTTAGCTCTTGGGTTAGCTTTGTATTTTAATAAAAATAAACGAATTTGGTGTCAAGAATGGTACAATTTGAGATTCCGCTTTACTCATAAGTATTTACAAAGCGGATTACAGGCACGGCACCAAATGATTACATGCATTTTTTTCAAAATAGATGACCGTACTTACGAAGCATTGTTGTATATTTCCGTTGATATTATGAGTAAATGTTATAATTAATATTTTAATATAACATAATTGATAAAGTTGATAAAGGAAAATTATTTATTCCCTATTTCTCAGATGTTCTTTCAAGACCTAAACAATATTTGAAATCAGTCAAAGCAGTTACATTATTATTAAACAATAAGAAAACAAAAAAATACTTGCAGAACTGAATAATAACATTATTAATCAATAGCAGTTACAATATTATTAAACAATAAGAGAACAAAAAATAAAATACTTGCAGAACTAATAATATATTATAAACTATAGAGATTAATTAAACACTGGGCACTTTTAAACTTCGTGTATTTAACCAAACAAAATGGCTATCGCATAAATATAAATGATTTGTCTCGGTGATCTGTCTTGCTTGCGTTGCTGAGAGAGAAGAGGGCGGAAGCCACAGGTGGGGTAGCTAGCTACCCTTCCAGGCCGGTCCAGTCTCGCCACCCGCAGGATATTGTCCTCTCCCATTCCTACCAACCGATATAGTGTCCGGGGTTGGTTGTCAAGTTTACAATATAATACTAGCTGGTACCTGACGTGCGTTGCAATGCCTTTCAAAGAAATAAATTAATTCTCCCTGCATGTCCTTTCCCGTGCGTCCCCGTTGACCTCCCGAGTTCCTTTCCGAGAATACCGCACAAGAGACCCAACTGCTCCCGTCTGGAGCCAGTGAGACTATGGCATCCCTGATCGAGGTATGTTGTGAGGCTGAAGGTAGTGGGGAGGGGAAGGAGATAGTGAAGAGGAAGGAGATAGTGAAGAGGAAGGAGATAGTGAAGAGGAAGGAGATAGTGAAGAGGAAGGTGGGGAAGTACCTGGGTATTCAGATCTGGTCACCAAACACGGCTTATGCCATTTCAAGCAACGTTTCAATTCTGAATGGTGGTCTACCAGGGCGATACTTAGAGTATCTTCCAATCTGGAACGTGCCGCAAATATACTTTATATTATTTTAAAAGATAAAATTGTGAAATAACACAAATTAATCAAATAAAAATTATTTGCCACGCCGGGATTCGATCCCGCGACCTTCGGTTTGCGACTCAAGAGCCTTACCACTGGACTACGCCGGCCGTCAATTTTTCTTTCCATAAGATCTTTCCACAAAGTATTGGAAGACTTAAAAAAAACTTTCAATTCCTTCCCCTCCCTCCAATTTTCTTACTTTTTCTTTCCGGAAGAACCTTCTACAAAGTATTAGAAAACTTTTAAAAAAAAAGATGAATGAAATAGGTAAAGTGGTACTGAAGTTATAGCGTGACCAAAGCAAACAGGGATTTATTTGTAGAAATCCATCAGATTTTTCTTTTAAATTAATAATATTTAATTAAATCTTTTATTAAATAACATTCACACTAATTTAAAAGAAAAATCAGATGAATTTCTACAAATTAAACACAAAAACAATTAATACTTATTTTATATTAATTTTATCTAATTTATAGAATTGTTTCATGATGCGTAAAAAATGTAACAAATTTTGAAGAAAATCTGTTCTTTTATGCCGAAGAACGCTAACTATTAATGTACATGGGTTCCTAATTTATGATTCTGCGATTGTTTCGAAAATGTAATTAATTTCAAGAGATGGCCAAGATCACCCTTAACCCCTCCGAATTTTCGAGAATATTAGCTTTTGGTGTCTTAAACGAAATGACATTTTACGAAAACTTTTAGTTATAACCGCTTCACAATTAAAGCACTATAAATAAAACATTTCTGAACGTAGCCGAATAGTAAAAACTGTTTTAGACAGGTTACAAAATAAGCTTTCGAATTATTATATTACAAATAAATATTAACATTTGTAAATATTAAAATTTAGAATGCAAACATTAAAAAAATGTGAAAATGACTCACGTGATGTTTTTATGTGAAAACGGTACTAAAATCACAGATTATGTAAACAACAATACGTATTCTATTGTATAAATGTGTAATAAACACTTTTGTCACCTCACTTTTTTATCATTTCATATAAAAATATTTAATAGAAATTAACAATGTCGGGCGCCCGTAGGAAATTCGGCGGTATAAATAATGTGTCAGACTGCGCGTCTGACAGAATGTTCTTTTTATGTATTTCTATGGACAACTTGAATAGAGATGTGCAGCATGATTCACTATCGACCTTTCACTTTTTATTTTACGGATGTAACTAAAACAATAACGGAGTTATAACGGTTTCTATGGAGACTCACGCGCTGACGTGTAAACACGCTTATTGTACTTGACTGCTGTCGTATTTTTAACGCATATATCTGCTTACGTTGCTGACCGGTTAATGAGTGATGGCCAAATAAATAATTTAAAAAATATATGAGTCCATGAGTTGTCTACGCTCAAAAAATATCAATTCGCATGAAGCTTGCCGCCAGCACGTAGATTATTGCGTAACCCTTGAAGCAAGCCACAAGCTTCCTCTGTAGACTGTCAACGCTTGGCTCAAACAAAAACTACGCGCAGTGTTGCCAACTTAACAAAAAACTACATGCTTGAAAGAAATTGCTATTGATAGTTTCGGAATCTCTTTTAATCCCTCCGCAACGTAAGCAGATATAAGCGTTAAAAATAGGACAGCAGTCAAGTACAATAAGCATGTTTATACGTCAGCGCGTGTGTTTCCATAGAAATCGTTATAACTCCGTTATTATTTTAGTTACATCCCTAAAAAAAAAAAGTCAAAGGTCGATAGTAGATCAAGCTGCACATTTCTATCAAGTTGTCTATGGAAATACATAACAGGAATCAGCTGTCAATCGTGTAGTTGACAAAAATATTTACCCGCGCAAATTTGCTACCGGCAGCTCCACCGCCCTCCACATTTTAAATTTTTATTAAATATTTTTATATGAAATGATAAAAAAGTGAGGTGACAAAAGTGTTTATTACACATATATACAATAGAATAAGTATTGTTGTTTGCATAATCTGTGATTTTATTACCGTTTTCACATAAAAACATCACGTGAGTCATTTTTACCTATTTTTTATGTTTGCATTCTAAATTTTAATATTTACAAATGCTAATATTTATTTGTAATATAATAATTTGAAAGCCTATTTTGTAACCTTTCTAAAACAGTTTTTACTATTCGGCTACGTTCAGAAATGTTTCATTTATAGAGCTTTAATTGTGAAGCGGTTATAACTAAAAGTTTTCGTAAAATGTCATTTCGTTTAAGACACCAAAAGCTAATATTCTCGAAAATTCGGAGGGGTTAACAACATTCAACATTATATCTTAATATATAAAACAAAGTCGGGTTAGTTACACTATTTATAACTCGAGAACGGCTAGACCGATTTTGATGATCTTTGATTTGTTGGATTTGTCTCCGCCCCGGATAACAGAATAACTATTACAGGGTGGCCACAAGACCTGGAAAACCTGGAATTATCAGGGAATTTTACCGAACCTGGAATTATCAGGGAAATGTCATGGAATTTCAAAAAAAATTTATAATATCAGGGAATTCCAAAAATAAAACTAAATTCTCTATTTTGCGATTTGTGAAACCCCAAAGTTGTTTTATTGCGGTATTTTAAATAGGTACATAGTTATATATGTCCTAATACAATCCTTATATATACATACACTTAACCCCTCCGAATTTTCGCGAATATGCACTTGAGATGTCTCAAACGAAATGACATTTTATGAAAACTTTGTGTTATTACCGCTTCACAATTAAAGCTCTATAAATGAAACTTTTTGGAACGTAGCCGAATAGTAAAAACTGTTTTAGAAAGGTTACAAAATGAGCTTTCGAATTATTATATTACAAATAAATATTAACATTTGAAAATTTAGAATGCAAACATTAAAAAAAAATGTAAAAATGACTCAAGTGATGTTTTTATGTGAAAACGGTACTAAAATGACAGATTATGTAAACAACAATACTTATTCTATTGTATAAATGTATAATAACCACTTTTGCCATATCACTTTTTTATCATTTCATATATGTAAAAATATTTGGTAATTTTTGGAGATCGCTGGCAACGGTTAATATGCACTTCTTTTTGAAAAAACCTTTTGATTCACCTTAATTACATTAAAAGGCAACTATTTGCATTGGGGGAAGTGGAAAATATTTCATTCTAAATTTCGATTACGTAAAATTAAAATTAGCTTTCGTCTTGTGAGATTGTACGCCATTAGCTATTAGCTCATTCGCTGTCACTTTGGTATGTTTGTATTCCTGATACACTTGAATGTATAACGAACGGCTAGAAGATTTTGAAGGTACGGGGCACTTTCTTTTGAATCACAAACCATGCTACACAAACCTAGCGTAGCCGCTAAACTACTTGAAAACGGGGATGTTTTTCTTGCCTTGACGCGAGTAGGCGTTATAAAGGGGCACTTTCTTTTGTATCACAAACCATGTTACACAAACCTAGAATTCCCATGAAGTCTGCTACGCTTTGCTCTAGCATCTTTTCGTACAGTAACAAGGATACCAACATAACAAGATGACATTTGAAAATAATGTTTGAAAATGGACGGTCTCGTTTCACAGAATGAAAGCTAATTTTAATTTTACGTAATCGAAATTTAGAATGAAATATTTTCCACTTCCCCCAATGCAAATAGTTGTCTTTTAATGTAATTAAGGTGAATCAAAAGATTTTTAAAAAAAAAAGTGCGTATTAACCATTGCCAGCGATCTCAAAAATTTACCAAATATTTAATAAAAATTAACAATGTTGAGCGGCCGTTAGCGATTTGGCGGGTAAAAATATGTGACAATATTCTTTTTATGTATTTCTATGGACAACTTGAATAGAGATGTGCAGCATGATTCACTATCGACCTTTCACTTTTTGTTTTAGGGATGTCACTAAAACAATAACGGAGTTAGAACGATTTCTATGGAGACACACGCGCTGACGTATAAACACGCTTATTGTACTTGACTGCTGTCGTATTTTTAAAGCATATATTTGCTTAAGTTGCGGAGGGGTTAAAATAACACATCTATACCAAATCAATCACTTATCTTCGCAATTTATTTTAAATGCCTTTATGCTCTCTTTCAATTTTATTTCTTCTGGTAATTCTCCAAATATCTTCAATGCTCCGTACATCAATGACTCTGTGTTTTTTTCCCGAAGGGGAGTCTTAGTTCATTTCTTTTCCTCGTCTCGTGTTGTTGCTTTGTAGTTTTATCAATTTTTCTTCGGAATTCAATAGACGTATGGCCATTGATTATTTTGTAGATTAACAATATAGTATTGAAGTAAATAATTTGTTTAAATTTTCTTGACTGGAGTTTACCTATTTTTCTTCAATATAGTTCTCATTTGTTTCATTAATCCGTCGTTGGCTAAGAATAGAATGCTGCTACAGTAATTTATGTGTGATAGAATGAATGCGTTGTACACATTTTTACTGGAGACTATAATAATAATAAATTTGGACAACTTATATAGCGCTGTTTTTGAGAAAAATCGCCTCAAGAGCGCTGTACAAATTAGCATGGATTTTACATTAGAATTTAATAACTTAGGGAGGCTAGATAACAACTCGTCTTGCAGCTATCAAGCGCATGGATTATTGGAATTCTAACCCCCGATAAATTTAATAAAATATATATATATATTTTTTTTTCATATGTACGTATATCATGATTATCGGAATATACATTTACTTAACTTATGTAGGAGGCTAGATAACCACTTGTCTTGCAGCTATCAAGCGCATGGATTGTTGGAATTCCAGCCCCCCAATAAATTAAATAAAATATCTTTTTATATGTACGTATTTTAATTTACTTAACTATGTAGGAGGCTAGATAACAACTCGTCTTGCAGCTATCAAGCGCATGGATTATTGGAATTCTTGCCCCCCACTAAATTAAATAAAATATATATATTTTTTTTTTTTTTCATATGTACGTATATCAAGATTATCGGAATATACATAATTACTCTCTCGCTTCAACATTTGAACCTAGAAATAAGAATTAGCTACCGACCGCTCTTACTGTCAATTTTGTGGTTTGATATCTATTAGTTAAATAATCCTTGAACCGTTTCAATGCCTTTCCTTTTATTCCATTTTTAGATAGTTTTTTAATGATTATGTATATCTCTTACTATCGTTTCAAAAGCTTGAAAAAAGTCTTCAGGCGAAATATCATAAATTTGTAACAAGTGTATTTTGTATTTAATAGATTATTGTGATGCAACGAAATAATAAATGCTATAAATGACGGAATTCCCTTTATTATTTATCTAACGAACGATATCCCCTTATATCAAATTAAACATATCAGGGAAAAATGTGGATATTGCCCTGGAAAACCTGGAATTATCAGGGAATTTTGAAATCCGTTTTTTGTGGCCACCCTGTATTAAAACATAGCAAAAATTCACAAAAAAGAAAGTTATGAAGAAAATTAATTTCCTCATACATGGAACGAATTTTCATCTTTTGAAAGAGCTGTAACAATGTTGTGTTAGTTGAAGTTTGTGTGAATTCCAAAAATTCAAATGTCAAATGCGCTGATTGTTTCACTTTTGTTCTTTAACCCCTCCGAATTTTCGAGAATATTAGCTTTTGGTGTCTTAAAACGAAATGACATTTTACGAAAACTTTGTATTATTACCGCTTCACAATTAAAGCTCTATAAATGAAACATTTCTGAACGTAGCCGAATAGTAATAACTGTTTTAGACAGGTTACAAAATAAGCTTTCGAATTATTATATTACAAATAAAAATTAACATTTGTAAATATTAAAATTTAGAATGCAAACATTAAAAAAATGTGAAAATGACTCACGTGATGTTTTTATGTGAAAACGGTACTAAAATTACAGATTATCTAAACAACAATACTTATTCTATTGTATAAATGTGTAATAAACACTTTTGTCTCCTCACTTTTTTATCTTTTCATATAAAAATATTTAATAGAAATTAACATTGTCGGGCGCCCGTAGGAAATTTGGCGGAATAAATTATGTGTCAGACTGCGCGTCTGACAGAATGTTCTTTTTATGTATTTCTATGGACAACTTGAATAGAGATGTGCAGCATGATTCACTATCGACATTTCACTTTTTATTTTACGGATGTAACTAAAACAATAACGGTTTCTATGGAGACTCACACGCTGACGTGTAAACACGCTTATTGTACTTGACTGCTGTCGTATTTTTAACGCATATATCTGCTTACGTTGCGGAGGGGTTAACATATAATACTTAGTCTCTTTCTTACACACTAAATGTCAACAGTCGAAAATGAGACAAACGGTTAACGTGTGTCTTCACCCTTCCAAAGGAAAAATACAATAATTATAATAAATTTCCCTTACACGTATAAAAAAAATGAAACGCAATTCCCGTAAGGGGCCATCCATAAATTACGTCACACATTAAGGGGGGGGGGGGAGGTGATTAGAAAGTGTGACTAGGGGTAAGGGGTGGTTATCAACTCTGTAACGTCACATGTAAAAAAAAATTGAACTACTGTTTTGATTATTTTTAGATGTCACACTAGGGGGGAGGGGTCCCATAAATGTGACGATGTGTGACAGGGACGGGGGGTAGAAAATATCACGAACTTTGTGTGACGTAATTTATGGATGGCCCCTAAGTAAGTGGAAAAGTAAGAAAATCACAAAAAAAAAATTCATACACAAGGTCATCTCTGATACAAAACACGGACAGTTGCGGATCGATAATTGTTTCGTTGTGTAATTTTTAACTT
Source organism: Limnephilus rhombicus (assembly GCA_929108145.2). NCBI lineage: Eukaryota > Metazoa > Arthropoda > Insecta > Trichoptera > Limnephilidae > Limnephilus > Limnephilus rhombicus. The sequence goes on from OV815285.1 coordinate 29,876,675, forward strand.
AATAAAAAACTGAATTTAATTCAGCTAATAAATTAATACAACAGTTATTTATTCTGAGGGGGTACGATGTTCACCGGGTCAGCTAGTATTTATATATAAAACAAGTCGGGTTAGTTACACCATTTATAACTCAAGAACGGGTGGATCGATTTTTATGATCTTTGATTTGTTGGATTTGTCTCCACCCCGAATAGCAGAATAGCTATTAAAAATTCACGAAAAAAATAATTGTGAAGACAATTCTTTCCCTGGTGTATGGAACAAATTCTCATCTTCCCTTTATGAAACCAAAGTTTCCAACCGCAATTTGAAAAAAAATTAATGAAACTTTGTGAAGTTTTTTATTGATTATCTTTTTGATGCAATAAAAAAGTGAGTTGAAAATAAAGTTTATAATACAGTTGTCAATATGCGTGTATTTTTTTTTATTCATTATTAGTAAATTTAGTTACCAAAAACGAGGAACATTTGCACGGCCTGTAAAGAGGGCATTACCAGAGAAAACCAGAAATATGTCATTTTCAAATCAGATTTTAGACGTATTCACTCTTTTCCACAAAAATTATAAATGGATTTCGATAGATTGTTCTTTTATCTAGCATTCGAATGTAATAAAATTTGAGAATTTCTTAAATTTTTAGTATAATAAGGTTATTCCGTAGGTCGTTGGCAGATTTGTTAAATTTTCAAAAAAGATTTTGTATTATACCACACCCATTTCAAATAATATAATCATGCAGTAAAATAAATCAATACATTATCGAGCAAACGCATGTTTTAGAATTTTAATTTTAGTTTCAATAAAATCATTAAAAAATATGTACGTACATGTGTTTCTTGACGAAAGTTGGTCCATTTGTGTGTTTATTTGCGCACTTACAATCTAATATATTTCAGATTTTTTTAACATTATTAAATTTAGACATTATTGAAAAATGATACATACTTATAATCAAAAAATAATTACAAAAAGTACATTATTTTAATAGTTTTATCATCACGCCTTTCAGCATTTTTGGATGAAGGTATAAATTAAAGCTAATTTGAATTGAAATAAATTCGATATTGAGTTATAATTTTAAAAAGCTGGTATGGAGAATAATTAATCTTTCTCGTTGTAACCGCCCTGCACGATCGTAAGAACAACTTTCGACGAAATGTGGATTTTCGTCCGCTGGCTGGTAAAACGCTGTTAAGGTCCTTTTCATACAAATCTTAATTTTGGGTTTGAAATTAAAATACCAAACCAAACTGAAAAATTATTTTGGTAACTGAAATGTATATCAAATATCTAGTAAAGATATAAGCCACTTTTTTTTGCTTTAACCCCTCCGCAACGTAAGCAGATATATGCATTAAAAATATGACAGTAGTCAAGTACAATAAGCGTCTTAACACGTCAGCGCGGGTGTCTCCATAGAAACCGTTATAACTCCGTTATTGTTTTAGTTACATCCGTAAAATAAAAAGTGAAAGGTCGATAGTGAATCATGCTGCACATCTCTATTCAAGTTGTCCATAGAAATACATAAAAAGAACATTCTGTCAGACGCGCAGTCTGACACATAATTTATCCCGCCAAATTTCTTACGGGCTCCCGACATTGTTAATTTCTATTAAATATTTTTATATGAAATGATAAAAAAGTGAGGTGACAAAAGTGTTTATTACGCATTTATACAATAGAATAAGTATTGTTGTTTACATGATCTGTGATTTTAGTACCGTTTTCACATAAAAACATCACGTGAGTCATTTTCACATTTTTTTAATGTTTGCATTCTAAATTTTAATATTTACAAATGTTAATATTTATTTGTAATATAATAATTCGAAAGCTTATTTTGTAACCTGTCTAAAACAGTTTTTACTATTCGGCTACGTTCAGAAATGTTTCATTTATAGAGCTTTAATTGTGAAGCGGTAATAATACAAAGTTTTCGTAAAATGTCATTTCGTTAAAGACATTAAAAGTGCATATTGGCGATTTTCTGAGGGGTTAAATTATAAGATATAGGCCATTAAAGATTTGAATGTTTCATGATAAAGGCAACTTGGGCAATTATACAATTGGCTTGGCTTGGATAATTCTCACAACAAAGGAAGGTTTTGTTTGATTCCTCTGCTGTTTTTCTTTTGAGTCTTTTGTTTAAGTAATACATAAATATTATTATATTTTTTCTAGGTTTGACGGACCCAGCTTCATCGGCGGAATAGTCCTGTCCCTGGGCCTGGTGGCGATTGGCTTCATCGGCTGGAAATACTACAAGGCAAGGACAGAGAGAAACTACCGTACCCTATAGAGCTATCTGTTTGCCGACTAGATCTTTTATCCGACGCATAGTAGGCCACAATTACGTATTACACCCCTGGAATGAGGCAAATTTAGTTTCAGTACTAATCGGTATTAATTAAAATCGAGACAATGAAGAGTGGCAAAAAAATTATCATCCGTCATTGGTTTAACATCATTAAAAAGCATTCCAAGAACGAGCTAACAGGAATATCATCTGTCTTTGGTTGAACATTGTGAAAAAGCATTTGAGAAGAGACTGCATCATCTGTCGTTGGTTGAATTTCATAAAAAAAAAACCATTCCGTGATCAGATTTTGCATCATCTTGGTTTAACATGATAAAAACACATTCCAAGAACAGGCTATGTTGCATTATTAATTATCATGACGTAAACAAGCGTTAAATGTTAAACTAAAACGTTTTTATTGCATGTTCAGCTTGATGTTATTAGCTCTTTCTTAGTTGCCAGACTTCATTATCTTAACGTTACCATTTTCTGCAAGTCTGCCATATTAAAGGAGCTAACTTATTGTGAAAAATTAATGTGCATAATTTAAGAATTTCAAATTCTATTTATTCACAAATATGCAATATTATGATAGTTCGTGAGAAGTCTTTGGAAGATAAAAAAAACTTCAATTTTCGTTCCTATTATATATCGGATTTGCAGAAGCTCTACGTAATTGTTGATTCGTCTCATTTAAGGAATACCGATTGAATAGATCTGTTGTTTTTTTTTAACATTGACCAATTTATAATCTTCAACTAGTATATCGGACACATTCACATTTAAATGTTTTTACAAATCTGACTACAGTTTTTCACAGCATTTTATTTTTGCACCTATTTTAAGATTGTCTCGTGAATCGAATCTCAGCAAAAGAGAGTTAAACTTATTATTTGTCCCGGTCGGTTAATTTTTTTGACTGAGGAAATTAAAGCCAGGTTCGGCGATTCAGTTATCGACTGAAATTTTGTTTTGTTTTTTGTTGTTTTATTATTTTTATTACTAACCATTTGTTTTATAATAATCTCACAATACTCTTAACAAGTTTTTTTTCTTTCAGACCACTATTTTGACTTGTTTTATAAGATCGCCATTACGCAACGTCTTCAATTTCAACAGCTAAATTTATGATGCATTTGCATTTTTTATTATCCAGTCTGAAATTAAGGACTGTTAACTATAAGCGAAAATGCTTTATTATAATTATTGTTTGTGTTTTCTTTTTTCTATCAATGGTAACGAAAATCTCTCATTGCAAAAAGTATATCTAAACAAAGCTAAGTTTGCGATTTTTGATGATAAGAGGAAATGCTTTATTATAATTATTGTTTTCTTTTTTCTATCAATAACAAAAATCATAATTAATCATAAAAGGTAACGAGAATCTCTAATTGCAAAAAGTATACCTAAACAATGCTAAGTTTGCGATTTTTGTTTGAAAGCTTAAATTTTCACAATTTTAATTTTAATGATGAAACCAAGTCTCGGTAATTATTTTTTTAATGAATCTCTTTTTTATTGTGTGAGAATTATCTAGTACTGTTTTTTTTCCATTATGTTTATTTTGTTAATCGTACCAACAGAAAAAATGTTAAAAATATATTTTCTTGATATTGTAAATGATATACGTAGATTGTAAGTTAAGCACATAATTGCAATTGTGTGGCAAATCTGCAATTCATTTGATTGTGCAATCTTATCAGGGTAATCTCCGGGTAATGTTTCATTCTCAAACATAAACTCAAAATAAGAACTCACATTGCAAATTGTGGCATTTAAAATTATTATATGTGTGAATTATATATTATAAGCTATATTATGGTATTTTAATGTTGTCCGTTCAATTCTTGTCAAAGCTGGTATCTCAAATCGCTCTTACACATGAAAGCAAATTCAGATTTCAATGTTAATAATTTATAAAGATACGTTAACATCTAAAGATATATATATATATATATTTTTAATATTGCAAAAGAAACCTCAAAAAATGATCTAGTGAGGATGAGTTTTCAAGTATGTTTGCGGAAGTCCGAGTTTGCCACTCCATTATTAATATCTACGTCTGTGTAGTTGAAATTGTCCACATTTGCAATGCTTACCATAGATCCGCATAATTTCCTATTTATTGTCTTACCTCTAATGCCTTTCTTATTTTGAGTTTTTGAATACCATTTGCCATAAGTGTTGGATGTTACCTTATCCCTAATGTTAAAATATTAGCTTAATTGACTGATACAGTTTATATATGTAATGTTTCAAAAGGAAGTAATATTATCGGAGGAACTAAATACACGTAATGTAGTGCATAAAAGCATTTTTCAGTGTTCACTGCACGTCATTGTTAAAATATTTAAATTTTCTCTCTTGCTAACAATTCTGTATAATATCACCAAGTATTTTTTGTTACCTCAAAGATCTTTATTTTTGTAATCTCATTAAGTTTTCCCGCAAGTTTGCATAATTTTTTCACAAGTATTATTATTATGTTTGTCATAGTTCACCTATCAATATTATTTGTATTCTAGTCTATGACTTCATTCTCCTAAGGAAATAGAAATCAATAAAGTGCACTTAAATGTAAAATTCCTATTTATAATATAAAATTCTGAAATTAATTATTTCTGAATTATTTGCGAAATCTCAAGTTTATATTGTATTCTCTAGTTCTGGAGAGAATCACAGCCGGCACTAGTTAGTAATGTTTGATCTTTGGTTATTTACATTAGACCAACTTGTTCAGATCGCCGATCTTTCAATAACAGAACTATAGATGTTTGAGCACTAATTGATCACTGTATTAATAATTGTTTCTAAAGCAGCCATTAAAATGCCGTGTGCTATAATTCTACATAAATATAATTATTATTATTGATTCACTGTCTCTCGTAGCTGATATATTATGTGAAACAAATAATAATTATTGGAGTTCTGCCTAAGCCATGACATTGTATGTATTAGTTTTGATATTATAGACACATAAATTGGGTTTATTTTTCTTTGAATGAGCTAGCAATGCTGTAAATGTGAAAATGTCTATGAAACAATAAAATATCCTTTTGTGTATATTTAATTCAGCTGAGCGATTCTATATCTTTGTGGGATCATTATCAAGATAATGGACGTGATCTACTGTCAGGTTTGTGTGATTAGTTAGCTTTTTCTATGCAAAACGTACATTCAATGAATAAATAATCATGCATATTTGCAGGAATTCGTGTTTAAAACGATCTAAACTAAAATATGTGACAGTTAATATGTTAAAATCACACAAAACTGATACGAGATCATGTCCGTTATCTCGATAACGATCCCACATATAGAATCACTCGGCTGGTGGGAAGACAGATGGGAGTTTAAAAAATGATTTAAATAACATGTACACAATTTGTGCTGCTATTATTCCAAACTGTTCTGACTCTGGTCAGCGATACAATATAAAAGTTTTGCAGATTCATGATCACATTTTTAGTATTGTTCGCCCATGGAATATTACACATAGATGCTTATAGATCTTGAATATCTTCTGTATGTTTATATAAGTAGATAGATTAAAAATGATTAAATAAATTCAACCAAAAAATATTGTGCATTTTATTCAACTTCACAAAGCAAGCAAAGGTGGTATATTTTTTCACAAAGTGGCAGATACTCTCACTGTATCCCTGGTGAGAAATCAACACAAAATTGAAACATTGCTCAGCGTAGAATGCATGGACGTATTCTGCGACTGGATCTGTATGTGCATGTTTACCTTCTCTACTCCCTCTTTCTTCAGTCTTCCCAGTGCTACCATAGTTCCACTGGCTCTAGTTATGACCCATTTTACAGTACACATAAAATAAAAACAATTTTTTACAAATTAGTATTTATTGTAAAACCTCTTTAGTGAAGTAATAATAAATTATTTTGCTCATTCCCGGGCCTACATTACTTCTAGTAATTCCATATTTGACATCTGCCAACAACAATTCTGGCTTCTTTTTACTGTCACAGTTTTCATAAGCATCCATCAGGTTTTTGGGTGTTTTATACAAGGAAACAATGGCCACCGCCTTCTCAACAGAAATACCCTTCAGTTGTAATAACTGTTTTATAAATAGATCTTTTACAGCGAGCGCCTTTGATTTTGAAGCCATAGAGTTGAAACTGTTGAATTCCATCAGTCTTATATTATTTGCAGACATATTTGTGTTTTTGTTATTACTGCACAATGCAGTCAGTCTTTTATTCTGAAATAAAATAAAATTTCATTAACCCATAATATTTATTTATTTATAAATTAAGTGGTAACCTATTAAAACATTTTCATATATAATACATTACATCGCCATACTAGGCAGCTGCCTGTTTCATGGTGACCTATGGGATATAGTTACTTTTTTGGTGTCTAGTGTGAAAAAATGCATTAAACATGTTGAAAATTGGAAAAATTATAGTAGAAAGTTTATAATGAGAATATATATTTTTTAAGGAAACTAGAAAATAGATCATATTCAAAAACAATTCTTACTTACATTTTTATATGTGTGCATGCATGCACACATGTGTAAATAAATGTACACATACATACACCCTGACATTCATATATGTATCCATAGGTGTACACAAGCAGGCGTAATACATGACACATGTACAAACATACAAATTAACACATATATATAGACAGTTGTTCTATCTGAGAACGAGAAACAGGTCACTGGCACTGTCACATTCACTTATCAAAAAGTCCCTAATCGCCTTCATGAAAGTGTGATATTGGTCTACTGTCTTTATTTCAATTGGTAAATTATTAAAGATTTTCAGAGCAAGGAAGTTAAACTGTGATATGTGAATAACATTAACATTGTTGCAATTCAAATATTATCAGATAGCATTTGGAGAAAGATGTGAGTGAAGGTCGTCCACTGATGTGGACTGAAGAGAACTGCCAACTTCAGATGGGTAAGTGTCACCAAGAACTGGAGACATAGGAGCAGTGAAGTAGCTGGGGGGGGCGGCGTGGCACCCAGGGCGGATAACGTGGTGTCACCTGGTCGGGTGACGTCACGTTATCCGCCCCGGGTGCCAACCATGCTAGCTACGCCTCTGCATAGGAGTGAGGTGTATTTCCAAAGCTGGAAAATCCAACTATAGAAGGCTCATAAAGAAGAATTACAATTGGTTGAATACAGATTTTTCTAAGCATTATCAGTATAACCTACCTTATAACAATCTTCCATATTTTTGGTCATCATAGCAAGAAATTTAATGGACCCTGGTAAGGATGGAGTGAAATGCGTCATAAACCCATCTTGAACTCTGGTATTGGTAACAGCTTGCATCAAAGAAGACATAGGAAGCCCGGTGCGTTGGTTGTTGCCGTAACTCTCAACCAAATATATAACATTAGGCACCCCGCATTGCTTTAATCTAAATTTCTGTTCATGAAAGCGGCCGTCTTTAATGCTGCCGGACAAATCATCCATTCGCTTTCTTTCTACTATATGCGGAAGCACTAACTCTTTGCCAGTATCACGGTGTCGAGCAACCCATGCGAAATCTCCAACTTTAAGATGTCTCATTTCATACATAATCATGTTATATTTGTTTAGTTCCATGATAGTAGTGTCATCCTTTTTTGATGCCCTAAAAATTAAATAAAATAATTTCTTTGTGCGTACATCAAGGTCCATCTTAGTCAATTTTCACAAAATGAACAAATCACTATACAAAGCTGCACAAAGAATATACAATACCCGAACCATTAACAAAGAACTTCTCCAAACTTCTTTTTCCAAAACCTCCTTTGGACAAAGACACTCTAAATACATAGCTTGCAAAGTATACAATACACTACCAGCTACGATCAGACAAACTGACTCCTTGACAAAATTCAAACAAAAAAATGGATTGTAAGTATTGGACGCCACACTATTACAAACATCTGTAAAATAAATCACACATAGACAGAAATAACTATTTACATATGACCTAACCCATATAAAATTAATGAAAATAGAATCCTGTCAAATTTAACTCCATGAATAGATTAGACAGAATTTACTTCTATACTTCATCTCCTCCAACAATTATAAGAAAACTCTCTTTAAAAGATTTTCCCACCCTTCCGATCACCTCTCTGTTCTAATTTCGATTCTAATTAATATGTATTTTACCTTAAATACTCTTGTAAATATGATATTCATTTATATATTTGTACGCCTGTCTCGACACGGGTACATACATCCTAGTGAGACTGGCATCAAAAAAACTCAATGTACATATACTTTTTTATAGATAATTAAATAAAATACTAGCTGGGGTACCTGGCTTCGCTCAGGGAGTTGATATAATATTGAACTGATGTTTGAACCCACAACGGATCTTGCTTTATATACCACTACCAATGGGTAGCCCCACACATACAAAAAAGGCTTCGAATGGTCAACAATGTTTTAGAATATTCCACAACATTCAGAGTGTTCTAGAATGTTCCACAATGATCTGGGATGTTCCCGAACATTCCAAACCATTCTCGAACATCCCAGAACATTCAGGAACGCTCTCGAATGTTCTGGATTGCTTTAGAAATTTCTAGAGGGCTAAACTTCCAGCCCTTATATCATCAAAAGCACTCCCTTCAGGTAAAAACAGGAACCTTCTTCATGGATGGGGGACAGAGGGCTACCAAACCATATATAACTCCCTTGATCGTACCGGGACTCGTTTCTGAGTTTTAGCGGCACGCACATTGTACACTTTCTTTTATAATTATAAATATTGATTTAGACTCGCCATTGCCTTACAAACTCAAGATGAAATGTCGCAAGTATCAAACACTATTTTTTGTATTTTCGGTAAATTTTTAATTCAAAAGTTTTTCATGTTTGATAAAAATAGGCATTCAAAGAATATGTTTGTATGAACAACATAGGTATAGGACCGGCGGCGTTTGCATATTTTTGCTGAATACTACATTCTACATTATGGGTGTCACTGAGATGAGAAGATACGCTTGTTCACTTACACTAAGACGATTACGGAATTCTATATGAGACGACCTATTGTCATAGATTGACCACATATTTAATTGTTTCTATCTCACTTTCTCTAATGGCGCTAAAAATCTTCTGGAAATAATTGTTTTTTTTATAATGATAAATAATTTATTTATGTTACAAACGAAATGTTATTCCTTGGCTTTTCCTAGCATTTACCGTGTAATGGAAACATTTTCTCACGGGGGCTTTTTGGCACTTTTTTAGTGCAATTTACTTACTAGTAGGACAACCTTACCAGTGGCAGTTAAGTACTAAAATTACAAAATCGAAGACAAATACAATTGCCTTGGTTTTGGCTTACCACTTTTGAGATTTCTACCACGCATCTATATCTATATATAACGCCATTGTGTGTACATTTTGGTCATTGTATAACATTTACAAATTTGGAACTGATATACGGTGCTGTGTGTTGTGAAAATTATAAAAAATAATCTTTTCAAATACAGACAAGCTATAAAGCACCTACCTATAATATAATATTTAACGAGACAATTATTTTTATTCTATATTTAAAATGTGAAATATTTTTGATTTCTTGAGATTTTTTTTTTTTTACATGAGCTCCACAAAGGAGGCCCTGAGGAAAATAATTTCCCTCAGGGCCTATGTCATCTTTAGCGATGCTGTGTGGAGGGGTTTTTAAGGAAAGGAAGGAGATGAATTATGAATGCATCCCTCCCTGCGATGCAAGGAGATGGGTTGAGAGAGACCATTTGGAGAGCTCAAAGGGTCTCCCCAAACTGGACTCTCCTGATTCTGCCCGTCACGCAGCTGGTGGGCCGCCAAGCCTCATCCGATGAACCCGGGCACATCTACTAAGTCACCAAACGTAACGAACTACTTGGGGTGACCTATGACAGAGGTATTGACTATCCAATAAATGGTTCCCGGGCGGCGGTATCCATACCTGCCTCCCAAATTGAAAGATAATTCAAAGAACTGGAAAGTTTTTGTTTATCGAAAGTGGGAAGGTAACATAGAAAGATGATAATATTTTTAAGCAGGTAAAATCTTACGTAGGTCAACTCTTATGTAGTCTCACGGCTCGATTACTCTAACGGCATCCACGCTAGTCTTCCAAAATATCAAACTTACAAACTTCAATCCGTGTTTAATGCAGCGGCAAGGCTCATAACTGGAGTCTCTAAATTTCGCATATTTCAGAACACCTTCGTAACCTTCACTGGCTCAGGTGTCCTGAAAGAATCTAGTACAAATTGTGTTGGATGGTTTTTAAATCAATCAACGAAATGGTCCCACCTTACATCTCCGAATTATGTGTCCCGGAAAATACCGGTCCGAGGTAATTAACCCTTAAATCAGCAACTTCATCTGCTATAGGCAGACTAATAAAACCTAAACGAAAGCCAAATACTAAGTTTGGAGATCGTGCTTTCGGAGTATCTGGGCCTAAGGCTTGGAATAGACTCCCCACGGAATTAAGATGCATAACAAGCCCAACAGAGTTTAGGTCCAAACTAAAAACCTACCTTTTTGGGCTCTCATACCCTTAATTTAAATATACCTATCTGAGAGTTTCATACTTGTATTGCCTATGATATGTCTTAATCACACTTTTCTTACTGAATTAAAATTACTCGAGTCCTTCACATCTATCTGTCTCTTGAAGAATGACATTTAGGAAGATCAAATCCTTACAGGTACTACTGCACCACCCACCATTAAATGTTGCTTTTACTTTCCAAAATACACTCATCAAAGAATATATTACATATTAATTTTAAAATATTTTTCAGGATTAAATAACATGTGTTCACAATTATGTCCTCTGCGTGCGAACTCTATCTATGTGGGTACGCGTCAATCTTGCCAGTACGGTAAGATTCTACGCATGTTTATACCGCTCACCGAACCTTAGCGAATCAGATACGTCCAAGCTCTTCAAACATTTAAGCGACACCTTCGATGACCTCTTGCCCCGCTACCCTACAGCAGAGTTTGTGGTCCTGGGGGACTTCAATGTTAATAACGAACCTTGGTTGAAGTTCTCAGGATCAACAGACTCGGCTGGACGACAAGCGGAATCCTTTGCCCTTTGCTACGGATTGGAGCAAATGGTTCAGGAGCCTACAAGGGTTCATAATGTCCAGACTCACCGTTCCAATCTGTTAGACCTATTTTTAACCACTGTGCCACACGGTTACAAGGTTGAAGTCACAGTGCCTTTAGGATCGTCCGACCACTGCCTGGTGACGACATCAATCCCTGTAAACTTCAGACCGCCAAACGAGAGGCTGAAGAGAAAAGTGTGGCACTATAGGTCAGCAGATTGGTTCGGTCTGCGGGCACATTTTAATGCTTTCCCGTGGTCAGCTGTCTGTTTTTGGACTTCGGATCCCTCAAGATGTGCCCAGGAAATTGGTGAAGTCATCTCATCCGCGATGGATGGCTTCATCCAATCTACTGCTAAGGACATTGGTGTAGGCTCAAAGCCGTGGTTCAGTCGACAATGCGCTGAAGCAGTGCGACGAAAAAACGCGGCTTACCGAGCCTACAACACAACTAGAACATCCGAAGACAGAACAGCGTACAACAAAATGGCAAAGGAAACCAGGAGAATCATAAATAGGTCAAAATTCGAGCACGACCAGCAGATCAGCAGACAGCTGGCTGCATGCCCGCATGGCAGCAGGCAATTCTGGTCGCTTGCGGGCTCAATAGGCCGCAATTTCTGCAAATCCAGTCTGCCACCTCTTACCAGACCTGACGGCTCACTAGCAAACACCGCCACCGAAAAGGCTAACTTATTAGGTAAAATGTTTGCGGATAACTCAACCTTCGATGACCAAGGTGCTGTCCCGACGTCGGTTCCTCACTGCGGTTTTCGTATGAAAAAGCTGAGGATCCAGCAGCGGGAAGTACTCCATGTTTTACGAGGGCTGATGTTAATAAAGCTAGTGGGCCTGACGGAATACCTGCCCTGGTACTACAGAGGTGCGCTGCAGAAATAGCTCCAATTTTTTTTTTTTTTTTTATTAATTTTGACGAAGCTTTTTAAAATGTCCCTGAAGACTGGCTCTGTGCCCTCTGGTTGGAAAAAAGCGGCTATCCATCCTAATCCAAAGAAGGTCTCCAACCCGGCCAACTACCGCCCCATAGCGATCACATCAGTTCTGTCTAAGGTGATGGAACGTGTGATCAACGACAAACTGCTCACATACCTCGAGAAGAACAAAATTATTAACGACCGTCAATACGGATTCCAGCGGAACCGCTTGTGCGGTGATCTTCTCGCGTATGTGACGCATGTTTGGGGGCGGTGCCTGGAACGTTTCGGTGAGACCCAAACGGTTGCACTGGACATTTCCAAGGCCTTTGACCGGGTTTGGCACCGAGGACTTGTCAACAAACTGCCTTCTTACGGACTTCCCGCATCCTTTGTGTACGTGGATTGCCGATTTTTTGAGGGAGAGGTCGATTCAGACGGTAGCCGATGGCTTTACCTCTTCCTCACACTTGATAAATGCTGGCTTCCCACAGGGATCGGTTCTGTCTCCGACTTTATTTTTGTTGCACATCAACGACCTTTTGTCATGTGCACCAATTCATTGTTACGCGGATGACAGTAGAGTCCATGATAGCTTTTTGTTTGACAAGCCCCCAAAGGGCACACAAACTCCAATGGCTCGGAGGGCTTTGAAACAAAGAATGGACGGTTACCTTGGGGTTTTCTCTTGGGGTAAAAATAATCTCGTTGAATTTAATGTTTCAAAGACACAATCTTGTCTAATTACGTCTAAAAGGGATTGAAATGAAAATCTAGTATCTTCCAACGGTAGCAATCTTCCGAACAGGCCCTCCATTGATATGCTTGGTGTAACCCTAAGTGACCAGCTCAGGTATGGGGGCTTCATCGAAGCCAGAGTAAAGTTAGCCTCCCAAAAACTGGGCGTACTGTGCAGGACCCGCAGAAACTTTAATAGTACACAACTGCTAACCCTGTACAAATCACAAGTGCGCCCCACGGTTGAATTTGGCAGCCACCTCTGGTCTGGAGCTCCAAAATACCTGAAAAATACCCTCGACTCTGTGCAGAAACGGGTGGTCCGCTTAATCCCATCTTAACAGACGGATTGCAATCTTTAGAGCACAGGCATCGGGTGGGAATGCTATCCTTGTTCTACCGGTATTACAATGGAAGATGTTCCGAGGAACTAGCGTCATTGATCCCTTCGGCACCGGTGCATAGTCGGGAAACACGCCAAACGCGTGCCCAACATTTGTACACAGTTGACATTTGTCACAAGAGAACGTGTCGTTTCTTCGACTCATTCTTGTGTTCAACAGCTCGGCTGTGGAATGATTTGCCGGCCTCTGTGTTTCCTCCTTCCTACAACATGAGTCTCTTCAAGACCAATGTTTATTCCTTCCTCTCCTCAAAAAGACCCTCCACACAGCATCCCAGATGACATAGGCCCTGAGGGAAATTATTTTCCTCAGGGCCTCCTGTGTGAAGTTAATGTAAAAAAAAAAAAACAATAAACAGTGTTAATTTCAGGCGACCTCCCAGGTAAGTATGGTCCTGTTTTCATTCATTTTTAGGCAGCATTGCGATCATTGGTCAAAAAATTGTACGCAAAGTTTGTCTAGCTTGTAGTTTTTTTTAGATTTTAAAAATGTATTATAAGTTTGTACAGCGCCCTTGAGGTGATTTTTCACAAAAAAATCATCCAAATATTATTATTTAAAATAATTCAAACAAGCCTTACCCGCTAATCTCTTGCTTGTCAACAAGTAAGAGGACATCAAAACTTTGAGGAGCAAATTCAAAAAATGTGTCGTCTTCTGTAATATCAACATCCTCAGAATCTTGGCAGCTATTAAATTCAAAACCATTATCAATTATTTTTGTTACACTTTGTGCAGGTCTTTGCGCTGTTATAGATGTGGCCTGTTTTGTTTTATTGATGGGACAACCAACATCAACCGAAATAGGTTTCTGTAAAGGGATTCCATGATGATCAGATGGCTTTAGTTTATCACTTTCCTGTATAAGCTGTTGGGCTAAAATTCGTCCATCTTCGGTTAAAGCATAATTCATTACCTTCTTTCTTTCTTTTATGACAAAACCTTTGGTAATTAGAGTTTTCATGTTCGACCAGCCGCTGTAAAACGATCCTGGCTTCGGCTTGGTCATTGATTCGTCACAGTATTTATGTGCTTGAAATTGTAAATCAGTTTTTGTCATTGATTCTACATTATTTTCAAATTTTTTATACAACGCAACCAAAATTGCGTAGGCCCCTGTTCGGTAACCCGGAATATAACAAGGTTTAAGTTTTTTATTACTCGGAGGAGTTTTGGACGGTGATTTCTGAATTAAGGGTCGTTTTGTTGGTTTTAGAGATGTTCCTAAATCATTTATAGGTTGTTTTGACTCAACTGGAATCAGATTGTTGTGTCGATCAAGTTTACTGTCTAGAATTTGGCATAAATTTTTGCCGAATCCTTGTAAGATGGCGCATTCCGAACCTGAATTCAACACCAAAGGATATTTTTGTATTGATTTTAAAGCAATTTTTAAAGTGTGCTGAGTTTTGCTTTCATTTTTGACAGCTGTCATGAGCAATTCTTGAATCCATGTTTCAAACAGCGGGTTTGGGCACTTCAACTGTACGGTCATACGTGTTGATTCCATCTTTATATGACTATTTTTACCTCAAAATAAAATAACAAGCGTATTCTGAATCTTCACAGTTAACAAGCGGTGTAGTGGTTATTGAATTGATAAAATCAGCAACACGTACGATCATAAATAAAATACGATTCAATTTTACCACGCAATCTAATACCATAAATAATATGGTACAGCTAAAAGCTAAATAATTTTCACCGTGACTTAATGGACGTTAATGTGTACGCAAAAAAAACCTCTATTGTCAAGATTTTATGAATCAGTTTGCTATGAATTTAGAGAATGCTGAGGGTCAGGTTATAACGTTTCATTGGTATTTGAAAGACGCTTGTTTTGTTTATTTCTAAAATTTCTATGCTTTTTTTTGACGTTCATCGGCATTCATCGGGTTCATCGTGTCGCCGTGTAAAGGTGTAAATGGCCTCGAATGAACTTAAAACTCCATTTCCGCACAACTAAGTACGACACAACTAAACTTCTTTGTTACTGAGAATACGAAAATAAGACAAATCATCGCAAACTCAAGTGTCAAAAGTATTGTGTACGTATTTATAATATATTATATTGCGTATTGCGACATCATCTGTTCAAGTGTTGCGATTTGTTGTTTTCTTTGAACAGCTAAACACCGAAAACAAAATGTTACGGAACTTTCGCCGTTTCGTAACTTTGAATAAAACTTTGCCGTTTACGGCAAACGCTTCCATTCCGAATGTTTTGCGTGGCGTCGAGGCATCCGAGGCGCAATTGACTTCGGTGCATCGAAAATTCGTATCAACTATTCCTATTAATCCAGAAAACCCCATACTCGCCGACGAGCGCCATGCTAAACTACAGTTGTGCTATACCTGCTTGAAGTGCAATTACAGAAATATGAAGTATATTTCCAAACAGGCATACAAGAAAGGAGTCGTCATTGTGAAATGTGATGACTGCAAGAACAACCATCTCATTGCTGATAATTTGAACTGGTTCACCGACAAGGGAGATAATAATAACGTCGAAGAGATCCTGCGAGCCAAGGGTCAAAGTGTCCTCAGAATATCTTCAGAGGAGTTCGAATATCTATTGCAAGACACAGTCAAGCAGTTAGCTGAGGCTAAAGAGGCCGCTAAGAAGATTTTGGCTGAGAAGGCCGAAGAAAAGAAGCAATCTGAATGATTGATTCATTTGCAACTACATTAATATAAGGCTGATGACTCCCCCCAAAACACTGGACAAACTTGTAACCTATTAACAATACTTAATTTTGGGGGCATTTTGTGTCAGTATTATTGTGCTTCCTATGTTTTGTGTTTTTGGTAGTGTAGGTACCTATGCATATTATCAAAACCTCTATTTTGTTGGCAACTTTAAACATGTACAAGCTACAAGCTAGAAGTTGTACTACCCCAGCTAATATTGTGAGCTGTAAATCAGTAATTAAGCGTATTTGATCTTACCATGTATGCAGTAATTTCATTATTTTTAGTGAATAAATTATCAATTTTTTGACCCATAAATAAAAAATACTAGTATCAGTAAATTTATAAGTTTCGTATTATTGTAACCAAAGGCGATAAGTTTAGTTGCTGCCAAATAATACAAGGTTTTTAAAAATAATTTAATCAAGCATTATTTTTTTACCATGTTGTGTGCTTCAATATGTTGAGGGCTCAAAATTCAAACCTCATTCCTATTATGTTATTATCTTTTCTCGAGAAATGCGCTATTGTATTTTTTATAAAATATTGTATTCCAATAAGTGTGGTATTTTTGTACTTTATATTATATTATCAGAAAAATGTTAAAAACACTCTTTGGAGGAACATAATCTGTGATATATTTTTATCTAAACTTTAAAATAAATCTTTCTTTTATGAAAAATTGTTTCTTTATATCTAGTGAGAATTCCCATTCCCATTCCCATAACATGAATCCATCACTCCCACTGTGGTGCAAGCCAATGTTCCGAGAGAGTACGTCTGGAGAAGTCAAAGGAGCCCCCTCAACCATTCTCCCAATCCGGCCTGCCATGCAGCTGGTGGGCAAACGCATCTGCTGCCAAGACCTGAACAAACCTCACCCCATGAACCCGGGCACCCCTGCTAAGTCACCAAACGTAGCAAACCACTTGAGGTGACCTATGGCAGAGGTGTTGGTTATCCGATAAATGATTCCCGGGGTGGCGGGATGGACCCTGGCTACGGTTTGTTACAATTTACAGATACCCTCATCGTCAATGTTTTTTTTTTTGTTTTGCTACACAGTATACAAAAAAAATACTTGTCTTGTTTTAACCACATACAAAATACGTATCTGCATGCATTGCATTTTGAGAAAACTAGCATGACTTCTTTATTTTCTGAAAGGGTTCGGGCTTCATGACTCAGTAAAAATACAGTTTTATTTTGATATATTTATTTGGAGCACCAATAAATGACAAACAAAAAATAGTGATAATAATCAATAACCTTTTGAGACCTTAAAAATAAACTATTTTTGATAACAGAGTCTTCATGTATTTTCCTCAGGGGCACTCGGAATTTTAAAAATATTACTACTATTGTACTGACAACACACAGTTAAGTTTACACCAATCTTAACTTCAATACATTCAATGTCTTTCTATACTTCCTTTTACGTTTACAGATCGATAATATAATAATTTCAACTTCTATCTACGAAAAGATATTTTTTTCAATTCAATAATAATGATAGGGGCATCATTTTTCAGTAACCATGCCACGGTACACAGTGATTGGTTTTACAAATTATATAGAGTAGAAGAATAATCAAATTTCTCAGTACAATAATAAAATTCCAATTCGCACATACAGAAAGTTGTTTTTTTTTTAAATAATTCTTTAAAACAAATTGTTAAATAATTCTATGGTGTGAATGGAGGTTCATATTGTTTATGTTTTCATGGGTAACTGATTAACGAGGTAACCTGCTTTTTTACGTAAAATGTATTATAGCTTCCATAGAGAACAGCAATTGTGGGATTATGAATAGCAAATTTATAACATGTTGATGAAAAATACCAATCCCAATTTTAGTTAACCTTAGATAAGAGAAGGCACGATAAAATGAATCCTCTAATATCAGTAACAGATGTGATACAGTAACAGATATGATACACATTTTCTTCTATGAAACTAAATTTATTTGCTAACACAAAACAAATTGTAATATAATGTACCTACTTTAAAAAAGTATCTCATTATGGTAAATATTGTTTTCTTGTGTATCACCATCTGTATTTGCAATCACATACCTCAGTATTTTGAAGGAATTGTTTATTACATTATTTACGCACAATGAATGTTTATTTAAGTTTATTTTTAACATAAACCTGTGTTATAAATAATACATTAACACCATACTTCAAATTTATTTGCAGGTAAGTTGCTTTAACAATAATTAATATTATTTAAAGGCAACAATTGCTCACTGAGACTATCGTACATTTAATAATAATTGGACAGCTCTTTGATGCAAAAAGAAAACTTGTTAAACTGGTCCCATATAATGAATACTAAAGGATTGGAGCCATGTTTACGGAATTCAAAGTTGGTCAAGACATAAAACGAACAATAATCTCTTATTATAATACATTGTGAAGTACATAAACATAAATGTGTGGCATATATAAAAAAAATATTGCAGATATATAGAAATATATGGCTGTTTTCTCGGGTTTTAACCCAACACCCTCAAATGGCAAATGCTTTAATCTTAACTATTGTAAAAGTATAGACGGTTTAATAATTTCATTATTAGTTATGTAGTCTATAAAACCTCATTGGAATTATTTAAAAAAAATGGAATACAGATCAAAAACTTGGCATGATAATAATATCTCCTTATAATACAATATACAAAATATCACATGCATTAAAATACGGAACATAATATTATGGTTTTTTCAGTCATACAATAAGGCACATGTATTTGAACATCGGCAGTGATGTTTTAAATTAAATTAAATAGCTAAATACAGTATGTATGTAGTTATATTAAACACTATTAATCTAAGCTAAATTGGACTATTGGAAATATTACAAGCCAATAATATGTCCAAAGGTTTCATTGTTTTAAGTTGGCACAACTTATGTTAACAATAAATTAGTATGGTGATATGTAGAAAATTCCAATAACAATTCAATTAAAAATGATCTTTTCGAAAAAATTTGGAATATCTATAAATATACAGAATCAAACTCGTTATATTCTGAAATGTGCAATACATTATTATTATGTATTTTGATTTTGGCAAGGATAGAGATTGCAAGATTTTGATAGTAATGGATGTAATGGGAATGCACACAAAAACAAATTACATAGAGTAATTCACAGCTGACGGGTGTGGCGATTGGAAGCTCCATCGCAAAACACCCCCACACCGAGACTAAGCGTCGCAGAAAGTGCAACATGGTGGGGATTTGGCACGGGGAAACCATGCTACATGCCATATTGCCGGATCACGCGCAAAATCGTTAGTCGCGACCACAGCACCTTGGAGCACCTTTTATTTTACTTACAGTCCTCGTATATGTACATATATATATCAGAGTCGGCATCTTGAATACTTGTTAGAAAATTATATTAATTTCACTATTGTAATGCGTGATGAAATTTGTCGATATTACTATATGACAATATTTCAGGAAAGCAAATCGCAACGATAAAATAACAACGCATGTTATGTATATATAATATATATATCTTAAAACTAAATACGCAACACCAGCTGCATACCGTCACAGGAAAGCGATACCACTGTACTCTAAATTTATTTTTAGTGTTGCAGTTGCATAATCAAGTTTAGAAAATTAATACAGTTGATTTCGCTTAATTGGGGCTCACCGGGACCCATACATTTTGTCCCAAATAAGCGGTGTAAACGTTTAAAGGGAGGAAAAAAAAATTATTTAGTTAACTTTTTTTACATGTAGATAATATACATAAAAATTACTCATTAATTCAAGAACTCTTGAATGTGTTCTTACACTTTATTAATTTAAAAATAATAATTTAATTACAGAAAAATAATTATGTACAAATAATGTCGCTGGGATGTACAAATAACGTCAATGTGCAATTTTTTTTAAAGGAGAGTGAAAAAACACAATTTTAAGCAGTAACATGAAGAAGACTTCCATTTATCGTGTACATTAATAAATCATTATTAATATAAATAAATATTATTTGGAGGTCCACCTTCAAAACAGGTTTTTTCACTCTCTAAAATATTATATTTTCACATTATTAATAACCAAATATAAGAGATGTGCCATCGGCAGTTTTTACTGAGTGGGACTGTACTTCCTGGTGTCGCTGATATTGTTAACCAATGCACACCTTAAAAAAATCATTAAATGAACTAATTATTTCCATATTCAAACTACATTTTTAACCAATACTACTGCACCCCTTTAAAAAAATCAACTAAATTCCATATTCAAACTAGGACCATTAGGCCGAAGTTCGCCGACAGTCGGGTGGCCATCATAGCATTTCTCTTATATTTCAACATCTTTGCTTGTAAGTAACCCAATCCACAAAAAAATGGCACATTGCACCTCACACCGCACACCTGCTCTTCTTAACTAAAATTCATTTACTGAGACACGTTTTGCATCAACTTCAGATGGGAATTTGTCCCAATTAAACGGAATGATGTCCCAGATAACTAAAGTAAATTAGTAACTGTTTCTTTATTTGGTTTCTGTTCCTTGGGTTTTGACCCAAATAAGAGGCTGTCCCGATAAACGGGTGCCCCAATTAATCGGAATCGACTGTAATTGTAAATTTAAAACCAGAATAAATTAATTTCATAAAACCACTGTACTCAGATAGATCGATCAAGAACAAGTTTACTGTTAAATAAATAATATTATAGCATTATTGCTTTTCTGTGACAGTTTACATGTACATAATATCTAACTAAAGATGGTTTACAAGATTGCTTACAAGAGTAATTTTAATAAAGTAAGTATGGCATATTGTCCTATAAGTACACATCTATTATAAAACACAATTTGAGAAAACAATAAAGTGATAAAACAACAACTTAATTAAACTTAAATACGTATAACAAAAAAAAGTCTCTAAAATTAAGGCCATGTTCTAGTTAAAAAAGCCCAGAAAACCAAGGAAAAAGTAATTGTTAAAATAAAATGATAGAATATCTTGGGATTATAAGTTAACGGTGTTGCAATAAGATAATTTTAAAGAATATATAAAGAAAAATGTCTTTAGCGGCCCGGCTGTTTTTATACAATTCTACAGTTTTATTCTGAGATTGATGAAATTTTGCACACTTGACCTTCAAAACAAACAAACGGAAGGTCACCGTCTATGTGAGTTTTCAAAAAAACCACCTCCATCCCTCTTTTCCATCCCTTAAAGCCGATTTTTGATAATTCTCGGTGAAATTTAGAACATTTGGAGTTCAAAATAAGAGGAAAATGACTGTCTACATCTGGTTTCAAAAAACTTTATATAAAGAACGGGTAACGCTGGGGACTTCAGCTAGTACTACAATAATTGAGATATTAACACTGTGAAAATGTATTGAACAAACATCTGAAGCTAAATATTTGTAGTAGAGTTTTAACCCTTCGAATAATAAGAAAATAATTTTCTGTCAACTTTTGCCTGTCAAGGTTTGCGCGCAAAATTCCTGGTTCATCCCATGCATTTTAAATGTTCCATTTTTATTGTTTTTTTTAAACGCTTTTGCAAAAACAAAAATTGTTCTCAAAAGTAGATAAAATAATCTTTCCAAAGTGTTTATTAGAAATCAACATTTTTGTTTCTAAATATTAAAATTTTAATATTGGAAATGTAAATTGGCTAAAAAATGCACACCTGTGAATATTTGAATTGAAGTAATTAAAATAGAATAAATCCAAAATTTTAAATACAGATTCCTTTTCTAAACAAAATTTGTAATAAAACTGTCACCTCACTTTTTATCACTTTCATACAATTTTATTTTAAAATTAAATGTGTGAAACGTCATAAACTGGCGCAAAATTAAACCGTCACTTTTGATCGGGTTTGTAAAATATCTGAACAACCTAGCTCATATAATTCTAAGACAATGAGAAGCATTATTTCATTTTGTTCCTACCATAAAAGAAATCACAAATATTTGCATGACAGAAAGAGAGATATCTAACTTTTAATAATGCACTGTCGCTCTGGGACAATCTGGGTCTCCTGTTATTATAACGGCATATGATGTTTTGGGACAACTTGGGTCTCCTGTGATTAGACGGGTTAAAATAGTTGAGTAAATGTGCAATTTCTCATATTAAGGTAGCAATTTTTAACATGTGATTTCAATATTTTTTATTCAATGGAATCACAAGTATAGGTATGCACTTAATAAATCAGGTACGCCTCATACGCCTATGTCTGGTAATGTTATATTATCATGAAAATAAGCTTACAGGTCCGAGTGGTTAATTGCTTTCAATATAATTTTATTGACAATCAGTCTTTCTTTGAGAAAAACAAAACTGTAGAGAAGTAACTGGAGGACCACTCATAGAATCTCGCCAAGATAAAACTCATCATTCTTTTGTGAAAGTAATGACAGATGAAATGATTCATATCCTTTCCAACAATTCTTAGAGTATTTTACCTGTTAGATAAAGAAAGATAACAAGCTTCAATGAAAGATAGAAATGCAAATTAAAAGAACAGGCCAAACTAAATAATGAAAATCATAAATATTACTAATGAGAAACATAATATTATATTTCAATGATGAAACTGGCTACAGGCGTATTGTAGATAGTTAGGTTGTAATCGCCCTCTAAAAAGAGACGTTGCAATGGAGACTCTCAGCGACAGGACCATATTGACATTTACTAGTGTTTAATTTACATGAGCATACCAAAGGCCAGGGCCGGTGGTTCTATTGCACTTCAAATTTTAAAAAGAAAAGTGATTTTAAGGGTTAAAGATGTAATTTCCAATTTACCAACACAAAATTATACTTGTACATATTACATTGTGTTTGATACACAGAAAAAAAAGATATTTAAATATTAAACCCTTCTTGGTTTACTGACAAGAGCATATTCGCTACCATTTTGATAGTAAGTTGTGGATTCATCGCTGTTGATTACGCTGGTATTTTTAGATTTGATGGCAACCTGTGGGCCGGGAATGCTGGGTTTACGGATCATCCCGTAACCCATGTAGGAATCATCCGCCAATCTCACAGACTGCATAACGTTCTCCACTTCATCATAGTCATTCCAAGTCTCCTTATTGTTGTTCACATTCACTACGGGAGGACGGGTCAAAACCATGTTGTATCCGTCTGATCTCTTGCTTCTGTGAGAAGAGCCAAAGTGTTGCAGTCTGTCGTAGCTTGCGTCTCTCGGGTCCACGTCATTGGTAGGTAACACTATTATTTTAGATGATTCGCCGCAAGAGAGTAAATTGTCTTGAGATCGAGATATTAATCTCTCGCAACTGTTGAATTTTGGAGGGGTTTGAGGAATGAACTCTACGTGGTCAATATCATTTATACCCCTAGATTTCCAAGCCTCGCTTCTAACTTCAACTTCGTCATAAGGAGGAACAGGGAGTGGTTCACCCACATTTTTTCCTTGCGACACCACCTCATGGGTGGGTGTCTTCTGGTATCTTCCTAAATCAATATTTTCCCTTTTAAAGTCTTCTTCGTGCAGTTTTTTGGCTATGGGGAAAATATGTTTTCGAGGAGGTTTTGCCGGCTTGGGTTTTATACTAGGTTTGTGTGAGTTGTTAATCAGCGGTGATTGAGAGTCGACAGAAAAAGGGGCCGTAGAAGTAGACTTGATAGAAGAGAAGGAGCCCATGTTCAGTTCTTCGGAGCGGGCTGACAGCGGCAGAGGACTCCTGGAGCGGGGTTCCATGTGGAAGGCGGCATCAAACTGATCTCCACAGTCCAAACGTGGCAAGGATTCTCTTTCTGACCCGCTCATTTTCTTTTTCATGAATTTAATTTTGGACGAGACACATCGGAATATTTCTTGTTGGTTAGAATACTCAAAGTGAAAAGTACCCTCACCCGTTTCACATTTTCTACCCCCTTCAAAAGAAAACTTATTCAGACGATAACCATAGCGTCTTATGTACTTGAAAGGCCACGTTGCTCGGTGTTTATTGTCTTTCACGTCTTTAAGTTCTATTCCTGTGGCAGTGATTAACAATGTGTAATTAATAGGTTCAAAGTTACACTTGATGGATGCATCGGAAGAGCAGAGTTTCACTGGGAATATTCCTTCCCCAGAGGAGCAGTAGAGGTCGTTGTCTTCATCGATGCTCCCTCGCTTGGAGCTGTCATCTTTAAAGGCTACAGCCTGCAGAGCTGTCACCCAGCCCAATGACTCACCGTCAGTTAGAGTAGAGAGATGTTGGGTAAATGCCTTGGTTACAATTATTATGTTATTAGGGGAAGAGTGCGTTATTTTTATACAGTTTTCAAGTGTTATTATCCTCTGACAGACTCCAGTGCTGACATCTTCTTCATTATCATAAACTTCCAGTCTCTCAATTCCTTGTTTACTTGAGTTAAATAGCATGCAATACTTTTGCTGTTGTGATTTCTGAAAACAGAGTTACAAAATTGATTAATTTCACTAAAACATGTGAAAATATTTAACAAAACATCTCATGCCATATTGAGTAGTTAGTCACTTACTTTTTTAATTTTATTAAGAACATTATTGCCAGGAGGCGGGAACTGGAGATATCCTTTGAACACGGGGTCGTCTTGATCCATAATGAATTACCAAAACACGGTTAAAACATAACACACAACAAATAAACTTTTAATTAACAACTTGCTAACCACAACCGCAATATTATAACTTGACTGACCATAGAAATTAGTGTCGGAAACGAAAACTTTTATTTGACATAGCTTGAAAGAGGGGCTAGATAACCGTGAAGGAATTGGTTACAATCTGTAGGTAAAGCGTCGATGACACAGGGCGAGTTACGAGCTACTATCTACTAAGTTAAAGCGTCGATGACACAGGGCGAGTTACAAGCTACTATCTACTAAGTTTTAAAAGCGGGTAAATCGGCGAGTGAGATTGTCATGATGACACACAAAACTGTCCACTCGCTCAGAAGCATAGGAAACTGAGGCCGCTGCTAGCGCCAGTAACAAGAATAACGACGCCTGCGTGAACTAATTCTTCACATGTTTGACAGTCGAAATCAGCTGTTTATCGGAAGCCATGTTGGAAACATAAATAAACCAATCACGAGCAAGCGTGTAGGCGAGTAAAGTTGACGACCTTACAACTTTTTTTCGTAGATTGTCAACAATCTGCTAGTCGCTGCTAGTTATCAAGTGACACGATGACACTGGGCGAGTTTACGAACAGATAGTGAATTTCCCAGATAGTAGCTTGTAAACTCGCCCTGTGTCATCGACGCTTAATATGATTACACAGAGCGAGTTCACCAGCAGATAGTGAATACGCCGGCTAGTAGCTCGTAAACGCGCTTAGTATAATCGAGGCTTAAATAAATTAAATTTACCCTTTGTAAATAACTACACAATTTAAATAATTGTAAGTAACCAAAAAATTGGCCCTCACGCAGAAATAATTTCCCATTTAAATAATTGTTATTTCTTCTTCGTTTTTCGCTGATTATACGCTGGAAAATTTATGATAAAGATGTTTTCATTGAATTATCCAAACGACAAAACATCGAACGTTATTATTACCCCAGCGTCTACGTGGTTGAATTTCAGAACCCAGTTTCGAGTGCATGTTGACGCCACGCTGTACGCATGGCACCACAATTAATAACATCTATGTACGCGGAATTTCAAACAAACTACCGTTGTAATTCGGTTTTGAATTCAAGAATTCGTAACAAGATGTCACCACTTACGTCAGCAGCTCGTATGTGGACGTTTCTTCTCTAGGTATAAGTACTACGGATTAATAGAATTTAAGTATCAAGTCCGCTCTTGTTACTCGAGGAAGCAACAGTTCAAAAATCGAGCTCCGAACAGTGCACCGCGTTCCGAACAGTTTATTTTCAAATCATTATTCGCGTCATCTGGTTCTTTTGTTTCCTTCCATTCTCATAGTAATTCGTTCCATCAGTTTCTAAACAAAAACAATTTTCATGGTTACAAAATATTGAGCTGTCAGCTTTCAAAGCAGTGTTGTGTTTTTCTTTTTTATTTTACCAAATCCAAGCCTGCAGACCCCCGCTTACACATTGACCTTCCACAGTCTACCTTCCTTACTATTGACCTACGCATAAGACCCTGGATTCGATGTTTACACTCCACCAACAACTTTCCGCCGTGGGTGCTACAGAAGCACAACTTGAAGAATTTTTGGCAAAAAATCTAAGGTAACGAGGTCCAGACGCTCAACTGCTCTATACCTAAAGCACTTCGGAAGTGAAGAAGATGTCTCCGACTACTCCTTAAAAACAACAACAACTCCCACCCTCACTACGTCTTTGACCTCCGTCTCCACTTCCACCTTGACTTCTGCTCCCTTTTCAACAGCTCCCACCTCTTCGACAACCACCTCCAGCTCAACATTAACCGCTCCATCCTCTTCTGTAAACTCATTCCCCCCGCTATGGGTGACTCCAGCTCACAAGAAACGAAGGGCGTGCGCTTCTCCTCCTCCGTCCACCGAAGTTATAAAAACCTCAAATCGTTTCTCCGCCCTTGCTACAGACGATGAAATTGCACCACCGCCACTTCTAAATTCCGTGTCTGACTCCGCCGCAAATATAACCGATACCACAAAAACGAGGCCTATTAAGATCCCTCCAATTTTTATAAAATCGGAAAAAAATTGGAGCCTCCTGGAAAAGCGCCTCTTGAACGCTGGGGTTAATATAATCAACGCAAAGGCCATTCCAACAGGGTGGTTCTAAATACCGGCGACTCCACCAGCTTCCGGCTGGCTACAAAGATGCTTCAAGAGGACACAACCCCCTTCCATACATTTCAGCTTGCAGAAGAAAAATTAACCAAGGCGGTTCTGCGAGGGATTCCGACGACAATTAGCGAAGAAGAGGTCCGCCTTGAACTTCTAGATCTCAACCTCCCAGTTAATTCTGTAACTCGGATGAGATCCGGGCCAGACAGGAAAAACATTCCTCTAGTCCTTGTACAACTGGATCATGGTGAGGCGGGACAAAAATTTTCTCCCTCACTTCCCTCTTTCACCTCAAGATAAGAGTCGAGTATCTTAATAAAAAAACAGCTCCCTCTCAGTGTCACCGCTGCCAGCATTTTGGACACTCATCTATGATGTGCCACCTGCCTCCCCGCTGCGTCAAGTGCGCGGGTGATCATTTCACGCAGGAATGCAAGAAGCAGAGAGAAGATGGTCCCGCCACCTGCGCAAACTGTTCTGGAGCCCATCCGGAAAATTATAAGGAATGTCCGAAAAGACCGTCTCCACAACCCATCTTGCAAACCGTACGTAATGCCACTTTCACCTCGCATAGCACAAATCCCTCTTTATCATACGCGCAGGCCACTGCCCAAACCCCATTAACGTCCACATCACCCTCAGCTCCCTCAACGTCGACCTCCCACACACCTCCTTCCACCCCCTTCAATATTTTTGAATTTTTCAAAAATTTCAATTTCTCCAAGGTTGGCGATCTTCTTTCCGACCTCATCCCCAAATTTCAGTCTGCCACCTCACCGGCAGACTACATATCTATCATTTTCTCCGCCGCCCCTCAGATTTTTTCACTTTTTTCAGTGTAAATGGCTAGCTCTACTACCATGCCCTCCGTGCTACGTATGGCATTTTGGAATGCTAATGGTCTCTTAAAAAATGTACATGAATTACGCATTTTTGCAAATACACACGCTCTTGACGTTTTACTTATAAATGAAACTCACCTCAACCCATCACAAATGCCAAAACTTTTTTTTTTTTTTTTTTTTTTTTTAACTTTTTTTTTTCTTTTATTTTTTCCCATTATATCTTGATACAGGTTTTACAGGTTTTTTTTTTTTTTACTACCCTTCCATTAAAAGCATTTGCTTGTGTATGGAAGGGGAGTGTACATAAATGTTATTAGTTATTAGTTAGGTATAAGTTAGTACTTAAATAATTAATTGTACATAAATATATGTGAGCTGCAGCATTTATTTGATAATGGTGTGTTTTTTTTTTTTTTTTTTTTTTAAAGAAAGAATGTTATGGAGAACTAAGATATTTGTAAGGTTAGTTGACAGTAGTTCTTTTCTTAAGAACATCTTTAAAATGTCTCTTGACAGAGAGCAGCATTCGGGCCTTATCATCGATGCTTCTGATTTCCTCTGGTAGACGATTGAAAAAAGTTCTTCCCTGATAAGTATAATGATGCTGTGCAAAAGACGTATTTAGTTTTGGGCATAGAAAAACATGTTTAAGTCGAGTTCTGCTTTCATTTAAAAATGGATATTTATCTTTTTCTTTTATTATTTGAATTACTGAATTTTTAATATATAAATCTTTAAATGTGGGTACTTGAAATTCTTCAAACAGGCGTTCCGTTGGGTAGTCCAAGGATTTTTTTAATATAATTTTAATAATTGTTCTTTGTACAATTTCTATTGGAAGAAGGTTACATTTATACGCGGATCCCCAACTAATAATAGCGTATTGTAGAGTGGATTGAACTAAGGCATAGTAAATTAAATATAAATTTTTTATCGACAGAAAATTTCTAATTCTTAAAAATATATATATTAATTTTCTGATTTTGTTTACTACTTGACATATTTGTTCCTTCCATTTCAGATTTTTATCGATAATTACGCCGAGATATTTAATTTTATTTGTTGTTTTTAATATTGTACAGTTTGATTTGCAATAATGTTGGTTGTGAATTTTAGTGTTATCGTGTATGACAATGTTAAAATTTTTGGGACCGTCGTTTGGATGGATTGCAAATGGAATCACAAATGTCTTTTCACTATTTAGTGATAGTAAATTAGTGTCGAAAAAATTCTTAAGCGTATTGATGTCTTCTGTGGCCTGTAATTCTACATTTTCCCAAGTATTTTCACTTATTATTAAAACTGTATCGTCGGCGTATGATGTAATTTGACCATGTAGATGTTGAAAAAAAATATCGTTTACATATATGGTAAAAAGGATTGGTCCAAGCACTGTACCTTGGGGGATTCCAAAGCTTGAAATCTCTTGATCACTATTAATACGATTGATTTTTACCACTTGAGGGCGGTTTTTTAAGTAGTTGGTGATCCATTTAATCGCGTTGCCTTTTATGCCAATATCATTTAATTTTTTTAATAGTATCTCATGGGATATGCTATCGAAAGCCTTTCTGAGGTCAATAAATATGCCCGCATATTTTTTACCTTTATCTAATGATTCGTAAATGTATGAAGTTACGTTAGCAATTGCATCTTGTGTGCTGAGTGATTTAATAAAACCAAACTGGTTTTTGTGTAGTATTTTATTACTATCTAGGAAATTTACCAATTGTTTTTTTACTATTTTTTCAAAGATCTTTCCTATGTTGGAAATTAGACAAATTGGGCGATAATTCGTTACTTGGTGTGGATCACCAGATTTGTAAATAGGGGAGATTATTGTGTTTTTGTAGTTCATTGGAAATATTCCTTTCGTTAAACTCAAGTTTATTAAATGAGTGATGGGTTTTATTAAGTAAGATTTCATAGATTTTAACATGTGTGCCGTAATAGAATCAAAACCGGGAGACGAACCTCCTTTCATATTTTCTATTATTTTTAAGATTTCACATTCTGTTGTTATTTCAAATGTTGAAAGTATATTACGTTTCTGTAAATTTTTATTTTTATGTTTTTCCGGGTTAGAAGGTTTATGAATATTTTTCGCAAGATTTTTTCCAACATTTGCAAAGAAGGAATTAAATATGTTTGCACTTTCAAACTATACATTATATAGAAACGACCGCCAAAACACGAGAGGCGGGGGCACTGCCATTTTCGTTAAATCGAAAATCGCCCATAAATACAACATTACACCCACGTTGTCGTCTATTGAGTCAACTTCAATCACAATATATACAAAACATTCAGGCCCATTAAGAATAAACTCCATCTATCACCGTCCGCAAGATAAGCTTGATCCAAAAGACCTCGATACCCTTCTCGATAGCCACACTCCTACTATTCTCGCTGGGGACTTTAACTCAAAGCACCCCAATTGGAATAGTAGGATTACTAACACAAATGGGCGTATCTTACGAAAGTATGCTAGCGCACATCCTGAACTCTTCATCGCGGGCCCAATTGCACCCACACATTTCCCGAACAGCGGGGCTAGACCCGATGTTCTCGACATTGCACTCCTCCACAAATTACCCTGGGTCTACAGTATCGAAACCATAAATGACCTAAGCTCAGATCATAATCCTGTTTTGCTCACTCTTAATCGACTTTCCACTCCAATGACACCGCGCAAATCTATAAAAACTGATTGGACGTATTTCACTC
Organism: Limnephilus rhombicus; assembly: GCA_929108145.2. Lineage (NCBI taxonomy): Eukaryota > Metazoa > Arthropoda > Insecta > Trichoptera > Limnephilidae > Limnephilus > Limnephilus rhombicus. The sequence goes on from OV815285.1 coordinate 29,907,173, forward strand.
ACAGAGTTGGGGAAAAAAAAATAATCCCTCAAAATATTTCTGACGGCCCCGAACTAGACAAGGCAGTTGACGACTTTGCCGATATAATCAAATCTTCCATCACCGATGCCTCTAAAACTCTTCCTGAACGTTCCGCCCTTAATCTTAAAAGTGACCTCCCAATCGACATCCAGGAATTAATCTCTACAAAAAACAATCTTCGTCGACACTGGCACAGAAACCGAAATCCCTCAGTCAAAAAAACAATCAATAGAATTCAAGCACTTATTAGAAAGAAACTTTCCGAGCTTTCACACTCCACCTGGAACAAAAAAAATCAAGATATAAATCCACAGGACGGCTCCCTATGGAAATTATGCAAATCTCTCCAAACTACCCCATCCTCAAACCATCCCATTCATACCGAAAACGGCCTCATATTTGACGATCAAGATAAATCGAAGGCATTTGCCGATAATCTGGAATTTCAATTTAGCCCCAGCTCCAAGCACGCCGACCCAGTCCATATAGCAAATGTCAACCACCAAATAGACATAATTTTCAACTCCCTTCCCGGAACAAATGTACATTTCACCACCCCTTCAGAAGTCCGAAGGGCCATAAAACACCGCAGCAACAAAAAAGCTCCCGGCCCAGATGGCATAACAAACTTTGCCCTTAAAGCCCTCCCCCCTAAAAGCATTTTCGCTATTGTGAGCCTCATAAATTCCGCACTCAGACTGCGTTATTTTCCCAAAAGTTGGAAACACGCGCATGTCATTCTCATCCCAAAACCTGGGAAGGACCCGAAATTCTGTGAGAACCATCGTCCCATCAGTCTTCTCTCAAATGTTGGTAAAATATTCGAACAAATTCTCCTCACTCGGCTTTTAAAGCACATTCACGAGGTGAAAACCCTCCCTGATGAACAACATGGCTTCAAATCTCAACACTCAACCCTTCATCAACTGCTCAGAGTTTCCGAACTGATTCTAGGCGGCTTCAACCCCCAACGGTCCACTGGCGCCATTTTCCTGGACATAGACAAAGCCTTCGACTAAGTATGGTCAAACGGACTGCTTCTCAAATTGCACAACATGGACATCGATCCCCAACTCCTCGGTATCTTAAAATCATTTCTTCGGCACCGGACTTTTCAAGTAAAGATCTGAGATGCACTCTCAACTCCCAGATTCATGACAGCAGGCGTCCCGCAAGGATCCCTGCTTTCCCCCACCCTCTTCAATATCTACATACACGATATACCACTTACAGAGAACCAACATTCGTATAAAGCTTTGTACGCTGACGACACCGCCATTATGGTTCGATACAGTTCTCCCAGGATGATCACACATCGCTTACAACATAACATAAACATACTCCAAGACTTTTATAACAAATGGCGTATAGACGTGAACCCTTCCAAGAGCGCTGCTATTTTCTTCTCACGAAGAAAGGTTCGCAGCACTCCTAAAGGCCACGTTTCCATGTACGGCCAAGCAATACCCTGGCAAAACAACGTTAAATACCTTGGAGTCACACTCGACAAAAAACTCACATGGCACACACACATCAAACATACAATTAAAAAAACCAAAAACGCTGCCGCAGCCCTTTATCCGCTTTTACATTATAATAGTCAAACGTCACTACAGAACAAAAATTCATATTTACAAATCAAAATTGCGACCCATCATGACTTACGCCGCCCCAATTTGGGCCACAAGTAATACTAAGATTCTAGAAACCTTCCAAAATGTCTTGCTTAGAAGATTCACCAAAAGCCCTTGGTTCGTCCGAAATAGCATTATTAATTCAGGCACGAAAATCCCTCCACTTAAAAAACACATAATAGATCTAGCCAAAACATTTTTCTCCAAACTTGCTTCAAATTCAAATCCAAGCATCTCATGTCTCGGGCAATCAAGTCCAGATGAAAATCTCCTTCACCGCCTGCCCATATCCATCCTTCATCCACCTTGATGCGCGGGCTATAATAAAACTTACCTTTGTTCTCTTATATAAAAAATAAATAAATATTTATATATATTTATTATGGTATACATAATTGTTGTATATGAATACATACATGCACGGATGTATGAAAAAATGTATGTATGTGTGTGTTTATCTATACAAAATGTATACCACTTACAGATAAACAAACCATAAAAAAAAATATTAACTTCCTTCATCTTGCCCAAGGTAACCCGAACATCGGGCAAAAAAAATCCATCAGGTGACATTACTACAGTTTGCAAGACAAAGGGGTTAATTTCTCCCTGTAACTTGCCAAAAACCAATATATAATATAATTTAAGTATCTTTCCGGTATCCGTTGTGAATGATGAATACTTGGAGCAGATGGATGAGTTTGTGTATCTGGGTAGTATGTTTAGGAGAGATGGGAAGGCTGATAGAGATATTGAAAGAAGGGTGAATGCCGGTAACTCCATTAATGGTGGACTGAATGCCGTTGGCGCTAATAAAAAACTGTCAAAAGAAGCGAAGCTAGCAGTCCACAATGGAGTCCTCGTACCTACCCTGATGTATGGCACTGAGGCATGGAACTGGCAGAGGAAGGATGAAAGTGAACTGAATGCTGTTGAAATGAGATCCCTGAGACGTATGTGTGGTAAAACAATGTATGATCGTGTGAGAAATGTGGATATCCGCAAAGAATGTAAGTGATGTAAGCATAATGAGTAAGATTAAGAAAGGGACCCTCAGATGGTATGGGCATGTAGAGCGAATGAACGAAGATAGTAGTGTAAGAAGAATATACGACGCGAATGTGAATGGTAGAAGAAGTCGGAGACGCCCGAGGAAGACATGGCACGGTCAAGTGAATCAGATACTTGAGTCGGGCCATGTCAAAAGTCAGAATAATAGAAGAGAATGTATGAGACGATGTATGAATGTGAGTGATAAAGTCAGAATAGTAGTAGAGAATGTATGAGACGATGTACGAATGTGAGTGAGGCAAATAGACAGAGTTGTTTGGCGGTCCGTCCTATCTGCCTACCCCCGCGGGGAAACGGCGTGATGGTTAGTTAGTTAAGATCTTTCCGGATGTGGAGAGATTCCATATGGCGTTATTGCACGTCACGGTTGCTTTAACTCGGTGAATAGCTATCACGGGTCACTGGAGCACAGTGGATCCGAGGAACTGGCTATTTTTGGAACCAGTTCTTATCGGATTTATTAAATGGTTTCCTACACTCAAACTGGGTGAAGCTGAACCAAAAGCCGCCCGCAGGGCCTAGCATCAAAAACCTGCTGAGCGGGTTTTTAACTGCTAGTAAATTATTAGGCCCATTAACCAGCGGACGAGAATTGAAATTTCTTCAAAAGATGATCTTGCGATCGTACACTTGTAACTGTGCAGGGTGGTTCCGATAAGAAAGGTTAATTATTCTCCGTACCATTCGGTTAGGCATCATAATGTGTTTTTTTACCTCGATTACAAACAAAACAAAAAATATATCGCAAAGTGGTAGTTTGGTGGTCTCTATGTGTTTTTAGGGATACTAAAATGCATTGTACCCGTTTTAACTACGAATGGACCACCACAGACCACAGATACCGTTGAAGTGTCCTTTTGAATACGAATGTGATTTATTCAAATGTTATTGTGGCATGAAAAAACGCAATTGCCAAATGATTGTAATTTTCAATCATTGTTGATTTGACTCTCTCCGTGGGTGGTTTGTAAGTTTGTATATTTATGCTCTCTCCGGATCAACTTGATAACCTAAAATATTATTAAATCGTGCGTGTGAATCCAACTTGGACTGGAAAACATCTAAAGGGCCGCCTATCAGCAGACATCACTCTTTTGTTGTTGTCTTTGATGTACATTAGGTCTGCTGATTACCATATTGTTGACATTTTTTTTTTTACTTGCGTAAAGTAAATTCATCAGTCAATTTATAGGGTATTATGCCCATCGAATTTGGGGTTATAGGCAGGCTCATACATTACCATCGTAATTATGCTGCTTATTGAGTCTGATAATTTTAGCATAATTTTATAACACTGGATTTTCGAATTCACGTATTTATTGCTGTTTTTTTGAAGTACCTAACACTTATAAAACTATTCAGGGAGGGAGCGGACTCTGGTATCGGCAGAGATGGGAGATGAGAATAAAAGGTGAGCAGTCAGTGTAGTGAGTAGAGTCGTTTATTGTAGGGCTATGTAGCGAAGGTTAATGAAGAGGTAACAGAGGCATAGAAGAAGTGCTGAAGATGAAGATATTGCTGATGCACGTAGGTGATGTTAGGTGATAAAGGTCGGTGATGTTGCGACGGTGAAGACCACGGGTCTGCAGGTTGCCAGCACGTTACTTGACACCGTGACGTTGGAGAATGACCTGATCTTCCAGGCCATCGCTCAACGCCATGCGTGGCGGAGGTGAACGGCGATGACTCAGGGAGAAGTCCTTCTGAGGCATCTGCAGGTAGTCTTTGTGAGGCGGGGTGTGTCTCCGTGGCAGCGATGATGAGCTGCTTCCTGGACTGAAGATGCGGTGGTTGAGCTGTTGGTACAGTGGGCCACGGAGCTGATGTTAATCCTCGAAGGAAGCTACACTGGAGCTGCCACGCACTTAGCACTTGTACGATGATCTGTTACTTGTAGAGTTACGTTTTATTGACTGACTGTTGGTTTGTGACTGACTAGCAGCGTCGAGACCGTTGACGCGTATTTAGGTGGACTGGTCCAGTAACTACTGGAAAGGCAGGCAAAATTCACACTGGATTCTTCGCAAAGTTTCGGCGCGGTACTGTGGATTACTTGTAGTAGCGCTAGACCTTTCCAGTAGGTGTCGGAGGGAGGCAATTATATAAAAACAGGATTTTCGGATAACATATTTTTTGGTAATTTTTACGAAGTACCTGCATTTATAATAGTATTGTAAAATTGAAGGTGACGAATATTAAAATATTTTTTGAATGTCAAAATGCCTTTAATTATAGAAGAATCGTCAAGTGATCAACCTGATAAAAGGTTGGTTATTTTGACAGCAAAACGGAAAGGCTTTTTTCGCGTACCTTGCAGAAAAGAGACATAATTAAAATTTTATGGCGCAGTCAGAAACATTTGAAGGAATGCGAAGCCAAATTGAGGGTTTTATCGATAAGATAAATAATGACAATGACTTTGAAATTGACTTTAAAACCAGGATTTAAACCGGATTATTAACCATTAAATGCCTTTAAGGATTTATGTGTAAAAGATAAAAGCGTCCGTGACAAAATTATTCTTGCATCAAAGACAACAATAACGACACAGAATAATTCGCGCGATTCTTGCGTACCATTCATCAGGCATCAGGCTATCTCTTATAGCGTTACCAACTTTTGAAGGCAAAATGGATAGTTGGCCGAAGTTCTACGAATCGTTTGAATCTAACAACCCAACAACGTACAGTTGACTGATTCGCAGCCTTTTCAGTAGTGTTGGGTAGGACACGACATCAGGATGAGACTGTACGAGGTACTCAAATACTGGAATGAGGTGTGACAATATTTTAGCTTACGGGTGAGAATGGGGGGGGGGGGGGTTGGCTAGAAAATTTCAGAAAACGTGATTTTTAAATTAGCTACACATGGGAGGCCCCGAGGCAAATAATTCCCCTCAGAGCCTATGTCATCTTTAGGGATGCTGTGGACGTATTAATCCATCCCTCCAGCGGTGTAAGGTGATGTTCCGAGAGAGTAATAATAATAATAATAATTGGATAATTTGTACAGCGCCGTTTTTGTGAAAAATCACCTCAAGGGCGCTGGCTGGAGAAGTTAAAAGGACTCCCTCAACCATTCTCTCCGGATTCGGCCTGCCATGCATCTGGAAGGCAGACGCATCCGCCGCCAGGACCTGGATAAACCTAATAATTTACAATAGTTTTGTTTTGGAGCAGTTGGGACTCTTGTGCGGCATTCACATAACAATAATTTACGGTAAAAATATGTAAAAACAAAACCAAAAAAATTCACCTCGCCATCTCACACCTCACGGATCTAATACAAAAATGTCACGCAATACAAGAATCACCTCTCCTCACCACTTCATACATTTGCCCCATACGATACGTGACGTGACATGTAGTTGAATACACCAACCACCTCATACCTCACCTCACATTTGTCCCATACGTGATAACGTGACATGACATGTAGTCCAATACACCAACCACCTCACACCTCACCTCATATTTGTCCCATACGTGACATGACATAAATGTAGTCCAATATACCAACCACCTCACTCCTCAAATTTGTCCCCCCCTTCATATTTGTCCCATACGTGACATGACATGAATGTTGTCCAATAAACCAACCACCTCACACCTCATATTTGTCCCCCCTTCGTATTTGTCCCATGCGCGACAACGTGACATGACATTAATTTGTAGTAATACAAAGAAAAAGAGCTGGTACAAATACATTTTGTGAGGTGGGGGGACATTTTACGTGTTTGTATGGGACATTTGAGGTGCCTCTTGTATGAGGTACTCAACACTAGTTTGATAGGAAAACTTTCACACAGCGCGCTGAAGGTCACCGCGGGTATTGTACCTACGGGAGACGTGTATAAAATTATTTTTGATTCCTTGGTTACAAAATATCAGGATAAACGTGCACTAGGCACTTAAAGAGTTGTACAAGTACACCTGTCAGTCTTGATTATTTTATTGAAAGATATCTTTCGTCTGTTTCGGCGTTAAAAAAGTTACATAATGAAGATTTAGCTGATTTCATATTAAGTTGCGGCATCCCAAATTTCTACCGATTTCTTACAAATCTCCCAACATTTGAAGTTTTTAAGCTCTTAAAAAAATGTTATTCTTTAAGATAGTACCTATACATTCCCCACGCCGAAATAGTAATTATATGAAATTCCATCGATCGAAATAAATCGCAAAGTATGCCCCGAAAATTATTATTTACACATGATGCATGAAGAAATTCACAATGTTTCTTTAAATACTGCTTAACACAACCCCTCGAGATTTTTGCTCTTTTTTAAACATGTCTTTTTAACTAAATACATTCACAACAGTCGCAAATTAAATTTATTATTCGTTTGAAATGTTCTTCACTTGCCAGTCTTGCCACTAGGATGGCTTCCCTGGCGGATGTGGCCCTGTATTTATGTGATTTCTTGTACAGAATATTATCGTGTCAAACGGGGTATTGTCTCTCGCAAAGTTAGATTCTTCTGTCGATCGCTGCGTAGCGGCTGATAACATTCTTACTGTGTGAAGATTGCAAATTTAATGAATTATGCTTTTTTTAAATAACTCTGTATAAAATTAATATTTATATAAAATTAATCGGTTCCTACTCACGTCTGGAAATGGCGAGAAAGTTTGTTTGCATTGGCTATTTAATTTTTTTAAGTACTTGTCTAGAATTTTGACAGTTGAAAAACACTGTTGCGTTTTTTTTCGTTTTAATACGAAAAATCGAATTTTTGGCATTTAGTCAGTTTTATTTTTAGTTTTTTGTCCTCTTTTGAGTTCGTTTATTGCTGACCAAGTCCAGTAAGTGTTATTTTATTTTTGTTTTATATCCTTTTGCCCCAATGGCCTTTGCCATGGGGAAGAAACCCCCTGATCCCGCTCCCCCTGACCCTTCAAATTTTGACATTGGTAGTGAGGTAGAAATAACAGACCTTCAAGTTCCATCCTCTACTCCAAAAAAGAGGAAAGTTTGCGACCTTCCAAAAACTGATTCTTCGCAGGTCTCAGTTCCTGTAGCTTCTCCTCTTTCTTTGTATCCGACTTCAGCAAAAGCTCCCTTCATAGTTTATGTTCAAAACAACTCTCCTGGCCACTCTTTACATCCCCTTGAATTTGGTAAATTCATTGGAAAAAAACCACTTGGCATTTCCCCAGGTGGTATCCGATCAGAGGGCAGATTTCGCATTTGTGTTGAGTTCACATCCGCGTTGAATGCCAATAAATTCATAAATTCCATCGACTCCCTCTCTGCAAAAAAATTTAAAGCCTATATCCCTTCTTTCAATATCTCTCGCTTGGGTCTCGTTAGAGGTATTCCTGTAGACCTATCTGAAGAAGAGCTTATCTCGGAACTCATTATTCCAGCATCTTCGGGAAAAGTTATTAAGACTAGGCGTCTTAATTTCAAAGATCGATCATCTGAGTCTGTAGTTTGGAAACCCTCTCAAACTGTAGTTCTGACATTTGAAGGACAGTCCCTTCCCTCTCACGTTTATTTATTTCACAACTCTCTCCCGGTGGAAATTTATTCGTACCCAACAATCCAATGCTTTAATTGTTGTCGGTTTGGCCATTCTAAGCAATCATGCCGCTCCTCTCCCCGCTGCTTTAAATGCGCAGAAAATCATTTAGCAGACCAATGCTCCTCCCCTTCCAATTCCCCCACTTGCGTCAATTGTTCAGGCTCGCACACAGCCACTCATCCATCCTGCCCCGAACTTTCTCGCCAAAAAAACATAAAAAGTTATATGGCCTCCAATAGCGTTTCATACTTCTATGCCTCCAAATTAATAGCTCCTTCTAAAAAATCTTTTGCTGAAGTTGCCTCTCAACCCCAAATTAGTGCTCCTTCAAACTTGTCTTACAAGAAAACTGTAATGACAAAACAAGCTTCTCGTCCAATTAAAACCCCTGGATATGATCAATTTGGCCATAACTCCCAGCTCTTGTTCCCAAATGGTAACATCAGCTCTCTTTTTCCTCAAAACCCCGTCTTTTCTAACTCAAATTCAACTAACAGCAGTGCTTTCAATCCTGATCTAAATGCAAATTCCATAAACAACAATACTTCTAATGACAATTCTTCTTTTATTCAAACTCTTCTCATGCTACTTATCTCTGTTATTAACAATAATAATTCTCTACCGTCCAACGCTGCCTCGTTACTCTCCTCTTTGTATTCTCTTCTTCCCAATGGCTGCCCCAACAGCAGCATTTCTGCAGTGGAATTGTAGAAGCGCCACCTCCAATAAGGATGACCTCGTCCGCCTTCTACATTTACACTCTATATCGATTGCTGCCGTCTCTGAGACTTGGTTCAAGCCATCTCAACTCTTCAAGGTGAGTGGCTATCAATGTCTGCGGGACGACCGCATTGATGGGAAGGGTGGTGCAGCCCTTTTCATCAAAAACTCTCTCCCCTTCTCCCCTATTTCCATTAAACCCCCAAATTCATCCTTCCAATTAGTGGCAGCCACTGTCTCCAATATTACATTTGTATCTCTCTATATTCCTCCTTCTACCCCATTTGACCTTCCACTGTGGGTTCACATGCTTAGCAAAATTTCTTCTCCCTTGGTCATTTTGGGTGATTTCAATGCCCACTCCCCACTCTGGGGTTCTTCTTCCTCGGATCCCTCAGGTATCAAATTAATTGAACTTTTGGACTCCTTGAACATATGTCTCCTAAATGACGGATCCTCAACAAGGTTTAGATCCCTGCGGCAGTGACCACTATCCCATTATTTTGAATTTAGCTCAACGGTTGGATACCAATCACTTTAAAAGTAAGCCCAAATTTATTACAAAAAAAGCGGATTGGTCCCGTTTCAGAGACTCTATCCAGGATCTTTCCCTCTCCCTGCCTTCCCCTTCTTCTGATAATTGCACCTCCTCTTATAAATCTTGGACTGATTCCATTCTAAAATCGGCTGACAAGTCTATCCCCAAATCATCTCCTGTAGGCTCGAAGGCTCGCCCTCCCCCTTGGTGGGATGAGGAATGCCTTAGAGTGCTGAAGGAGAGGAAAGCGGCCAATAAGACATACTGCCAACAGATGACTATGAATAATTACATCTCAGCCAAGAATGCCCAAGCTGTTGCTAAACGCACATTCCGTTTCAAAAAAAAAACAGCTGGCGTAATTTCTGTACCAATATATCCCCTGCTACTCCAGCAGGGGAGGTTTGGTCCATGATTCGCAGGTTTAGATCTTCCTTTTCCCTGCCAAAGCCATCTCGTAATTCTGCTATTTGGATTGATGACTTTGTTAATAAAATAGCTCCCCCTTATGTCCCTAATTTTGATGAACTTCCTTCTTTGCCTTTCACTTTAAAATCTTATTCATGGTTAGATGCTCCATTTTCCTTTGATGAGTTAAAAAGAGCCATTGAAATCCTCAATGACTCAGCTCCGGGCAAGGATGAAATCCTGAATATATTCATCCGTCATTCTGATGACAATTCTCTTACCTACTTTCTCTCTCTCATCAATGTCTTTCTGGATTCTGGCATTATTCCCCCAGACTGGAAAATTCAAAATATCATTCCCATTTTCAAAAGTGGCAAAGATCCAAGCATAGGTTCGAGCTACAGACCTATCGCCCTCTCTTCTACTCTTTGCAAAGTATCTGAAAGAATGATTAAGAATAGATTGGACTGGTTCGTAGAAAAAAATCAAATTCTTTCCCCTTCCCAGTTTGGATTTAGAAAGGGTAAAAGTACCCTTGACAACCTTTCCTCTCTTGTTACAGATATCAAATTAGCATTATCTAAAAATGAATATTGCATTGCAGTGTTTCTAGACATCTGTGGAGCATATGACAATGTTCATATTCCCATCCTGAAAGAAAAGTTACTGGCAATAGGTATTCCGCCCAAATTAGTAAAATTCATTGTCAATTTGCTCTCCCAGAGAACTATTTTTGTAGATGGGTCTGAATCCCCTCCCCACATTAGACACATTTTCAAAGGTCTCCCGCAAGGGTCAGTTTTAAGCCCGATCCTGTACAATATTTACACATATGATCTAGAAAAATCTATTCAATTCTTGTGCAACATACTCCAATATGCCGATGACTTGACTTTCTACAAAATATCCCGTAATATTTTTATCGCAGCATCAGCAATCAACAATGCTCTTAGAAAACTTTTGGCGTGGTTAAATATTAATGGCCTTGAACTTTCCCCTTCCAAAAGCAAAGTTGTCATCTTCACTCGTCGTCGAAAGCTCCCAGACATTCAGGTGAGATTTGGCGATGAAATCATCCCTATCTCTAAAGAAGTTAAGTTTCTGGGAATGTTTTTAGACTCAAAGCTTACTTGGAATTCTCACATAAATCATGTCATCATGAAATGCGAAAGCAACATCAATCCCCTTAGATTTCTGTCCGGAGTGTGGTGGGGATCTCACCCATCATCTTTAAAACTTCTGTACAATGCTCTCATCCGAAGCCATCTTGATTACGGATCTTGTCTGTTTGATCCAATGTCCACTTCAAATTCGCTTAAATTAGATAAAATTCAGTCTAAATCTCTTCGCCTTATCTTAGGAGCCATGAAATCTTCCCCAATCAACGCAATGCAAGTTGAATGCTGCGAACCTCCCTTAAATATAAGAAGGCGATGCCTATCAGAAAAATATATTTTCAAAACATGCTCAATAACTTCTCATCCCCTGATTCCCAAACTTCAATTGTTAAAGTATGAGGTTAATTTGAATCCATTTTGGAAAAAACATTCCCCTCCCCTTTTCTATAATTGCTTCAACACTTTCCTGGATGTTTCCACAAACTCCTATCGCAATGAATCTCTCCCTATAAAAGTCTTACTTTCTATCCAAAGGTGCACCAATTTATAGGAATATGTAAAAAAAATATTAAAAACTCAGTTCAATCCAATAATGCAGAATTCAACAAAATTATTGAAAATAACTGGCCAAATTATATAAAAATTTTCACAGATGGTTCCAAACTCAGTTCGGACTCCCATTGAGGGGGGGCCAGTGTCTATGCTCCTCACAGGAAATTGTGTTTCCCACACAGACTTCCCAAAGAATGTTCCATTTTCTCTGCTGAATGCATAGCTATCATAGAAGCTTTACATCTCGTCAAATCTCTCAACATTAGAAATGCCCTCATCCTTTCAGACTCACTTAGCTCATTACAAAAAATAAGCGCATCCCCTCTCAATTCCATTAGTGACTCTCTTACCTGCTCTATCAGAGACCTCCTGCATTCCTTGTCGCTGGCTCACGTGTCAGTGGTCTTGGCCTGGATCCCAGGACACCTTGGTATTGTTGGAAATGAAATGGCTGATTCTATTGCTAAGGAATCCACTGTTCATGGACCATTAAATAGCATTCCTATTCCTGTTAGAGACTATTTTCCTATTTTAAAAAATAAGTTACAACGCCAATGGTCCTCTGAATGGAAATCATCCTCTCTGTTAAAAGGTCACCAGTACTCTTTAATTCAACCTTCTATTCCTGTCAAGCCCTGGTTTCACAAATACACTTCCATGCCTAAAAAATACATCTCTTCCATTATTCGAATGCGTTTAGGTCATACTTGTTGTCTTAGCCATCTCGCCAGATTCCACATAGTCAATTCGCCTTATTGTGATTGTGGTTCAGAGGATACTTTAGACCATAATTTTTTTGAGTGTCCTATCAATGACCAATTTCCAAACTTCATACCTGAATTGTTAAAACTTAAAATTGAATTCCCTACCAGTGTACCCTGCCTTCTTAGTCTCAACTCTCCTGAAATTCACTATTTGTTAGCAAAATTTATTTACAAAAATGGCCTCAACATTTAAGCATCAATCAGATTTCTCTCTCTTGCATACGTATACATTTGTTTCTAGCTGTGTTATTATGTACAGTTGTACAGGTTCCTTTTTTTGGGAATCTGTACATCTTCCTACTCTACAATTTTGTAATGACTATTAATACCAACTCTGTGTGTTACTCTGTATGAAAATGGAAGTATGGAATATGTACAGGTTACTATTTTTGGGAACCTGTACATCTTCCTACTCTTCAATTTTGTAATTATTATTAATGCCAACTCTGTGTGTTACTCTGTGTGTACAGTTGTATAGGTTCCTATTTTTGGGAACCTGTACATCTTCCTACTCTACAATTTTGTAATTACTACTAATACCAACTCTGTATGTTAGTACAACTTGTATAATCTTATGAATATTTGTCTTGGCCCATTGTCTATAAGTATTTGCTAATATAATTTATCTATTCCATGTAAAAAACTGAAATAGTAACTAATTTAAAAAAAATATGAAAATGTAACTAATTTTAAAAATCTGATAATGTACCTAATTTTAAAAAATCTTAAAATGTAAATAATTTTAAAAAATTGATAATGTAACTAATTTACAAAAAAACTGGAAATGTAAATAATTTTAAAAATATGTAACTTATTTAATAAATGGCCAAGATCACCCTTAATGGGTGAAAGCCAAATAAACAATTTAAAAAAAAAAAAGTACTTGTCTATAAACTGTGTGTACCTGCGGATAGGTACAGAAAATAGACTGCATATAAATTCGTTTCATATTCTTATCAACTTATTATTTAGGTCGATTTTACGTTTTGAAATTGGTAAATAATGCACGAAAAATTATAATTTCATATATTTGTAATTTTATTATATCTAAAAATATTTCGGTTTTGTAACCCATGAAATTTTTTTTTTTACATTTGGGATATGGCATCACTGGTTTTAGATATATTTTTTCATAACAACATCTATATAATATTACATCTATGAATATAAGACAACTGTCACAAAATAGTGTCAGCTCGTCAGCTGCGAGCTAAAATTGTTCAAAATGTCAAATGAAACCGATGTTTTTGTAGCGCCTACAGAAAAGAAGCTAAGATTTAGGCCACCAACTAAAGTGCATTACAGCAGTGATATTAAAACTGAAGACTTTCATAAATCTTTTGATGCAAATACTCAAAGGAATGAAGATGTACCAGTTACTGAACATAAGGAAGCGAAAAGAGGTTATGTTCTCTTCTATTTTTCATATTTTTTCTAGTAACCAGATATCATTTTATTGTGTTATTACCAATAAACTTGCTTTTGATCATTTTCCTTTACCATATTTGTGGAATTTCGTACATTTGACGGTAAATTATTAGAATTTTAGTGCTAAATGTTAGATATTTTTTTATAATTTTTTGTCACACCTTTGTAATATAATATTTTGATAAGAGATGCATATTTAAATTGAGTCATTTATTAAGCTCGGATAACACAAGGGAGGATGTTAAAGCGTTCACGTTATTATTTATAATGTTAACACATAATATTATGGTAAACATCCACAATTTTCTTTGCTATTCAATGAATACTATCATATTAAAAACGCCCATATTCTTTAATTTTGGGTTGTAGAATCTGTATTTGGAGATCCACAAACACTTTGCATCAGGTTATAATATATTGTGATTGTTTGTAGTTCGATAACCTTTTTAAATTCGATTTTTTTTAAATTTGGACCTTATTACTTTCACATCTACCAAGCCAGACTTTTTGTCAAAATGCAATGCGGTGCAACAAATGCTCAGAGCTTCAATATTAATAAGTAAGCAGCCAACATGGTCTTAACTAAACCATAAAAAAATTTAAGAATCCAAGTATCATAGGCAATGCAGCGTTAACTTGCTATTTGCTTTTATAAGATACAGTTGATGTTGTATTTTCAAAAGTCATAATGTCATATAATAATTTTTTCAATCATTACAAAACATCACAAGGTTGTGAATATTTAAAGCTTACATTTTTATTTTGCTGTAATGACAGTTACAAATGTTTTCTTTAATTGTGTTCCTTTTTTAAATATTTTTTCCACAGATAAAAAAAGCCCTTCCCTTTTGGCGTTCTTGCAAGTGGAGTTGACACGTGGCTACCTTCTGGAACATGACGAGGAACGCTTTTCAGCCCGCAGAGAAAAAGTATATTCTTTCATGAAGATTCCTCAAGAGCTAGAGAAGTTTATGGTTTACGGGTTCTTTCAATGTACAGATTCTTTTCTGTTTGTGTATACCTTCTTGCCGCTAAGGTTTTTAATGGCATTTTTTTCATTCATTAGCAGACCGTTCCGAAAATGTTTTGGGTAAGTTCATCAATTTATTTAGGAAATGATTTTATTTGTTATCCTTGCAACATTTCATTCAATTTATATTATTTTTTATAGCTGCCGTTATCTTTGACTTATTTGATTTGTCGTAGACATTATGCAATTCAAAATGAATACATGCATGCAATATAATTTCAATCAATCGGTGTGGTTGCGATTATTAATTATATATCAAATCATAAACATAATATATACAATTACAGGTTATGTGATAGATATTCTAGGGGCCTTTTAAAACCAGCAGAAGTCTGTGACCTTCTGAAAGGATTAATTCTAATAGTCTGCAGCATTCTAATGTGCTACATCGATACCAACATGATGTACCATCTTGTTAAGAGTCAAAGCGTCATGAAGCTCTACATCTTTTACAACATGCTGGAAGTCGGAGACAGATTGTTTTCTGCTTTTGGACAAGACACGATAGATGCCCTGTTTTGGACAGCCACGGAACCTCGTGATAGAAGAAGACAACATCTGGGACTCATTCCGCATCTACTTTTTGCTCTCGTCTATGTCTGTATCCTTTTCAAATGTAAACATAACCATCTTATGTTGCGTTTCCACGCTTGCCAAGGCTTGGCAAGCCTCCACAAGCTCCAAGCGTCCACAAATCTCGCTTGGCATTTGGATGTCGTTTACATGCTTGTGAATGTGTCAGTGCGCTACCTACACCCGAGCATGGCGGACTCCGAACTTGTGTCGGCTATTGCGTTTGGTTTATCAAACTTTTATTTGAAATACAAGCAAAGTGTAACAAAAACAAGGAAAGCTCGACGACCACGAAGATGATGGATGATACAGATTCATAAAAATCGTCCCAGGTCACTTCGCACAAAGAGGATATCTCACAGGCTAAATCTTATAGATTTTTCTCTTTTTACCACTTTTTCGTTTCATCGAGTTTCAAATCACAACGGTGCTAAAGAAGTTTTCGCTTAAAAAATAATGATCGCAATTGGGACCCGAACTCGAGGATCACTTGTCTTATATAAAATTGTTTTTATTATAAAAAAAGTTATTCTAACAAAAATCATATATTTTTTTACTATAATAAATAGTAAATCATCAATAAAATATTATTTATTTATTTTGACTTTTTAGGTAAATCCAGTCGCAATAAATTACATAACATAAGTGCATTAAAATTATGTACTTATACATTTTAATAAGTCTGGCACGCCTCATACGTCATACATATGTCTCGTAATGTTATAAATATTATCAGCAAAAACGGCGTGCATTCGCCGCCAGTTCGAAAGTTCCACTGAGCGTCTGCCGAAGCTTGCCGCTGAATCCGACCCCGACTGGATCGGCGGAAAACTCTCGCAAGCTCTTGCAAGCCTACGCAAGCCAAGCCAAACGACCTGTTTACACATTTGCGCTTGTGGACGCTTGCCGAGACTTGGCAAGCATGGAAACGCACCATTACTTGTAGATTATTACGCTTCAGTTCAGCATTATGTCAAGTTTTTCACTATTCCGCCTGAAAAGTGTAAAGGGTTAAGGATTCTTAAAGTGTTGTTCTAGGAATTTTATGGTGTGTCTAATAGCTACTAGGAATTTGATAGTGCATAAATATTGTTATCTACATTTTAAAGGTGTGTTGAAGATAAACAGTTGAAATTTGTAAATATTGGAATGCCAAATGCAAACACTCAATCAATAAATAATAATGATATATAATTTATTTATTTTTCTATGTAGATATATACCTATTTTCCTTATCCTTTTTATAACAGTTTTTCACAGCGTTTTAGTGTTATTCCAAGCGACAACCCTCAATGTTGCATTCAACTCAAACAATAAGGCCCTACTTATAATAGTGATGTCTAATAATGTAAGTTATGTTTTATTATTTAATTCTTTATAGTTATACAGGGACTCTATGGTAGAGCATCAAAAAAATGTCAAAGACATAATGTATATACTGGGTGTTAATTCTGTGATTTTTCACGGGTTTGCGCTAGTACGTATTATTATTAAAAATATTTAGACACAGATATCAGCTTGTTTATTTCATACATTTAATTTTTTTTACAGTTTGTGGAATTGAAAGGAGCAGTTTTCAAGAAATTCGATAAGAACAATCTATTCCAAGTTTCTTGCAGCGATGTGAGGGAGCGACTGCACTTGTTTGTCCTCCTCTGCATAGTGGTCCTTCAAACGATGAAGGAGTACGCCTGGAAGGAGGAGAGGTTCTGGGTTCTGGTGCCTGATTGCATCCTGGTTTTGGGATTTGAGGTTGTGATAGATTGGATCAAACATGCATTCATCACCAGGTGGGATATTTAACAAGAATGGGGAAGTTTTGAGCCCACCCTTCCATAGAAATAATATATACACTGTACCGGTGCCATTGGTCACCCCAAGTGGTTCGCTACGTTTGGTGATTTAGCAGAGGTGCCCGGGTTCATGGGGTGAGGTTTGTCTAGGTCTCGGAGGCGGATGACCAGGACATACTGAACCCTAGATTCCTACCCACCCCTTTTCCTTCCCAGAACTCTCCTCTCCTTCCCTTCCTTAAAAAAACCCTTCACACAGCATCCCTAAAGATGACATAGGCCCTAAGGGAAATTATTTTCCTCAGGGCCTCCTGTGTAGAGCTCATGTAAAAAAAAAAATACCTACTTTAGGTATTTTTATTTAGAACACAAGTTAATAATAGTTGAAACGTTGCTTGAAATGGCTTCTGCCGTGTTTGGTGACCAGATCTGAATAGCCAGGTACTTCCCCACCTTCCTCTTCCCTATCTCCTTCTCCTCCCCACTGCCTTCAGCCTCACAACATACCCCAATTGGGGATGCCATAGTCCCACTGGCTCCAGACGGGAGCAGTTGTGACTCTTGTGCGGTATTCATGTAAAAAAAAGAAAAAAAGTATTATCTCAAATGCCTTTACGTTCAAGGTTATACTTCTTAGAATCTTTGGTGCTTTTATAATTCTCACGGCAACAGCATGGCAACGGCAATTGCATTTCATTTCTTTAATATATGTGAGGGAGATGTTTGATAATGATTACATTGTGCGTTGTGCCTCAGGGGGAAGTAGACATCATTTTGTTTGCCTCATTTCAACAATTTTCTACATGTTATTCCTGCTAGTTCATTATTGGACATTATTTTATTGGTTGGCAATTTTTAAAAGCTTAGTTACAAAAATGGACATCAGGAGAAATTGTTTTACGTTGAGTCGTCACATGGTTAAACGAGTTATATTTTGAGAAGTTAGAATGAGAGAAAACATTTTTATTGTAAATCAATAGTGTCATTGTCTAATTACTTATTAGTCCAGTCAGTGGGGGATAAAAAAAGGTCTTTAGAGAGAGTACGAAAACAGTATGCAACATAGTTGTGAATGATGAATACTTGGAGCAGGTTGATGAGTTTGTGTATCTGGGTAGTATGTTTACGAGAGATGGGAAGGCTGAAAGAGATATTGAAAGAAGGGTGAATGCCGGTAACTCCATTAATGGTGGACTGAATGCCGTTGGCGCTAATAAAAAACTGTCAAAAAAAGCGAAGCTAGCAGTCCACAATGGAGTTCTGGTACCTATCCTGATGTATGGCAGTGAGGCATGGAACTGGCAGAGGAAGGATGAAAGTAAACTGAATGCTGTTGAAATGAGATCCCTGAGACGTATGTGTGGTAAAACAATGTATGATCGTGTGAGAAATGTGGATATCCGCAAAGAATGTAAGGCTGATGTAAGCATAATGAGTAAGATTAAGAAAGGGACCCTCAGATGGTTTGGGCATGTAGAGCGAATGAACGAAGGAAGTAGTGTAAGAAGAATATACGACGCGAATGTGAATGGTAGAAGAAGTCGGGGACGCCCAAGGAAGACATGGCACGATCAAGTGAATCAGATACTTGAGTCGGGTCATGTCAAAAGTCAGAATAATAGAAGAGAATGTATGAGACGATGTATGAATGTGAATGAGGCAAAGAGTGTGTGCCAAGACCGAGTTGTTTGGCGGTCCGTCCTCTCTGCCTACCCCTGCGGAGAAACGGCGTGATGGTTAGTTAGTTAGTTAGCTTGCAAAAGGTCGTGTATTAGCGATTTTGATATATGTTGTTTAGATTGGGACTCTAAAGGAAAAAAAAAGTTTTCGACCTTGGGGGGTCGAACTCGAGCTGCCATCTTGGATTGAAGGTGCCAAAATTTAGTTTTTTCAAAATAATTCCCCAACGGTTGATTTCACAACAAAAATGTCTATGACAAATTTGAAGAAGACTAAATTACGTACATTTTTTGTTTAAATTTTTTTTTATAAATCTAATATAAATGACTTACAGCGGTAGAAAGAAGAAAATTTTGACAAAAAATCGTAAAACTCAAGTTTTCATGATAAATTTTGTAAGAACATATTACACAATATCATTTTAACGTATTTCCACAACAAATATAGCAAAATCTATTTCAAATTACAGTAATTTTTCGTGTTACATAGAGGAGAGAAAGAGACGGCAACATTCTGCGTGCCTGCAGTCCTGAATGCAGCGTTGCCATCTCAGCGCCTATATTACACAAAGGATCCCACTTTGACAAACCCGACGTTATCGAGTGCATGGATGAAACTACTTTGTAGTGATAATGAACATTTAGTAAGCCTTAAAAAGCTGGTCTGCAGTGCGTCTTCATTGAGTATATGAATGAAAACAACATGATGCAAAACCAGAAGACATAGCAGATGAAGGAAAACGCTTTCTTGTTGCTTTGTACGGGAGTTCAAAAATGGTATGGAATCCAAAAAAATCCAGAAAACTGGGGCTGGAAACGTGGCACCAATGGGCTTGTTCCAGTAAGAATGACAAAGAAACCAGCACCCGAGACTTTATTAAAATTTATTTCTTGCAATTGAATATGAAGAGATTTTGTCAATGGAAACCCAGCATCTCAGTACCACAGGCAATAAGTTAGATCATGACATTGATGACAAATACTATTATTAAGATGTCAATATCATTTTTGTTTTGAAAAGTTTTAATTTTTTATGTACATTTGTTACTTTAATTTTAAATTTTTGCGACCGGTTTCGACACGTCCGTGTCATTAACGAGCAAACTTAAAACTAAAATTAAAACTTTTCAAAACAAAAATGTCTAGAAATTGTTACATAGTCAATGCCCAAGAAATACAAAAAATGTCAATATCAACCAACCGCGATCAACAAAAAAATATTATTACGCAATAGCGAATATGTAACATAATTACGAATACTAGTCGAACTCTGTGCGGCTCGCCATACCATCGTTGGAATATCTGTGGAATAGACATTCTGAAAACCCAGTAGAAGTAAGAAAGCGCATCACAGGCACTAACAACTCTTACTTCGCGTTGTTGCCAGTTTCAAATCCCGAAACGTAAAAATTAAAAAAACCCTATATAAAACAATTATTAGAACCGTTTTGGCCTATGGATGTGTGGCGGGAACAGCTGGACACCTTCGAAAGAAAGGTACTTCGAAGAATCTTAGGAGCGGTGCGAGAGGGAGAGGCATTGGAGGGAACCCCACCACTTTCCTAACGGTGTTATAAGGAAACATATGGTTTCCTCCTTCACCGCACACGTCAAGAATCTATTTTATTGAACGAAGCTACAATTATTTGAATGACTCTAGACTCTCCAATGTCCATGCATACGGGGTGAGAAAGCAGTATGAAAGTACTTACATTAACATGAGGGAGAGGCATGGAGAATTCGCCATAATAAAGCTTTATGTTATTTACCAAGCTCCCATACTCTCTATCCTTCTAAGGCTCCAAAGACTAAGATGGGCCGGACATGTGCATCGAATGTCAAGCAAACGAGCACCGAAGAAGGTTCTAACAGAACACCCGGGAGGTAAACGAAAGGCGTAAAGACCTAGGCTGAGACGGGAGGATGATGTCAGGAAGGATGCAAGAGGACTACTCCATGTCGCAGTTAGGAAGACGACGGCCGAGGACGGAGGGCGGTGGAGGATGTTGAAGGAGGCCAAGGCTCGAAATGGGTTGTAATGCCGTTGAAGAGGAAGAAGATCTACTGGGGATACAATAAAAAATGTGCCATTTTCTCTACCTCATGGTGGTGTGGAAATGAGTTTACAAAATTATAATTATGTAATGAATCGCCCAAAAAAATAACAAAAATTGGGAATATCGCCATTTTTTAGAAAAATATTCACATTTCCGCCACTGTAACTCATTACCTATTAGACTTACAAAAAAAAAATTGAGGGGAAAAATATTTTAAATTTTATCTTCTTTAAGTTTGTCTTTCGCAATTTGGTCGTAAGATCAACCATTGCACAATTATTTTGAAAAAAACCAAATTTTGGCACCTTCAATTCAAGATGGCGGCTTGAGCTCGACCCCCCCAAGGTCGAAAACTTTTTTTTTTCTTTAGTCCCAATCTTAACAACATATATCAAAATCGCTACTACACGACCTTTTGCAAGGTAAAACTCCCCACTGACTGGGCTATATCGACCCATAATCGGCAGAACAGCGTAAACGACATTTTTGTCAAATTACGATTTTTAGCGAAAACTGTTCAATGCTGCCTAATACATCAATGACAAAAATATTGCAGCTCTATCTTATATGCATGTCACTTTTTTTAGTAGTTGTAGCTTTTAGCGTAAGTGACAGTGGTCGGTTACGCTGTCGGTTAAGAATGTTTCCGTTTGGTCGGTTGGCGTCCATCTGGTGAATAGTGCAGACGTGTCGACGGCTGGTAGCATCGGAAACTAAACGAAAATTCTTAAGTTCTTAATTTATTCTTTTGTATTTGAATATTATAATAAAAAGTATTAATGCAAATTATATCATTTTTCCCAACCGCCTGGAGCCAGTGAGAATATGGCATCCCCAATTTTGGTTTGTTGTTAGGCTGAAGGTAGTGGGGAGGGGAAGGGGATGTGGAAAATGTAACTGGCTGTAGATCTAGTCACCAAACACGACTAAAGCCATTTCAAGTAATAAGCTGCAAAATTACAAAAAATATATAATATTACTTTTTATCCGAATACGACACAAGAGGCCCAACTTTTCCTAACCGTCTGGAGCCAGTGAGACTATGCATCCCCAATTTTAGTATGTTGTGAGGCTGAAGGTAGTGAGGAGGAGATGTGGAAAATGTACCGGGCTATTCAGATCTAGTCACCGTATTTAGCCTATTTGGTGACTAGATCTGAATAGCCAGGTACATTTTCCATATCTCCTTCCCCTCCCCACTACCATCAGCCTCATAACATACTAAAATTGGGGATGCCATAGTCTCACTGGCTCCAGACAAATGGGACTCGTGTTGTATTTGGATAAAAAGAGTTACATTATATGATTTTTACGCTGGTGTGTAGTGTATATAATTATTAGACTTATTACTTGACCGTATTTGGTGTCTAGATTTGAATATCCTGGTACATTTTCCACATCTCCTTCCCCTTTCCACTACCTTCAGCCTCACAACATACTAAAATTAGGGATTCGACTCCAGTTGGGAGCAGTTGGGACTCTTGCGTTGTATTCGGGTAAAAAAGTTATTTTATATGATTTTTTGTATTTGTACGCTGGTGTGTGGTGTGTAGGTATTAGACTTATTACTTGAAATTGCTTTAGTCGTGTTTGGTAACTAGATCTGTATAGCCAGGAACATTTTCCATATCTCCTTCCCCTCCCCACTACCTTCAGCCTCATAACATATTAAAATTGGGGAGGCCATGGTCTCACTGGCTCCAGACAGTGGGAGAAGGTGTGCCTCTGGTGTTTGTATTCAGATAAAAATGTTAATGTTTTTAAAAATTTTAATTTAAAAAAATGTTTTTTGCTAAACCGACTGCACATATAAGTATGTCGTATTTTGTTACCGCATGCTCCTTCGGACAGTCGAAATTATTGTTAGTAAATATATCATTACAACGGATTTTCAATCAAGATGCCTGCAGATACAAGTATATCGACTTTGTTTTACGGCCGTATATCCTCTTTGCATACTTACTTCCAAATCATTGTATTTAGTCAACTTTAGGATCAAATATCATGGAACCATTTTATTTAGTTATTTGTTTACCTATCATGATTGCGTGATAGACATTTAAAAAAAAATTATGTACTCCGAACAGCGTATGCGACATTTCGCAGGGAAAAAATCTGTCAGGGTCATAGGCAAAACAGCATTACCGCCACTATCTCAACAATTGAATCAGCTTTACATAGGCGGCAACCAAAGATTAATAATCCTCATTAACCAAAATCCTTTTTGGAATCAATGAAGAAAGTTAATTAAAAAAAACCTTCTCCTGAACAATTTACTTTTTGCCGCTTACGCTGTTCTGCCGATTATGGATCGATATCACTAGCTAGGGTACCCGGCTTCGCTCAGAGTGTTGATATGAGATTGAACTGAGGTTCGAACCCACGGATCTTACTTTATATACCCGTACCAATGGGTAGCCCCACCCATACAAAAAAGGCTTTGAATGCTCCACAATCTTCCAGAACATTCCACAACATTCGAGAGTGTTCTGGAATGTTCCACAATGATCTGGGATGTTCCGGAATGTTCCAGACGATTCCCGAACATTCCAGAATGTTCTGGAATGTTGTGGAAAGCTCTCGAATACTCTCGAATGTTCTGGACTGTTCTAGAGATTTCTAGAGGGCGAATCTTCCAGACCTTATATCTTCAAAAGGACGCCCTTCAGGTAAAAACGGGAACCTTCTTCATGGATGGGTATAGAGGGCTACCACACCATACAACACCCTTTATCGTACCGGGACTCGTTTCTGAGTTTTAGCAGGATGCACACTTTTATAATATACTAGCTAGTACCCGGCATGCGTTGCAATACCATTCAAAGAAATCTGGATGTCCTTTCCCATGCGTCTCCGTTACCTTCCACCTTCCCCGCTTTCCACCTCCCTCGTCTCTTCCCTCTCCGTGAATTCCACCTTCCCCCTGCCTTTCCTCCCTGCCGCTAAAATATATGTAATGCGCACATTTTCATTTATACAAATTTCATAATGCCAGAGCTTACCATTATATACAGCCTATGTTACTCACTGATAATGTAGCTTTCTATTGGAGAAAGAATTTTTAAAATCAGTTTAGTGGGTTAGGCGTGAAAGCGTAACAAAGAAACACACGCACTTTCGCATTTATAATATTAGTATGGATATTGCTTTATCTAACCAATAATGTTAGCTACTTATAAGTAAACAATTAACCATATTAAATTATAATTTAAATAAAATTAAAACAATTGAATTGTAAGATAAATTGTTACAGGGAATAATACCCTGACGGTATAAAAATGTACCAGACGAATTTTCCCTATGAGGAGTTTTAAGAAAGTTCGGGGATCAAAGGATTAAAATGATTTACCTTTAACAAAATTTTTATATAAAAAAAATCTGTCTATCACTATTGAATAAACTATCAAGGGGTACGTCGAGGTCCCATAAATTTTCAATCATTCTACTTAGGGAACGTACCCATACTACGTGACCTATTCAATTTGTAACCCCACCCTGGGTACGTTCCCTTAGTTCTATAGAAAATTCAGATACCACAAAACACACTCAGCAAAAATTCTCAGAAAGCTCTGGCATCATGAAATTTACACAGCTTTTTCTGCCTGGAATTTCTAGATCAACACAAATATTTTCATTGTGTAATGTCATTTCCATCATAAGTTTTGAAATTTCATTCCCTCAAAAAATAAGAAAGGCACCAAATATTGTTATAGCTAGACTGGAAGCAAAAGAAGGTGTGCAGAAGCTCGTCTCTTATTAAGCGCGGAAAGGGTGTGATTTATTAGTAGTTCACTAGGGTTAATTGGTGGTTTACCATGCCGCCCTCGCCTCCCATGCTTCATTTCATACGACGCTAGGGAACAGCTTTTCTAATAATTTTTATGTGAAAATTAAATTTGTCGCTATTTTAGGTTCAACGACATCCCCTTCAGTGTGTACCGCGAGTACACCCTCAGTTTGGCGTATGACATGGCGCAGACCAGGCAGAAGTACGCCTTCTCGGATCACTCGGACCTGGTGGCGCGCCGGATGGGATTCATTCCTCTGCCGCTGGGAGTGGTCATCACCAGGGTGATACTGCAAGCCATGAAATTCGAGGGGTGAGTTGTCATTGTCATGTAGGACGAAACATTGAAGTAAACCTAACCTAACTAATTAAATAAAAACCCATTTTTAGTTTTGAAACACTTAATTAGAAGAATTTGTCAACTAATTTCGGTTAGGCCAACCTTCTTCAGGACAGTGCTTAAATTACCCTGTTCTTAATACAGGTAGGTATATGGAAACTCCGTATAAGTGGAAAAATACAATTGGAGTTTTTTGGGGGTAATATTTATTTATTTATTTATTTTCCATGTTCTCCGCAAAACGGTTAAAACCAATACATTATTGAGAAGATTACAAATTAGACAAAAAGTATAGCAAAACACATAAAAAGGTCAGTTTCACTACTTTGTGACATACGTCAAAAGATAACTGTTAAACTGCCTGTAGGTTACGTTAAAAATGTCGATGGTCAATGCAGACTCGTTGAGCAGTTCAGTCGCTCTGTTGACTGGCGCGTTCTGATAGGCAGAAGTCCTCGCTTTTGGAGCATAAAAAAGGGTATGGGACCTTCCACGAGTATACTTGTCTGGGACATATAAGTTAATCTCTTTCAAAATATCAACTGTTTAACGTCTTTTAAATAGTGTCGAAGCCTAGACTCTCCTCCAAAAATTTTTTTTAACCCTTTAGTTATCAAAAAATGGAAAAAAGTTAAAAAAGAAATCGAAACGCTTATTTCGAAATTTGATTCCAATTATTCAAATCCATCGTACTGAGGGCAGAGGCATTACCGTTATTGTCTGCTCTTCAAACAATTTCACGTTACTCTTGAATAAAACTTACAATTTTTTTTTTTCAGTCTGGCCCCTTTTATCCTCGTCATAGTGGGATATCTCTGCCTGATGTCTCTGCGTATTCTGGTCTCCATAGTGATCCTAGGAAAGGCCTGTGATCTCATTGCGCAACATCAGGCTGATAAAAATGTGGCCAATTTATCTACGCCAAATGCAACACCAAAGAAGTAAGATAATATTTTGAATTATGTCCCTCTCATACTGAGTTCTGGTGGGATTTTGTGATTTTTTGGTAGTTAATCCCTAAGGCCTCGGTCTTGTTTTGTCAGATGGTCAAAATATTTCCACCTTGCAAAAAAATAAATGAAATATTTTTGAATGTATCCAAACCTAAAGCCTGTTTTTGAAAGGTGATAAAATATGCTTACAAATTTTATAATTCGAAATAAACATACAATTTTTGAAATATAAAATTGTTAATGCAAACATAAAAAATTGTGGTCGGAACTTTGGTTTCATAAGGGTGTATATTTGAACTATTTTGCATTTAACTTTTATATTCGAATATAAAGCATGGTGTTTTCTCTATCCAACACTGTTTAGATCATATTTCTTTCCAACTAAGGGAGACACAACAATTTCTATGAGACCTATATGAGTTGTTCCCAAAAGCGAACGAATTGGCCTGAGGGGTTAATATTGAATAAACTTACAAATACTGTCATAAGTCCTAACTGTCGGCTTGTTTATTTGTTTCAGAGAAAACGTGAACAGTAAAGATTGTGCCACCAGTCCTTCCAGAACTGGGGACTGGTTGCCAATGAAATCAATGGACACCAATAATACCAAACAGAATAATCAAGAACGCTCACATTTGCATGATGTAAGTCTTCATATACCTGTTTACAGGGTGATACAGCACGTACCCGAAGTATTTTAACCAACGATTCCTGATATTTGGAATAAAAAATGAAGATGTCATTTTGCTGTCAGATGATATTTTTTGTAAATAAAAACAATAAATATATTCACAATTGTGTAGTTGGGTATTACGTAATAAGCACTCCGTCTCATTCCAGCAGCGTAACACATGAAATAGCACACGTATCACATGATCCCGTTGCGACATGTAGGAGTTATTGAAAAATATATTTTTTGTTTTTAACTTTTTATACTCCAAATATGCTCAGTATTCGCGGGTTAAAATCCTTCGAGTACAGTTTGGCAATTAAGTGTAGAAAACAAATGATGGCGCTGCAATCGTTTTCCTGTATGTATGTATGTTTTAAAAAACACTTCGGCCCATAAATGCACATTTCATAACGTATTTATATTTTCAAAGTTTTTGCAAAAAAGCTTTAATTTAATAGGATTAAATAAAACAAAACAAGTTTTAAATGGGCGTTTATTTCGTTATAAAAACGTAGGTAGGTACATAGATATATTAAAATCTGAGTTTATTAATTCAACACCCGACATGTAATTATTGTCTTCGTCCTCATGTGATTCTTCTTCTTTCGTATCTTCATCTTCATTTAAACGTATCATCAGTTTATCGATATCATCATATAGAGTACTGCCTCGTGCATAATATTCTGCCTCAATTCTCATCACGTGTTTGTCATCAGCACTTAAGCCATTACATATTATTATTATTATGCCCATTTTCAAATTTTGCATCTGCCTTTTCCCCTTCCTTGACGATTTGTCTTACAGTTGATTCAGATTTACCTGTGTGTGAAAAACATCATTAAAATTATTTGTTCATATTATTTCATAATTATTTGTTCATAAAAATTATTATTATAGAAATTCTTATTATAGAAATTATTATTATAGTTTAAAAAAACACACAAAATAATATTCATTTAGAAAGAAAGAGAGAAAATTAAGAAAAAAGTTAGTTCTCTTTTTTCTGTGGCCCCATATAAACTGTCAAATGGAAGTGTCAAATTCGGATTTGCATAACCTCAAATCAGGTTAGTTGTAGGAGACAAGTTTTTGAGATTTTTAAAAATATTTTATTAAACATGATAAAAAATAATAATCGCTGTTACTTGATAGGTATTACATTTGGAGTTTAAAAATAGTTTATACTTTATGTCGTCATATCATTTTTTGCAACATTATAGAATACTAGCTTTTTCCCCGCGTCTTCGCTCGCATGGTATTAGGGGGATTCCCCCTCCGCCTTCTCCACCTTCCCTATCGTCACTCCACTCCCCCTCTCCCCCTCCCCCATACCCCAACCCCCTCACCCACCCTCCACCCACCCCTCCCCTCACCCCCTACCCCTCCCCACACCTCCCCCCTACCCACCTCCATCTTTTTTCCATCCCCCTCTCCCTCCCCCAACCCCCTTCACCTCACCCTCCTCCCCATCCCCTTCCCCCACTCCACACCCCCTCCCCCACCCTCCTCCCCCCTTCCACCACCCTCATTCCACACATACATTCCCGGTACATTCAGTGTTCAAACTGCTATTTGGTGCAGTCGTTCGGAAGTTATGCGCATACTTCGGTGATTCATTTTTCGAGATAGATTATTAACTACAACGCCAACAAAGCACTCTTTTTAGGATGAATTGCCTAGTTAAAAAAAAAAACATCGTTTCCAAGGCAACAATTTGTTTGCTTTTCTTCTGACATTTGCAATAACTCGATTTTGTTAGGGACAGAAAACGTATGATAAATAATTTCATAACGCCAAAGCTTATTCATAATGCCAGAGCTTACCATTACATACAGCCTATATTACTCGTAAATGATGTAGCTATTAGTGAAAGAATTTGTAAAGTCCATTCAGTATTTTTTGCGTGAAAGAGGAACAAACATCCATACATCCATACAAACTTTCGCCTTTATAATATTAGTAGGATACGCAAGATGAGATGACAGGAGACAACTGTGATTTGTATGAAATACAGGCTAAAGTTCGGTGTTTGGGTAAAATTCCTAAAAAATAAAACTAGTTATTTTTATACTAATTTGGGGTCGGGGAATCCGAATCTGAAAGAATTAGGCGGCGGCAAGCAATATTAACTGAATTAAACGACTTTAAAAAATTTTATACACATACAGGAAAATAGCCATTTTGGAAGCATTTTGATTCCTAGAAAATCAAACTAGTTATTTTTATACTAACTATGGGCCGGGGAATCCGAATCTGAAAGAATTAGGCGGCGGCAAGCAATATTAACTTAATTACACGACTTAAAAATTTTCTATACACACACACATGAAAATAATCATTCCGGAAGTATTTTGACACATGTAGTACAAAGATCATAGAAAAACACGATAACATAGATGTTTTTACCACACAAAATTAAGTGTTGCCATTAAGCAGTAATATTTATAACGTAAAATAACATGTTTATATTTTAAGTACTTATTTTTTATAATTGATTCTCAAATATTTTAGGAAGGTACACCAACTAGTATTGTGGAGTTTTTATGCCTTGACGCGAGTAGGCGTTATAAAGGGGCACGTTCTTTTGTATCACAAACCATGTTACATAAACCCGGCGTAGCTGCTAAACTACTTGAAAACAGGGATGTTTTTTTGCCGTGACGCGAGCAGGCGGTATAAAGGGGCACAAACCATGTTACACAAACCTAGCGTAGCCGCTAAACTACTCGAAAACAGGGATGTTTTTTTGCCGTGACGCGAGCAGGCGGTATAAAGGGGCACAAACCATGTTACACAAACCTAGCGTAGCCGCTAAACTACTCGAAAACAGGGATGTTTTTTTGCCGTGACGCGAGCAGGCGGTATAAAGGGGCACAAACCATGTTACACAAACCTAGCGTTAGGTTAGGATAGGTTAGGGACGCGAGCAGGCGGTATAAAGGGGCACAAACCATGTTACACAAACCTAGCGTAGCCGCTAAACTACTTGAAAACAGGGATGTTTTTTTGCCGTGACGCGAGCAGGCGGTATAAAGGGGCACAAACCATGTTACACAAACCTAGCGTTAGGTTAGGATAGGTTAGGGACGCGAGCAGGCGGTATAAAGGGGCACAAACCATGTTACACAAACCTAGCGTAGCCGCTAAACTACTTGAAAACAGGGATGTTTTTTTGCCGTGACGCGAGCAGGCGGTATAAAGGGGCACAAACCATGTTACACAAACCTAGCGTTAGGTTAGGTTAGGTTAGGGACGCGAGCAGGCGGTATAAAGGGGCACAAACCATGTTACACAAACCTAACGTTAGGTTAGGTTAGGTTACGCATTTTTAAGACTACGAATTTTCATACTTTTGATTTAAGAATACGCCGTTGAGATAGTCGTAATTCATCAGGTTAATGTGTTAATACGACGGACGAAGAAGATTTATAAGGTATGTTTTTGAGAGCTGGTAACACTGCCGGCACATGTTTTTGTATATTTCTTGTTTTTCTATGATCTTTGTACTGCGTGTGTCAAAATACTTCCGAAATGATTATTTTCAAGTGTGTGTGTATAGAAAATTTTTAAGTCGTGTAATTCAGTTAATATTGCTTGCCGCCGCCTAATTCTTTCAGATTCGGATTCCCCAGCCCATAGTTAGTATAAAAATAACTAGTTTGATTTTCTAGGAATCAAAATGCTTCCAAAATGGCTATTTTCCTGTATGTGTATAAAATTTTTTAAAGTCGTTTAATTCAGTTAATATTGCTTGCCGCCGCCTAATTCTTTCAGATTCGGATTCCCCGACCCCAAATTAGTATAAAAATAACTAGTTTTATTTTTTAGGAATTTTACCCAAACACCGAATTTATTCCTGAAATACACTTCTATCACGAGGAGTTACAACTCTGTAATGTAATTTTTACTACAAAAATATAAACACATAATTTTTTAAAACACACACAATTATTACGTCTTTAATACAGTAGATTTAAAGTAATTATAAAATAATAATATTGGTTATTCTGTTGAATTTTTCTCCACTAACTGGTGTATACAACTTTATGTAGGTTAAAAAGAAGAACAACCCACCTATCTATCTAATTTCTACGGACAATGTTGCATATTATGTCCAGGTTTTTTCTCTCTCCTGAGCCATTTGTATTGCATGCTGTCTGATATTTAAAGTTGAACTCTGTTTTTAAAACTTTATATAAAGCAGCAAAAATTTTGAAATTAGCTCTGGTGTCATAATATTTTCACAGCATCTATATGTAATTTATATATTTTCAGCTTGCCACATTATTTCCATTATGAACTGTAGAGCTTTGAACTATCCATTTTACAATTCATTTTAAAAGACTTAGTTAGTAACCTATTGGTTTATTAAACATTAATAAAATTAATGCTCATTTTCAGTGAACATTACAAAGTGTTGTATGGGTGAATATACAGGATGGTGCAAAACTACCGATGTGGTTTGAATGTGTGATAACTTTTTTATTTAATGGTTAATTATTATTTTTAATTTTTAAACTAACGTTTAAGACAAGATTTGTATGCATAGCACAAAGGGTAACAATTATTATAAAAGGGTAACACTCATCCACATTGAAAAAATCTTCCGAGAAAAGATACATGACGCCAACGGGACTTGAACCCGTGCCCTTCTGATTGCCGGTTAGCTGCTCTCCCAATTGAGTTATGGAGGCTTATCTTATACCCGCCAAATGATTCAATATATACTAGTGTTTCATTCAACAATTACTGCTTATCATATTTTTTCCACCTGAAAATAACCAACTTTTAGTTTTTGCGAGAGAGACACTGTTAGTGTTAAATCCCTCGCTAGGTGGCATCGAGACAAATTATGTCTTCATGTATTGGGGAAATACTTAAACTTGTTAAATATTAATTATTATTTTTAATTTTTAAACTAACGTTTAAGACAAGATTTTTATGCATAGCACAAAGGGTAATAATTATTATAAGCAATAATTATTATAAGCAATAATTATCAGCCTGAAACACTCATTCACATTGAAAAATCTTCCGAGAAAAGATACATGACGCCAACGGGACTTGAACCAGTGCCCTTCTGATTGCCGGTCAGCTGCTCTCCCAATTGAGTTATGGAGGCTTATCTTATACCCGCCAAATGATTCAATATATACTAGTGTTTCATTCAACAATTACTGCTTATCATATTTTTTCCACCTGAAAATAACCAACTTTTAGTTTTTGCGAGAGAGACACTGTTAGTGTTAAATCCCTCGCTAGGTGGCATCGAGACAAATTATGTCTTCATGTATTGGGGAAATACTTAAACTTGTTAAATATTAATTATTATTTTTAATTTTTAAACTAACGTTTAAGACAAGATTTTTATGCATAGCACAAAGGGTAATAATTATTATAAGCAATAATTATTATAAGCAATAATTATCAGCCTGAAACACTCATTCACATTGAAAAATCTTCCGAGAAAAGATACATGACGCCAACGGGACTTGAACCAGTGCCCTTCTGATTGCCGGTCAGCTGCTCTCCCAATTGAGCTATGGAGGCTTATCTTATACCCGCCAAATGATTCAATATATACTAGTGTTTCATTAAAAAATTACTGCTTATTATATTTTTTCCACCTGAAAACAACCACAACTTTAGTTTTAGCCACCTAGCGAGGGATTTAACACTAACAGTGTCTCTCTCGCAAAAACTAAAAGTTGGTTGTTTTCAGGTGGAAAAAATATAATAAACAGTAATTGTTGAATGAAACACTAGTATATATTGAATCATTTGGCGGGTATAAGATAAGCCTCCATAGCTCAATTGGGAGAGCAGCTGACCGGCAATCAGAAGGGCACGGGTTCAAGTCCCGTTGGCGTCATGTATCTTTTCTCGGAAGATTTTTCAATGTGAATGAGTGTTTCAGGCTGATAATTATTGCTTATAATAATTGTTAATTATTATTATTATTATTTTTTATAGATAAGTATATTAATGGGGAATATTTTTGGGTGAAAAATTATATCCCACAAGTGGTGGCCATTTTCGGCTTCGCACATTAGTGCTCTTTCCAGTACATTTTGCATAACTTTTCGTAAAATTTCCGGTGTTATGGCTTGAATTTCATTGCGAATGTTTTGTTTTTGCTGTAGTATGGTTGCTGGCTTATTTACGTATACCCTTTATTTCAAATAACCCCAAAGAAAACAGTCTGGCGCTGTTAAATCCGGTGAACGTGGGGGCCAATTGAAATCACTTCTGCGCGAAATAATGCCTTCGCCAAAGAGGTCCCGTAACATAGCCATTGTGTCCCTTGCAGTGTGGGCTGTGACTCCATCTTGTTGGAACCACAACTGTGGATGGTTTTCTACAGCTGGCCTCAAAAAATTGTCCAGCATCGTTCAATATTCAGCACCATTAACCATGTGCATTTTCAAAGAAATATGGACCAATGATCCTTTCAGACGATACACCGCACCAAAAAGTAAGCTTAAGTGGGTGTAATTGTTGCTGATGAACTGTTCTTGGATTATTATTATTATTTTATTTCTTTGTAGCCCATATCCTGCAATTTTGCTTGTTTACGAAACCATTCAATTGGAAATGGGCTTCATCGCTCATTATCAAATTGTTAATGAAATCGCGATTTCCTTCTGCTTTTTGTCGGAATGAAATGGCATAATCAAGGCGTTGTTGGTAGTCTATCGGCTTCAATTCTTGCACAAGCTGAACCTTATACGGGAACATGTGCAATGTGGCCAAAATCCTCTGAACGGACCTCCGCGATAGCCCCAGTTGTGCCGAACGTCTTCTTGTTTATGTTTCTGGACTGTCCTGCACACTATCCACAACACATTGGATATTTTCTTCCGTGTTGACCGTATGCGGTCTTTTGGTACATGGAAGGTGTCTTCAGTGGCGTAGTGAGGGGGGGGCGGGGGGTGGACCGCCCCAGGTGCCACCCGACAGGGGGGTGACACTCGACCGTGGAAAAAATTTACGAAGGATATTGTCATCAAAGTATTGTATACATGAACACGGTCTGTTAATTTCTTTCATATGTTCCTCGTGGAGTGCCCCGAATTTTGTGTCTAGGTCTTTTTATAGGCAAACATAGCCTGTATTTGTGGAGAAATATGAAATTCTCTAGCCATCCCACCCTCCCAGGATGGACCAATTTTATGAAGTTGAAATTAGCGTTTTTAATTTTTTCTCTAGCCAACTTTAATAGGGGGGGGGGTGACACTACGCCCCGAGGGGTGACATCCGGCCCGGGTTCCACCCATGCTAGCTACGCCACTGGGTGTCTTACTGTACCATGTTGTCGAAAATTTGCAATCATGCGGTTTATTGTTGGTGCTGAAGGTCCAGTACGCACATTAAAAGAACGACGATAAGCACGCTGCATCAAATTTGACCGTTAATTTTCAAAATAAAATTCAACAATTGTTGATCGCTGTTCTGCTGTGTAGTGTTCCATTTCAAATTCCCAAAGTTTTCTTCACAAAATTCTGAAATAAAAAAAAAAAAATATAGAAAAATTAAAAAGTTATTAAACATTCAAACCATATCGGTAGTTTTGCGCCATCCTGTACAAAAGTTGGTCAACTTTTGGCCCTATTTTGTTAATATAGTTTTTAACCATAATTTATATATTTTTTGGTTTGAGTACATATTTTATCCCATCAATATACTATCTTATGTCAGGCCAGTCACTTTTTTAAATATCAACACATTTGCAATTTCAAGGTGCAATTTAAGACAACGGACTGACAACAGAGTATTGATGAACAGGATATTAATTTGAGGTTACACTTGAAATTAATATTTTTATCTTAGTTTCAATTATTAAAATGATATATTTTTACAAATCACATGTAATCATGCATAAATTAAAACAAAACATAGATAATAGACGAAATAAAGACTCACCAGAGTACTGAAAATTTGACTGGATCAGCACACAAACACGCTAGCACTGGCCTCGTAATGGCTGCCGTCAATATCTAACTACACTACCAACATTCAAAACTACAAACGAGTTGATCATAGTTCGGCAATATTTTGCGAAAATTTCAAATTTTAACTTGAGACAAAGGACTGATGTGTAAAAATTAAGACAAACTTTGTTAGTTTTTTTATAATAGATTTTTTACAGATTCTGCGAAATATGTTATTAAATTTATAAAATAATAAGACAATTAGTATGGAATATTTTATTAAACAACCACTTCATTAAGCGTTTTTATGATTGTGACATGCCAAGGAACTGATGTTTTGAGGATTTGAGTTATTAAAAATTGAGTGGACACATAAAGAGGAATTAGGAATTTCATAATATATTATCACAAAACAAAATGCATAAAAATAGTCATATTTATTGACTGATGACAGCAAGTTGGACAACTTTTGTATATTCACCCGTATCTTAAAACATGTTCTCAAAACAAAATTGTCTTGGCCATTAGTATTCTATTTTAATTATTGTCAATTAACTCATTACTCCACTGACCCGTAACCTTGTCGCATATCCCTCTCAAGGTGAAAATGTAGTACAATAATTAGCACTGAATGTGGAAATATTACGTGTTATGCTAAGTCCCTGTTATGTATGTAGGTAATGAGATATTATTTTTTGTATTATATTAAAACCACTTAGAAGTAAGAAAAATTAGAGTTGATGCAAACACGTTACGATTGTATATGTACACTTCCGAATGTGGTGTTCAAAAGCATAACTGAGAAAGAAGTGCCCCCTTCTCCTTCATTACTCTATGTATCTCTATTTCTTCGCTTCGTAGAAATCATTCATTAAAATTTAGCTTTAATTAATGGAACTCATGTTCTTTATTGCTAAGAAACTGGCTTCAATTCATATTTATTCTATTATTTAAGGTTCCACTGCAAGACCCCATAGCAGGCCCAGCTGCCATCTTCTCCAACAGTGCTATAGATCTCAACGGAGTCTTTTTAAATGAAAAACTCTTGGATGTGAAACAAGTAAAGCGGGAACCGTCAGAGATGGAAGAAGCCATCCAGGATGTTTCCTCCGTCAGCAGAAGTGTTCCCGATATAGAAAAGGCTTGGAGAGAACTGAAGAGTAATCCCGGAGTCCATAATCCATCTCCACAGCCGATAGAAGACGAACCACTCCCTCAAGATTCAACGATGAAAAGAAGATCAGAATCCGAGCCGAATTTGGTAAATACGGGAGAAGACAGTCCGGACGATTGTTGATGTCGTTAATACTACTTAATATGTATCATGGAACATAGAAAAGTAGAGAAGGGTAAATTCTGGCTGTCGTAGATTTTGTTCTCCTTCAGAACTAAAACTGTGGCGAAAGTGCTTTATGTGCTAAGAAAATCCCACCCACATATTACTTTTCGAGGCGTTTGATTGCTCAGTGAGCACGAAACTCTACTAGCAATCAGGCAGATTGGGTTTAAAACTCACAGTGTACAAGTACTGGGTGTTGACGACAATTTGAAAAAACAGCAACAATGCTGACGATCGCCAATTGTTGAATATAACCGTTAGAAATAACGCCAACATTGACGGGAATACTAAAAAAAATTATAAATAATGATCCTAATAATATTGGGAGTTCCAGCTGTTGAAACAGCTTTATTTTTACTGGCCACCACAAAGACATCTATTTGGAAGGTTTATAACCAAAAACCATTTCATTTATATGCATAATATCATTCACAAAGTATAAACTGTTACGCCTTTTTAAAAATTTATTTGGTGCCAAGACTGCTAAAACAATACTTAGTCAAAACTGTATTCCATTATGTTGAATTACATTTGGGTGTGGTTACTGATACCATTAAAAATTATATCCAATTCATCAACAGCGTTGGGTCGTGACGGCATCTAGTTGTTGTTTTTTTTCAAAGCCTAGTTATATTTTGATATGATGTATGTCGATTGTCCAGTTGATTAGGCAGATATCTCTGAAAAATCGTAATTTGAGTTGTGTGTGCACTTATATGTAAAAGTATACCCTCTATTTGGTACAATGCCGAGATTACTCATAAACAGAACCAAATCAATTATAATGCAGAAAACTTTTAGTGAATAGTGAATAAAATAAAGTGTTCACTGGGACACTGGTAGGTTATTTCAAAATGTCATACCGTTATGCCTCCCGGTGTGTTTTTATAGCATATTTAATATATGTAAAACACAAACACGTGTAAATAATATTTGACTTATAGTGAGCATTCGAGTATTGCATTCCTCATTATCTCAAACTTACTATTCAGAGATGTCTGACTGATCAAACGGACGTTTGATGCATCTAGAATATTTATCATTGACCGTGTTATTCCCTGTATACAAATGTATACAGTAAGTTGAGCTCAACATTAGATGACTATTGAGTGATGCTGCACCTGCTGATATTTAAGATGCTAGTTAAAATATTAATGATGTGGCCTTATACTGGTTAATTTTTATAATAATTTGGTTAATTCCTTTGGCCTTGTTTTTGTGAAAAAATCACCTCAAGGGCTGTTTCCTCTAATCAATTTATTATTACAAAAAAATATATATTTATGATAACAGTTGAGCTTCGGAATGATATAATTGGTGTTGTGAAACATTTGATGCTAAAACTTTACGAGCTGGTAAATACGTAATAATAATAACAATATTGTACATACTTGGCTACTTTTTATAATGCAATTTTTGTGAAATATCACCTCAAGGGTGCTCAACTTTCAAACTATAGTTGTCCCAGAGACAGGTCATTTTTAAGTCATAGACCATAGTCCTAAAATGGTTATATAAAAATCTTGCTTTTCTTACGTTTTGTACGAAAACGAATATGACAGAAGATGCTAGAATGATGTCTCATGTACAACCTATTTCTGATCAATGCTTCTAAGCTTTTCTATGTTCTTTGAAGTTTGTAACTAATATAATTTATTTGAATTTATCTTAAACATAAGTGATTTGCTCTCCTTTATTATTAGTTTGTGACTACTTTGAATTATTTGCCGGCTGTTATATTTATAATATAATCATTTAAATTAGTTATTTGTTTGCGTTTAAGTATTTGTACATTGATTTTTCATATATGGTAAGAATTTTATTTAAGAATTTGAATTCAAAGAGATAATTTATACTAGAGTATATCTTTCTCTATTCGCACCCAATATTTGACATGTGTACGTACCTAAAGAAATTGGAATATTTTAGTAGAGGACGTAATATTGCATGGATATATATTACATATATACATTTATATATGTATTGCAAAAAGCAACCATTTTGGAGTCAGTTCTCTCTAATGCTTGCTTAAAAGTTGTTCTTCATTTTATAGTTTTTTTTTAAACCGTTGAATATTCAAATCCAGTGGTATTAAACCTTATATTGCTATTTAAATGTTTGATTTAAAAAAATATATTTCACTTGTGTTCTCATTTTCCTTCATTTTATTACATCACTACATGTAGCTACTAAATTCTGTAAGAACTCTGTTTGTACTCCGCTAAATATTTTAGTAAGAATTGGTGCTTTTCATTTTAAGATTACATATTTGTAAATACTTCTCAAAATAACTTCTCAACTTATATCTCAATTATTTGCTCAATGCAGTAAATTTTTGCTTTATTTAGAATTTTTAGCAATTTTTCTCAAATGGTTTTGGGAAGAGAATATATTTATGATAAATAATATAAAATCATTTTATCTATTTTCAAATGAATCTACAGCTATTTTCACATTAATTCTGTGTAAATATTACATGAAAAAGTATAAATCGCACACTTTTGAGACTGACGCATATTTTAAAGATAAATTATAAATTAAAGTGTTGCTTATTGAATAAATCTCGTATCAGAAGGGTGATTTTATATCTTTTGTGTTATCTTTTGCGTTAAGTCAGTGTTACGAGACAATTAAGACAAAAAGGCAAAATCTGTCGGATATCGGAAGGCGTCCATTGTGCGTTATCGTCGGTCAAAATTCTTTGATTTTCTATGGCTTGTACATGCATGTCGTGTGTTAAATGGATTAATTACCAACTTAAAAACACAAATTACTATTTATTACTTATTAAAACTACTTACACATAAACATATTACACATAAATGAATTCATAAATTCGTTTGTCATTTTATTTTGATGTATTATATATGTGATGACATTTCATTCGCAAATTTTCCCGCAACTGACATCTCTTATCGAAGATTATGCGGCAAAACGCGCCATCATCTCTGGCATTAGCGTAACTACTCTTAAGAATTGGTGTTTTAACACAAGCGCAGCATTTAGCTTGTTAACCTCTCCCCGAGTGAGTTTTTACGAACAAAACTGAATGTGAGGAGTGAGTTTTTTTTGGTTAATTTTTTTAAATATTTTTTTATAAATCATCATAGATTAACTAAAAATAATATTATGTTTTGAATTAAAACGTCATCGACATCAATCCACGAAAATAAACCAACATCGAAAAAAAAACATGTCCGTACAAAAAAACTGTTTCTTTCTTATGACCGCTAAATGATGCAAAATAATTTTTAAACTAAAACTGTGAAGTCGGTATTGTAGGTATGTCTTTCAAAACTTCAACAAACTAAGCGCAGATGTCAATAGATGCCACTACAAGTCAAATAGTT
This sequence comes from Limnephilus rhombicus, assembly GCA_929108145.2. Classification (NCBI taxonomy): domain Eukaryota; kingdom Metazoa; phylum Arthropoda; class Insecta; order Trichoptera; family Limnephilidae; genus Limnephilus; species Limnephilus rhombicus. The sequence goes on from OV815285.1 coordinate 29,946,459, forward strand.
TCATTAAATATGACGGTATTTGAATAATAACCGCGGACGAAACATTTCGGTCATACTCTTATTTGCATTTTTTCGCTTCACCTAACCGTTTCGCCCATACTCGTGGAGAGGTTAACGCGATACGGAGTACAGCATTTAAGAAAAACGTTTCGTATATAGCCGATTTAACTCGTCCTAAGCTGTCGCAAAAGATATAGAATCATCCTTCTTGTATTTAAAATAATATGTAAAGTTTTTAATAATATCAGGCTGGAATTTCAGTTGCAATTTACATTATGTACGATATCATATTAAGATAAGCCGACTGGTACCATTACTAAAAATTACTGAAATACCGGCTCATAGTACTAAAAAAAAAAGTAGGGACCCAGGTAGATTTTAATTTATAGCAGTTTTTTTTTTCACCTTTTCTGTTCTGTAACTAACAACCATTTCTATTTATTAAATTATTATTTATATGACATAGATTTATTAAAATATATATTTTAAACCTATACAGCCTTACTAAAAAACCCAGTGAAAATTTTATTCAATTGACAAACGGCCGCGGATGTGAAAACATTACTAATTAAAAATTTGTTCTTTGAAAGAAATACACATGGTTTCCACGGCCTGAGAGGGTAGTTTATCTCTGTTTTAACCATTGATGTCCGAACGATATTTGTAATTTTCCCATAGTATTTTGAATGTTCAATATATTTCTTATTTTTGAAGGTGTCGTAAAAACAAATACCATTTATGAAAACTAGATAAAATTACCTTTTAGATTTGAGTATTTGAAATACACTTTAGCTTTCAAAAACTGCCGTATTTTAAGATTCAAACTCGGAAATAAATGGAAAAAAATTTCCTCCCACAACATTTTTGACCAAAATGTAGAGAAATTTAAATAAAATCAAAATTTAAAAAACACAGTCCTTTTGTATAATAAATTAGGAAGGAAACTATCACCTCACTTTTTCATCGTGTATACAATAAAAAAATAATAAAAAATTTCAAAGTTTTTTTTATTGCCAAAAAAAAAACTTAGAAATAATACCAAAATTTAAAACAGATTTCTTGCATCTCTAAAGACGTTAATTTTTTTGATACGTTTACGAACACATGTATTAGGTTTTAATATTATAAAAAATTATCACTTTTAAGAAATTCTCTTAAAATAAAGATCTTAAATGAAAATTTTATCTTTTGTAACCTATAAAAAACAATATTCTGACAGTTCAACTTTGAAAGTACGGCGTTTGTACAATAACTTGATTAAACTGATGTAAATCACACAAATAACATGGTAAATATATCGATTATGTGAACAGAAGAGTAAATTCATCACTACAATAGAAATTATTAAGTAAAATCACAAATTTTTCGATATCCCGCCATAAAACACACAGAGCTGTTTTGACATCGCGGGCCATAAATAAACCATCGCGGGCTGTCACGGGCCGACGAACTAATGCATAGGCGCGCCAATAATGCCCCTTGCGGAGAAAAATTAAAACAACATTGTTTCCTAGTAAATTAAAACCATATACAACGTTGTCACATCTTCAATGCGTTTTAACAGCGTGACCACGAAAGAAACGTTATTGGTAATAAAACGTCTTTTAGTGTATACGAGCTCTATTTATGTTATTGCAATAACACAGTTAATCGGTCGCGCTGTGGTTTTTTTTTAGTAAGGCTGATATTGTTTGCTCATTCGAATTCACTCTTTAAAATATTTGCTGCCGACTACGCTTATGGGACTTTTTTGTGAAATTTATGTCTTCGATAAAAAAAAATAAAACTTATTGAAATGAAACTAAGTTTATATAAAGTAAAAAATGTTTAAATAATTATTTTATTCATAGTACAAGGAAGCAAAATAAGGATGGTTTTCTGCAAAATTCTCTAGAAATAGTTATGGCTCGTGGAAATTAGAGATATTGCACCTATGGTATTTCAACTCTTGAAACTTTATTTAGCACAATTTTTTTTTTATCACTGAGAATTAACTCTAATATAATATCTCTCTATGACGTGAACTTTTATTAATAATTATGATATCTCTCCTTTACTTAATTATTTAGGCTTTTTTTATCCTCTGTAATTTGATAATTTAATTTTCGAAAAAATATAATTTTTAACCCCCGACGCAAGGAGCGGTGTTATAAGTTTGACTTTCTGGTGTGTCTGGCTGTGTGTCTGTCTGTGGCATCATAGCTCCTAAATGAATTGACCGACTATGATGCGGTTTTTTTTGTTTGAAAGCTGACAAGATCGAGATGGTTCTCAGCTACAATTCATGTAAATCTGTTCAGGCGTTTCAAGGTCATCAGCTCTTTTTTGTGTCAGGGGTTGCTTTATATTATACCATTATCCTCGACTTACTTAAACTCACGATTTTATTTAGTATTATTCCCGCATGACTAAACATTTTAATTTATTAATAAATACAATACTTACTTAACCCTCCATTTTTACAATTTTTTTCTAGCTTAGAGGTTTTCTAATAGTTCAAAAATTAAGAAAAATATATTATTTATGTTTGCTCGTTAAACAAATGCAAAAAAAAATGGTTCCTGATGGGGGTGAAATTTTGATCAAATATAAAAAAAATCATGATGTTGATTTTTTTATGTTTTAGATTATAGAGTACAAACTGTACGGTGGTGTTATGAATTAATCTTATGCTTCAAAAAACATAAACATTTAAAAATCCTGTACATCTTGTAAAAGATACTGACAGATTAGTTTCCCAACAATTTGAAGCAGTACATTCCCTCTCTTTCTAGCAATGATTTGAATATATGGTAGAATCTGGATATAACGACCCTCAAGGGGCCGCCGATACTTTGTCATACTAACCAGGCGACGCACAAAACGGCCGGATAATTTAAGCCTTGTGTTACATGAGACATGCCGAACTCCTTTGCGAGGGTTACATTTGATTCACCCGCTCCTAAACGATGTAATATTTCTTCAATTGAAAAACACTTTTGCTTCATGGAACTCATTGTGTCGAGCTGTTAAACTAGTCACAACAGATGATAAACACTGACTGTTGCTAGTCCGCGGGGAGTAGCCGGGCGCGGGGAGTAGGCGAGGCATGGGACGGCGAGGTATTGGTGTTCTAACCGGATGAATTAGCATTAAAATAGGCCAAAACAGGTCGCTTAAAGCAGTTGGTCACTTAAAACGGAGTCATACTAAACGGATATGTTTTCGTAGTACCTAACTATGAAACCTAACTTGAGTTTACATTATTGTTATATCCTAATTCTACTATGTAATGTATTATGTAATGGTTTATCTGTGGAGGTTAGTGCCGGAAGTGCTATCTCAGTTTTTGTCATAATGCCATCAGCCCAATTCTATATTTTTTTAAAACTTCACATTTTTGTATTGTTTATAAAAATTAATAAGTAATGAATTTGCGAATGGTCTCGTATGAGAGATGGCATGAAAGCGAGAACTGTTTAGGTATATAAAGAGTTTAATTGGTTGACCGGTGTCTCTTCACTATTACATGTCATCTGATACATTGTGCTAATTTCTGACAGTCTCTTGATTATTATTCCGCCATCCCAATATTATAGTAACTTTAATGTAGTTATACTATGTAATAACAATATTAAATTTATGCATTATAACTCTTCATATATTTTAACCTCATTTGTGAAAATACCTTTTTTTAATAAAATAGTTTATTACCTACCTTTAGCGAGACATTCCTGTTGACATTGTGCCTAATTATTAAATAATAGTAAAATAACTTGAATTGAGTGTTAATGAGTGAATTGATATTTTAAGTATGCATTAATTTCCCACATTTTAATAATAGTGTTTCATTTTGGTTGTTTTTAATATGTAATTTGTTTTTAATATGTTGTCTTTCTTGAGTTAATAAAACCAAAGTTGAAATCATTATGGTAATTTTTTTTTAGGTAACTAATTTGCATAAAATGTGCCATGAAAATGATGATAGAATTTTGCAAATTTTCTTAATTTTTTGAATACATGTTATAACACCACAAAAGTATCATTTGCCAGGAGACAGTGGGGTTTATGAAATCCACAATTTGGGCAATGTTGTAAGATTGATAGACATGAGGAGGGAAAGGAAAAGAAGAAGAGAGAGGTTGGGCAATACCTGGCTATTTAGATCTGATTACTAAACATAACAAGGGGGAAATACTAGTTTTTTTTTAATGACTTTCATAAATTTTTTGGGCATGGAAGAAATTTATATAATTTATTGAAACTTTGAGGTCATTTCATAAATCTATTTAAGAAAATATTGTGAATTTGGAAGCTTTTCCTCGGAAAATATGAAAATTATCTGCTGCTACCCATCGAACGTCACCATCAGACATAGCTATTTGTGTGCATTCTGGATGCCACAGTTTTCATCTCAAAACAATAGGGTTTTGAATTTAATTTAAGAAAATGTCTCTTACGTTAACCTAACTTTTCTCCAAAACAATAAAAATAATTTTTTTAAAGGTGTATAAACAGGAAACCTTGATTTTTGACATTTTTTTTGCAATTAAAAAATACTTTGGACAATAATATTACTAGTATTTTAGGTTTACGCAGGGTGTAATAAAATTATATGTACTAGTGGTCGCCTAATGGTCGAAATTCGACCATAATTAATTTAAATTATACAGTGTGTAATGTTTTTTTTAAATATATTTTTTATGCATAATTAAAAAAAAATATTAGCATTCTGCACTCCTTCTCTATATAAACTATAAATGTGCGAAATTTCATGCTCCTCCGTTCGCTCAATTTTCGTAAAAAGGGGTACAAAATTTTTGCTTCACGTATTAATATACCGATAAAGAAAGTATCTGCAAATTTTTAAAATGATCGAAATGATTTCTGAGCTAGAGTGCACACAAAAAAAATCATTTAGACAAAAATGCGTTTCAAGTTTACCATGCGGTTCAGCGCTTGGGGGAAAGCTCACTTAAACACCCTCATAACACCTAAACAAATTGAAATTTTTATTTAATATTTTAGTAACATATTCTTAAATAGTTATACTAACAATTTACGAAATAAAAAAAAATCATCCCCCATCCCCCCATTGTATGGGCCATCGTATAAAGGGTTAAGCAACATTAGGTAACAATTCAACAATTCAATTTTGAATACTTTTCTTTCTTCTGGGTGATATTGAGAGCCTCTTATAAAAAGTTATAAAATCCATACAACTCGAAAAGAGCTGGCCTCAAAACCTATTGAAATGAAATTTCGGTGATTTTATAGAGATCTAAGATATGTTTGAGCATTGCCGTATAATAAGGAACTCCAGTCCAATTTTTAATTTTTTTTTAATGAATAATGACCGTCTAACTTAAATAACTGCATATTTTTATTTATTTTTAGAGTTAGTTAGTTAAAATAATTGTCAAAGTTTTAATTTTTCAAGATCCCCGAAAACCACCGTATGTGTAGTGAATTGTTTGACGTCATCACTCTTGAAAAGTTATTTTTATTTTCAAGAGGTCATTTGTCATTTTGTACAACAGTTATACGGAAGAAAGTATGATACTATTCGATAAGTTAAAACATTATTTAGTTGGAATTATTTATTTATTATATTATATTTATTATATTATTATATTTTTCTATTATTACGGGAGAATGGTATAAAAATTGTTTGAAATTGCTATTTTTTTGGCTTTTAAGAAACGAAATTAATATTAATGGAAACCGAAGCTCCGAACTGATAATAGTAGGGGAGCCCAAGCGGGGATTTTGGGATTTACTCAATCCCGTTGTGGGGACCTATTGGATTGTGGACCTATTGGGGCACCCTTTTTGCCGCTTGGGCTCCCCTACTATAAGATCGGGCAATCAGCTGTTCGACTGATGCCATTTTGAAATTCTGAGTTCGGAGTATTCTCCCTAGAAGTGGCATTACTATTTTTTTTGTAAAGTAGTTTTTGAATATGTTTAATATTAGAGATAAACTAATAAGAGATACCTTTATTTTTTAAACTGAATTATTTAGGCCTAAATAATGTTTCAATAAACACAACAACTAAATCTCTATAAACAGTATGTAAATAAACGAATAAGATGAAATCTTGTTAATACGATGGCTCGTGTCATACCTACATTCCCATACAATGACTTTACGCTGATCAGTGACGTCACCACTAAACATTTTAGTAATACCAACTTGACAGCGTGTTTCAATGAGATGATTAAAAATTGACTTTTTAATAATTTTTTAAAAAATCTGCGTTTAATATTATTAAATAAAACTTATATATTCAGAATCCGCGTTTATTCGTCTATATCTGTATGAAAATATTTTTTTAAAGCCATAATATTTTTCACTGGAGTGGCGAATTTTCGAACCTTTTCCACTCACCTCAAAACACGCTATATTAAACTTACGGCAGTTCAATAGAAAAACAGTAAGCAGAAAAGTTTCCCCTAAAAAGCTTCCACAAGACTCCGCTAGATGTCGCCAGTAACCAACTATTATTTTCCTAGCTCGGTGAATTTACTCCCGTTTATGAATGAAAAGCAAACGACCTTGGGGATTATTGATTTTCCATATGTGCAAGGGAGAAGGGGAGAGGGGAGATGGGAAGGTAAGCGAACAGCAGGGGTAAAGACCGAATGTAGTGGAAAATGATGAAGAAACAGTCGCAATTCACGCATTTACAACCCTTTCAAACCTTATAGGTAATTACGAAGTCTAAATGTTGCGTTACGCAAACAAATACGTAAAATGTTACATCATATAAAATAGACATTACCATTGCTGTCAATTTTTTACTGCTTCAAGCAAAACAACTCAGCTAGAGATTTTATATGAATTTAGCAATAATACAATTTTATAAAATTAACGTTATATTTCCCCCCGCCTTCTAAGCTGATAAGTCTATCAGTTGATAAATAATACCTAATAGGGAACGGGAAATATGGCGCCTTGTACCAATGTCAATGACAGTCAATGGCAATTAAATAATAAATATAATATATTATGTTATTAGAGACAATGGCAGTAAAGTTGCTGATGATGATGGATGCACACATCTATTAATTTAAATATGTTTTCCATTAACCTAATATTTAAAAATACATATTAATTTCCCTGTGTATTGCGGTTTTTTTTTGAAAAATTAAAAATAAATTAAATTCTGTTATTAAAGAAATTTACAAAAAAGGTTAAGAATTCTGAAAGATTTATTTTTAATGTAATTTTTGAAATAATTAATAAAAAAAGTCTACACAAAAGGGAGATGGTTAGGCATTACAATATGTTATTTTGTTTGTTCTAATATTTAAATAAATCTATTTATATAACAAGGATGGTAGTTAGGTAGGTACTCTTTGGATTTAACAGAGACACCTGATGGTTTGAAAATAGAATTCAAACAAAAAATAACTGACATCGTCTGTTTTTATGGAAAATTTTCTTGTCATTGTGAAAAACTTATGAGTTGTGTATTAATTGACAAATCTCATCTCTTGTGCAAGTTTTCAAGTCACAAAAGGATTGCACTGATTGAACTTAACTATTAATTGGATGAAATTACGGAGGCCTCCAAGCTACAAGAACTACAAAACAAGGTTGGTGGATCTGTTATTTTCCCTGGAGTTTTTCTTTGTGCCATTTTTTGTGATATATTTGTCCGCGCAAGTAGAGTTTTTATAATCATAATTCTTGGGTACTAAGCCCAGAGGGTCTGGGGTTATTTACACGCCTCAGGCTCGCATATTATAATGCAGGAGATATATTAATTAAAAAAAAAAAATTTCGCTCTCCTGAAAAATTAATATTTTGTACTTACAGCTTTTCAAATTTATATGTAAGAGAGACCAAATAATAAATACGAATACAATACACGCGATGTGGGCGTGTTTCGTGATCTAAGTCTGACTATTATTCGCATATTATATTATTATGCAGAACTAGGTTTTATCATAATTGCGAAATTTTCATCATGTCAGGCAAGTGTAAGAGAGACAGAGCGCATGCTAAGTGGGCTAGAACCAAAATGTACTAAGTGGCGACATTCGTTTCCATTCAAATCTACATGGAAGGCACATACTAAAAATTATGTTCATTATTTGGTTCTAAATCACGGTACCTAAAGTAGGTACCTAAAATGTAAAAATGATAAAGGTTTTTTTTAATCAATAATATCAGTAACTTGCCATCGTTCCCGAGCATCACTGCAGATCGCCAACGAACAATGCATGAGTGTTCTTAATTTATCTGACTTCAACTTTTGTTTGTGCGTTAGCGATCTGCAGTCGCGTTAAGGAACGATAACAAGTTGTCGACATTATCGATCGACCGTGCTGTGTACGGGCGTTGATAATAAATAAATATTATTTTCGAGTGGGCATTATCATATATAAGTGGGAGAAGCGGAATATATAAATTCACGGTAGATATTACACTCATAGCAAAAAAACTCTTGAATCCGATAATCCGTATTCATCTGAAATCAATCTATTACAGAATCCACAGTAATCCTCTTCACTGATAGATGCGGCAAAGTTTCACGTGTATCAAGGGGCTTATATCGATCTCCCTCACCCAGACCTAGGCCTTGGTGGGTGGTATAAGGCTGTGTTTCTCCCCTGCTAGCCGGTCTACAGGTTCTCCGGTCTACACCCCAACCCGGGAGGCCTACACCGCCCACGCCCTGCGTGATCCCCGTATATTCAAGTTCATGCAGCTTGCAGTGCATTGTCAAGGCTGCGGTAAGGCTTGGATGCCTTAGAGTTTAGAGGGTAGACTCTTCAGAAATTTTCATGCATCATTTTTTGAAATGAAACTTCCTTAGCCCCGTTAGAGTGATTTGAAATTCGGATGAAACGAAAATGACGCACTACGGCACCTGCGAAGCCTCAAACTGCGCTCAAGGCTCCTATTGGTTGAGATATAAAACGGAAACGACGATAGGTCTGCGCTCATTGGCCGCTTTGTTTTTTTACGGGTCATCGGAATATAATGCGTAAATTCGCGTCTCGCCAAGCGCGTCACATAGCGCAGCGGTTTAGTGCGTCGCAAATCTCAGAGGCCAGAGAAATCCAGCGGACGGAGGTTCGAATCCTACGAAATCCAAAAAAAAACATTTTTATTTTTGTAAATCAATATACAATCTTCAAACCACTTTAAAATAAACAGGCAAAAGAAAGCGACGTCTAGCGACTTTCTAGTGTCACTTCTATCGCGTGTGAATTACACACTCTAATTGTTTTGATTACTAATCAAGACTAATAATGAACATTATATTATCTTGTAGGAAAAGTCAAATCGAGGATACGTTTGAATGTATTTGTGTATACCGATAGTACCGAAAGTTTCAAAAATGTTTTTCGATCTAGTTTGCAACGCGTCACTGAAGATTATTTATGGAAACTACTGGGAAACAATTAAAAAAAGTGAGGTTAAAATAATAATATTTGAGTAGTCTTATATTGTACCTAAATAACACCAAGTTTTGAAATTGGACAAATTTCTTTTTGAAACACTACACGGAGGCGTGGACACGCTTTCAAACACGGCGTTGTCCGTTTTCAGTCAACGAACGCAACGGAAGGACTTAACGTTACACCCTAATCGGATAGCTGCAGTGTGTATATTTCGAAGTTTTGTTGTAAGAATCGCCATGGAAAATATAGCTCGAGTTGTTTACATAAACATGTAAAATTTTCAGATTTATATATTTTTGGTGTCTATAGTTTTTAAGGGTCACAAAATGGTGTCTTTTTTTAAGAGATTTTTAAACAATTAATAACCTTTACGAGAGTGCATCTTTTTTCGTTCAAATTGGTGTGTTGTCTCATGCAGATTTTATTGATTGCGTGTTAGTTTTGAACTATAAAAACACTGTTTCGCAACCAACACGAACCAACTCTTTAATAAAACTCTCTTTTTTTAGGGAGCCATCTACGAATTTTCCACAGAGAGTTGTTCAACGTTTTATGGGAAGAAAGACTTTTGTATCCGAATTCACATAGATCCCGAAGAATATTATAGGATTACCACATCCGGAAGTTTGTTTTAAAAAATTGTTCATCGATTATGAATTCAGCGGTCGCACAAGCTATAACTTTATTTACACTTGCACTCACCACGCGATGGAAGAGTTGTAAATATGTAGAGAAATATTTTCTGCGCAAACATAGCTGATGGCTACAAGATGAAATTATTACCAAAAATAAGGACCTACCCAGTTCTAGTAACGATTCAGAGCCAGCCAAGGAAGCCGGACGACCGGAAAAATCTTTCGAACTAAGTAGCGAAAAATCTAAACGGCAAAAAGGATGTTCGTTTATTAAATATCGTTCTTTGGAGGATTTTTTTTGTAACAGAAATTATATTGCAATCATCGTGAAAAAGAGACGCAGAAAAGGTATTGAAAGCCATTACCTATTCTCCAACACGAGCTACAAGAATGAAAAGGGTTTTTAACTTTTCAACAAAAAAATATTTCAGCTTATACCTACTCCGGAAAAGGCATTAACAGGCATTGATGAGCAGGGGATAAAAAGTTTTGCAATTATTTTACAAGTGTCATCCTGTGGGTATGACGAAAACACTGAAAAATCTTAACTATTTTGTAAAGAGACTGTATAACCAAATATTTTTTATTTTATTTTTTTTAATACCGTATACATATATTATATATGTTGTTCCAATGCGTACCTCAATAAATACTATTCCTACAAATATTTGAAAACATGTATTACGAGTATTATTATCTATTATAGTATTGTCATCTGTTTCATAAATCCATCGTATAAGGGGGTATTCTAGTCTAGAAAAAATCATATTTCGATAGTTTAGATATCTTAAAAAGGATTTTTCGAAATTCGAATTATTTTAAAAGTTAAAGCCATTTTAGAGTCGTGGCAATTCGACAATTTATCGACAATTTATTCGAATCTAGATAGAATAGAAATAGAAAACGCGCGAAAAACGTTTGTCACGAAATCTCGAGTTCTAATCAACCGATTTTCTTGAAATTTAGCATGAATTTTTTTTGTATATCCTCCTGTGATAGGAACCAACCAAAAGTTTAAAATTTAAATTTTTATTATTTTTAAAAATTCGGAAAAGTAAAAAAAAAATAACTGAAAAACGTAATTTTTTTAATAGCCGCCATTTTGGATGAATAATGTTTTTTTTTAATTTTTCCTGGTTTCTACCATAATGACATTTGTATTGATAAATAATATACCCCTTTTTTAATTTTCAAATGACCAGAACGGTTGGAATCGTGACAAGATTGAAACGCTCCTTTTTCCCACCTCTACTTAAACAGCGTGTAACTTCGTGAAATGTAGGTATATATTTTTTAATTTTTTTTTTGTGAATTTTTAAAATATAAATAAATATATATTGTAAAAAGATGTATACTTAAAATATTAATGTTTTTTTTTTAAACGCCCGAAATCGGGCTTCTAGACTAGAATACCCCCTTAATATGCATGTACATGTTCCCAAGGTTTCATAAATAATGATAAAGTAACACGTATTTCATAAAAACCGCATAAACTTTAATTTAAAACCGTAAAATAATTGTTTCCCGCTAGAATCGCTAAATAATCCACTGTGGCGCCTGTCCGCAGTCCCCTCTTAACCCGCAAATGTCCAAAGATACTGGATGCGTATCCGTTTAAATTTAGACTGAGTTGGCATCGCGTTTGGATCCCACCCAGGCACCCCGTGTTCGATTCCTCGGCTGGCTAAGTCTTCCATTCCGACACAAGCAACATTTTCCGCTGACTGTGGTGATGGTAGGAGATTTTCAAATATTGTCAAGTTAATCGTAATCTGGAAATGTGTTTAAAAAAAATCGTAAATCACTTTTTTTGTCTATCCTGCGCAATACTACTCAAGCAAACATTTTTTAAAAATGATTTACCTGTACGAACCTATGTAATTGGAATCATTAATTATTGCTAAACATTTTTTTTAAATATGTCGCGAGTCGGCAGAAATATTATGATGTTCAAATTGTTATAGACACCAACAAAACACTTTTTCAAAAAAAAATATTTTTTAAGATCTAGAAAATATGTAGGTGAGTTATATGAATAATATACTGTTTTCTATTATTATCATCATAATTTTTGGCTCTATAACCCCTGGTGGGTCTTAGCCTCCTCAAGAGTCTTCCTCCACTCTTTGTTTCTTTCTGTTTTCTTGATATCTTCTGTAAACTTGAATTCTACTTCAAAATATATATTTTTTTTAATAAATATTGTGTTTAAAAAGGTATTATTCATATAAATTAAACAAATTTCTAAATAATAATTAGGTAATCTATATTTACGAGGAGGGAGATAAAAACTTTTGTTTTAAGTAAATTCCGAGAAAAATTATTAATATCTACGACATTTGAAAAGATTTCTTCATTATTTATAAATCTGGCCTTCGAAATAAATATTATTCCTTCAAATACAAAACGACAGGACAACGAACAACGAACAACGTCGGATCTGATAAATAATAATTGAAAATCGTCGTGTTGGCCTATTTCAACATCTTTTTGATGATTTAAAAATCTGTATTTCCGGAATATGCTATGTTTTTTGATCTGAACCGTAGATAACAATGCGAAAACGTAATTTTAAAAAGGCCCAGTGTAAAACAACAAAATCGCACATCCGACATTGTTCTTCCGGATCGTAGAAATATATATTTTTAATATTTTTGACTGGCGGAAACAAATCACTTCTAAAAGCATCAGAACAAGATTTGATTAAAGTCAAAACAATTTATTAATAAAAAAAATGATAATCCATATACCTACATAAAAATGAATCCCTGTTTTCCTTGGTCACGCCTTAACTTCAGAACGACTTTACCTATTTCATTCATCTTTTTTTAATAAGTTTTCTAATAATTTGTAGAAGGTTCTTACGGAAAGAAAAATTAGGAAAATTTGGCAGAAAAAAACCTAACGAATATTTTAACTTCGCACGTTTGACAGTTCTCGCGTTTGATAAAAATGTGAATTTAGCAGGCAGCCGTTTTTTTTTGTAACAAAAGAATTGTCTGTGAATTTTTTAAATTGGTACCTATGTAAGGTACCAAATTTGATTGATTTTTATTATAATGTACAAAAATGAATGTTTGTGATATATGAAAAAAAAAAGGTTTGAAAACTCAATGCACTGGGTTGACGGGACGGGGGAGCGGGGGAGGGGAGAGGGAAGGCGGGAAAGGTGGAAGGCGGGAGGGGAAGGGAAGGACATGCAGGGAGAAACAATTTATTTCTTTGAATATGCAACGCAAGCCGGGAACCAGCTATTAGGTTTTATAAAAAAAGTTGTGAATGGAATAGACTGAAAGTTCTGAATAGATTACTTAATCACCTTTGCTTAACCGAAGATAAACCCCATTATAATGGTACCTATATTACTCTAATAAGTAATCATCCAACTAATCTACGTTGGTTATACGTAAAACCACGTTGTGAATGGACCTGAGTGAAAGTGCTGGATGATAGCGCCTGCGCAGACAACATGCTGCAATACTTTTGTCTAAAATCGATCCTCACAACGTAATTCTCAGAAAATCTTCCTGCCTCCCTCGATTCAACTTACCCACCCCTCAGTACCTATGGAGGAATACATGAACGGATATTCTACAACAATTTTCACGTGCTGTGCCATAACCTCGACATAAAATTGTAAATTATAAAAAAGGGCAGATGTTTAGATTGTAGTGAAGTGTGTGTTTACGTATGCAGAAATGTTTATCTTCTTAATGTTGTTGTCTGCGTTTAGTTTTGGTGTAGCTGTCTAATATCGGATACCAAACTATTAAGCCTAGCCTCGTCGAGTCGTTCCTATTAATATTTATGGGTTTTCGTGGTTTTCAATTGCCTCCGTAGTAGAATCTAAATCTGTCCGGAAAGTTGGCTAAAGGAGGAAGCGCAACACGGCATAGTAACCCAAAAATTAAACACAGGGTCGGCCCAGAGCCAAACGACGCCTGGCGTTAGTAAAAGATTCCATTCCAACTCAGAATCAAGTCAATTCAACACCTCTTTGAAATGGTGTTAAAAGCTATGAAAAAAAAAATTGAAAAACCTATTTAACCATTTTTATTATTTTTTTTAATCATTTTTAATGACTGTGTTGAGTTGATTTCATTCTAAGTTGTCTGGTCACCCTAGTAAAAACCTCAAGGACCCCGCATTTTTTGTTTTGTATTATAAGCGCCATGACTCCTTGGCGCCTTGGATCCTTGGCGCCTTGGCAATTTGGCGCCCGGAACGGACTACTCCAATTTTGCCTGCACGGGGCCGGACTTGGATAAAAATATTAAAGTTTTTGCCTTCTTTTGGTGATTTCTGTTAGGAGATTGACAATCATCAAATCATTCTTCTTTCTGCGGGTTGCTTCAACTGGAAAGGGATGCCTTTTAAATGAAATTAAATATAACAATTTTTTGTTCTACTTCTGATGCCCTCTCCTATCGGAGGTCAGCTATCATCAGGGACATATTCACCCTGAAGGCTGCAGAACAATGTATTGTATTAGTTAGGGAGCTTTAGAAGTAGGTAACTGATTATACATAAGTAGGGAAAACTTGTACCAAATATCAATATTTGCTGCCATTCGTGTCAATATATTAGATTTATCTCTTTTCATACTTAGTACAATAATTAGCACAAATTTTTTGAAAAACCGATGAAGAAAAACCAAATCTTGTATTTTGGGGACGCCCCGCATATTCACATAATGAAACTACTTTCACTGACTTAGAAAATAACTTTTGAAGGTATATAAATGTAACATTTAATAATTGAAGAAGCAGATAGTACACCTTAAACACGAAACAGAACAAGATAGAGAAAATAAAATGGTAACGGTCGCAACGGGGAACAAATCTAGGAATTCAGGAATGGGAACGAATCCGGAACAACGTTCTAACAAATTAGTCATGGAAAATAATCACGTCTCAAGATCTAAATAGTTAAAACGCTGTCCCGGTAAGATAGAGTCTATATTTTCTCCACACAGAAAGTCGTGAGGATAATAAATTCCCATGGTGCCTATGTCTTATTAAGGGATTCTGTGTGTAGGGTCTTTTTATGGAAAGGAAGGAGAGGAATTTCTGGGAAAGAAAAAGGAACGAGGGGCGGGTAGGAATCTGGCGTCAGTGTGTGCAAAATTGTCAGACGTATGATTCCATCCCCCAAAATGCAAGGAAATAGGTCGAAAGTCGAAAGAGTCCGGATAGGGAGGTCAAAAGGCCGGTTCCTCTCGATCCGGCCCGTCACGCAGTAAATGGACAGATGCATCCAACCTGGTCACCCCTTCTAAGTCACCAAACATAGCGAACCAGTCGGGGTGATCTAATGACTCCCGGAGGGGTGGTACCCACACACGCCTCCCAAATTAGGAATATAATTGATTTTATACATTTAACAAATCAGAATGCATCGGAAGATTCTTGGTCGCATTTTTCCATGCACAGAGGATAGGAAAACGCCAACGCTTTCCACAAGAGTTGCCAAACGCTGAAGAACTTCTAAATTAGTTATAGAATGAGGTACCCGAATTTCTAAAGTTTTTTCATCAATGGTAATGCTTGATTAATTGATTTTTCAAGGTTTCAGAACAGATCAAAGTGCATCGGCAGATTACTGAATGCGGTTTTCCACGCATCGATGGTCGGGAAACGCCTACGCTTTACCCGAGAGTTCCACCCTTGTGAGGGGTGAAACGAGGTGTGCGGGTGACGCGCTCGTTTCTCACTGACGTCACGCCGCACCAACATGGCTGCCATGACGTCAGAGGGCGGCCGGCATGAATGGGGCCGCGGCGGAAACGGAACAACGCCTGTCCCGAACGAGGGGCGGGAAATACGCTAGGAAGCGAACTGACTAATTTTAATAGATTCGCCGGATATTAAAGTTTGAACAGGTTTTGCAGCGCTCCATTCCGCATATCGGCTTGAATGAATGGTTAAGGTCGGTCTCCTCCGACAAAACACAAACACATTTTGTGTTTGTGGATGGTTAGGTCGGAGCCACAATATTGAAGTGAAACTTCTTTAGCACCGTTGTGATGATTTGAAACTCGGATGAAACGGAAAAGACGCATTTCAGTACCTACGAAGCGTCAGACTGCGCTCATTTGCCGCTATGATTATGATCTCACTTTTCAAGGCTCCTATTGGTTGAGATTGTTTTGGTGAAGTTTTGCTTCTACTGCGTGTGAACTGCACTCGATTTTTTTGCTTTCCTTGGCCGATGGAAAACAATCGAAACGATAGTGGCCCTGCAGCGTGTTTGTGCTAATGTTATTGTTTGTGGAAACGGTCGCAGGAGACCGACCTTAAGGTGAACACTATTTTCATTCACATGTGGGTGTGTGCCACTTGTGACTTGTGTGAGACGTATTTGCGAAGAAAACATATAAATTAAATTAATTATTGAAGTGAAACTTCTATAGCCACGTTGTGATTTGGATTTTGGATCAAATGGAAATGACGATTACTGCACCTGCGACATATCAACTGCGCTCATTGGGCGCTATAATTATGATGTCACTTTTAAAGGCTCCTATTGGTTGAAATATGAAACGGAAATTACGCTAGGTCTTCGCTCATTGGTCGCTTTGATTATGACCTAACTTTTCAAGTATTGGTTGAGATTGTTTTGGTAAAGTTTCGCTTCTACCACGTGTAAACTGCACTCGATTTTTTGTTTATAAGAAAAACTCTCTTTTGTAATAAATTTCGAAGGTTGTTCCCATCAATGTAATATATATTATTTATTGAAGAAGGTAATACTAACAAATTTAAACGAAATATGAAAAAGAACAAGACAATAAAAATGAGATTAACCGCTCGACCACTGCTAATTGAATGATAAAGTTGTCGATAAACCTTAAAGTAATGATATTTTGCCCATTGAAAGTTGAATTCATAAAAAAAAAGAAATTCGAATTCGTGGTATTATAGTGATTTATTTTTGGAGTATTATGATGCGCTACCTCCTTTTTTTAGCTAATGTTTCAGACAGAGTTACAGTGTCCATCATCAGGGCATCTGACATTGTTACGCTGTCCGAAACGTTCCAATGAAATGGTTCGTGAAATGGTTTTAATCTTTCTTTAGATAAGTAAAAAATTTCAAAATTTTAAGCAGCCCGACACAAAATAGCCTGAACAGATATTCATGAATTATAGCTAAGAACCATTTCAAGTCAGCTTTCAAACAAAAAAATCGCATCATAATCGTTACATTCCGTTTAGGAGCACGGTGCCACAGACAGACAGACAGACAGAAAGACAGAAAGACAGAAAGACACACAGAAAATCAAACTTATAACACCGCTCATCGGGGGTTAAAAAAAATTACAAAAGATTTTTTTATAGTGTCCTGGTGTCTTAAAGCCTTGTTTAGGATTTGATCAAGGGAACATGGAGGCGTCTGGGGTCCCTCCAGGACCAGGGGCCCGGAGCGGGCCGCTCCCTCCGCCCCCTTAGTCCGTTACTGCCTAGATAGCATGCAGTTGGCAATATTTTCTCAGAAGTAGTAGACGTATTCAACTGCATGGAATATAGTTAAAAGTAGGCCATACACAACAACAATTTGGGAGGCGGGAATGGGTACCGCCGCCCCGGGGACCTTTATTGGATAACCAACACCTCTGCCATAGGTCACCCCAAGTGGTTCGCTACGTTTGGTGATTTAGCAGGGGTGCCCGGGTTCATGGGGTGAAGTTTGTCTAGGTCTTGGAGGCGGATGACCAGAAACTGAACCTCAGATTCCTACCCACCCCTTAAACCCTTTTCCTTCCCAGAACTCTCCTCTCCTTCTTTTCCTCTAAAAACCCTCCACACACTGCATCCCCAAAGATGACATAGGCCCTGAGGGAAATTATTTTCCTTAGGGCCTCCTGTGTGGAGCTCATGTAAAAAAAAAAAAACATAACTAAATAATAACAAGATCATTTTCATAATACGGATAGGTTCTTTAGAATATTTCTTATACCAGATTTTACTGAAATCTGTTCCATAAAATTATTACGTACATATATTTATGTATAATAAAATAAAAATAAAATAGCTGATCCACGGCATGCGTTGCGATGCCAAATACATTGTTTCTCCTTGAATCACCTTTCCCGTGCGTCCCCGTTCCCCTCCCGCACACCCTTTCTAGCTAGATTTATAAATTAAAGCCAATATATGTCACCCGGGGATAGTGTAGCTTTCCAACAGTGAAAGAATTCTTCAAATCGGTTCAGTAGTTTCGGAGCCTACTCAATGCAAACAAACAAACAATCAAATCATTCCTCTTTATAATATTATCATAGATAAATATTTAAATAAGTCTAAAACACCAAACTGCAAAATACAGCCTTTTAACACGTTATTACACGCTATTACATGTTACACGTTTGTCGAATCAAATTACTTTTCACGTAAGTGTATAAAATATGTTTCATAACTCGACAGAATTGCTTCTTTAACAATGGAATTATGAAATAATAAAGTGTAAAAATAAGCATTTTATTTCCTCCCGTTTAAAAATAATGCAAGGGCGAATCAACAAGTTAATAAGCACGAAAGAAAACGTCATTACGTGACCAACTCAAGCTCTGCTGGGTTTAATTCTATAAGGGGTTGTTTAACACAACAAGGGGTTATTTCTGAACGTTTCAATGCCGACAATTACAGCACATCGCATAACGGTATTATTCAATTTTTTTAGGTAGCCTTTAACAGTCAGTGGTGCTTCGTGAATTTTTTCGCACATTCTCGAATTTCTTGAATAAAAAAAAAAATTATTGGCATTTTTATAGCCGGAAGTAAATGGATATTTTAAAAATATTTATATTGAGGGATCAGTAGGGTTTATAGGTCCAATTAGGAGTTCCACAGAGCCGAACCCTCTGATATGAAAATATCTGGAGCCGGTGAATTACTTTCCCATTTGGTCTCTGATAGATTGACATGTTGTTCTTGTATTTATAATACTTATATAGTGCAATTGCATCGCCTGGATTGATTAGATGATCATTCGGGGAAGTGTGTGAAAGGGTTTAGTTTTTCCTGTGGTGAAAATTAAACCCGGACATTTAAATCTGGTTAATAAATGCATTTCGAACGATTTTTTTCGCGTTAACAGTATTTGAACAGTGGAACTTCCTTCATAAGGGCTTCATGATCCAAATCGAGGCATTATAATTAAGGTACTTTTAAAGGACGAAACACTCATGACCGCACCGTGTTCGCACCGCAATTCGGCTGAGTGTCGGTAACGGTGAAGCGAAGCCACACTATCCCGATCCGTGTGTTGGCCGTGCGGTCTCTCTCAAGATTGCAGTTCAGTATTCATTTTGAAGCTTACGGAGCTGTTACGTAGAGACAAAATTTTGAAAAGGTTATAATATTTAGCTGGTACCCGGCACGCGTTGCAATGCCATTCCAAGAAATACCTTGATTCCTTTGCTTTTGCATGTCCTTTCTCTTGCTTCCCTGTTCCCCTATCGCCTTCCCTTCCTGCGTTCCCCTTCCACCTTCTCCGCGTTCCCCCTCCCTAGTCACCTTTCCTGCAAACCCCACCTCCCTCGTTAACCTCCCCCTCCTACCTTCCCTCTCTGCCGTTAAAATATACGAAATACACACATTTATAAACCACTCGCGCACCACCTGTAGTATTTTTTAATAGAAATTTCATAACGCCAGAGCTTAGCATTATATATAGAAACACTCTTATGCTAAAATGCAATGTTCTGTAAAAAAATTGAGTCAATCAAAGATTATTTTCCGAGATTTGCGGACATAAACATAGGGAACCAAAATTTTTATATATAAAGAAGATTATGAAACAACCTTTATAAAAATTCAAAAAACATACAATAAAATAAGTAGGTAAAATACCGAAATATGTGCACCGAAGTATGTATTCGTTATAAATCATTTTTAAGATAGTTACAAGTGCGATTCTTTTTCAGAATGGAGATGTCTTTACTTCGGTTCTTTCCATGAAAAATTGTTTTCTCGATATTCAAAGAAAATTCACGGAACACCGCTGCCTCGCGAATAACTTTTTCTAAAGGGGATACTTTTAAGGGTTCTTTCGCATGACCGCGTTATGAAAGGCGCGACACGTAATATTGCCAAACAATAATTGTATAACGCAATCATTTCACTCGTTACAACTTTTCTTCGACAATAAATTTTTATTTGTATTTATACATTCAATTCAAACTGGCTTCTAAGCCCTTGAAATATACCTAAAAATATATTACATCAACATGTTCGTGGGACCGCACGAAACAGGCTCGTGGGCAGCGTGTTGTTCATCACTGCATTTTTATATAATCGTGCTTCTTTTAAAATATCATATTTATTTATTAATTTCATTTTAGTAATTGGTAATAATATAGTAATATAACGTTTAAAAAAACTTAAAAGTAATCCTATAGTGTACCTTACGAGTTCTTATCAAAATTGACTAAATAATATGAAACAAAGCATATACAGTTTATATATACAAAGCAATGCCAATAGAACAAAATTAACAACAGCAGTGCTGTTTTGGGACAGGACAATAGATAAAGATAAACAATAACGGTACCATTAAACAAGAATCATGATATAGAATAGGAGGCAGTTTATGTTTAGAAATAAGAAAAAAATCGGAGTGCACATTAAACATAAAAGTACAGTTAGTAAAAGGAGAAACCAAACATTACCGGAAACTTGAGGAACATGGCTTATCGGAGTAAATAAGTTTGTTTTTAAAGCCCGTTTTAATTCAGCCATGTTCTGGGATTCATGTAGACCTATATTTAAAAATTTGAAAATTCTTACAGTCACCGACATATATATATATATATATATATATATATATATATATATATATATATATATATATATATATAATGGAGTTATGCATGTTAGTGCGATCATCTCCAGAAAAGTTTCCACAAAAAAACTCTACACATAAACACGCTACAAGGTTTACAGAAAATTTATTAATACCAAAAGCAAACAAAACAATTTTCCAAAAAGGACCCTTTTACGTGGCCATTAAAGTATACAACAACCTTCCACATGATATTAAACAAATACAAGATACACTCAGATTTAAGTCATCACTAAAAACATTCCTTCTGAACAGGTCTCATTACACATTAAGTGAATACCTCACATAGGTACAACTGTTTTTTTAATTTATGTTTATATAATAAATTAAAACAAATTCACTTTGTATTACACCACTTTTATATTTATATTTAATTTGTGTTCATATCTGTATAACATTAACTGGAAGAAATAGGATATAGGTACCTATAAGTTATACCTTTTGTACTAAATGAAAATTTTGTACAATAAATGATTTTGATTTTGATTTTGATATTAGTAAGAGCTGAGGGAAGTTTATTCCAAGTGAGCGGGCCAGTAAACGGCTCGATTTGACCAAGAATGTTCGATGAAACGATTAGTAACATCTAGATCTGTTGACCTTAGTACGCTTAGTAAGCTGTCTATCGCTTAAGTTTTACCGGACACATAGTTACGATATATGGGCTGGCTCCATTCCTTGCAATGCTGTGGCAGATCTTGAATTGTATTCTTTCAGGGCATCGAAGCCAATGAAGGCGATCCCTTAGAAGCGGGGTACATTAAAAGTTTACAAATTGCTAATTAATTATAACATTTCATATTGCATACCATATTTTTACCAGTTTGATGTAGCTCCTACAATACATCTTGAACCTTCCAATACGGTGCGGACTTTAAAGTTTCTGGTAGCATGTTATAAAACTTCATCCCTTTGTACAGCAAACTGTTCTGCGTATTCGCTTTGTAGCCTGATTTCCTTGCACGTCCTTGTGTGATGTCTGTGAATGTCCTTGTTATATATAATTTTATTTTGTTAATTAATTATAACATTTAATATTGCAAACAATATTTTTTCCAGTTTGATGTAGCTCCTACAATACATTTTGAACCTTCCAATTGGTTCGGACTTTAAAGTTTCTGGTAGCGTGTTATAAAACTTCATCCCTTTGTACAGTAAACTGTTCTGCGTATTCGCTTTGTCCTATTTTGTAGCCTGATTTCCTTGCACGTCCTTGTGTGATGTCTGTGAATGTCCTTGTTGTATATAATTTTATCTGATCAGTATTTTGGTAACAGATTGTTTACTATTTTAGGGATAAATATCATCGTTTTCAAGGTCAGCATCTGTTTCACGGTTAGCCAATTTAGTTTCTTTGACATTTTATTTACTTTTGAAAATCTATTTCGCTGAAGTATTATTTTCAGTGCCCAATTTTGTAGAGTTTGAAACATAGTTTGTTCTCGTTCATTTATTCGTTTATTTTGATCTACCTTGGTTCATACAGTTGTGGGTACACATTACTCGAGTCCTCGATCTCATCATAGTAAACAAAGATATTTTGGTGTAGGTACGGCCTCCGTGATCGAGAGGTGATGCGTTCCGGAGATCGCGGAGTGCGCAAGAAAATTTAATTTAATTTATTTGTGTTATTTCACAATTTAATCATTAAGATGAAGTTATACGAGAAATCCTATAAAGACACTATTTTGATTAATCTTTACGATGAATCGGCTTACAGTACGAACATCAAAAAATATGCTACGGATAAATAAAAGCTTTTACTAGCTTTTCTATGTATTGGAATTACATTAAAATTATTACTTAAGTAACAAAAAATTTAAGCGTAAACCAACAAAAAAAATGTTTTTTCATGACTTAACTATGATGTAATACGAGAAACAATTTTAAAAAAATACCCCTTTATGGCTAAGACTATTTTTGAGGTTTTCCATGTTCTAACTTTTTTTCATTCTTATAAAATTATGCACAAAATAAATAAACACCACATTTCGCTTACTTGCCTCGTGCAAATAAGACGCTCGATTTTAAAATTTTGAGATTAGAAATATTTCTTATATTATATTCTTCTTAAAAATAGCACGAGGTAAATTTGTGACACGTTCTAGAAGGGAAGATACTCTCAGTATCGCCCTGGTGTAAGACCACCATTCGGAATTGAAACGTTGCTCGAAACGTGTTTGGTGACTGAATAGCCGAGTACTTCCCAACCTTCCTCTTCCTCATCTCCTCCCCCTTCCCACTACCTTCAGCCTCACAACATACCCCAATTGGGGGATACCATAGTCTCACTGGCTCCAGGCCGTTGTGAGATGTTCGAACTCTTGTGTGGTATTTATTAAGTTACATTTTTCACTAAGTTACATATTTAATAATCTGAAAAAGGGACTTACTAAAACTGAAAATTTCCGTTGTGAGATTTGAAAACGACAAAGTACTTCAATTTTTACCAAATTGTAAAAAAAAATTTCAACAAGATCTAGTGGAGGACTAGTATACTTTCCACATTTCTTTCGTTAAGTTTGCCTGACACAACCTTTGTGCAAATAGCGCTTGGATATTATTGGGTACTATTGGCAGACCTGATTGCTATATAAATTATTAGCGTAATACACTCAGCGTGATCCCATGTTGGTAGCCCTGTTCACTCGTGTCGATAGCGGGAGAATACGAACTCTAAATATAATCTAGTAGAATTGTTATAATAATAACGCTGTGATCATAAATTTAAATTCAATTTGAAAATTTGAAAAAAAATAAATCGGAGTGTGTAATGCACTCTTGTAACACACTCTTTTCCACTTAAGTTTTCTTAAGGCACCATTAAAATTAAAAAATATTAAAATTAAAGAAACCTCTACATTATCTAAAAAATTAAATAAAATCAGAGTGTGCAATTCACACGCGGTAGAACCGAAACCTTCAGAAAACTAAAGTAGACAAGAGTGGGAGACTACGAAGCACCGCACAAACAGGAGACCAGTGCTAAAGAAGTTTTCACTTCAAATTTTTTTTTTCTTGGATTTCGTAGGGCTCGAACCTTTGTCCGTTGAATACCCACTAAGTTTCATCAGGCGCTTTATACCATTAGACTAAAGCAGACTTGCGTGGGACCGTGCATTTATCGTATATGTTGGAACCGAGTACCCGTGAAATAAATAAATATTTTATTGCTATCTCATTCTTTCGCAGACTAAATCCTAAAGATGTATGTGTTTGTCTCTTTGTAGTATCCAGTTTCAAATCACAACGGTGCTAAAGAAGTTTTCACTTCAAAAAATATTTTTTTGCACTTTACGGTGTGATTAGTGATAATATGTTACTCCAGTTTTTCATTATTAATGAAACTTTTGAGAGTAAAATATTCGACAAAGTTAATTCTTTGAATCATCGCTTCGAGCATGGTTCCTTTAAATTGGGATAAATTAATCTGAATGTGTTTCAGTTATCCAACTCTGAGCAACAGGTACCATGGCAACAGGGCGGATCGATATTCCCCAACACACCCTTAAAACCTCCCCCTCGAATCTTACCCTTATCCTCACGAGGAACAGAGGTCACATTCCCTTGAAAGTGCTCAGATATGACTGTACGGCGATGCTAAGGATGCTCTGCTGCTCCTAGAGATGTTTGTCGTTTAAAGCGTTTTTCATCTCCATTACGTAAAGAAAATATCTCATTGAAATATCTCTGCAGAAAATATGAATGTAAAATATGAACTTATAATACATTTTTTATAAGCTGTTTCTAAGCGGCCTCGTAAATCATATACCATTTTCGATAATTTTTTTTATTGTGAATACTTCGCAAGAGCCTCAACTGTTTGGAGGTAGTATGACTTTGGCATCCCAAATAGGAGTATGTTTAGTGACGCTTAAGAAAGTGAGGGGAGGGGAGGAGACGGGGAGGAGAACGGTTGGAAATAACACATCTGGCTATTCAGATCTGATCACAAAACATGGTTAAATCCATTTCCAGCAACATTTCGTTTCTGAATGGTGGTAATTGTGTAATAACTGAGTTTCATAACTGGATTGTTCTCACGTAAGTGTGAACATCTGTAAATCCAGTATAAATAAATACAAAAATGAGGAATCTACATGGAAATAAAGTTGCAATCTGAAAATAGTTCTTTCAACCTTGAAAATGAACCAGAGAGAAAATTTTGTGTTGAGATTTTCATTAAGCCATAGGTCACGGTTAGAGAAGTTTTGGGTTCTTTAAAAAATAGTTTTCGCTTTAAGTCGAACATTAAGAGATTCGCAAACCCTCAAAAACACTCAAACAATCGTAATGTAAGCTAATTGTGTGACGGGCTGAGATAATTAACTCATCGTAAGGTAAGTTCATTGTATGACGGGCTGAGAGAATTAACTTATCGTAAGGTAAGTTCATTGTATGACGGGCTGAGATAATTAACTCATCGTATCGTAAGTTCATTGTATGACGGGCTGAGAGAATTAACTCATCGATGTTTTTGATCTTGTTGGCCCTTGGCCCTCCGACAAGACGTTGCGCAATCTATTCCTGTCGCAGTGAAAAAAAATTGATGTAGATTACAAATTATCATCGTTGCACGCACAAAATATCCTATGTGGAATTCAGAACATAATAAAATAAAACTTAAAAAAATTAGGAGTATATGTTTTTATTATTAATTATAAAGTTTATACCCTGTTTATGAAAAATGTGAACTTTACATAAAATTTTCATTAAAACTGACTCATTTTTCTTAAATTTTACATACATGATATATTATGCACACTGTTTATTGCAGGTAGGGTATTTTATGTAGCAAATATAGGAACAGCTATGCGGCCTTTTTCGAAACGTAAAATTGGATTTGAAGCCTAAATACCCAATCAACTGAAATTTGTTGTTTAATCAAAAAGTGTAGCAAAAATCTAGGGGCATGTATTCAAAATCTAGGGGCATGTATTCAAAATCTAGGGGCATATATTCAAAATCTAGGGGCATGTATTCAAAAATCTAGGGGCATGTATTCAAAAATCTAGGGGCATGTATTCAAAAATCTAGGGGCATGTATTCAAAAATCTAGGGGCATGTATTCAAAAATCTAGGGGCATGTATTCAAAAATCTAGGGGCATGTATTCAAAAATCTAGGGGCATGTATTCAAAAATCTAGGGGCATGTATTCAAAAATCTAGGGGCATGTATTCAAAATGTTCTATTTTTTATTTATAACATTATCATAAAATTGCTATTAACAAATTGTAATGAGTATATACAGGTGCTTAGATAATAATTTTGATCTAAATTTTTAATTTGTTTAAATTTGGTGTATTAAATTGCCTTCTAGATCCGTATGTGGTTAAACGAATATTTATTTTTCGATTTGCCGGCCTTTGCGTTGCCTCCCTCGTAACACGCCGGTATCTTCAAGATTCATGTTCAAACCCCCCCCCTCCCTCTAAAAGGCCCTACATTCATCATCCACAAAGATGACATAGTCCCAGAGGCAAATTATTTTCCTCGGGGCCTCCTGTGTGGAGTTAACGTAAAAAAACCAAATCTATTCCGTATACGACAGTTTTATTAATTTAAAAAGAAATGAAGATTATAATTTATTATTTTTATGCCGACATTAACTCTAGAATTCTAAAAATATAAAACTAAACACGCAAACAAGTCAATAAACATTAATACACACTGAAAAAAAATTAATACCAAAAACGGTTTGCAGATATTTAGAAAAGCTTTTATAAAACATTGTAACAATTATACTACATCAGTGAAGTCGTGTTTTCAAACGCTCTAAACAAATAAAATTAATATGGCTACGCGATCAAACCAAGCGTGGGAATCTATAAATCAAAACGTCGTGGAGCTGATCAGGAAAATCGATGTGCTCACAACAACGGTGTCCGATCTAAAGGCAATAATTGGTGAGCAAAAATCCGAATTATCCTACCAAAATAACACTATTGCCAAGTTGTGCGCTAAGGTAGCTTCACTCGAAGCAGCCGGCCGCAGTACGCCACTACCGGGGCCCACAACCGTGGAGCCGCGAACCGCGCCTACAGAAGGCCCGCGCATAACAAAAGACAAAAATAAGAAAAATAAGAAAACGGAGGCTAATTCTACAACCAAGCCTCCAAAATCAGATCCGCAGACATCGTCACAAGACGACGTCGAGGATATCAATAGTGGCTGGGTGCTTCAAACCCGGAAACCGCGTGTCCGTAAACCTGCTCCCATCGTTAAAGGGACAAAGGCTGACACGACCCTACGCGCAGTAGAGCGCAAGTTCTACATTCACGCTTGGCCATTCTGTCCCAACACAGAAGTTAACAACATTAAAGAATTCCTGGAAGGTGTCACACAAGACACCGTTGAAGTCGTAAAGCTTCAAGCCCGCGGGAATTACAGTTCTTTCAAAATCGGGATTGCCGAACAAGATAAGGAAAAGTTTCTAAACCCCGAAGTCTGGCCCGCAGGTATTTCGGTCAACAAATTCAAATTCCCATTTTTGAAATCAAATCAGACAGAGACCCCTCAGCTTAATGGCGCGTCTAAAACTCCTTTACCAGAATGTTAGGGGTGTAAACTCCAAAATAAACGAATTTACAACAAATTTGCTATCTCAAAACAACGAAATAATTGGGTTGACAGAGACATGGTTGAGCACCTCTGTCTATGACAATGAACTGTTTGATAATAGGTATGAAGTACATCGCCGTGATAGATGCGATAGTAATATTACTAATACAAGTGCACTCGCTGGCCGCCATAGCGGCAGTGGGAACGCCTCGCGAGGCGGCGGGGTTTGCATTGCAGTACGAAAACCGATTATATCACAAAGATTAACCGAACTCGAAACAGAGGGCGAAAACATCTGGATCAAAATTACAAAAACTAATTTCACTGCGCTGGTATGTGTGGCATATTTCTACTGTACAGACGACAGAGATATCCGCACGAAGTTTTATGAACATCTCAATAATAAGGCCAACCTATTATCCAACAAAAATGTTATCATTATGGGGGATTTCAATTTGCATAACAAACCTGAAGATGTCATACTTGATCACATATGTTTTATAAACTCTAATGGACTAACGCAACATAGTACAGTTGTAAACAAGTACAATAACATGCTTGATTTAGTGCTAAGTAATTTAAATATATGTGAGGTGACGTACAGCGATGAAGCATTGGTTAAAGAAGATCACCACCATCCTACACTGGCTATCTCGGCCACCCTGGCGAGGACACAATACAGCAGGCGTGAAATGCGTGCAAACCGTCATCAAATGGGACGACACTTATATTCGAACTTTAACAAATTTAATTTTAAACACGTTAATATTAATCTGTGTCTAAAAATATTCTCACACTTCAACTGGAGATATTTATACAACATGAAATCTGTCAACGAAGCTGTGGAATATTTTTACTCTGTATTATTTAGTATATTTGAATTATGTGTACCTTTAAAAAAATTATCGAAAGCAAATGTTAACTACCCAGTTTGGTTCGATAAAAATATTATAGAAAAAATCAAATGTAAGGAATCTCTTCGCAGGAAGTACAAAGCTACTAATAATAAATCAGACTATTTATTATTTTCTGCAAAGAGATCCGATCTCAAAAAAGAGATGACTGTAAAAAAGAACAAATATTTATCCGATATTGAAAATGGGATCAAAGAAGACCCCAAAAACTTCTGGCAATATATTAGATCACAAAAATCAGGTAGGGGCACTCCTATTGGACTTATGAATGTCGATAAAATAATCCAATGTCCCCAACAAGTTTCAGAGAGATTCGCGGACTATTTCCAGTCGGTATACAACCATACGAGCCCTAACCTAGATGTTGAAAGTCTCCGGGCAGAGGTGCCTAGAAACACAGGTTCAATATCTCTGGAACAAATTAAGCCTGAGGAAGTCAAAGCGTGTATTCGGGAACAAAAGCCCAACAAGGCCACGGGGCCAGATGGAATCCCACCTCATATCATTATCATGTTGGAAGAACATTTGTTTAACCCGATATGCTTTATCTTCAACCTCAGTATTTCAACTTCCACTTTTCCTAAATCCTGGAAACTAACCAAGGTTAGCCCGATACATAAATCTGGAACAAAAACGGAAGTCCAGAACTATAGACCAGTAGCAGTTCTGTCAATACTCCCAAAAATATTTGAAACAATAATTTGCGAAAAGCTAAACAAACAAATTAAACCGTTTCTTCAGGGAAACCAACACGGATTTCTATCAAATAAGTCCACCGTCTCTAATCTTCTAGAACTCTCACAGAGAGTAGCAAGAGGATTAGATGCTCAACATCAAACTGATGTGATCTACACTGATTTCGCCAAGGCGTTCGACCGAGTTGATCATGACGTACTGCTACGAAAAATACATAGAATTGGCTTCGACAAACCCCTCCTAAATTTTTTTGTCACGTATTTAAGGAATAGGAAACAATATGTTTGCATCGACGGATACAGGTCTAGAGAATTCTCTGCATTCTCTGGAGTGCCACAGGGGTCAAACCTAGGTCCTCTACTATTTATAATCTTAATTGATGACATTCAAGAATGCATCAAACATTCCACTTGCCTGCTTTTTGCTGACGATCTAAAATTACTTAAGAAAATTTGTGATGGTCAAGATTGTGTCAAATTGCAAACTGATTTAGATTCAATTTCATCATGGGCTGATGAAAATAAATTATTTTTTAATACAAAAAAATGTGTCGCTATGTCGTATACACGTTCGAGAAACCCTATCAAATTCGATTATTGCATCAAAAATGATATATTGTCAAAAGTAAAATCCATCAAGGACCTTGGGGTAGTCTTTGATCCCAAACTTACGTTTTCGGACCATATATTGCAGTTGACGACATCATGCTACAAGCTTCTCGGATTTGTCATAAGACTCTGCAAACAATTTTCCAATCCCGAGGCAATGATGACTTTGTACAGCTGCATTATAAGGTCTAAAATCGAATACGCCTCTGCTGTATGGGCCCCATACCAACAAAAATATATTGAAAAACTAGAACAGATTCAAAAAAAGTTTTTGAGATACATGTATTTGAGAATGCACGGAGAGTATCCGCGATTCATGCATCACGAAGATTTGCTTGCCGAAACGCGCTACCAAAGTCTCCACTCGAGGAGGAGTGGGGCTCTTGCAGTAACGGCGTACAAAATTATTAATAATTTAATAGATAGCCCATACCTTCTGGAATGCTATAAGTTGTTGGTACCGAATAACTACAGCCAGGGACGTCACCATGATCTGCTTTGTATCCCACGTGGCAGAACGGACGTACTGGCTCGGCATAGCATGACACGAGGTATGGCGCTGTTAAACAACGCCTCCAAGACTATCGATATTTTTAATAGTAGTCTTGAAGAATTCAAGAGGCATGTTAATGCTATTAATCTATAACTTGTATTATTTGTATCATATATATGTAGTTAATGTTACATGTGTATTGTAAATGGACACAGTCTGTAATACACAAAAAAAAAAAAAAAAAATAGTTCCAGCCCTTTAAGAGGTACGACATCATAAAAGTGCATCAACACCTAATAGCTTTATTCTGTGTATAGAATTTGCATTTGACCTCTCTTCGCCTACCTCACGCAGAATGACCCATTAAAACGATGTCCTACTTCTGGACTTTACTTAAAACTTCTATTAACATTGACAGTGAATGCTTCCATTCCACGACCACACTGCCTTTGACCTACATCTAACTAAAAATAGGTCGTAGGCTTCGCGTAACATTGGCAGTGACCTTTCAAGTCTGCAATGCGTGACATATTTCCTTATGACCTGGTTTATCCCCACTAACAACGAAAGATTTCCCGTAACATTGGCAATGACTTTGAAAGCCTCCGTTGCACGACCTATTTAGGCCAGTACTTTGAGAGGCTGTATCGCGGCTCCTCCCCCATAGTATCGGCTGTAGATGACCTACTTCTGTTTCCAGGTTTCCTGGATGACCTGACCTGGCCTCTGGCGTAACATTGACAATGAAAGCCTTATTTATAGGCTTTCCCGGGATACGACCGCGGGGGCTTCGTCGTGACATTGGCCGTGAATTGCAACGAAGTTGTGGGAAGGATTGCAGACATTCTTTAACACTTATAAAACTTCAAAATAAGTTATCTTTAATTTAAGCCATTTGGCATGTGACAGAGATAATTATCCATACTAATATTATAAATGTGAAAGTGAGCCTGTTTGTTTGTTACGCTTTCACGCCTAAACAACTAAACCTATTTCAAAAATTCTTTCTCCTATAGAAAGCTCGATTATCAGCGAGTAAGATGGGCTGAATATAATCGTAAGGTCTGGCGTTATGAATTTGTATAAATGAAAATGTGTGTCTTTCATATATTTTAGTGGCAGGGAGGAAAGGCAAGGAGAAGGTGGGGTTCGCGGAGAGTGAAGAGACGAGGGAGGGGGAAGCCGGAGAAGGTGGAAGGGAAACGGGGACGCACGGGAAGGACATGCAGGGAGAATTATTTCTTTGAATGGCAGTGCAAAGCATGCCGGGTACCAGCTAGTAAGTAGATAAATAATCAAATTAATTAAATAAGACGATTAATGTAAGTGATTTTTCATGAAATTGTAGTGATAAAAAAATGCTGTATTGCTCCATGTTTCTATAATCCAGTACAGAAATAGCAGACTTCAGCATTACAGAAATGCGAAAGCTTTAAAGTACCTGCTTACATAATATTACTACTCGTGCATACAATATATTATAATATTGTAATCCGGATGAAACGCCTACGTATTTTCATGCAGGCAATCTTCACAGCTTATATGCAGTTTAAAAGCGAACCACTCGTATGGTAGGCGCACTGGCAATAAAGCGAAAATGTGAAGTAGTTGACTTATGACATTTGAGTTAAAACCATTCATGAAATATTATTGTTGTTTCATTGATGAACAGTTTATGTGTACAGCGATGAATGAATGATGTTTTCTTGAATAAGTATTATATTTGTTCATTGACATAAAATAGTAATTATACTAATACATAATTACTAATACATAATATATAAATACATAATTTTATAAAGCGGTTATTGCGAAAAACAATACCGAGGACGTTCACTTAGTTTGTTCTAAATGTAATGATCTTCTTATTTCCTTCAGCCACACCTTAAACCATTACATAATTAGGGGCGCCATATTCCTATTGGATTTATTGGTATTCACAAAAAAATAAAGCACACTGTTCACCTTTTGGTTTACGGTATTTTTTCTGTCATTTTTATTATTTTTTTAAGACTTACCTACCTACCTACCTACCTAGAAATTTCAAGCGAACGGTTTCTCTTGTTAGGTCGGTACCTACTTACCCATTTACCTAAAATGAAGCAACAATTTCTTTAGAAATGGCCGTCAAAACAAAGATATATTTTTTTTACATTAGCTCCACAGAGGAGGCCCCGGGGAAAATAATTTCGTCAGGGTCTATGCCATTTAGGATCTTTCAAGGAAAGGAAGGAGAGGAAGGTCTAGAAGGAAAAAGCTGTGAGGGGAGGGTAGGAATCTAGGGATCAGTGTGTCCAGGAGTGACGGACGAATCTATCTCTCCCATCGCAGTGCAAGGCGATGTTTCGATGGAGTTCTGCTGGAGAAGTCAAAAGGTCTCCCTTCACCAGTCTCTCCCGATCCGGTCTGCCACGCAGTTGTGTGCAGACACATCCGCCGCCAAGATCCGGATACACCTAACCCCAAAACTGGGGCACCCCTGCTAAGTCACCAAATGTAGCGAACCACTTGGGATGACCTATGGCAGATGTGTTGGTTATCCAATTAACGGTT
Source organism: Limnephilus rhombicus (assembly GCA_929108145.2). Lineage (NCBI taxonomy): Eukaryota > Metazoa > Arthropoda > Insecta > Trichoptera > Limnephilidae > Limnephilus > Limnephilus rhombicus. Next base: position 29,979,163 of record OV815285.1, read on the forward strand.
ACCCAAACTCTCCTCCCAAATTGAAATTATGTTCGCAACAAAATCAGTTTTTTCAACACAATAACGGCATATGGCGTTCTATCCGCTCGTCTACCTGATGCGTCATTTGTGTTCATTCATTAAAGTTCCCTTTATATCTATTTAAGTTACGAGTAGCTCAGATCTGTACAAGAATACATTTATTTACGCGAAAGCTTCCATCGCGTAACGTAAGCCGTTTATAATATAACACGATACGTTCATGAATCTAGTGATGAAAACTGAGTCTACCGGCAGGGTGAACGATGGTACCGGGAGGGCGGTAAAGAAGGGGGTGCGGGGATTGGACAATCGATATTCCAACCCCACCTCTCCCACCCCCAATTCACCCTACTCCGTACAATCTCTGCAGTCTACCCTTAACGTTCGTTTATCTTCTGCCCGGTTGCGTATTTTCATTGAAAACTTTATAGACTGTAGGAAAATAATTTTATTGACCAAAATATAATGATTTGATATCAAAATTGAATGAAGTTTCAAATGTTGTAATTTTTTTGAAGTAAAACTTCTTCACGCACGCTTGAATTGGGGAGTAAGCTGGTGAATGCGTGACGAGAGCGTTACGAAAAGTGTGATCGGGTGAGGCGAACGGTCGGGTCTTTACGCACGCTTGACTTGGGGAGTAAGCTGGTGAATGAGTGACGAGAGCGTTACGAAAAGTGTGATCGGGTGAGGCGAACGGTCGGGTCTTTACGCACGCTTGACTTGGGGAGTAAGCTGGTGAATGCGTGACGAGAGCGTTATGAAAAGTGTGATCGGGCGAGGCGAACGGAAGTTGAGAGGGAGATATAAGTTAGTGAAGATTTACTTCAGTCGTGTGGTCTAAAGAACACTCGTTTTTTTGTTTGGTTATTTCTTTAAAGTGTTAGACACACATAGATACACATTCGTAGATTTTTTTACATTAGCTCCTCACAGGAGGCCCTGAGGAATATAATTCCTCTCAGGAACTATGTCATCTTGGGGGAAGCTGTGTGGAGGGTTTTTTTAGGGAAACGAAGGAGCGGAAGTTCTGGGAAGGAAAGGGTTATGAGGGATCGGTAGGAATCTGGGGTCAATGTGTCTAGGAGTGATGGACGTATGAATCAATCTATCCAACTGGGGTGCAAGGCGATGGGTCGAGAGAGAGTAGCTGGAGAGGTCTCGGTTAGGTCTCCCTCAACCAATCTCTCTCAATCAGTAGGAAGGGCAAACGCCTAGACCTAGACAAACCTCAACCCACGAACCCGGGCACCCCTGCTGAGTCACCATATATAGCGAACCACTCGGGGTGACCTATGGTAGTGGTGTTGGTTATCCAATAAATGGTTTCCGGGCGGCGGTACCCATATCCGCTGCCCAACTTGTAAAACTAATAATAATAATAATAATAATAATTGCTTAATAATAATAATAATAATTCTTTGGTTTTGCTTAGCATTGAATCCTATGTCTAAAATGTTAATTAAAAGCAAGTTTGGAATAAAAATTAAGGGTAATACAAGAGAGAGTAGTATAGTTTCACATCTATTATATATGGATGATATAAAATTATTTTCAAATTCTGAATCAAATTTAGAAAAAATGATTAAGGTAGTTAAAAATTTTTCAGATGATATTAAAATGACTTTTGGTTTAGATAAATGTAAAACGATCCATATAGAGAAAGGCAAAATTATAGATGGAGACGAGGGTATATATAGAAATTTCAAAATTAAAAGTATGAAAGGGGATGAGGTTTATAAATATTTAGGATACCCGCAATCGAATAGATTAGATCACACTAGTATTAAAAATGATATTAGGATTAAATTTCAAACTAGGATCAGAAAAATTTTAAAATGCAATCTATCTGCTAAAAATTTAGTAAAAGCAATAAATACTTGGGCAATACCTTTATTAACGTACTCATTTGGCATAATTAAATGGTCCAATACAGATTTAGATAGTTTAGAACGATTAATTAGAACTACGTTAACAAAGTTTAATTGCCATCATCCAAATTCAGCTATAGAACGAATTAATTTACCTAGAAATTTAGGAGGTAGAGGTATAGTCAAAATAACATCTTTGAAACACAATCAGGTAGAAATGCTTAGAAATTTTTTCCATAGGAAAGCTAATAGCTCAGAAATGCACAAAATAATTTGTAAGGCAGATATAAACATTACACCTTTAAATTTATATGACGAGAATGCCAACATTCTTATAAATACTAACCAGGAATTATTAGATTCCTGGTCAAATAAAATTATTCATGCAAAACACTTCAATTATCTCAACCAAACGTATGTTGACAAACTTTCGTCAAACAAATGGTTGAGTATTGGAGAGTTGAGAGCAGAAATAGAAGGATTTATGCTTGCCATTCAAGATAGAGTCATTAATACTAAAAATTATAGGAAGCATATAATCAAAGATATAAATCAAATTGATGATTTATGTAGAAAATGTTTGGCTTTTCCGGAAACTATAGAACATATTATATCGGGATGTTCTATATTAGCGCCGTCCGAGTATACATTTAGGCACAATCAGGTTTTAAAAATAATCCACCAAAGTTTGGTAATTAAACATAACTTGATTGACTGCCGTAATATAGTACCATATTATGAATATGAACCAAATTCATTTTTAGAAAATGAATTTTATAAAATATATTATGATAAAACTATACTAACAGACAGAACAATTAGTCATAATAGACCTGATATAGTTTTACATGACAAAATTAAAAAAATAACTTATATCATTGATGTAGCTTTTCCAAATTCCTGTAATATTCAAAAAACTGTTTCTGAAAAAATTAGAAAATACACAGATTTAGGAAATGAGATTAAAAGAATTTGGCATTCTCGGAATATAAAAATATTACCATTTGTTATTTCGGCTACTGGCATTATACCTAGGTCTCTGATTCAAAATTTAGGCGTATTAGATTTGTCAAAGAATTTATACATAAAAATGCAAAAATCGGTAATTTAAAATACATGTAGGATTACAAAAGATTTTTTAAATATTTATATTGAGGGATCAGTAGGATTTATAGGTTCAATTAGGAATTCCACAGAGCCGAACCCTCTGATATGAAAATATCTGGAGTCGGTGAATTATTTTCCCATCTGGTCTCTGGTAGGTTGACATGTTGTTCTTGTATTGTTTTGTAATTATAATACATATAGTGCAATTGCATAACGTGGATTGACCTGATGATCATTTGGGAAGTGTGTGAAAGGGTTTAGTTTTTCCTGTGGGGAAAATTAAACCCGGACATTTAAATCTGGTGCGTAATTTCACATAAAATTATACAATGAAACATATATGGAAACTTTGACTAGCCAACTAGGAACTTGAATGAAGTTTCGAATATTGTAATTTATTTATTTCTTTGGAGTGTTACATACTCAAAATGGATGAAATATTTTATTTATGAACACGTTATTGCTAAAATATTTTATTCAATAGGTATTGAATAAAATAACAGACGGATTGCAATCTCTAGAGCACAGGCGTCGGGTGGGAATGCTATCCTTGTTCTACCGGCATTACATTGGAAAATGGTCCGAGGAACTAGCGTCATTGATCCCTTCGGCACCGGTGCATAGTCGGGAGACACGCCAAACGCGTGCCCAACATTTGTACACGGTTGACGTTTGTCACATGAGAACGGGTCGTTTCTTCGACTCGTTCTTGTGTTCAACAGCTCGGCTGTGGAATGATTTGCCGGCCTCTATGTTTCCTCCTTCCTACAACATGGGTCTCTTCAAGACCAATGTTCATTCCTTCCTCTCCTCAAAAAGACCCTCCACACAGCATCCCAGATGACATAATAAATGTAGAAAAAAAGTCATCTACTTACAGGTTTGGTTCTACTAATAGTATAATTTTGAGTAATTTTTTTGGATATGTTACGTACCACCATTTTTGTGAAACGTCACCTCAAGTGCGCTTGTAGAAGAAAAGATTTATGTATTTTTCTGAATGAAAGAGCATAACATAAGTGGATGAAAGAAGAAGTCGGGACGTCCAATGAAGACATGGCCCAATTGAGAGAATCAAATTCTCGAGGCAGGTCATGTCAAGAATCAAAATAATTTTGGGGCAGAATGAGTTGTATAGCGTACCATCCTCTTTCTCTACCGTGGGTGCAAATAGTAGCGTAGTGGTTAGTTAGTGATATTTAATAAATTTGTCGTAGTTAAATCATTTTGTTTTAACAATGTAAAAGATGTAAATTAATATTAAAAACAACATTTTGAACTAGGAAATTGATATAAATAAATCAATGTGGTTGCTTGCTGTCGTTATAAAAACACTATAAATTTGCTTTGTGTATTTGATATCAGGTGGCATATTTGATGCAACTACTTAAACTTCTACTGAACTTCTTTTCCCGTGTAACGAATGAGAACCAAATAAGTTTCAAACTACAATGAGAATAATACTTCGGCGAAATAGATTTTCAGAAGTAAATGAAATTTTAAAGGAACTAAATTGGCTAACCGTGAAACAGATGCTGACCTTGAACATGATGATATTTATCCATAAAATAGTAAACAACCTGTTACCAAAATACTTGTATACAACAAGGACATTCACAGACATAACACAAGGACGTGCAAGAAAATCGGGCTACAATAAGAGGACAAAGCGAATACGCAGAACAGATGTACGAAGGGGATGAACTTTTATAATACGCTACCAGAAACTTTAAGGTCCGCACCAATTGGAAAGTTCAAGATGTTTTGTAGGAGCTACATCAAACTGGAAAAAATATAGTATGCAATATGTAATGTTATAATTGATTAGCAATTTGTAACCTTTAATGTACAAATTATTGAAATAAAATTAATAAACAAATAAAGACACGGTGTAGTAATAAAATTATATAAAACATAAGACTAATTGTCAAAAATACAATAAAAGCTGCAAATAATATAAGTGTCACCACTTTAAGCGATTACAAATTGAACATTTGAATAAAAAAAGGTTTACAATTATTATAAGCAATAATTTTTTGCCTGAAACACTCATCTACATTGAAAAAATCTTCCGAGAAAAGATACATGCCGCCAACGGGACTTGAATCCGTGTCCTTCTGATTGCCGGTCAGGTGCTCTCACCACTGAGCTATGTCGGCTTATCTAATACCCGCCAAATAATTCAATATATACTAGTGTTTCATTCAACAATTACTGTTTATTTCATTTTTCCACCTGAAAACAAACAACTTTATTTTTGTGAGAGAGGCATTGTTAGTGCTAAATCTCTCGCTAGGTGGCGTCGATTATGTCTACATTTTTTGGTGAAATACTTAACTTGTCAAATATTAATTATTATTTTACGCACCAGATTTAAATGTCCGGGTTAAATTTTCCCCACAGGAAAAACTAAACCCTTTCACACACTTCCCCAAATGATCATCTAGTCAATCCACGCTATGCAATTGCACTATATAAGTATTATAAATACAAAACAATACAAGAACAACATGTCAACCTACCAGAGATCAAATGGGAAAAAAAATTCACCGACTCCAGATATTTTCATATCAGAGGGTTCGGCTCTGTGGAATTTCTTATTGAACCTATAAATCCTACTGATCCCTCAATATAAATATTTAAAAAAAAAATTGTAATCCTACATGTATTTAAAATAACTGATTTTTGCATTTTTATACATAAATTCTTTGACAAATCTAATATGCCTAAATTTTGAATCAGAGACCTAGGTATAATGCCAGTAGCCGAAATAACAAATGGTAATATTTTTATAGTCTGAGAATGCCAAATTCTTTTAATTTCATTTCCAAAATCTGTGTATTTTATTATTTTTTTCAGAAACAGTTTTTTGAATATTACAGGAATTTGGAATAGCTACCGACATCAATGATATAAGTTATTTTTTAATTTTGTCATGTAAAACTATGTCAGGTCTATTTTGACTAATTGTTCTGTCTGTTAGTATATCATAATATATTTTATAAAATTCATTTTCTAAAAATGAATTTGGTTCATATTCATAATATGGTACTATATTACGGCAGTCAATCAAGTTATGTTTAGTTACCAAACTTTGGTGGATTATTTTTAAAACCTGATTGTGCCTAAATGTATACTCGGACGGCGCTAATACAGAACATCCCGATATAATATGTTCTATAATAATATGTTCTCTATTAATATTAATTAAATAAAAAGGTTTTTTTTTGTATGGTACTAAACTCTGCAACAAAATCCCCATCTTATTCGAAAATCACAACCGCATTACAACGTTTAAAAGTCAAATAAAAAGCTGGATACAAAACATAGGGAGAGTAGAAAAGAATTGTGTTTCGTATTAGTGTTTTTTGTGAATTTGTATTTCTAAAAACGTTAGATACCAAATTTGATTGATTGTTCTTATAATATACAAAAATGAATGTTTGTAATATATGAAAAATGAAAATTTTGTAAAAAAAATGCAATAATGGCATGGGAGCTGTTTGAAAATCTGAATGTACCGGGACTGAATATATTGAACGCGGGAGAAGGGAGGGAATCGCTGGATGGGGGTTCACGGGAGGGGTAAGGCGGGAAAGGTGGAGGGGAAACGCGTTAAGGCAAGGGGGAGAGAGAAGAAGTGGAGGCGGTAGAGGAACATGACGAATGAGAAAAGACACGCAGGGAAAAACAATTTCTTTAACAATAAATGTTGAAATTTTACATTAAAAATCTCATCAAATTGATCTGTCATTCGATCACAACCAACTCAAATCATCAATCAATCATCACAAAATCATCCACTTTATCTTGCCTTCGTTTAAACGCTCCTACTCATTATACCACAGGTATTTTGTTCCATTGTAAGCCGAGCACAAGGCTTAGCCTTAAACTGTCATTTGACAAACCTTAGTTAAGTTAAGCCTGAAGGTTCTATTCATCCAGAGTCACATAACTGGTGTCTCTCCAATTAGGAATTCATTCATTACTTGGCGTTGGCGTTCCTACTTAAAATGATAAATGCCAATAGACGTGATAAAAGTTCCATTTAGTCGTTGAAAAATGTACCTCTATCTCTTTTATGAACCCACGTTACAAGTATTTTGTTCCGGCTTTTAAAAAAATAATCGCTCAAAATATTTTGTAAATTGATTTTTTTTGTCGATTATTGCTTCTTTTAGGCACTAGGGAATTCAAATTGCCAATCATTTTTACCACATAGGTCTTAAAATCGAATAAAAATGTACCTATGCACCTTGACAGTCGTTAGGTTTGCCAACTGATTTACTAACTCTAATGCAATTTATCCGCAGGCGTGGGCATGGCGGATGGAAAGTCACACAATTTTGTCTTGGTAGACACTTCTAGCTTCCTTGAGATTCTTTTTTTTTTTTTTAAACCATAAGTGCCATGTAGTGCTTTATCTGACACCAAATGGCACGCCTCATAGAACCAGATCTATCTCTTTTTATATTAACGTCAGACGTGCATATAAATAGTTTTAGAAAGAGAGAATACCAAGCTTTCTTCTTGCATTTAAAGATTACCATAGACGCTCTCATATAATTTAAAAAAAAAACATTAAATAGAATATTGCAAAAGCGTTCACCCAGTCAAGGTTTGTCTATTTTTTAATAATATTTTTTATGTATGTGAAACGAAAAAAAGTGAAGTAAAAAAAAACTTTTTAATATGTAAGTTTGTGTAATTAAATATGTTTTTAAGTTTCGAGTAAGGTGGTAGATGAAATTTACAAAAAAAAAATAATAAGCAATAATAAAAGTTTTATATTTGGGTCTTTTTTCAATTGCTTATATTATTCTTGTATATAAAAATGAATCGCTGAATGTGTTGCTAAGCGCAAATCTCGAGAGCAGCTGAACCGATTTCGCTAATTCTTTTTTTAGAATATTCCTTGAAGTGCGAGGATGGTTCTTACGGAGATAAAAATTAAGAAAATTGCGCAGAAAATTGGATAATTTCAGAAAACCTAACGACTATCGCACATTTGACAGTTCGCGTGTTTGAGAATGACATTTTGCAAAACAATGATTCTATTTTTGAAAATCTTTAAGTTGATAAATTTATTTAAAGTAGGTACTCCCCTAATAGTTTGAATCGAATCAAGAATTTTAGATATTTTAAAAAGGTACCTATGTTAGGTACCAAATTTAATATACATGAAAAATGGAAATTTGAATAAAAATTGTAAAAGGTGGCACGCGGGCTGTTTAAAAACTGAATGCACTGGGATTGAATATATGGAAAGCGGGAGGGAGGGAGAAATGGGGGAGGGGAGGGAGGGGGGAGCAGGTGGAAGAGGGGGGGGGGAGTGGGGGAGGGGAGTGGGGAGGGGGGGGGGGGGGGGGAGGGGGGGGGAGGGGGGGTTAGTTAAGCCGCAATATTTGATGACATTATATTATTTTGTCTAGGCTTGGAAAGCATCTAATTCAAAATAATCAATAAACTGCGGGATCATAAGCAGCACCGTACAGCTTTTAAGATATTTTATTATTTTAGAATACACGGTTTTTACAAACATAGATTGTATAATCCTGCACTCCTCAGTAAAACAAAATTTAATCATTTCACAAATAATTGCCAAAGTTGCCTCTAAAATCGTGGAAAATAGATGTCTTTAATGGCCTATCTATAAATATACACAATTAAGTTCAGTATGTTTGGGTCCGCAAATCTCGGAAAGTAATCCATGGATTGACTCGAAACTTGTACGAAACATTGCATTTTAGCAGATTCTTTAATATTATACATAATGGTAAGCTCGGGGGTTATGAAATTTATATAAAAAAATTATTGCAGGTGGTGTGCGAGTGGTTTGAAAATGAGTGTATTTCATATATTTTAGCGGCAGGTAGGTGAGGCAGAAGGTGGAGGGTAACGAAAGAGGTGGGGTTCATGGGAAGGGTGAGGGAGAGGAAGGCAGGGAAGGTGGAACCTGGGAGAGGAAGGTGGACCGGAAGGGGACGGGGACAGGAACGGGGACCCATGAGAATGGACATGCAGGGAGAAACAATTTATTTTTTTGAATGACTACAACGCATGCCGAGTACCAGTTAGTATTTTATAATTTTAAACAAATTAAAAAATTAGCACATGCATGCACGTCCTAGATTTTCGCTGTAACTTTTGATTACAAAATAATTATTCAGTTTGCTCAAGTACTTTGGCTTCAAATACAAACTTAAGTTATGTATGAAAAAAATCAGAGTGTGCAATTCACACGCGATAGAATTGAAACTAGATAGTCGCTAGATGCCGCTTTCTTTTCTTTTGCCTGTTTATTTTAAAGTGGTTTGAAGATTGGAAACTGATTTCACAAAAATAAAAATGTTTATTTTTTTGGATTTCGTAAGATTCAAACATTCGTTGGCTGGATGTCTGTCTCTCTGGCCGCTGAGACTTGTCGAGTGCCTTGCCGGCTACGCTATCGGATTCTTGCGCCGAAGCGCCAATTTATCGCATTATATTAGAACATTGGACCCGCCAAATAATAAATTTCAGTGACGCATTTTGGATGGGGGTTAAAGAAGTTTCACTCCAAAAGGACGCGCAGCCATTCCTTTAACATACATTTCATATGCCTAAACCGGACTTGAATTCAATCTCAGGTAAACACATTACAGTTAAATCACACATACATTATCTTTATGCAAGTTGTCCATGTAAGCCTATTTCGCAGGACTCGAATCAAAGATCTGTTTCCCTTAGGATAATTGAAAGTACGTATTATAATAATTATTCTTGAATGGATTACTTCTACCAGTAGCGAAGTGTTGCTCAACAACATCTCTCATTCTCTCTCTATCCTTCGTGTGAGATAAACGAGGACAGAGATACTTTGACACCAACTGCAACATCTAAAAATAGTTCTACTGTCATAACGAACGCTGTAATCTGAGATTTTGCAGGCTTGCAATACTGAAAAAAGTGCACAAAATAAAGGCACTTTGTCGTAAAGAAATTTTTTTGGTTATGTGAATTTTGAAAATTTGTAATTGTGGAAATAACTTTTTTTCTGTTGGAGCTTTTTGATAAGGTTAGTCCTTGATTAAATCAGTGTTATTAGTGTTTGCATAAGAGAGATCAATAATCTTTTGAAATAGTTAATGAATTAAATTAATAAGATTAAAATATCAAAAAAGCGAATCTACCTAAATGAAGTGGCTGAAATTTAGAATTATGAAATGAAATTATGAAAAAGCAGTGATTTATTATATTTATCAGTTATTTATTATATTCATAAGCTATTTGAAGAGCAAAACGCACAAAGTAGAACATTGTATATTATTTGAATAGGTTAAATTCTGCGTTATTATTGATGTTATCTACCTACCCCTGAATAATCACGTAGCTGATATAGTTCAGATTATAAAAAGAGATTATATTTTTTTTAACATTACACACAAGAGGCCCTGAGAAAAAATCCCTATATAAATATGTCATCCTTGGGGATGCTGTGCGGAGGGTCTTTTTAAGGCAAGGAAGGAAAGGAATTTCTGGGAAGAAAAAAGGTACAAGGGATGGGTAGGAATCTAGGGGTCAATGTGTCGAGGAGTGACGGACGTATGAGTACATCTCTCGCACTGCAGTGCAGTGCGATGGGTTGAGAGAGTCCGCTGCAGAGATGTAGGTTAGGTCTCCCTCAACCAGTCTCCCATTCTACCCCGCCATGCAGTGGGTGGGCAAACGCATTCGCCGCCAACATCCCATGAACCCGGGCACCCCTGTTAAGTTAAAACATAGCGAACCACTTGGGGTGACCTACGGCAGGGGTGTTGGTTATCCATTAAATACTTGGAGGGCGGCGGTACCCACAACCGCCTCCAAAATTGAAAATCACATAATAATATACTCGTACCTAAGAATGTGAACGTGAACAACGACTCAAGGAGTGTATGCCAGACAGACTTGTGTGGCATCCATCAAGTGATATTTCACTAAATTTGCGCTTTTGAAAAAACTACGTATAAGTGATTTATTTCGAGTTTATTGAAGTCGAAGTTCTTCCAAAAATGTAAGTCACCTAAAGCACCTTGCTTATTATTTTCTTTTAGCGTTTTCCAGATGGTGGGACTGGGTCAAATGAAATCTATCATACTTAAAAAAAAAATTCTCGTTCTGATTTTTTTTATTTTTTTTATTATAGCGACTATATAAAGATTTTTTACATACAAAATGCAATGTGAAATTAAGTACAAAAATATTGTATTTCTTAGTCCTCTTAGGACTAAAGTTATTTAAATATAGTTCATTTGTCTTCTATGTCGTTTTTAGCGTCTTCGCTAGAGTTTTCTCATTGACCTCTTTAAGCCATATTTTTATTCTTGATTTGTATTCAATTGGATTTTTTATTAGTTTTATGTCTTGGGGGAGGATGTTATGGAGTTTTGTTGCAAAGTATGTATAGTTTCTTTGTCCAAATGTGGTTTTATAACTTGGAATATTTTTTATATCGTTTTTATTCGATCTAGTGTTATGCATACACGGTCTAGTAGAGGATTGATTATTTTTGAAGACCTTCAATAATATATTTTTGGCATATATTTGTTGTACATTTGGTACGTCAAAGTTATTGAAAATTTCAATTGAAGGCGTTCTAATTGGTACTTTCAATATGGTCTTTATAATTCCTTTTTGAATCGTATTCAGGCTATATAATACCTATAATATATGAAGATACCCATAACATATTAAGGTATTTTTTTCGCAAAACGGCGCTAATTTGTCCTCTACATAATAATCATTGCCACCCACAGAAAAATTAGAATCGAGACTAAAACATATCGTTCTACGTCGTCATCCGCCATTGTTCAAATAATAATGTTGAGATCATAAACGGTGACATAAATATTAAAGTTCACAAAACAAAATACGACAATATAATAAAATCTGAATGTTTATAAACATAAAATAAAATAAAATTGTAACCAATCCCTAGCACCGATTCCGGAGATTCCGGAAAGCGTAATCAAACACACATCACATACGTGTGCCAACACCGACATGCAACCGCGGTGTGACAAATAAGAGATTGCTGTTAACACTGTTAGTGTTAACAGTGTCTCTCTCGCAAAATTAAAGTTGGTTGTTTTCAGGTGGAAAAAATATAATAAGCAATAATTGTTGAATGAAACACTAGTATATATTGAATCATTTGGCGGGTATAAGATAAGCCGCCATAGCTCAATTGGGAGAGCAGCTGACCGGCAATCAGAAGGGCATGGGTTCAAGTCCCGTTGGCGTCATGTATCTTTTCTCGGAAGATTTTTTCAATGTGGATGAGTGTTTCAGGCTGATAATTATTGCTTATAATAATTATTACCCTTTGTGCTATGCATAAAAATCTTGTCTTAAACGTTAGTTTAAAAATTATAAATAATAATTGACATTATTTTTATTAATTTTTGTTAGTAAAATTTCAAATTTTTGTCTTTTGTGCATTCATATATTTTTAATGTTTTTTTTTGGTAGTTTACGCACATATTTTTTATAAAGTAACTGGCTAGTATCTGGCATGCTTTGCTAAACCACTCAAAGAAAGTATTTTTGTTTTACTTCAATTTATTTACCCAACGGTGAGCACACTGCCCAGCTATAATTATTAATAATCCATGTCTGTAGGTTTATAATTATATTTTATTAAGTTTATATGTATGTTTTTTAAAAAAAAATTTCATTCTAAAACTGCATATCTCGATACAGGAATGCCCTAGTGAGATATGCAGCTTATGTTTTTTATGTAATTCTTATTTTTTCAATAAATAAATAAATAAATAAATTGAAGTCCTTTTGGATAGCTGTCAGTGTGAGAAGGATGAATTTCCCAAATTTACCCCCTGCTTTTCCCTACGGTTACTATGTCTCCAGTGGAATCCCTCCATCACCCCTCTCCTGTTTGTTCAAGTCTTCTTGCTGTCCTCTACCGTTAGTATGTCTCCTTTGCAATCCCTCCTTCGTTCGCCATCCCTACGTCACCCCTCACCTGTGTGCGCCATTCTTCCCACCCCTCCTAAGTCCCAATCCACTCCCGCGTTCATCTTTTACATTCCCCAGCTTCGCCCTCTCCCATGCCACCTTATCCAGCGAAACTTTCCCCACTTTTCCCCTCTCTCGAACCCCCTCCCGCGAACCCCCCTCCTTCGTTCCCCTCTCCCCTCCCGTTTTTTCCTTCCACTCCCAACATCCCTCCCTGACGCTAAAGTATTTGAAATACACATAGCTGTCCGTGTGAGACGCTTGGATTTCCCAAGTTTAACCTCCTGCTATCCCTTACACCTTTTGCAACTCGTCCCTTTGATTCTCCCTCGTCCCCCACCTTTCCGTCACACTTCCCCAGCGTGTCCTTTCCCAAGCGCCCCCGTTCCCCTTCCGCGTCTAGCAGTTGTCCTAGAGAACGATGAGAAATTACCGAACGTTATCCTATCAATCCTTATCGATCGACCATGCTAGGACCCCATGACGTACCCTGCGGAGTAGCAACGTCCGTTAATGTCCAATATTGTCGGAACGGGACAGTGCATATCGCGTGGTACAAGCGTGTTGGCGCTAGGTTTTTCCCATTGGCGACATGTAAACGAAATTATCGTTTTTTTTAAAGTGAAATCTTCTTTAGCAGCGATTTGATATGAAACTAGATGAAACGAAAAAGCGACACTTTAAATGGAACAAACATATATATATATCTATAGGAAGCCTGCAAGAGAATGAGATAGAATAATCGGTCTCCTCTTGCTTCGTGGCCTCTCCACTCTTGTCTACTTTAGTTTTCTGAAGGTTACTTGTTTTAAGGTTATTTGTTGTTTGTTATTTGTTTTTAGACCAAAACCCGCTCAACTTAACTCAATTAAGCTCAGGAATAGCTGATTAACCTCTTATAAATTCCACGTTGTAAGTAAATGTCCGTATAACCAGTAATTATTTAAAAAAAATCAGAGTGTGCAATGTACACTGGTAGAAGAAGAAGTGAAACTAGAAAGTCGCTAGATGTCGCTTTCTTTTGTTTTGCCTGTTTATTTCAAAGTGGTTTGAAGATTGGATATTGATTTCCCAAAAATTAAAATGTTTTTTTTTGGATTTCGTAGGATTCGAACCTCCGTTGAATGTCTCTCTCTAAGATTTGTCAGGCGCTTTTTACCGCATTATATTAGAACCGACGACCTGTCAAATAATAAGTTTTACTGACGACCTTCCGTTCCATCTGAATTTCAAATGACAACGGGGCTAAAGAAGTTTCACTTAAAAAACACGATACATTAAGAAATATTTTAATCACATATTCTACTTAGTACCTACACAGAAAAATATGCACTTACCTACTACTAAATAAACGAACTTTAGATCTATTATAAATATGTGCAATAACATCCTTTCATTTAATGTCATAGTTATATTGACCGTAAAACCGAGAGTTAAAGTAAGTGCCTATATTAATTTTCAGTCGTAAATTTCTGATCAAGTATTATTATGTTTTAACTGAAGTGTACTTGCAAGTTGTCCTATTCGACAGCGTTGGGAAAGAATATTAACTCTGAAGCATAAATAGGTATTACTCGTAATTCATGAGCAAATAAAAATGAATAGTTTCTGAGATAGATAAGTTTTAAGATTTTCACGGCCAAAAGCATTTTCGTTATTTGTTTTGGGGTGTTATGCCGTGTTGCGCTACCTCCTTCTTTTTCTTCTCCCGGCATAACACCCCAAAAACAAATAACGAAAAAGTTTCTGAGATAGTTTATGTTATTTTGATTTCCCTGTTCAAGTGAAAATACGGTGGCGTTAAATGCATTTGTACAAGGTTTTTTTTTTTAAATATAAAAGATTTGCATAAATTGGAAAACAAAGAGGAATGAAAAGTATTATAAATCTGAAATCTAATTATTCAACGAAAATATTTTCAGCTACTTACGTAATTTTCATCATGAGCAAGGGGATTTTGAAAGTTAAATTTAAGAATACCTACCCTTTTTTGAAGTAAAACTTTACACGACTTGGGGCGTAAGCTGGTGAATGGGTTACGAAAAGTGGTGATTGTTACAAAAAATGTCATGCGAACGGTAATCAATGTCGAATGGTCGGGCCTTTACGCACGCTTGACTTGGGGAGCGATAAGGATAACGATGGTTACCCCAAGGTCATAGGTCACCCCAAGGTCGTAAGTCACCCCAAGGTCTAGGTCACCCCAAGGTCGTAGGTCACCCCAAGGTCGTAGGTCACCCCAAGGTCGTAGGTCACCCCAAGGTCGTAGGTCACCCCAAGGTCGTAGGTCACCCCAAGGTCGTAGGTCACCCCAAGGTCGTAGGTCACCCCATGGTCATATTTCACCCCAATGTCATATGTCACCCCTGGGTCATAGGTCACCCCTTTCGCTACGTTTGGTAACTTAGCAGGGATACCTGGGTTCATTGGGCGAGGTTTGTCTTGTAGTTTTACTTCAGTCGTGTGGTCTAAAGCACACTCGTTTTTTTTCAAAATGCTACATTTTTTTTATGAGGTAAAGGTTGTTCAATAATTGTTCAATGAGTAAAATGTGCTGGCGGATAAAAAAAGAATCACTGCCTGTCATTAGTTCTGTTGCCAAATATTGAAGAAAATTATGTAACCTAAAATAAAACACAGGCGAATTCGAGAACGGAAAACAGACTAATGAAATATGCATCTAGTCTTATTGATAAATAATCTCCTTTGCCGTTTGAATTTTTACTGACTAGTGTTGGTACAGCAGCACGTCAAGTTGAATGAAAACATGGCTGAATATTCATTACACCTTCAAGCCAGCACGACAAAGTAATACGCAATGCTAATAACCACGTAGTTTTATTATTAACCAATTCATTAATGTGGAGGCAAGGAGCAGGTTTCGCGAAGGTCAGTGCAGGCGACAGTGGCGTGCTGGCCGATTTGGCGGTTCCACGCGTTTTAATCGCGCGACAAAATATCCCCGACAAAATATCCCACGCACAAGACCGTTCCAGCAAGTCAAGCTGGAACGGTCAGCCTATGTGATAATATTATCAGGTATAAACTCACCTGTACACACACCCGTACCTAAAAACCATTACTCAATAAAAAAAGTATTCTTAAAAATAGGGAAACAATGAGTCTTGATATTATGAATAAAAAAAACTCTTTCACTGAAAAAGGCAGTGGAGGATCGCATTACGGGTTTGCCCGGGACCAGGGAGTTTGTCACAACACCACTGGCAATAAGTATTATTATGCGTTTCATATTATCACCTTTCTTTGCGCATATCACAAAACGCAGTTAATAGTGTATTATTTATCTTTATTTAGTAACTTGTATATATTTCGGTACCTGCTATGCAATTAGGATACATTGACAATTTTAACACATGATTGGGTTTTGCGCTAAATAAATAATTAATTCTCTTTGAATTGTCAGGCACTTAAGAACCGCATCACATACTATTACGCCCCGTGGTTGCGTTTGTTTATATTATTCAGCAATGTTTTCATTACTAACAAGCAAAATTTGGCAAACTACAATTTTTTTATTTTTTTATTTTTTTTATTTTTATTTTTTTATTTATATATTTTTTACAGTTTTTTAGAGAAAATGTGTCCTAACTGGGGTACCCCGTTCTAAGGACACATTGTACAAGTTTTTTTATTTGAATTATAAGTAAATACCTAATCTATGTTAGAATATTGCCAAGGAAAATTATTAAGTTAGATCTAAAAGAAAATACAAAACAAAGCATTATTCTTTGTTGGGTTGCAAAATTGAATCTATTTTCTTCCTTCCCATGTCCATAATCCATATTTTTATGCTTCTTTTGAAGGCGTTTATTTTTTTGTGGTTTTCATTGCAAGAGGGAGTATATTAAATAATTTTACAGAGAAGTATTCCATATTTCTTTGTCCAAAAGTCGTTTTAGTTGTAGGTTGGTAGAATGTATGTTGTAATGTAGATCTTGTGAATCGGCCCGAGTTTGTCTGTGTAAAGTTATCCTGATTTTTGAATGCGTACATTAGAATATCTTTTGTATATAATTGTTTCAGTGACATTAAATTCAGCGCTTTAAAAACATAGTCTGTAGGGGTTCTGATGGGTACTCTAAGTATAATTTTCAGAATTGCCCTTTGTGCTATGAGACTGGTTTTATAGTGGAATCGCATGAGCTTCCCCATCCGATAAGACCATATTGTAGTTGAGATTGGGCTAAGGCATAATAGATTTTAATTAGCTGTTCTTTATCTAAAATGTTTCTTATTGTTACTAATTAAATGGTGACTACTCAAAAGCTTCGGATTCTAAGACTGTGTTATTTAAAATTTTGATTACCATAATCTTATCGTTTTGATGTCCAACATTTCGATGCTCATCTTTTTATATCCTTCATTTTGATGTCCATAATTTTGATGTCCATAATTTTGATGTCCATAATTTTGATGTTCATCCTTTATATCCAACATTTTAATGTCCATCATTTTAATGTCCCTCATTTTGATGTCCATCATTTTTATGTCCATCATTTTGATGTTCACCTGTATATCCATCATTTTAATGTCCACCATTTTGATGTTCATCCTTTATATCCTTCATTTTAATGTCCATCATTTTGATGTCCATCGTTTTGATGTTCATCCTTTATATCCTTCATTTTAATGTCCATCATTTTGATGTCCATCGTTTTGATTTCCATCATTTTGATATCCATAATTTTGATGTTCATCCTTTATATAACAATAGGACAGTTCAATCATAAATATCTCGGAGTTAAATTTTTTAATTCACTACTCGAAAAAATCAGAAACATGAACAGTAACATAAAAAAATTTAAAACTCAGCTTAAAAATTATACTGAAAATTTGAACTGAATAAAAAATAATAAATTGAATCAATATAATAACACCCTCCATACACACAAGCCCTGCTTATTTATGGGGGTACATCAAATACATGTATCATGTATCATGTAACTAATTATTGAATAAAATTTATTATAATTTATATATCTATTTGTAAAAAAATATATATATATCCATCATTTTAATGTCTATAATTTTGATGTTCACCTTTATATCCATCATTTTAATGTCATCATTTTAATGTCCATCATTTTGATGTCCATCATTTTGATGTCCATCATTTTGAAGTGCATCATTTTGATGTCCGTTATTTTATCCACCATTTTGATGTCTTTCATCTCGATGTCCACCATTTCGTTGACAATCTTTTTGATGTCCATCATTTCGGTGTCCACCTGATGACCATCATTTTGATCCCCATCATTTTAATGACCATCATTTTAATGACCGTCATTTTGATGTCTGTCATCTCGAGTATCCACCATTTTGATGACAATCATTTTGATGTCCATCATTTTGATGTCCATCATTCTTTGATGACCGTCATTTTAATGACCGTCATTTTGATGACCGTTATCAAATGGTCGATCAACGCACCGCACAAGCAACATTTTTCGCTTTTAAGCCAACTTAAGTAAAAAGATAAATACAAACGGAGTTTTCGTCACTGCATACATAGTAAGCTCTTAGTAAATTTCGATTTCGTTATAATATGTAAATATTGATCCAGCGATAAATAGACAATATCTGCGGTGATAATTACGACCGTCCTTTTCTATTAATTACTATAGTTAAGTAATTAAGTTTATTTTTCGTGTCGATTAGCATCACCTACCACGACCTTGATCCGTAAAGCAACTGGGCACGTGTCACAGGCGTAAAAACGTAAACAAAACGTAATTTCTACGTGCTGTCTAGGTCTAGGTACTTCGCAAACGTTACGAAATAAAACCAACATAAAATAATAAAAATTAAAAGACACGGATCTACAAATACAGAGTATATTTTGTACTTACAAACTGTGTCCAGAAACTCTAATTCTAAACATAAACTCAAACGGGAAACGGTGATCATTTTGATCACACAGAGAACGCAACAACACCCCTTTTTCTATCTGAGCATTTCTGTTTTATTTTTATTTTACGTATCTTTCCATTATTTTCGGCAACTAAAGGGTTGAAAATACCAACCTAACATAACCCCCTAGTGACCGATTAAAAAAAATGGTTGTCCAGAAAAATTCCAACATTTAATTCAATTCAACGATTTACTCGAAAACGACAGCGCAATTCAATAAAGTTAATCTACAAAATCGACCTCAAATGTGAGGTAGATTCACCAGTTTCCCGACCAAACAATGAGTTTCCGAATACCATGTATAAAATTGAAGCAAACAAGTTTCTGTGCATTACTAATTACCCATTCATTTTATTGTGACAATTTTTTGATGAAGGTGGTCTGTAAAAGCATTAAGTATCGCTTACCTTTAACAAAAAAGCATTACATATTTTTTAAATTTGTTTGTTAATTAATGAATCTTAAGTTAGGTCGCAACGTGTTGTTCTCAAGTAAAAGCATAATCGGGTGTACCCGTAGTATGTTCTTAATTTATCAATCCATCTGATATTTAACCAAGCGGTCGTTTGCCTGTTCAAAGCAATAAAACACGTATTTCTTGAAAAAGAAAAAATGAAAAAAACATATTTTTTCGCGCTGTTCTAGAATCGAAGGCATAAAGGATACATGAAGGAGACATGAAGGATGTAGAAGATATGGAACGTCAAAGAAAAGCAATTAACATACGGGCCGGAATGCTCTCAAGGCGGTTCTCCACTGTAGCGACGATGTCAGAAAATTACTCCGATGCATACAGGCAACTTATGCAACTACCGAGGTTCTGCAGTGCCTCCACGATGTTCACCGAGGGGAGGGTGCACTCATTCCCAGCCTTACTTCGCCACCGAATAGCCAGCTTCTGGAGCAGGATACGGACTTCAACCAATATCATTGTCGTGGCTGCATCCGAGTGGCTCAGTTCCCCAATAAATGAGCGATGGCTACAGATGATGAGGCGACCACCCTGATGGACAATCCTAAATCTTTTTATTTTTTAATTCTGTTTAATTAGTATTTATTTTAATTTTATGCTTATTTTTTGTTATTTGTGTGATGAATTTTGTTTTAATTTTATGTTTTAATTAAGTACCAAACTAATACGTAAACAATTTTTTTTCTTCTTTTATAGTTTACAGTTGTTTATGTAATATGGCAGACTACCCTCCCAGTCCTGCTGGAATAAAAACTTGAATAAATAAAATAAAATAAATAACGTGAATGCAGAAAATATGGAGCACATTATAATATTTGAAGCTACCACAGGGGTCGTATAGAACAATATGTAATAGATGTTCGAAATGTGAGGTTCTCCGGTGTTTATAAACTAGTTCCAGAGGGAGTTTAAAGATAGGTAGTGATATTATCGGTTATTACTTATTACACAAGACGCGTGAGAAGGAAGAGGATGATCATTGATGACGTACGTACAAGTTCTTTCTGGGACCTACTTATTATTTTATCTATCTTTAGGCCTACTAATATATTTTATACAAACCTGTTTAGTTGGCAAAAAACTACTTGTATTGATGTATTGAAATAGTTTTTAATTTTTCCATCTTTTTTATTTCTGACTATTACCGGTTTCAACCTATACAGCTATCTTCAGACTGGTACAATTTTTACTTAAACCACGGTATATACACAACATTCGCGAAGGAGCCTACTCCCTCCCGTCAGGGGTTGAAAACAATTTTTTTTTTAAATTTATCGAAGGAAGAAATTTGAAATTTATTAACATTTAAACCCGCTAAACTACTTATGTAGTTTGTCAGCAGGTACATAATGACAACATTTTATGCAATAAACTGGTACATTTTAAAACAGTGTATATGTACGAGAATAATGTTGATGCTAAAATAACATTTAGATAAATTGTTTATATTACGGTATTGTATATTTGTAAGTAGCACAAAAGCCTTGTATAATAAACAAGTACAAATGGATTTAGTATGAACAAATGAATATAATCAACAAGTAAATGCATAGTTTCATATACATGAGGTATTACAAAAATTATATTGAATTTTATAATTTCTTGGAAACTGAATTTCAATAAAGAATACAAGGACTTCGGTAGGGCATCAATATAAATCGTCAGTATCTAATAACCATTTCCTTAGATTATATTTGACTTCAGCTGTAAAAACGTTATTTTTTTTAAATTTATTTTTATTTTTATTATATACAGTTTGATAATGCCTTCAGAAGGAGAAACAGCTGTCACGCGTAAAAATGTAAAAATAATTACACAGCAGAACTTGTTGAAAAATAAACTGATTTATTAATCTAATAATAATATTATTGAATAAACAATAAAAAAAATAAAATTAAAATGGAGTTCTACACATTTAACTTGAAAACAATAAATAAGTTATTATTTTTGATTGTCTTCGGTAGTTTATTAAATATTTTGGGTACAATATAGTTTAGGGTTCTTTCACCGTATTTATTGGTACATTTCGAAACCAACAATTCTTCATTTTGAGTGAATCTTGTACAATGTTTATGGTAAAATCTTTCCCTATACAAGAAATCGGACAATATAACACATTGACTTACAATATTATAAAACAATAATCCTCTGACAGGTAAAACAGGTGGTAGTAGGAGATTTTCAAATATTGTCGAGTTATTCGTAACCCGAGAATGTTTTTGTCTTTCTTTTTTAAAATTGAAAAAAATCTATGTATGGTTTCGTTATTATTATTTTCATAAAACCATATAATAAAAAAAATCATCGTTTACCGCTCTTGATACCCCCCTCCCCAAATGTTGTGTATACATATACCATAGTTTAAGGAAAAAATTCACAATAATTTTTTTATAGACACTTTAACTTTATTAACTGGTTTCAGAAAACTCTTCCTTCACCAGGAGAATATTAAAACTAACCTACGATTCAACATATATATATTTTTTTATATATATAAAAATATAAATATAATATATATTTTTTTAATTAATTAATGTAATTACGGGATAATAAAAGTAAAAAATTAGATATCTTAAAAGCACTTGAAATTAGAAAATCCCAAAAAATTACTCCAGTATATTGAATAATCAAATTCATTTATCATTTTTTTTTTTTTTTTTTTTACCTGAGCTCAACACAGGAGGCCCCGAGGAAAATAATTTCCCTCAGGGCCTATGTCATCTTTGGGGATGCTGTGTGGAGGGTTTTTTTTAAGGAAAGGTAGGAGGAGAGTTCTGGGAAGGAAAAGGGTTTAAGGGATGGGTAGGAATCTGGGGTTCAGTATATCCTAATCATCCGCCTCCAAGACCTAGACAAACCTCACCCCATGAACCCGGGCACCCCTGCTAAATCACCAAACGTAGCGAACCACTTGGGGTGACCTATAGCAGAGGTGTTGGTTATCTAATAAAGGTTCCCAGGGCGGCGGTACCCATTCCCGCCTCCCAAATTTAGTCCTATTCTAGATATATTTCCAGTAAACCGCTGTGTTCCCGCCGGAAATCATGTAATTATCCTTTCCCCCTTTGTTCACCTCCCACTCAAACATCAATTTTTTTATATGTGTATCTGTCAATATTTTATATCGTAGGTTAACATTCTCTTATAAGCGGAGTAAGACATAAATAATGAAATAGGTTTTGAGGTTAGAACTAGGCATTTACAACGGAAGATATGTAATACCTGATAATATTATTTTTATATTCTCCTGAAGAAGGAAGGGTTCTTCTGAAACCGGTAGAGTGTGAATAAAATTAAAGTCATATATAACAATTTTTTTCTGTTTATTATTGTTAATTATGGCGATCCACAAAGTTAAAGCCTTTCACAAATAGGAAAAATTTATCAGTCTGAAGATGTCTGTAATAGACTGAAACTGTAACGGTCAGAATTTTTAAAAAGGTCAAAATTTTTACGATACATTCATTGCACTGGAATTCCACCACTAATTGTCAGTACCTAGTTCCTACGATACAGTTTACAATTGAGTGAAAACCTGGCTGCAGGTCTTGAAAATGCTTCCAGTTCTGGCGATCTTCCGTTGTTGTCTTCAATTCAATTCCAAGATTGTGATTGTCAGATACAATAATTCGGCATGGCAGTGGTGGCAAGGAAGGTGGAAGAAGCGCTTCTCACAAATATGGACCCAGTATAGTTGATAAAAAATACCACAGCAGGCGAACTGAGAATTCTTGGCCCCCCACGCACCCAGTTACAGCCTTTTTCAGGAGCCAAAGTTAATAATCCTGCAGGACTTAACTGTACCAATCCTACGCTTTCATCAGCACCGAGAACACCACGACTTGTTTGGCGAATGCGGCGCATGGCAAAAGGCGTACCTGCCTCTCGTCACGAAGTGTACGAGCATTATCGTCTCAATCTGTTTCCACAAGGAATAGAGATGTAAACAAATTGCAGTTAAGTAACAAACCCGATTAAGAAAGGCGCCCAATCATGTCTCGATGTGGTTACCATAGATATTCACATTTAAAAGGTAAAAGAATTTTCTATAAAAAACAAAATATTTATTTTTAATTTTTAACTTTATGAGTAAAATCTCAAATTATAATATTTAATTAAATAAAGACAATATTGTTGAAACTCAATCGAAAATATGGAGACAGAAAAATAAGAAAAAAGATATTGGCACCTCTGGGACTCGAACCCAGGACCCTTTGCTTACATGGCAAGTGTTCTACCAACTGAGCTAAGGTGTCGATATCAAATTCGGTCTCTTTTAACTGTATCATACTTCGACTAAGAACTACCAACATTATCTTCATTTTCTTAACGCAATATTATTGGCTGCTATCTTTATATATGATTGCAAGATTCAACCCGGACTAAATGCTGCCTAGATAGTGTCTGGATAATTTTTTTTCCATTTTATTTTTATTTTTAATATGCGACGTCTATTGACTTTTCTGCAAGTCTAGGGTGAATGTTTATTTTAAATTTTTATCTTTATGAGTAAAATCTCAAATTATAATATTTAATTAAATGAAGACAATATTAGTGAAACTCAATCGAAAATGTGGAGGCAGAAAAATCAGAAAAAAGATAGCAGCCAATAATATGTGCGTTAAGAAAATGAAGATAATGTTGGTAGTTCTTAGTCGAATACAGTTAAAAGTGACCGAATTTGATATCGACACCTTAGCTCAGTTGGTAGAGCACTTGCCATATAAGCAAAGGGTCCTGGGTTCGAGTTCCAGAGGTGCCATATACAGATATCTTTTCTGATTTTTCTGTCTCCACATTTTCGATTGAGTTTCAATAATATTGTCTTTATTTAATTAAAAACAAAATATTTACAGTTTGTTCGCCTACCCGTACAACGAAAATAGTCATGAACGAGTATCGTCCTCGTGCGCGTATCATACGCGCCGATCGTAAGTACCCTCCGTACGATTTTACTGGTGCCCGTTCACGGCGCTACGCGGTGGCTGTCGGTTTCTCAGTATCACGATACCGACAGTGCTGATCGCGCGCGACACGTCGCATCATTTATCACGATACTTATTCGTTTGACGTTTGACAGATATGACGTCGGAACATGAAAGTAATGTTAGATTTGTTCTGGAAGTGGAAAAAATGCAAGTTTATTTAACTATACTTTACCAGAATACGTAAAAAAGGATTTAGTGGAGAAGGCATGGATTGACGTTGGAAAAAGTCATAATATGAAATCGCTTGACAGCGTGTTAACTCCACGACTGCACGTGAAAAATTATCAAGTTCAGTATATTTCGGATAGCGCCGTGTACGGAGACTAGCATTAAAAAGTAGTATATAAGCAGGGTACTTGTGGTTTCGTCACAATTACGTAGATTGTAAGTATCTCCATGAACGGAGGGCCTTAGTGCATGTCCAAGGCAACTTCTCTCCGACCATTGTATAAACAGTGTGTAAAATTATGTTTTACACAGACATGGGTAGGTATACTCTATGTCAAAAACACAATGGAAACCCCAATCTAAAAATAGCTACGGTTTATTTATGTCGCTCATTCTCATGACCGCATTTTTATAAAGTCAATAAAATTTTAGATTAAGTAAACACGTAGAAACTTTTTGAACACAAACGTATTTAAATACTCTATTAAAAAAACAATACGCACTTGCGGTAGAAGTAAGGCGGTATATCGTATCGTACATAATTATTGTACGATAAATCAATTGTTTTTTAAGGTTTAATGATTATTCAGAAATTACCCGATGTCTAATGCTACAAAGTCATCTAATTATATGCCTTTATTTTTGTTTATTAGGTGATTTGAAAAACAGTTTTGGTGTAAAAAGGGAAAATTAGATTATTCGATATAATTAATACCCGTAAGTAATCAATTTAGCTGGTGCTTCCGTGACGTGCCAAAGAAACATAATTTTTCCGCCAAATTCTAAAATGTGAATGTCTCTCTGTGGGTCAATACATTTTTTTTACATTAGCTCCACACAGGAGGTCTTGAGGAAAATAATTCCCCCCAGGGCCTATGTCATCTTTGGGGATGCTGTGTGGATGGTCTTTTTAGGTAAGGAAGGAGAGGAAGTTCTGGGAAGGAAAAGGGTAGTAGGGGTGGGTTATCTGGGGGTGAGTTAACTGGGGGTCAGTGTGTCCAGAAATGGCGGACGTATGAATCTAACCCTCTTACTGCGGTGCAAAGCGATGTTCTGAGACAGTACTGCTGGAGAAGTCAAAGGGACTCCCTCAACCATTCCCTCCCGTCCGGCCTGCCAAGTAGCTGGTGTGCAGACGCATCCGTCACCAAGATCCGGATGAACCTCACCCCATGAACCCGGGCACCCCTGCTAAGTAGAACCCCTGCAAGCAAACCACTTGGGGTGACCTATGGCAGAGGTGTTGGTTATCCAATAAATGGTTCCCGGGGCGGCGCTACCCATACCCGCCTCCCAAATTATAATATTCATATAAATTCTTTCATTATGCTGTAAATAGCGAATGGATGATGATACTGAATTAGTAAATCAAAATAAATTAGCTTTGTGTAATACATCGAATTGTAAAAAAGCAAATAAAATTGCACAACTATAATAATATTTTGTTATGTTATTGATTTGCCTCTGAATTTATTTCTGATACAGGTTGTTATGCCGAGAAGTGACATCACCGAAGTTGTTGCGAAAACTGGCACGAAATTGCATTCATACTGACTTGGCCAAGCCGGTAATTCTGATATCTAGGTAAGTTAGTAACTACCTTTGAAAAGTTATGATAAAGCAGAGTAATATGTCAATACACGACAGATTATTAAATAAACTTTAATTATATATACTTTTGGAGTGTTGTTTTCACAACTCCCAGTAAAAATAAAGACTATTAAGTTTTGTCAATTTCAAACCATCCATAAACCCGAGAAACGTTAGGTATATGACAGCTGAATTATGTTTGCGGATGTATTTATTTCACCGCTAAAATAAATCTTAATATATAAAACAAAGACGGGTTAATTACACCATTTATACCTCAAGAACGGTTGGACCTATTTATATTATTTTTAATTTGTTGGATTTGTTTTTGCCCTGGATAGAAGAATAGTCATTAAAACATCGAAAAAATTCACGAAAAAAAAGTTTTGAAGAAAATTCCTTCAACATATATTTTGTATGGAACGAATTATCATCTTTTGAAAGAGCTGCGGGAATATTGTGATAAGTATAATATTGAGTAGTGTGTGAATTCCAAAAATTAAAAAACGTCAAATGTCAATCTGCTGATTGTTTTGATTTTGTTCTTAAACATATAATGCTGCTCCTCTTTCTTACACACTAAAAAATGGGAAAAACGGTGAACGTATGTCTGCACCCCTCCATAGGAAAAAAATTCTGTAAGTAAGTTAAATTCCCGTAAGTAAGTGGAAAAGCAAGAAAATCACCAATATTATAAATCCGTACACGACGCCATCTCTTACATCCAACACAAGAGTTATTGATTCTGAGGGGGCACGATGTTAGCTGGGTCAGCTAGTAATTAATAGATTCAAATCTTTAAAATAATTTTATAGATGTCGTTGCTGAAATAAAAGTAATTCTAATAAATATTTCGATGAAACAATGTAGAATTAATTAATTTCGAATTCGTGTAGTGAAAACAGTATCAGTAGTTATCAATCCGGTAATAAGTCAAAATATTAGACGCTTATTCATGGAATTATCATCTAATGTTTTGAAATTTGTTTATGTTTTTATTGACCAAGGATTTATTCAAAAATGTTACATTTCTCAAAAAAAATTTAATTCAAGGACGTGGATCGTAGAAGACAAGGATGACAACCCTATTCATGAACCAGATAAAGTAATTGGTAGGTGGAGATCATATTGTGAAGATTTATACCAAAGAGAAGACAAAACTGACACTTATTAAGTGTCAGTTTTGTCTTCTCTTTCTTTAAATCTATTAAATGAAATGATTTCGATGTTGAACCCAACATCATCCGAAGTGAAGTCAAAGCAGCTAAAAACAAACTGAAAACAATAAATCAAGAATAAAATAAACAGGAGGTGATGGGATCAGCGGATCAGGGACCAGCTGAGCACATCAAAGTCACCGGTGACGAAGGGATCACTAAAATAGATTCGTTTTGTATCTACATCTGAACGAGGTTGTGAAAAGATGGATTTGCAAGACAAAATATACCACGAGTAAAATATTAAAGATATGAAGTGACAACGGCATTATGAACACCACCAAGATACGACCCTTTCGGGCGTTGATTTTCTCCATATTTCTATACGGTGTGAAACATGCATATTTAGATCCAGCGAAAGAATACGGATAGACGTCCTCGAAATGTGGTGCTGGAGAAAGATGCTCAGGATTTCGTGGTCAGCCAGAGGTATAAATGTGTCCATTCTGGAAGAGCTAGTCATCCACCATAGGCAACTATAAACTATCTGCCTACAACGTAATTTGTTGAGATACTTTGGACACGTCGCTCACCAAACTGAGGACTGCTAATTGGAGAATCTCATGGTCACTGGCAAAGTGGAAGGCAGAAGAAATGAAAGTGACCAAAGTGCTGGAGTGACCAAGTATCGCTGGCCTTCGGCACGTCAGTGTCCGCAGATCTCCATGCAGTGCAGAATCGCGAAGAGTGGAAGAGCCTTGTCCACCATGGATATTGGAGTTAGGGGTCAAGATCCTCAGCAATGAGGAACCAACTTAATAGGGTATAACCAAAGAAAACCGGAAATACGCCATTTTTAAACAAATTTTAGACGTTTTGACTCTTTTCCACAAAAAAATATAAATTGATTTCGAAAGATTGTTCTTTTATCTAGTAAAGTGTGTTTTAAATTTTGAGAACTTTTTTTTTGTAAAATAAGGTTTTACCATAGGTCGTTGGCAGATTTGTTAAATTTGAAACAAAATTTTGTTTTGCAAAAGTTTAGTTTAGTTTTTTTAGTCCCGCTGGCATCATATATCTTTTCTCGGAAGATTTTTCAATGTGGATGAGTGTTTCAGGCTGATAATTATTGCTTATTATAATTATTACCCTTTGTGCTATGCATAAAAATCTTGTCTTAAACGTTAGTTTAACAATTAAAAATAATAATTAAAATTTTGTATTATACTTCTTCTTTGTGTGCCGTATCAGGTCCCCCCGATGTTGGCGATCACTCTTGAAAATGTCTCTTAGTCTTGCACTGCCCGGAATAGCTCCTCCACACTTCTAATGCCGGTCCACTCTCGTATATTTAGCAGCCAAGGCATTTGTCCCCTACCAGGCCCTCGGCGACCCTCTATCTTGCCTTTCAATATTAAATGGAGCAAGTGATACTTCTCCCCTCGAAGTATATGACCCAGATATGTAATTTTCCTGATATTTATTAATATAAGCAGTTCTCTGTCTGCTCTAGCCCGCCTGAGAATTTCTGTGTTGGTGATCATGTCGGTTCCCATTGAGTATTCTCCGGTGAAGCCACATTTCAAATGCCTCTAACCTGTTCATACAACACATTTCAAATCATGTAATCATGCAGTAAAATAAATCAATAAATTATCTGGGAAAGCTATGTTTCAGAATTTTAATTTTAGTGTAAATAAAATCATTTAAAAAAAAACCGCACACGTGTTTTGTGACGAAAATACTTCAGTTTGCGTATTTATTTACGGTCTTACAAACTAATATATTTAAGATTTATTTACATTATTACTTTGTTTAGACATTATTGAAAAATTATAAATACTTATGATCAAAAAACTATTACAAAAAGTACATAATTTTAATAGTTTTATCATCACGACTTTCAGCATTTTTGGATGTAGGTATAAATTAAAGAAAATTTTGAATGAAATAAAATCGATATTGAGTTATAATTTTAAAAAGCTGGTACGGACAATAAATAATCTTTCTCATTGGAACCGCCCTGTACGATTGTATGAACATCTTTCGACGAAATTTGGATTCTCGGCCGCTGGCTGGTTAAAGGACATTAAGAAGAAGAATGTTTTTATTACTTTCCATGAAGTATCAATTTTTTTTATGTGGAGGCGTTTTTTTAAATAACAAAAGGTGATTGATTACAAATTGCAAGCATTTCCCTTTTTACAACATACCTGAATGTTTTAATTGTCAATAAAAAAATGTATTAATAAGTTTAGGAAGTGATTTATTTATTTATTTGTGGTTTCGCCTCTGAGAATTGGTGAAAATACGTAGTTGCCCACGTATATACATTTCCTGTCACAAGGGTACTTTGTGCAGTATAAATTAAGTTATTTTTATCATATTCAAACGCCTTCGTAATCAACGATTAAGTTATTTTTTTTATGAGCTCCACACAGGAGGCCCTGAGGAAAATAATTTCCATCAGGGCCTATGTAATCTTTGGGGATACTGTGTGGAGGGTTTTTTTAAGGAAAGGAATGAGAGGAGAGTTCTAGGAAGGAAAAGGATTTAAGGGGTGGGTAGGAATCTGGGGTTCAGTGTGTCCTGGTCATCCGCCTCCAAGACCTAGACAAACCTCACCCCATGAACCCGGGCACCCCTGCTAAATCACCAAACGCAGCGAACCACTTGGGATGACCTATGGCGGAGGTGTTGGTTATCCAATAAAGGTTACCGGGGCGGCAGTATCCATTACCGCCTCCCAAATTGAAATTTGACTAAATTAATATTTCCAACCATTTTGAATTTGTAAAATATTTTTGTGTTTACAATGATAACTGAAATTGATTATTGTTGTGAAATACAGAAAAGGCTCCCAATACAAATATTTTTTGTTCCAAATTGGGAATACAATTCTCACAGTGTTTTATTTTTTATAAGCATCTCTTTTAAGTCTGGAACTTGAATCCAATAGACGATTTTATTCACGGTAACTGTACCATAAAAACGCAATAAACATACGTTCCTTAACACAATAGTGCTGCAGCTGTTTCAAAAGATGAGATACACAATGTACGTACGTCTGTTTCCTCCAAAGGAAAAAAGTCATAATTTTCTTGCATCTCTCTCACACCTCACACACGCACCGTAACGTTTCCGAAGCTACAATACTATTAAAAATGACGATAATTTTGAAAGTATGGAATACAATTACAACGATAATATTGAAGTCTGAGTGAATTCCAAAAATTCAAAAACATCAAATTTTGTTGTGCCGATGGTTTTGCTTTTGTTCTTAAGCATATAATGCTGATATTCTTTCTAACACACCAAATAACAACAGTCCAAATGAGACAAACGGTGAACGTACATCTGCATCCCCCCAAAGGAAACATACAATCATTGTCATACATCTCCCTCAAACGTATAAAGAAAATTAAATGAAATTCCCGTCGCCGTAATAAGATATATCCGTTTCCTCCAAAGGAAAAAGTAGTACTTTGGAAGAAACAGACCCAATTATTTTGTGTATCTCATCTTTCATCTCACGATTATTTAATATGTAAGAAAGAGCCGCAGCATTATAACGATAAAGAACGTATGTTTTTTTGCCGTCACGGTAGTTATGAAAGCGTCTAATCTTTCAAATTTGACCACACAAATAAAATTAATATACGAGTTCGCCATCCCTTTCTCAACAACTTAAAATGATGGCCAGAGTGGAAAATTCTCTCAGTATCGCCCTGGTGTAATATACCACCATTCGCAAATGAAATGTTGCTTTAAATGGCTTTCGACGTGTTTGGTGACTTGATCTGAATAGCCGGCACTTCCCCACCTTCCTCTTTCCAATCTTCTACCCCTCTCCACTACCTTCAGCCTCACAGCATACCCCAATAGGGGATGCCATAGTCTCACTGGCTAAAGACGGTTGGAAGCCATTGGGACTCTTGTGCGGTATTCACATAAAAATAGAACATCTTTGAAGGGTGAAAACCAGAAATATTGAAAATAAAGTACCCATCTAACATTATAATACATATATTTCAAGAAATTTCCATGTCGTTCCCCCGACAGTTGACCCCTGGCATTCTTATATACAATAAGCAGTCGGTTTAGGGAAAATGCACTTACAAATATAACTAAGTGTCCCCGAAGGGGTGTGCAGAGATGATGTACTGCTGAATAACCAAACCATAAAACACATTTTCATTCAAATGCATCAATGATAAAACTACTTGTCTATATAGTGTTCCTATATACTTATGCTTTATACTTATTTATTATGCTTTGTGCCACTCTCGATTGGAATATGGAGTAATAGGATGGGGCTCAGCAGTATCTAAACACATAACACAACGGAAGGTAACTCAGAATTGCATCATAAAGACAATACTAAAGGTCCCCATAAGGATGTCAACAACAGGAATTTTTAAACACTTTGATGTTCCAAGCGTACAGAAAATCTATGCCAAAAACATTCTAGTACATCACCTCAAAAATGATTCAGAGGCAGACACTTCACATGCTCATAAAACCAGAGCCAAACAAATAGACATACTCAATATACCAAAGTGTAACCCTTCGTTTGGACAAAGAAGTTCTGAATATTGAAGTTAGCATTGAAGTTTAATAACAAACTCCCACTTACAATCAAACAAATTAAAACAAAAAATAGCTACCTTACGGACATTAAATGTTGGCTGAAGGAACTATCGGAAAATGAACTTACTAGTATACTTAAAACATCGTCGTAGAAGTTTCTGGAAAACCTTAACCAAACCAAACAATGAAGTTAAACTATAGAAGTCGCTGAAACTTATCCAAACCATAGCCATCCTAAGCACAGGATCTCCTAGTGATATTTGAGGAGGACTACGAATATATTTTCTATGTTATATATATACCTAACATGTTTCATATAAAAATGTAAAAAATAATAAATGTATAATTACTAAATAAAAATAAAAATGTACCGGCTTACAAGTACAAAAAATCGACACTATTAATAAATTCGTTTGGTCTCCATACCAACTTATCATTAAAGATATTTTTGAAGTGTACGTACATATACGTAAGTAGGAAGTTGAATTAGAACTCGATGTTGCTTTATGTGATATTAATGTACTTCTTTACGACATATTTTACTAGATAGTTTGTTAGTTACACACCATTTGAAATTCATAATGAGTTGCCCCGACGATAAACAACTCTGTCGGCTTAACTATAAACAACAAAATAATTTTCTGTGTAATATATTATTTTTTAATCCACTTTGCAGATCTCACGTGCCCAAAGTAACGTTAGAGAAAGATCACGGATAACGCCGGGCTCGTTCTCAGAGCGTGGAACTGACCTATCACATAAATGTAGGCGGGTTATGATAAACGATTGCAGAATATAATGTGATAGAAATATGATCATATATGTTGCCAGGAATATAATTTATTTGGTATCT
Source organism: Limnephilus rhombicus (assembly GCA_929108145.2). Lineage (NCBI taxonomy): Eukaryota > Metazoa > Arthropoda > Insecta > Trichoptera > Limnephilidae > Limnephilus > Limnephilus rhombicus. The sequence continues at coordinate 30,011,907 of OV815285.1, forward strand.
TAGGTGAGAGAAATGGGCGCGGTTTGCATATTATCCGTTTTAAAATCAAAACGCTACTTATATTAAAAAAAATCAGAATTTGTTTTTGGTAAATAAAAATGTAAATATCAGTTTTATGTGTAACTAGCGTAGATCCATGAAAAATCATGAGATATTAAAAATTAAATTTTGAAAGACACAATAAAATTCATTTTCTGTTAGAGAAAAAAAAACTTTGGTACTTAGGTTCTTTATTGCTTGTCTGAATTTGTTCTAACAAACAGTTCGAATTTTCAATATGATACAAATATAAGGAAAAAGTTAAGCACTCACTTTCTTTGCAGGCAAATTTGAGAATTTTTGTTCGAAATTATTTGAAAATTTAAAGGAATTTATTGCTTTGATTGATGGGACTTTGAAAATAGAATGGAATGGAAAACGTTGTCAAAAATTATAAACAGTTCACATTACAAAAATATTTGCTATTAGGAAAAGTAGGGATGGATTGTGTCTCAGAATTTGAACAATTCATCAAATTTTCACAGTTAATTTTTAAGTTCTGTGAAGCAATTGGCTCACTGTATTATAATATGCGAGCCTGGGGTGTATAAATAACCCCAGACCCTCTGGGCTTAATACCCAAAGATGTGATTATGAAAATCTACTTGCGCGGACAATGTATCACAAAGACTAGCAATCAGACAAAATCTCAAGGGAAAAAACAGATTCACAAACCTTGTATTCAGTTTTTTTGTAGCTTGGGAGATCTCAGTAAATTTGTCCACTTACATTCCAGATCAGTAATTCTTTTGTGACTTTGAAATTGCACAAGTAGTTAGTTGTAAACAGCGGCGTAGCGTGGGTTTCGACCGCCCGGGGCGGAGGAAAATTTTGCCGCAACCCCCTTACTTCTGCAGGTAATTCTTCCGCAGATTTTCAAGCGCTAACCGGGGGGAGGGGGTAGATATCCTATTTTTTATGCCGATTTTTATAATCCCGTATGCCGAGTACTCTTCCGATAAAATCATGCTTATAAATTCTACTACAAATTTATATGTAACTGCTTTCAGAAATCGAGAATGGTATGCCTGCGATATAATTTCTCATAGTCATCACACATACATATGCGATGAATTAAGTACTTCTAGCGGCGGGGAGGGGGGGTGGGGTGTATATGGAAATCATGTTTTTATTAGGACCTTTTTATACACGAGCCAGATTTTATTTAAAATCACATTTGACAAGTATTCTTTCAACGAAAATCAAGTTTATAAATTCTTGATTGATTTATTCTGCGTTAGAGTCCCCAAATAATAGTTACATACGCAACAATCAATTTCTCTGAATATTACAGAATCATGTAACTCAAATGTAAAGCTTTACTCGATGCACGATGAATCTGCAACTCGTTATTTAATTTATCGTTTGTATTCTGAACACAAAACCAGTTTGTATACAATGAATTAAAACTACACTCAGAACATAAAAATAGTTTTTCTTTGATTCTGGCATTAAATAAATAGTCTGCAACTAGAATTTTATAACTGCACATCGAATAACAGAATGTTTTCCTTCGAAAAGTGTCAGCAGATGAAACCAACTGGAATTTTACATTCTGAACTGATTTAGATTAAAACTACCCTTAGAACATGAAAATGGTTTTTCTTTGATTCTGGCAGCACACACAGTCTGCAACTACAATTTTATAACTGAACTTCGAGTATGATAATGTTTTCCTTTGAAATGTGTCAACTGATGAATCCACAACTGCAAATTTACACTCTGAACACAAAATTGGTTTAAATTAAGTCTGTATGCGGTGAATTAAAAGTACGTTCGGAAGATGAAAATGGTTTTTCTTTGATTCTGGCAGCATATACAGAGTCTGCAACTAGAATTTTATAACTGAACTTCGAATAAAATAATGTTTTCCTTTGCATTGTGTCAGCAGATGAATCTTCAAATGGAATTTTGGAACCCTTCGAATAATAAGAAAAAAATTAACTATAAACTTTTGCCTGTCAAATTTCCGGTTCTTCCCATCCATTTTAAATGTTCCTTTTATTGAATATGATTTTAGATTTTCATCAGCCCTGATGATGGACACTGTAACGCTGTCCGAAACGTTGGCTAAAGGAGGAGGTAGCGTAACACGGTATAACACCCCAAAAACAAACAACAAAAAGTTCCTTTTATTGTTTTTTTACCCTTTTTGCAAAAAACTAAATTGTTCTAAAATCTAGATAGAGTAATTTTCCGGCGTGCTTATTAGAACATTATTGTTTGTAAATATTAATATTTTGATATTGGAAATGTAAGTTGGCTAAAATAGAATAAACATAAAATTTTAAATACAGGTTCCATTTCTAAAAAAAAAAATTGTAATAAAACTGTATCTTAACTTTTTATCGCCATCACAAATTTATTTTTAAATTAAATGTGTGGGACAATTTGCGTATCTTGTGATTAGACGGGTTAAATTAAAACTGTATTTGGAGAATTAAAACTGCACTCAAAATATAAAAATGGTTTCTCTTTGATTCTGACAGCACATAAATAGTCTGCAACTAGAATTTTATAATTAACTGCACTTCGAATAAAATAATGGTCTCTTTCGAAATGTATCAGCAGATGAATACACAACTGAAATTCATTCGTTAATTCATTCTGAACACAATTCTGGTTTTAATTAAGAGTGAATCTGTTTGCGAGTTTAATTAGAATAATTCTATGTAATTAATTAATTATTATTAGTAATTATTACTCTCATAATATGTGATTCGGCTATTTAAAAACTCAATCCGTTCGTATAGCGGGAGCGAGTGCGTGTACTAAAAATAACAATTCACTGAATAACTGCAATGAAGGAAGGGTAAAATGGAGTGCCAAAACTTACCACTGCACTTTCTATAGTCAATCTCAGGCCACTGGTTTTGTCTCTTATAACTTATAAACTTATTATAACAGTTAAACAGTTCACAATACAACATTTCCTTCAGTGTACGCGTACTCGTAAATGAAGGTGCGGGCCGAAAAATATAGCGGGAATCAACAAGCGGGTCAAAAATACATGATAATACACTGCAACACGTTGCTTTCAAGCGGGCAAACCAAAATACAATACATGTAGCGGCGGACAGTGTCACAAAAGCAAGACTGCCTTTTGGCGTATATTACAGGCGGCCAGAGTTATCGGTGTGAGAATACTTTTAGGCGCAAAGCGAACAAAGCTGTTTTTTTGGCATTTTATATAGGTAGGAATTGGAATAATGGAACAAAGCAGTTACTCAGTTACTATCATAGACAAACAATGATTCAAATTCAAACTGGCGCAACCAACATGCGTGCGGTTTTCCTACGAATTGCGAAATTTGCAGCTTGAATTATATAATTATTGATATTTTTAATAAATAATAAAAAAAAGAGTTGGATTCGTAAACGAAAGTATCATATAGCGGTTTAATTTTTTCTTAGATAATATTATTATTTATTGTGAAAATTTACCGCCCCCCTAAAAAGTGCCGCCCGGGGCGGGCCGCCCCCCCACCCCCCCACGCTACGCCACTGGTTGTAAACCACACACAACTAGTTAGTTTTCACAAAGACAAGAAAAACTGCAAAATTTTCCAAAACAACAGATGACAGTTAGTTTCAATTGTTTATGTACTATTTAAAAAAAAACAATCCATTCAGGTGTCTTTGTTAAATCCAAAGAGTGCATAACTACCATTCTTGTGACATAAATTAATATATTTAATTATTTTTTCGAACAAACAAAACAAACATTCTAACGCCTAACCACTCGCATTGATATAAAAAAAACAAAACTTAAATAGAACATTCACAGAACTTGACAATTAACAATGAAAATTTATGAATTGTTCAAATTATGTGAAATAACTGACCCTAAAAAATATCTATACAACTACTTTACTTTTTCAATGATAAATTTTTGCCTTGGTCTGAACTAATGAAATAATTGATGTACTACGTGTGGTGTAATATGTTTTTTAACCCTTTGCTCCCTGACGGGACAAATTTGTACTCGTCTTTAAAATTTCATGTATACATTATTTAATAGGTCGGCAATTTTTTAAAGCTTAGTTATGAAAACCAGGATAAATTGTTTTACGTTGACTCGTCACATGGTTAATGGAGTTATTTTTCGAGAAGTTAGAATAAGAAAAAAACATTTTTTCATATTGAAAACCAAAATCTATCAAGAATGTTAGCTATTTAGAAGTAAAAAAATAACCCTATAAAATTATGATTTAAATGAAATGAAAACAATTAAATTTTTGTTAGAAAAACTCTATTTTTATAACTTTTGAAGGTTATCCGTGACGCTATCCAGGTTACAAACCAATTCTTATAATAATTGTTTCCAATAAATCGGGTAGTTGCCTATGATATGGAAAATAAATTAGTTGAAGATAATATTGTTAATTTAAAAAAATTTAAATATGAGATTGGATATTATGGCGGTTTGACATTAGGGCGCAATGGCGGAATTGGTAAACGCACGTCCCGGATAGACGAGAGGTTCTGGGTTCGAGTCCCAGTTGCGACCATTATTTTTTTCTGTTTTTCTGTGTCTGGTTCTCTTTCATATTTTCGTTTAGATTATTATTATTATCTTCTTCTTCAATGAAAACAATTAAATGGTTGGATGAATTGTTACTTATTCCCTGGCGCTATAAAAATGTACCGAAGGAATTTAACTTTTTTTAATAATTTTAACTAATTTTTAAGGAGTTAATTAAATTATTAAAAAAAAAATCGGAATGACATTTAAGCTAAAAATAACAAAAAATTCTCTCAAAAATGAAGTTCTCATTATCTATGTTCATGGATCAAAGGGAAAGCAAACCAATTTTGTATATGGAGTCGAGAAATTTGTTAATTTTTAATATATTTATATTTACATATTATTATTATAATCCTATTTTTTTGTTTCCAGAATTTTTGCGAAAAAGACGTGATTATCGAAGTCGTGTTATTATAATAACTTGATGTCCTGGCACTCGTATTTAATGTTCCACATTGTTTGACATTATGTGTACACGACCGGTCAGTGGATTATCTATACCAGACCGGTCAGTGGCTGAGTTGGCATTGCGTTTGGGTCCCACCTAGGCGTCGCGTCTTCGGTTCCTCTGGCTTAAGTCCTCCATCACGACACAAGCAATATTTTCTGCTTACTTTGGTGTAGGAGGATATTTTCATATATTGTCAGGTTATTCGTAACCTGGCAATGTTTGTCTTTCTTTGTAAGAAAACACTTCGTAGAAATGGAGTTTGAAATTTATTAAGTCAATCGAAATTGTTTAGTTGCGGGCGAGTTCTTTGTGTTGATGTGTGTATCTGTGTTTACCCTTAAATAAATAGAAAAAAAGCTGGATTATTCCTGTGATGAAATTGGTTATTTTTTCACATGAAAACCAATAGGTGTTATCTAAAAAACAAAGGATTTTAAGAAATCGTTTTATTTTTCATCATTAATTTTTGTTCTTAGAAATTTTTTTCCCCTTTTCATTTTTAAGTATCATTATAGTCCAGTCAGTGGGGAGTTTTACCTTGCAAAAGGTCATGTAGTATCGATTTTGATATATGTTGCTTATATTGGGACTCTAAAGAAAAAAAAAGTATTCGACCATGGGGAGGTCGAGCTCGAGCTGCCATCTTAGATTGAAGGTGCCAAATTTGTTTTTTTTTTCAAAATAATTCCTCAATCGTTAATTTTACCACAAAAATGTCCACAGTAATTTTGAAGAAGACTAAACTACGCACATTTTTTGTTTGAAGTTCTTTTTTATAAATCTAATATTTAATGACTTACAGCGGTAGAAAGAAGAAAATTTTGACAAAAAAATCGTAAAACTAAAGTTTTCTTGAAAATTTTGTAAGAACATATTACACAATATCATTTTAACGTATTTCCACAAAACAATATAATTATATAGCAAAATCTATTTCAAATTACAGTAATTTTTCGTGTTACATATAGGAGAGAAAGAGACGGCAACATACCGCGTGCCTGCAGTCCTGACTGCAGCGTTGCCACCTCAGCGCCTATATTGCTACAGGCTAAGATCCTACTATCACAAACCCGACGTCATCGAGTGCATGGATGAAACTACTTTGTAGTGATAATGAACGTTTAGTAAGCCTTAAAAAAGCTAGTCTGCCAGTGCATCTTCATCTTGAAATGTGAACATTTTTCTTAAAAATGGACAAATTCTCAATTTTTGTTATTTTTTCGGGCTATTCATTACATAATCATAATAATTTTGTAAATTCATTTCCACACCACCATGAGGTAGAAAAAATGGCGCATTTTTTATTATGTTATCCCCAGTAGGTCTATTTCCTCTTGAGCCTTGGCCTCCTTCAACATAAGCCTCCACCGCCCTCCGTCCTCGGCCGTCGTCTTCCTATCTGCGACATGGCGTAGTTCTCTTGCATCCTTCCTGACATCATCCTCCCGTCTCAGCTTAGGTCTGCCCGCCTTTTACCTCCTGGGTGTCCTGTTAGAACTTTCTTCGGTACTCGTGTGTTTGACATTCGATGCACATGTCGATAGAGAGTCTGGGAGCTTGGTAAATATCATAGAGCTTTATTGTGCCGGATTCTCCATGTCTCTCCTTCTCGCACCGCTCCTAAGATCCTTCGAAGTACCTTTATTTCGAAGGTGTCCAGCTGTTCCCGCCACACATCCATAGGTCAAGACCGTTCTAAAAATTGTTTTATATAAGGTTTTCCTATAGACGTTTCGGGATTTGAACACTGGCAACAACGCGAAGTAAGTGTTGTTAGCGCCTGTGACGCGCTTTCTTACTTCTACTGGGTTTTCATTGTCCTGCGTTATGATGGAACCCAGGTATGTAAACTCTTCGACCACTTCGAAATTATAAGTGTCTTTAAATTTCACTTTATCTTTTATTCTGTGGTGTGGGGTTCTGGTTTGCATCATGATTTTAGTTTTATTCTCATTGATTTGCAAACCCACCTCTCTTGCCGAGTCTCCAAAAACCTCTCTTACAGCCTGTAGGGATCTTCCGACAGTGTTAAGGTCACTAGGTCTATTCCACAGATATTCCGGCGATGGTATGGCGAACCGCACAGAGTTCGTCTAGTATTCGTAAGTTCGACTAGTATTATATTAGATATTCGCTATTGCGTAATAATATTTTTTGTTGATCCCGGTAGGTTGATATTGACATCTTAATAATAGTCTTCGTCATCAATATCACGATCCAACTCATTGCCTGTGGTACTTAGATGCTGGGCTTTCATTGACAAAATCTCTTCATATTCAATTGCAAGAAATAAATTTTAATAAAGTCTCGGGTGCTGGTTTCTTTGTCATTCTTACTGGAACAAGCCCATTAGTGCCACGTTTCCAACCCCAGTTTTCTGGATTTTTTTGGATTCCGTACCATTTTTGGACTTGATGGTATGTCCAAAATGCATGATACCGTGCAGCGCCGTTCTTTGGTGGCAAAGGGGCAAGATTGAATGTGCTTTTTTTTGTCGACTTTGCGGTAGCATTGGTTGCGGACTTCTTCCAAGGTTTCCTCATCCTTGTACTCGATGAAGACGCACTGCAGACCAGCTTTTTTAAGGCTAACTAAACGTTCATCATCACCACAGAGTAGTTTCATCCATACACTCGATGACGTCGGGTTTGTGATAGTGGGATCCCTAGCCGGTAGCAACATAGGCGCTGAGGTGGCAACGCTGCAGTCAGGACTGCAGGCACGCGATATGTTGCCGTCTCTTTATCTCCTATATGTAATACGAAAAATTACTGTAATTCGAAATAGGTTTTGCTATATAAATTATATTGTTTTGTGGAAATACGTTAAAATGATATTGTGTAACATGTTCTTACAAAATTTATCAAGAAAACTTGAGTTTTACGATTTTTTGTAAAAATTTTCTTCTTTCTACCGCTGTAAGTCATTATATATTAGATTTATAAAAAAGAACTTCAAACAAAAAATGTACGACATTGTCTTCTTTAAATTTGCTCTAAACATTTTTTAAAATCAACCGTTGGGGAATTATTTTGAAAAAACCAAATTTTGGCACCTTCAATCCAAGATGGCGGCTCGAGCTTGACCTCCCCGAGGTCGAAAACTTTTTTTTTCTTCAGAGTCCCAATCTAAGCAACATATATCAAAATCGCTACTACATGACCCTTTGCAAGCTAAAGGCCTTTTTTATCCCCCACTGACTGGGCTAATATCCATCCAAACTAATATTATAAATGCGAAAGTGTGTGTGTTTGTTCGTTACGTTTTCACGCCTAAACCACTAAACCGATTAAAAAAAATCTTTTACCAATAGAAAGCTACATTATCAACGAGTGACATAGGCTATATAAAATAGTAAGCTCTGGCGTTATGAAATTTGTATAAATGAAAATGTGTGTATTTCATATATTTTAGCGGCAGGGGGAAGGTGTGGTTCGCAGAAAGGGAAGAGATGAGGGAGGGGGAAGGCGGGGAAGGTGGAAGGACATGCAGGAAGAATTAATTTATTTCTATGAGTGGCATTGCAACGCATGCCGGGTACCAGCTAGTAAATAAATTCAAATTAGAACCAAATTTAAACTTCATAATACATTAAAGTAGGTAAATGTAATAAAACTAACTGCAATCAAGATTGTGCTATACTTAGTCCAACTCCCAAAATCAAATATCTTGGTGTATATATAGATCAACATTTTAAATGAAAAACACATATTTGTGAACTCGTCAAAAGGTTTAGGAAATGTATTTATATATTTATTAGACTTAGAAATATTCTTAGCTTAGAAAACCTAAAAAGAGTGTACTATGCAACTGTTCAATCTATATTGCAATATGGTATTATTGGCTGGGGAGGAAAATTGACAATATTTTGAATCCCCTCAAAATAGTTCAAAGGTTGATAATTAAGGTAATCTTGAGAAAACCGTCTAAATTTCCTACTGAAATTCTTTTTTCAATATTCAATGTGCCGACGATAGACAAAATCTATAAAAAATATACAATACTTCAAATTTAAAAAGAAATACAGTTAAATACTCGTAACTTCCAATTCAATACTACAGCAAGATACCAGAAAACTATTAAAATCCCTAAATTTAATACTAAACACATTCAAAATTTCTATCTTTATCTAGGCATAATCTAGTATAACAACCTCCCATTAAAATTAAAAACCATCGAAAATATGCAGGAATTTAAGCCCAAATTAAAAAATTACCTTAAACTGCTATAAAAGTCCTAAATATGTTTACTTTGTATCTTAAAGTCTGCTAACTTATAAATCATTCATTCCTTCTTTTTCTTTCATTTCTTAGTTTCTAAATCTCTGAGTCTACTATTGTATAAATCTTGCGTTCTTTCTTACGTATCCTTTACTTACTTATTACAATAATCTTTGTTACCAACTTACAACATGATTCTTTCATTTATAATGATTTTTTAAATTTATATTATGATTTTTTAAACTCTTCAGGATTTTTATTTTTAAATTTATACATGATTTTTAACCTACTTATTATTTACAATAGCCGTTATTACTAACTTACACGATCTTTTAATTTACTAATTGAGCTAGAACTCCCTCACCAAACACAAGAGCATTGTCTCTTTATGGTGAGGAAAGGCAATTTTATATTTTTTTGTTAACATTATGTAACTATGTAACTGATGTAACTTTATATGTATTTTTAATAAGCATTGCCAATAAAAAAAAAAAATATATATATATATATAATTTGATAAGTTATAAAATAAAACAGGCAGACATTTCGTTCATAATACAACATCGATATCTGTATAGATAAGGGAGAGTGCAGCACCAGCCACAAAGTATTGCATTTAAATTAAACTGCAGTCATTTGGTTTATGCCAATGCTGTGATAGTTGACTCGTGGGTGGGTCGCGGTACCTATTCCTATCTCGGCGCTGACCCGTGCGGCGCTACGGCCCACGTCGAAACACCTGACGCCACCATACTTTACATAATATTCAGTGTTTAGGACACGAGTTGAGAATGGCACCCACGGAGAACCCTTTTATTTTTGGTGTGAAATTTTATATGAAAAAAAACCGCTGATTATTTTTCTCTTTTTCTTTTTGGTGATCTATCTAATTGTAGGTTAGCTGTCATCGGCAATCTTCACATTGCAAACTACAGCAGGAACAAATGGCCGGAATAATGTTGTAACCAACAAAATTATCAAGTTTGAGTTATTGATGGAATAACGTTGGGCATATTAATTAATTAGATTGCGGTAATGAAAAATTTTTAGGCTTGTGGAAGCCTTTTGAAGTTTGTGGAAGAATGTTGTATACTGCCATTTATCAAAATCACAGCGCATGGTTTAATTTATGGGAATAAATGGAGAAGAGAGTGCTAAGATTGAAAAATACGACATAATTGGTGTTATTGTCGCTGAAAGGGATTTTTTTGAATAATTATTTTTTTGTAGGTTGTGCCTCCACAAACTGAAAAAACTTCACACAGTAATTGAAATTTTCAGAAAAAAAAAATGTTTTTAGTTTCAACGTGGTCAATAACTTCGTATTTACAATCTTACCACTCTGGCTTACGAAAAGACTAGAACTTCTTGGAAGCCACTCAACTAAATAATATCCATCGAAGAGATAAACCGATAGAAGTGTGTTGGGCGTGTTCATGTGCCCGAAGTAAACTCAAATTAGTCTTTTACTACCGGTGAAATTAAGCATTTGAGAAATGTTTAAGTCCTAAAAATCTTTAAAATCGAAATCTCTCATGAGCATGAAATTAACTTCATTGGCCTGATGAGGGCCTCGTGTAAATTACTTACTTTACATATGTTCTTATGGAAATTGGCTAAATCCGCTATCTTTTACGTTACATTTAGGGAAATCTAGGGAAATAGTAGTAGGGAAATCTAATTCAGTGGAAATATCGAAGAGATTTGTTTTTCAGTCATAAACATATTTCGGAATATTCAAATTTAAAATATGACAAATACTAAGCATTTTACAAATTAAATTATTACAATAACTAGTGCAGACCTGTGAAAATTCAAGGGATAATCTGAATTCTTGTAAAATCTGATCCAATTTTTAAAAATTACAATTAAAATAAGTTTATGTTAAAAAAGATTATTTATAATAATATCTAGGTACTATATCGCTTGTCTGAATTCTTCATAATCAGTTCTAATTTCATAATATCTAGGTACTATATCGCTTGTCTGAATTCTTCATAATCAGTTCTAATTTCGAAAATAAAACCTTAATTCAAAACAAATTCGAGTTCATTGAACCAGAGTTTCGCAGAACGCATATTTTTATTTATTTATTTATTTTTTATTTACATATGCATAAATATTACAATACATTACAATGTGATCATTTGTCTGTCCAACTGGGCAGAATATCCGTTTCAGGACAGCTAAATTGTATATTTAGTTCATAATATTCTTAACAAAGGAAGGTTTCATTCAAGATATCACGGGAATTTGCTTCTTTGAAGACAACTTTTGAGAACATTAAGAATTGTATATAATTAAGGGATGGTTTCTTTATGTCTTTAAAAGAATCGCAAAGATGTGATTTTTTTCAAGGTCAATTTGGAGAACATAAATAAATGCATTCAGAGTGAATGCATTTATTAATGTTCTATGAGTGTTTTCTTTAATGAGATCACAAGTAGGGGATTCTTTCCAGGCCATTTTAGAGAACATTTACAATTGCATAGTCAGAATTTACACATTTATAAACCAATATTTGACATATGAATTCCCAATGTATTTATAACTATATACAACCGAAATTAGTATTTTTGATGACCTGTTCTCAACGGAAGACTCTCAGCGCGATTCAACAATTGCCATTCCAATGGCGTTTATTCACACGTAACTTACAGCTCGGGACTTTTGTCGACCAGTTAGTTGCTGACAAAAAATACTCCGGGAGCTTTTTTACTTCTCATGTGAATAAGGCACCATTCTCATAGTTTTAACAAAATCAGTTTTATTTACCATTACATAAGAAATAGTAATTTACCGTGTAATTAATAGATATTGATTTATTCTTGTTCTATATAACAGTTTTTACTGAACTAAAATTTTACTGATTTTGGGACTGACTTGTAGTTTGGAACCTTATATGTAGATCTAACACCTGCGTAAATCAAGATTAAACTGCGTAAACGTCTTGAAGATGAAGATTTTTTTGTCATGTTATATTGAAAAGCAGAGCAGATTTGATAACGAGTTTGTTGAATTGAGAGTGGAAAATATTAAAAAAAACTATTATAAAACGATTTGTCAAAAATGTTTCCTTTTTCGAACTCTGACCCTTTATTTCTGTTAAAAAACAAAAATATTAAATATATATGATATATTAATATAAATAATAAATTAAAAACTTAATTTAAGCTTTTGCGAATTGAAGATATCAGGACTCGTACAATAAACCATTAGACATCATTGAGGTAATAAAATTATACACGAAGCATCTTTAGAAATTTTAACACTATAAATTGTATTAAACTGTTATATTTTGCATATGTTAGAAGTCAACTTGAGTACAATTCTCCCGTCTGGAACCCATATTATAATATACATGTACAAGCTGTTGAAAGAATACAAAACAAATTCTTAGGTTTTCTAAATATTAAAATGGGTATTCCAGCAATTATTTTAAACTACAACACTATTTTAAATGATATAAATATGCTCAAACTGTCAGACAGAAGAATTTTCACTGATTTGGTATTTCTGTATAAAATTCTAAATAATTTAGTTGATAGTCCGGTATTGCTTGAATTAATAGCTTCCGGATTCCACTACGTAATACCAGAAGTCAGGATTTATTTCATTGTAGAAATTTTGGAACTAACTACCATATGTATTCCTCTTTTCCCAGAATACTAATGGAGGTAAATAATTATACCAAGTCAGTGGACATCTTCAATTTATCTTTAAACAAATACAAAATACTGTTACTGAGGCAGTTCAGCTATGTACAATGAATACTATAGACATATTTCGTTGCAAAATACCTATTATATTTCTTTGTTAATGAAATATATATATTACTTATATATTATTTAATCATAGTGTAATTTGTAATTTTCATACTTATGTGGGGGCCACTTTTGCCGAATTCATTGCGCCGCCACTGGACTCCACCGAACGCGCTAGAAGCACACTACGAAATACCTACAGCGTAAGGTATCGCGCCGTGTTTTCTGCTTGGGATGCAACCCGTTCTCTGGCAAATCGAAACGCATCGCGTTCCGCTGCCAGAGATCATCCTCATCGCCTCTCAAGGTTCCTTCCTGCGTCACGTGTGTGAGCCGACTCAAAGGACACACAGCTGCCATATCTCGTCAGCACGACGACGATCGACCGCCTGGACCAAGGTCACTTCTACACCGCCATGGTGTAGAGCAACACGCCGGCTCCCTGAAGACCAGTGATCTTCACCGCCGTAGTCTCCTGACCTTCTTCACTCATCATCACGTAGCAGCAACACTCACGGCACCACTGTCACTCCGCTCTGCTTCGACCCCGCTACGTAGCGCAACAATAAAGACTGACTCACTACACTGACTGATGCCTTTTATTTCTCGCCCCGTCTCTACCGATCCGGCCCGCTTCCTCACTTATGTATAAGCCCGAAAAAGGGCGTCAATAAATAAATATTTTATTTTTAATTTTTAACTTTTATGAGTAAAACCTCAAATTGTAATATTTAAATAAATGAAGACAATATAAGCGAAACTCAATCGAAAATCTGGAAACAGAAAAATCAGAAAAACATTTTGACACCTCTGGGACTCGAGTTTTCGAGTCCCAGAGGTGTCAATATGTTTTTCTAATTTTTCTGTTTCCAGATTTTCGATTGGGTTTCGCTTATATTGTCTTCATTTATTTAAATAAATAAATCTTTTAAATCAAATAACCAACAAACAAAACAGAGTGGAAGATAAACTCCATAAAATCATCGTTGCGAGGGCCATAATTTTTAAAAATCTTTTATGTATACCTAGTGTTAGACTTTGATGACTTTAAATTGACTTTATCTATGATTAGTGATTAGACTTTAATAGACAGTTACCTCTAGCCTTCAAACCTATTTCTCATCTCCGGTTTATTTTACGGCCGATATAATAAAGTTATTCAAGTAAACAATCCGCCAGCTCCATCCATTCACTTCTTAAAATCCATGGCAAATGTTTAGGAGATCCGAGAACCTTACCATGATGGCTGCTTATTATTATGGTAAATGTACGCCGGAGGTTGCAGTACCTCGTACCTACCGGCGCACTCGGGTTACCGTGACTCATTTCCGGGGATGCTGTGCGGTGCGCGCCCACATCTCCTCATCTCAGACGCTGTGGATGTTCTTCCTCTTATTAGAAAGCTACGAGTTTACCTAAAATTAAGATACGCCGTTAAAACCATGTGGTGACCTTATTAGTATAAGCTGTAGGAATAAGCTATTGAAGTGTTCTGTCGGAAATTATCAAATGTCTGAAGTGATAAAATATGTTGTAATTTTGTCTTCTATGGATTTAAAGAATAAAATTTATGTTTATATGTGATGATTCCGCTATTGAATTTATGTGACGAATTATCAGTTTTTGGTGCAATTTTAATTTTTTTTTTTTTAATCTAAAATGGTACATAAAATTACTGATCTTCCGTTAAAAGCATTTGCTTGTGGATTGAAGGAGAGTTTACATTTCATATTTGTACAATTAATTCAGTCATGTGTTACGCATATATAGGTGCAGTTAATAAAATCACCTCAAGACCCTTAACTAAAAGACATAAGCATCCTTCCACATGGAAATGGGGGAAGCAGTCTTCCCGTTGATGATTTCTCTAAAATACTTTTCGATAGAATTCTACAATTGTACTTTGCCAGTAATGCTTCTGATTTCTATTAAAGAAGTATTTACCTTGGTGTGCATAATGTTGAAAATATCTTAAATGTAGGTACTTTTATTGTAATAAGTTATAACAAATAGTAAGTATCTGTTTAAGATAGAAATAAGTGTAAAATTTTAGTAAACATTTTTTTATAAAATACAAAGATAATTTTTTAAAATAATAATAGGAATATCAAAACTATTGTAAATAAACAATTTAACATTAACTAGAAATTAATGGGAGAGGGAGTGAATTTAATCAGAGCAACTTACGTAATTTGGTGGCTTAGACAAATACAGTTTTGAAGCTAATATTATGACAAGAATACTTTTGTTTTCATTATTTATAATTTTAATCACTTAGAATCACACACCTCATCACAATCTACACACCTGAAGAACAGTGTTGGGGATGTTCGAAAGGTTGGCAAAAAGAGGAGGAAGCGCAACACGGCAAAATAAGTCACCAAACACAGTGAACCACCTGGGGTGACCTACTGCAGAGGTCTTGGTTGTCCAATTAATGGTTCTTGGTTGGATTATTACTGAAATTAAATTAGTTGTTTTTTCACCTGGAAACTAATAGGTGTTATATAAAAAACAAAAGGTTTTCAGAAATCATTCTATTTTTCACCATTAATTAATTTACTTAGACATTTTCTTCCTCTTTTCATTTTTAAGTATCATTATCCATCCGTACTAATATTATTATATTATATTATAAATGCGAAAGTGCGTGTGTTTTGGAGGAGGAAGCGCAACATGGCAAAATAACCAGAAAACAATCAAGATAACACCAGGTAGTGAAAACATATGGATTTTTTTGTTGTAATCAGTTGTAAAATTATATTTTACGTTTATTCCTAAGCTTCCTCAAGGCATAAAATCAACTTGATGTAATTTATTTATTTATTAACGCCATTTTTAAAGCACATGAATACAACACATATAAAAACACATGAATAGTAAAAAATGTGCAGTATCTATTCTGTTCTGGGCAAAGAGGAATACATATGGTAGTTACTCCCAGAATTTCTGCACTGAAATAAATACCGATTTCTAGTATTACATGGTGAATCCGAAAGCTTATCAATGCAAGTAATTCTGGAGTATCAACTAAACACTAAACCATTAAATTTTTTGAATAGAAATACCAACAAGTTAGTGCATATTCTCCTGTCTGATAATTTAAGCATATTCACATCATTTAAAAGAGTGTCATAGTTTAACATAATTGTTGGAATAACCATTTAAAAATTTAGAAAACGGAAGAACTTATTTTTTATTCTTTCAATAGCTTCTTCATAAATATTATAATGTAGGTTCCAGAAGGAAGAATTGTACTCAAGTTGGCTTCTAACAAAGGCAAAATAAAACAGTTTAATACACTTATTAGTGTTGAAAACTCTAGTTAGCCTAGTTAAAAAATCAAGCCCTTATTAGAGATTTTCGATATGTGGATAACAAATGAAAGATTTAATTGAAAAGTGATGCCTAAGTCTTTAATTTGTGTAATGTCTCAAAAGCCTGCTTATCAATATTATAATTAAAGATCAATGGATTTTTTATTCGATAAAATTTAACTATTCGACATATCTAATAATTTATTTTGCAAATTTATATATTTTCATTTCACCAAATTAACAATTTATGATATTATCTTGAAGAATGTTACAATGGTAATATCATTATCAATATTATTACAAACCTCAAGTGATTTGCCGCCTCGAAAACAAGACATATTTTAGTTGAACATTCGCTCATTAAATCCTCTTCCCGCTGTCACTTTCGTACCTGCTTACCTTTGAGCAAATCGAGCCATAAAGCACCGGTCGCTTTATATTAGTAAACAGTAACGATCACAAGACAAGACACGTTTACTCAATCTTTCCACGATTGGACCATATTCCTCCGTGACTCAGAGCTCCTGATTGGCTATTCTGAGTGGATCGTTATTTTTTCCGGTATTGTCTTAAAGGGCACCGCTTACAACTACGCAGGGATACATTATACATACGATAATAATTGACAAAGGCAATTTAATTTAGTACGAAAAACAAGTCTAGAAGAACAACGTATGCAAGCTTCCTGATTTGGTACAAAATTCGTTGTACGGATGAAACCATTATTGGGTTCGGCGGAAGATCAAAGCGGGTGATCATCGTTGTCAGTTTTAGGTATGACGTGAATAAGGTACGCAGCAGCCTTTGGATTCTACACACGTGTGTAAATACAGACATAGTTGGGAATGGGGAACACGACTGATCTCAGGCTAGAATATAAATTAATAACGCTCAAATAATGACCATACTGGGAGTAGAAATCTGGATTTTGTGTTAATTCAATGACTTTTTTTAAAAAGTATTGAATTTACACCATTTAAGGCATATTGTAAGGCGGGATGAAATGGGGAACCGAGATAAGGGAGGTTAAATGAAAGAGTAGTGCTGAGAAGTAAACTGGAGGTTCATACAAAAAGTGCGCAATCCCTACTGCTCGGAGGAGCCAGTGGGCTGTGGTTTTCCAATGTAACATAATTGTGAGGACAATTAAACAGCAATTCAGTTATAGTACGAATTCTCGCACCAGAACAATTTTCATATGCTCTACGTCAAAAATCACTGAAACGGATTTTTTTAAACCTCTCAACAAAGATACCGCTGTGCAAGGGCATCTAAAACTCAACAAAATTTTTTCATGTCGTAATATTTTTGGGTCATTATGCCGAGTTGCGTTTCTTTAACGTTTCGCACGACGTTACAGTGCTCATAATTGCAGATTGTAGATTGCAGATTGCCGGCAGTGTGGCAGTGTAGATTGTGGGAAGGTGTGTAGAATTTGTACGCAGAAGTGATACCATAATGCGCACGTCAATCCTCTTAGGGAAGGTATTTCAGCATAATTAATGTGATTTTTGGCGTTTAGTTTTGGTAAGACTGTGAAGTAGTGGATAACAAGAATTAATGAGCTTCGCCCTTTAACGTCTCTATTAATATCAATGGGGTTTTTGTGCTGGATGTGATTGGCGTGCTCGATGCGATTTGGGTATTCCCAGGGCTTCAGGAAAAAATCAAAAGCAATGGCCGGTTTCAATTAAGCGCTAGACACTAGCGAATTGTCCGGATGGCCGAGTTTGCACGTCGAAAGTTTTCTGAGATCCGTTCGGAGATTATCCGTAACGATGATCAAAACGTTGGCTAAAGAAGGAGGAAGCAAAAATAAATTACGATAATAAATGAAAACCTCAAATCATATCCGAACACTTTTACACAAATTATATGTTTCCACAATGTCTATGGAAAAATAATTTGTGTAAAAGAGTTTGGAAAACTGCACAGAATAGTTATGTAGGTGTTCCATCTCGTTTTGCGTAACTAAAGAAGGATCCATTAAGAAACCACCAAAAAACTAGTGTCCTTTCTTAATCTGTGGTAATATTATGTCTTGATTCTTCAAGCCTATTGGAAACTGTTAGAATCACCAGAAATTTCCCATTTACATTGTACAAATTGACTGACCTGTAACAAATTGATAGAAATTCACACTAAACACGTATTACGCTGATTAGGTAGCCACGTTAGTATCATATTTCGATATTAATATTAATTTGTAACCTGAACAAGGGTTAAGCCAAAATACGCCCACGTGGAAAATAATGTTAGCGCGAATATGGTCATTATCCACTTATGCAGTTCGGCGAGATTAACGAGATTTTAAATGGAGATTTAACTGATAACAATAATAAATCCGATCATATTATAATCCAATTATATGAAATTGACTACTGCCGACCATAAGCTGTTAAACTAAATATTATTATTACATCATCAAAAATGGTTCCACGACAACTCGGAATCATGGAATTTCAACTCTCTTTGACGCAACTCAACTCAACTCACTCAACTCAATTCCCAACTCCTGTTGAACGTGGGATGATATTTCGAAAAACCGCATGATAATTACTCGATGAGTTCTGGTCAAATAACGATATAAAAACAAAGCGATTGTTTTCTGTTTACCAGATAACATATCTTATTACTCATGTATATTATACATGATAATATCGTAAGAACTTTTCCAGAATAGCTGACTAACTATAAAAAATATTACAAAATCTTCCATTTTTGAAATAATTGTCAAAAATATGAGAGATTGATGAGAGGTTGAAAAGTCATTAAAATTAATGAAAAAAAAAAATTGAAAATTGTTCAAAATCTAACCCAACGTAATTTTACCAATTTAACCAATTTGTATGTTTTTTTTTCATCCTTTCAAAGGAGGTGTTGAAGTTGCATTGTCCGGTCACCATCAAAACTATGTTCACGTATATTTTCCCCACGGTAGCTGTTTTGCCTTCCAAAGACTTAAATTTATCTTCATCGACTTCTCAACTCCCTCCAAGTGATTTTTCACCTCGTTCTGAGACAAAATTTGATTGAAATTAGCATAAATTTTTATTATTCGAATTTTTTCTTTCGTTCAGCCTTAAAAATAGAAATTTGCTGCCAAAGAAAACGAAATTATAGTATGTTTTCACTTGTAATCGTAAATATTATTTTTCAGTATAATTGGATAATTATGAAATGCTCTTTATATTAGTGGTATTCGTAACTCGTAAGTAAGATGTCATACTATTTTAGGATTCCCACAATTTTCCCTACATCTAGGTTTTCCTCACAAAATACCCAATCTTTCGAAATTCTTACAAATTCCCCCCCAGTTTGGGGAATTCTCCACGAATTGGCAACCCTAGTCCATAGATAAACCGCTTGAATTGATGACAGGAGGGCCCATTTCCATCTAGCAGATATTTTGGAACTACTCAGAAACGGCGCATTTATTAAAAAACGTTTTCCGTAATATTTCTATAATCTCAATTATTTTAGATATAGTCCATGGATATTTTATTCCCAGGCGTAGCTCGCATCTACTTATCATGGAGCATTCAGGAATGTACGTCGTTACTTGCTTCTTATAATATTGATGAATGACCAACAATAGAATATATTTATGTAAAAAACATGGTATTAATAAGTACCTAGGTAATGATTAAGGTACATGATATTTATTTTGTATGCGTACATTAATAAATATGTGGAATCGAAATAAAAACGCGAGCAATTTGTATGCACATATTTTCGTGTTCGGTAGAAAATGAATGTCTGAAAAAATAATTACATATTTGTAGAAAATAAAAATTGTGTAGACGTACAATTTAATCAGTTACATTAAATTTGACAAATAAAAACAAAAAAAATCGTTAATTAACATTTTCACAAAAAGAAAAAAAAAAGAGATGCATCTTATTATTATGTACCATCTCTTACAATATTGTTAGATCTTCCATTCCAAATATTCATGTTTGAACCAACTCTATGTCCTTACAACCCACCATTTACCTATTAAGAAAATTGAAAAATATTAATTTTGTTTTCTACTACGTTTATATTCTTTCCTTTATTTATCTACAAAGTATATATTATTTAGTAACTGTTGTGGTATTCAAGTTCATTACGTAGACTTGTTATTATGTTATAGAAGTTTATTTATTTCTTATTTCAAATAATATAATTTGTTTACCTTATTCAAACACGAAAAATGTTTTCTCTGCGGAGTTGGGTAGTTTGTTAAAAAGAAATTACTTTATGGTAAAAGTTTTAAGAACCATATGTTTTCTTTTTTAAATCTGTTATACGTATGTATATTAAATAATAATAAGACAAAAATTAAGAAAAAAGTTTTAAATTTATTAGTACCTACACACAATACAATTTTAAATGTTTTGAAATTCCAATAGGTATTAATAATTGCATGGTCACCTTACCATTTCATTACCATGACATTTATATTTGAAATCTAGAATCAAGTCGTCCCGAACTGGAACTTATATAAACTTTATAATGAAAATATCGTATTATATTTATGGTAAAATTATTTACGAGTACGTAAGGGAACTTACCCATACTACGTGAACAACTTTTTGCCATTTTTAACCCCCCCCCCCCGGTGAGCGTGACATTTCGAAGACCCCCCCCCTAAACGTGTCACGTAGTATGGGTACGTTCCCTAAGTATGAAATTAATATTATACTCCTACCTCATCGTGTGCGAATTTTATTACCATTTTATGCGTTTTATAAAATAAAGCTTTTTTGCTTATTTTTGTAACTGGCAATACCGTTTTAGTAATACAATTAGAAAAAAAAGTCGCAAATTTAAAAAAAAATAAAGTAACAAATGTAAATTGGAAATTAAAACTCTTTCAAACAAAACAAGAAAAAAATATATCTACGTTCACGGAATTCGACATTCGACATTCCAGTATCTTCTGTCTTTTTCGTTTGTACAAGACGTATGAGAAGGACGTTTTCTATGGGTGTCTTATAGGACGATCGTCGATGACGTAGATACGATCTCTCCCTGGGAGAAGTACATACGTACCTAGTTTAGCGGTTGTTAAACTTTTTGACTCTTACTACAAATGTGTTGCACCCCGTACTCTCTACTTATCTTGTGTACACGTGTAATGGAAGACATGTTTCATTTGTAATTTTTTAATACTTTAATACATTATTACGCGAATTTAACAACAAGTCAAACAATTACAATTATTGCGGATTTAAACATAGTGTAACACGCATTCTTGAGCTGAGTTTTAAAACCTACTTTTGTGCCACGGTATGGCGTACCACCAATTTTTACTTTGCGTTAAACTGAAAACCGCTGACCTAGTGAATTCTTATTTTCTTTTCTTATTTCTTTCCTTTTTCGTATTATTATGTTCTATTCTTTATTTGTTTTATTTTTATTTTACATAAAATTATCGTTAACTCTATGAAAATTTCATGTTAATTAATTTCTGAAAACTTGAATAAATAAAAAATAAAATGAATTTATCTTATGTGTAACCCAGAAAAGATTTTTTTTTTGCAATGGACAGTTTTTATTCAGGTGCATTTTGATGTCAAAGAATTAAGAAAAATAATATTAAACCGAGAAAAGAACATTTTAATTAGATATGATGGATTTTAATCGACTAATTTACATATTTTTCCTTTTTTTCCGCATCGTCGCTTAGATGGGTTTTTATATTTTAATTTATTTATTTAATATTTGTATGATTTTATAATAAGCATACATTTATAGCCTGTTATGTAGGCATATCAAAATAGCATTTCCTCACCATAAACATACATGGCTCTTGTGTTTGGTGAGGGAATTTGTGCTCAATTGTATGTAATCATGTTGATAAGTAAATAATAAAATATTGCAAATAATAACAAAAAATAATTAAGAAAAACTCTAAATAATAAAAAGAAAGTATTTTCGATATTTGTTTTTGCACTGCAACGCTGTCCGAAACGCTGGCTAAAGAAGGAGATAGCGCAACACGGCGTAACACCCCAAAAACAATTATCGAAAATTAATTATCAATCTTTGTACTATTTTGAGAGGGCTTAAAATAACATCATATGTTCTTCCCCGGCCTATAATACCGTATTGTAATATAAATGAAACAATTGCATAGTACACTCTTTTTAGGTTTAATAGTATGTTAAAACCAAATAGCTCGGGTCGAACACAATACCTTGTCCTCTTTATTTCTTTTTCATGGAAATCCATGATAATTTTACCCTTTATAGCAAAGAAACGTTGATTGAGGGTTTAAATAATGCTCTTAAAGCGTCCAAAAAGGACAGTTAAACATCAATTTAATGTTTTAAAATTGCAGATAAAAACAAAAATTACATCTGAAAGTAAAATGTCAGAGACTGTTGGCGGTCCAAATGGTAAAAACCAGGCGTCAATTCAACAAGTTGCTAATTTCTCCCGAACCACCAAATAAAGCTTGATTACAATTCTTATACTTCTGCACGCTTTAAACTTACTACTATATTTAGCAGCTTGAAAAGGGCTACAAACTTTTACAAAAAGGGAACATTCAATACACAGCTTATAAAAAAATATAGATTTATTGAAAGCTATTTTTGGCGAGGTGGTTTAATATTGCTTGCTTGTTGTTTCAGAGGAGAGATAATAGAATGGTCGGTGTTGTTTTTATTAATATGGTGTAAGACGTTTTCTCCGCCCTCTCGAGCTTTGCGGCGGGCCCTCCTTGGGAGAGCACGCGCCGTATTTTTTCGTAACTGCGGCGTCGTCTGTGCTTTTTTTTAAATCGAGCTACTTGCGTTGATCCTTATAACTATTAGTTTATTCAATAAGTTTTTATTTTTAATATTTCTTTGCTTTTATGAAATTATTCTGCTAATACAAAAATGGAAATAGAGATAATTGCGAAATATTAAAAAAAAATTGGGTGAATGCCTGATTAAAAACAACATTTTTCTTTTTATCAATGTCAATGTATTAAAACTTATGGACTACTTTATATATTTTACGTACTGAGTTTTTACAGATGTTCTCAGTAGGTACGATAAAACTCATTAAGAATCCATACCTACAATATGCATACAATTACAAAAACTTTGTCAAAGAATACAATTTTTCAAAAAAAAAAATGGAGAAACTGGCTCAAAATATACATAATACGTGTAATACTTATGGAAGCAGGAGACCTAAGAGATACGAGGCGATTTTCTGACGAAAACGGCGCTGTAGAAATGTTCCGATTTCCCTCAGGGCCTATGTAATCTGGGATGCCTGTAATTGTGTCTTTTTGAGGAGAGGGAGTAATGAACATTGGTCTTGAAGAGACCCATGTTGTAGGAAGGAGGAAACACAGAGACTGGCCAATCATTCCACAGCTGAGCTGTTGAACAGAAGAACGAGTCGAAGAAACGACCCGTTCGCATGTGACAAATGTTGTGCACGCGTTTGGCGTGTTTTCCGACTATGCACAGGTGCCGAAGGGATCAATGACGCTAGTTCCTCGAAACATCTTCCACTGTAGTACCGGTAGAACAAGGATAGCATTCCCATCCGACGCCTGTGTCTGTTAAGATGGGAGAATATATCGAACGGACCGCCCATTTGTGCACAGAGTCGAGGGTATTTTTCAGGTATTTTGGAACTCCAGAGGTGGCTGCCAAATTCAACCATGGGGCTCACTTGTGATTTGTACAGGGTTAGCAGTGGTGTACTATTAAAGTATCTGCGGGCCCTGTACAGTACGCCCGCATAAAATAATAATATGATAATTTGTAGAGCGCCGTTTTTGTGAAAAACCACCTCAAGGACGCTTTACAATTTATTATGAATCAAAGGATCTATCTAATTTTATTATTTACAAATAGATACAGAAACATACTTACCTGCAGATCACTTTCGATAAAACACACTTTATTAGAAACTCTATTAGCCGCCACACACTTTATTAGCCGCCATAGCTCAGTGGTCAGAGCATCCGACCGGCAACCAGAAGGACACGGGTTCAAGTCCCGTTGGCGTCATGTATCTTTTCTCGGAAGATTTTTCAATGTAGATGAGTGTTTCAGGCTGATAATAATTGCTTATAATAATTATTAGAAAGTTTATGCTTGGGGAAGATACGACTTTCCACGTGGTGGACATTATATTCAAAACACTGGACATTGCATGACTTTACCTTTGCTACCCTCATCACAGTTGGTTTTACATTTATTCATTTATATTTATAAGAAGATTAAAGCCATAGTTGAGTTAATATTTATTTTGAAAGGCTGGAGAATTTTAAGAATATGTTTTATTTTTACACACTTAGTTATTTACAATGTTGCGAGCCGTGAAGGCGAAGGTGAAAGGTTTTTTTTTTTTTAACTTGTGGATACGACTGTCTGAAAAGATGATTTAAGATTTAAGTTTAGCTCTAAATTCCGCTGAATCCGTGATCGTTCTTAACTCGTGTGGCAGTCCATTCCAGACTTTAGGTCCTGACACTCCGAAAGCACGCTCACCGAATTTAGTATCTGGTGTGCGCTTTGGTTCCTTCAACCTTCCGATTGCTGATATTGCTGCTGACCTGAGGGTTGATTGTCGAGAATTGGAATTTTCTGTAATACACATTTCCGATAAGTAAGTCGGAGCCATTCTGTTAAGGGACTTGAATACCATACAGCAGAGCTTAAACTGGATTCTCTCGGGGCACTTGAGCCAGTGAAGATTTTTGAGATGCTCAGAAATATGGGAATATTTAGATACGCCGGTAATGAATCTTGCCGCAGCGCTGAAGACAGATTGTAATTTATTGATTTGATATTTTGGGAGACTAGCATATATTCCGTTGCAATAATCTAGACGTGAAACAACATACGAATTGACTAGTAATTTAGTAATATGTCATAAGGATACAATAAAACCGCCGATTCTGACCGAGATATAATTATTTTATTAAATGTCTGAAGATTATAGGAGATAAGAGAGTGGGAAAGCCATAATTTTTAAATTTTATATTCTTGAAATTAATGCCTCTCCGCTCCGCACTTTTTTATGACACTTTACCGCAAATATGAATGGAAAGAGGAAATGGATTATGAACCGTAGGATATTATTGTAAATTACGTATGCAGTCTACAATTTGTCTTACGGTTTGCACGTACGCTTGTTCTTCATTGAGTAATACAATTTTTGCATTAATCGCAATGAGGAATTCCAATTACCTTAACAAAATATGTACATACTTAAAGAACAAGGTTTTATTATAATATTTATTTGTTTTTATTTATTTATTTGTAAGAAACAAACAGCTTTTACATAATGTACAGTGATAATAGATATACAAGTGAGCCGAAGTCAAGCCACAGAAGTTTCTTATGCTAAAGTACATTGGAAATGAAGTTTTAATATCTTATAATTAATTTTGGGTTATAGGGAGGGGAGAGGAATAGGAATATAGGAAAAGGATAGGAGATGCTCCCGATACATACCATACTCTCATATTAATAACTTCATATCGATATTTCTTTAAGTTATTACTAAAAATGTCAATGCTCATACACGAGGAATTGGGGAATTTTTTCTAATATTTGTTCGACATGAGGGTAAATAAAATAAATCGGATTGTCGGGTTGATCTTGATGGAATATGAAAATTTATTAAATTGGTAATTTCTGGCGAGTCCAGGCCATTATTTAGAATTTTAAATAATAGGATTTGATCAAAAATTAGACGCCGGGTTTAGAGCGATTTGAAATTGTGAAATTTAATGGATTCGGTATAATTTGAGAAATGTAAGTTTACTTTGTAATTTATATGTTTAATTTTTTTTAAATTCTTTCTATCTTTCAATATAGGCTTGGTATAAAGGAGTCCAGATCGGTGTACAGTGTTCGAATTGCGGGCGAATAATGGGCTGTGAAGGGAATATAGAGTAAAATAAAATACTTTTTTGTTTAAAACCACGATATTTATTAATTTTTAACCGACCGGTTTCGCTTAACTTAAGCATCTTCAGGGTACAAATTAATACTATTAATTTGTATTAATTTATATTAATTGTATTAATTTAATACAGTATTAATTTGTACCCTGAAGATGCTTAAGTTAAGCGAAACCGGTCGGTTAAAAATTAATAAATATCGTGGTTTTAAACAAAAAAGTATTTTATTTTATTAAATATGTCAAACCACAAAGTGATTGCTTTCTACAGGAATATAGTGTTTATGTTGTGGAAGGGTTTTGCAAATTGTATTTTTTTTATAATTTAATTATTTTTTATAATTCAATTATAATGAATATCATTTTTCCCACATTGATTGATCGAGTTTTAAAAAAGATCTAAAATCTCCGACTGTGGCGTCAATTTCGCAAAATTGTGAATGTTTATCTTTCGTATAAAAAAATCAATTAATCTGATTTATATGTTAATCATTTCAAACTTTTATCGATAAAGGTTTTATCAACAATTTCGGTTATTTGTAGACGTTCACGAGCACGACTGCAGATTGCTAAAGAACAAACAATAGTACGCGTCGACTAACCTATTTTGAAATTTTCGAAAACGTCGATATGATTTTGCTAGCGGTTAAGGAAGGCTTCATTCTTAATACATTTTAATAAACAGTACCCTTTTCAGATATTTAAAAGCGGTTATTATTCTTAAATAAGGTTAAACGTTTAATCAATAGGGTATCATCTGCATTTAAGTATGTAGGTAATAACGCTGGGATCGTTTAATTATTAAGCAATAAAATAAAAGTGATTGTGAATGCCATTGATGACCATCAGCAAATTGGCCAGCGAGCATAAACGTCTATTAAGTTAAATACCTCGGTGGCTTACGTTACGCATACAGCGAGATGGACCGATATAAGAAATCCATTACACGAACAGATGACAAAGGGAGATAAGCAAAATCTTGCAAAACAAACTGGACCCGTTCACGTAAGAGTATGAGAGAGGAAGATTGCCGGCCTGTTATTCTGATCGCAGAAGCTGGGAGTTGATTCAAGAACCAAATTTCGAGCTAATATTTCGAGTGCTTATGTATAAACATTCATTTTGGGATCCAGTGCTATTTACAACGACTGATTAACCTATTTAAATTATTGTGATTTAAATATCTCTCTGACTAAACTATGGACAACATTCACCTTAAACCAACGCTATCTCAAGCCAAATGATTTCTTGATGCGGGCAATTTAGAGTGCATTACGTCAGGAAAGGTGTCCAAAATTCTAGTGTATATTCGTAGTAAAATTTACCCTTCGAAATATACATTTTCCAGATCTGTATAATAAACAAAATGAAAATGTACACCTGGTGGTACTAGCAGTGAGATTTAACCAATCGGTTATTTGAATAAAATCTGCGCAAATGACAAAATTAAAGAAAAGTTAATTACCAAAGTTTAGTTATAAGTTATAACAATCGATTTAGCACCATTGAAGCATTCGTCACCGTATGGTAAAATGTTATTTTTCACGTGAAATCGTGTCATTTTTAAGACTTACTTTCTTGTGGTCAGCACCACAGTGGTTCCTGTAGTTTCCACCAAAATCATGAATCCTGAGGATACAGTTTCACTCCTCAGGCAGTATCCCCAAATTGACATCCTCACAGATAATCCCCAGGAAAACCGCAGAACCTAATGCAACAAAAATATGCCGAAACAGGTGAACAAATAAGTCGACTTCGCTAGTGAATATAGGAATTTTCTCCATCTGAAATGTTGCAGAATCGCCTTCCAGGCCTAGAAGAATGGATTGACAAAGTACCTCGTTGAACTTTATCCGGCTTGTATCGGCTGCTCGGCTTGAACTATGCGATTGTGCATCGGATTGGAAGATGCACCGCGCTGCATTTGTTCAGCCGCTTGCTGCACTAAAATGAGAAGGAGAACGCGACAGAAGTGTCCTGCGCTGGCACTATCGCTGTGGGAATGCATCTAGAACATCTCTAACGATTTTTCACCCAACAAAGGATGAAAACTTGTTCTCTGTGCTTTGGTATTATAATGGTACCAATGTGATATTTTGCTTTATTTGTATTGTGGTAATCTTAAACAATTTATTAAACACGTATTACGCAGTTTTTTACTCAAAGCTTCAGATACATGTTGACCAAATTTTTAAAATTTTATTTCTCAGTTCAGATTCCTCAACCCAGATATTATATATTTGAAAACGACCTGCATTTAATTGTGAACTAAATAACCTTTCAGTTAATTTAAGAAGGGAAAAATGATTGGTACATAGGTGGTATATATTCCGATAACTTCGGGATCCCACCTGATCTATTTTACGATCTATTTCATAGAAACCATGCAATAGATTAATTAAAACAAGATTTCTATGCAATCGAAAACCAAAATTGAATTTGTGTTCAATGAAATGGACCATATAATCGCTACGTTAATTTTTAAAGTGACGTTAGCTTCGTTTAAAACTTCTTTAAATTTAGTGAATACACTTTAATTAAATGAGAACAAATTACTTTGTACAACTCCTCTATATAATCCATATTATCAAAACCTTTAAAAAACGTGTCTGTTAATCCCCTGTGTTTTTTAAGTCAAAATTACGGATACCTTAATATTTTTTAATCCGACGCCAACAAAATGTGACTTCAATACTACCGTTTTTTAAAGTAATTAATAACAAACCTTACATGTAAAAACATATGCTTTGTACGACCCGATAAAATCAATATAATCATGTTATTCTACTTGGATCTGGCGAAGAGATTTGATGATATTTCTTCTCTACAACATGGTAACATTTTTATTAAAATTTACTAGTAAGCTCTCTTCGTTGTTCATTATTTATTTAGTATCAGAAAAACAGTAAAAGGTGTGGCTCTTTGAAGTAATCTAACACCGAGGCAAGTAGTAGACTGATACTTATGTTGAGAGCACTGTTACAAAATCTGTATCTGGAAGTTTGACCTTGTTGACCCATCATTGAGTCACTTACCACCCACAGAGCCTTTGCAAAGTCGAAAGTGCACTTTAGGTATCGTTCGGATGTTGATGAAGTTGTTCTGCTTTAAGTAAGACTATGTGAAAAGCACCGTATTCTCTTATATGTAGTAAAATTAGATAGTTCTATCTATTTAAACGCCGTGATACATGAGATTACACAATGGTACACAGAAGGGTATCAGTAATACAATAATAACAAAATGAAAATGTACATTTAACAAAGTATGTATGACAAAAGCAAGTACTCCTATTTAGGTATAGGATACTCTTTTGTGTTAACTAAACTACTGTTACTATACTGAAAAAAATAATATCAATGTTATAATAACAGAGAAAAATTTATTTAAGTAGAATAAAAATATGTAAACAAAGGTGACTTGTTAGAAAAGTTTTAAACATCAACAGCCTTACTAAAAAACCCAGTGAAAATTTTATTCAATTGACAAACGGCCGCGGATGTGGAAACATTACTAATTAAAAAAATTGTTCATGGAAAAAAATACACTTGGTTTACACGGCCTGAGAGCGTAGTTTATCTCTGTTTTAGTAATGATATCTGAACAAAATTTGAAATTTTTCCAAAGTATTTTGAATGTTCTATATATTTCTTATTTTTGAAGGTGTCGTAAAAACAAATACCATTTATAAAAACTTGATAAAATTACCTTTTAGATTTGTGTATTTGAAATACACTTTAGTTTTTAAAAACTGCCATATATTAAGATTCAAACGCAAAAAAAATGGATTTTTTTTTTACCAAAAGATATTTGATGAAAGTATACAGAAATTTATAAAAAAAAAACAAAATTTAAAAAATACTGACCTTTTATAAAATGAATTTGGAACGAAACTGTCACCTCACTTTTTCCTCGTGCATACAATAAAAAAATGATAAAAAATTTCAAAGTTTTTTTATTGCCAAAAAACTAACCTAAAAAAATAATACCGACTTTTATAACAGATTTCTTGCAACTCTAAAGACGTTAATTTCATTGATACGTTTAGGAACACATGTATTAGATATTAATATTTTTAAAAAGCACCACTTTTATGAAATTCACATAAAATAAAATACTTTAAATGTAAATTTGAATTTTCATGTTTTACATAAAATACTTAATGACATTTCAATTTTCAAAGTATGATTATGGTTATTATAACTTGACTAAAACTTATTAAAAACCACAAAAAACACGGTAAATATATCAATTATGCGAATGTAATAGTGAATTAGTCATATTAATAGATATTACCATCAGATTTGTGTAATATTTCTCACACACCCGCGAAGTGAGTTTTTTTTTGGCGGTTTCAACGCGAATGACGAATGCGAAGGCGCTGCCATCTAGCGGTTCTGTAGGAAAACAAATAATTAAATTATGTACAGTATGAAAAATTGCATTTTTGCCAGACTTAAAATACATTTTAAGATCAAATCTTATTAGTAATGTTATCGTGTTTTAGTGTATTTTGGTTTTATTCATGTTGCTGCTGCAACACAGGTTATTAATTAAAAAACCGTGCTGTGGTTTTTTTTAGTAAGGCTGCAAGTATTTAGAGACAATAAATAGAGCAATTTTGAATTGAGTTTATTGTTACCTTCAAAGTTAACTTCGTTTGGAATGACTGCGCAGGTATTGCTAATTAGCTCTGTTGTTTCAGGGCTGTCGGTTAAAGATTTAATAATAGTTTTGGTTTAAAAAAATCATTTTGAATGATATATTTAATAGCTATCACTCTTCTGTCTGAAAGTTTAGATATCTGAAGTAAGTAGTTAAGAATCTGTAGTAAAAATACGTAGTATAAATTTAGTATAATTCATAAGAATGTGTTTAAAAAAGCTCTACAAAAATGTGTATATAATATGCTCAAACTTTTGCTGAAATACGGAATCTTATCACTGTATAACGGTATATGTTCTTTGACAGAATTAAACGCATTAGTATTTTTAAGTACGTTAAATAAAAAAAATAAAAAAAATAAATTTCATTTACATCTGTCATGATCATTGAAACTGTAATGCTGTCCGAAATGTTGTCTAAAGAAGGAGGTAGCCTGACCAGGCATAATACCCCGAAAAATAAATCACGGTAATACTTTTGGCCGTCAAAATCTCAAATCATAAATGTGTAGTATATTTGCGACACAAATTCAGTGCAGCTCTTCCTCATTATACCTCTGAATTGTCTCGCCTCTTCCTATAATGACCGACGGCCTCCGTGGTCGAGGGGTAAGGCTCTCGACTGGCGATCCGGAAGTCGCGGGTTCAAATCCCGACTTGCGTATGTAAATTTTATTTGACTGATTTATGTCATTTCGCAATTTAATAATTTAAAAATAATATATGATATATTTGCGGCACGTTCCACAGTGGAAGATACTCTCAATATCGCCCTGGTGTAAGACCACCATTCAGAGTTGATACGTTGCTGGAAATAGCTTTAGCCATATTTGGTGACTTTATCTGAATAGTCAGGTAGTCCCCAACCTTCCTCTTCTTCGTCTCCTTTTCCCCTACTTCCTTCAGCTTCACAACATATCCCAAATGGGGATACCATAGTCTCACTGGCTTCAGATTGTCGGGACTCTGTGCGGTATTTGCAAATAAAAAAAATGCACCACGATTATCGGCGTCCTGTGATCTGTCAGTCATTTCACATTGCCAGCCTATTGCAGTCATTAGCCAAATAAGAAATTCGCGAAAATCATAAAATCATGCTGATGATATTTATATCATTGCCAATTTGCAAAATAACGTCCTGATAACGGTATTAGCTTTTATTAAACCATTTTGTGAACCATTCAAAGCAAATACCTATAATTATTTATCTCTTTTAATTGGTGGGTACTTGCAATAAAGCTACCGAATCAGGTGATTAAAACCACGAATTTTACACTCCGATGAAAAAAATCCAGTCTAAATGATACAAACACCTGCTATATTGTACATGACGCACATCCCAACATAATTAACACCCAAATAAATTTAAAATGCCTTATATCTCGATAACAGATCTCCAAGATAAGGGGCCGAAATATGTAGAAAAACTCCATCCTGTATTATAATTCCATTTTCTAACCGGTTTGTCGTTTTATCTCAAGAAGATTTGAAATTTTAGCCTCTTGATCGGTTTATAGATAGATTAATTGGATAAATAAATCTACATATAAATGATGTATGCTTAGTTTTGAAGTGTACTTTGTAAGGTACAAGTACCTCTATTGAAGAATATTACTGAGTTTATAAGAATATTTTGAGATGAGAACGAGGTGTTGTGACACGTTTGATATTTTTTGCAAATAATTAATCTCTAAATCCACCAAAATAAGATATCAGTCATAACCTCACCCCATCAAGTTACCAAACGCAGCGAACCACTTGGGGTGACCTGTGGCAGAGGTGTTGATAATCCAATAAATGGTTCCCGGGGCAACGGTACTCATACCCGCCTCCCAAATTGACAATCTTTCAAACGGACCGCCAATTTCTGCGCAGTCAAGAATATATTAAGAAAATATCATGATTTGATGTTGTCAGAGAATTTACCCTTACATTAATATTATTTGTAGACATTTTTAAACTTTTCTTTTTAATTTTGCTACTTTCATTGAAAAAATAAATAAAATGAGGTGTTTGGTATATTCAATTAAGCTCATTGGACATCACCGAAATTGAATCTAATTTTGACAACATTAGAATTTTACTTTAACAATGACAAGAAACTGGTGACCAGACAACTCAGAAACATGCAATATCAACACCAAGAAACTATTGCTAGCACGCTTATAGGCTATATAAGAGTGCTGGCAATAGTTTCTTAGGGTTCACGACAACAACAAAAAAGTTTCAATTCAACACCCCTTTGAAAAGTCATTAAAGTTTAAAAATTGAAAAATATGCTTTTACTCTACATTAAAACCTACCCACCCACTCTACATTAATATCTAGCAACGGCTCCACCCCTACCATAATAAAACATTGTTCCCATCCATATTTCGAAACTGTCAAATTAATATACGCTTTCCCTGAAGAAGGAACGGTTGTTCCGAAACCGGTCGGATTTACTCATTATATAAGTGGTTCAAACAAAGTTAAATTGTTTCATTTATCTAATTGAATAATAGCCTGTAACCTAGTACAAGTGATATGCATCGTCGCGTCGCGTCGCTTTTCATTACTTCGAGGAAAGTAGATGAAGATCAGACGAAGTCCAATTTAAATAAATATTTTTTTAAATGCTGAATTACAAGATGAAAATCTGATTGATAATAAATAAAAGTTGAACATCATTCCTGAATGTTTCTAATTACGTAAATGTTGTAAAAATAAATAATACTTACAACGTAATCATTAAAAATAGCTCATAAGTTGGTACCGGATATGAGCACAAGTCTTATCAAATATCTAGAGAAATTATCCGGAATTTCACATAAAATTCTAAGAATTAGGTAAGTGACACAATCGAAGGAAGATGTTATATAAATATTATAGGTAGGTACTTAGTAGGTACTATTATCATTTTATAATATGGTTTTATAGTCTTCACCACAATCTGGAGCGATTCCCTTGCTTTCGTCACTACTTCCTGTGGTTTATAATATACTATTGTATGGTAAACCAGTAACTTACACTTTATAGTATTTTAAAAAATTTTTGTTTGGTTTTTTACAATTGCTTTGGGGGTCATAACGCCAATAGTAAAATACCCAAATATATTGTAAAAAAGCGATGATGTTTGTGATGTATGTCTTTTCTCTACTCTTATATTTGTCTGTATTTTATTTACTCCTGGGCACTTGGCACCAGTCGTAATGTTTCGTCTTTTCATACTTATTTAACTCTCCTTTCATCGGCAAGACAGTTGTAATATTCTCGCCTTTTCTCTTGGCTCTGATCGATATTTAAATTCTTAAGGCTTTGCATATGTGTGGTAGGGATGGAAAATTCCTCCCCTACGTCACACAAGCCTTTATAAAATTGGACCCTTATTTCCTCTGATAACTACAGAAAGCTACTTAAAGCTCCCTTGTACTACATACCTTTAGCGATATATGTACTTAACTAATAAATACGTTATTTACGACTTTGAACGTAAATATTTTCGTATTTAGGTTGTAATTAAACTCCATCAAACGTTGTGTAATTTTTTGATTTATGATATAGAACTTTAATTACTTTAAATTTTGTGGTAACCCTCTTGATTCTAAACAGAGTGTTGAATTTCAAACTGTATTGGTCTCTCTCTTGCAAATTTAACCTTAAGTAATTTCTCTAAATGAACTAACTTCCCTTTGACGTTTATTATGATTCCCTACATCCTAATGAATTCATGAATAAGCAATACTAATCGAAACTACACATGACTAATTGAACAGATAATTAAATATAACTCAAATGGTTAAATGTTAGTAAATTTGATTATGATTGTATCTCGTATCTGCTGGGCGCCCCTCCGTTTAGATTCAGCTGCTATAAGGTACATATAAAGATGGATTTAGTAGGTTAATGTAATTAGTTAATTGCATATTTGACGAACTCAGAATAACCCTTTTTCTGGCAAAATTTGGCTCCTGCCTCCATCAAGTAAGCCGGGTGATCAGAAGTCAACCCAAAATTCGCACAGTCTTTTGGCACGGTTCAATTGATTGATACCTAAGTTATCGCGTCCCAATTGACCTTCCTTCGCCATCATGCACTGCCTTCAGGTCTTCCCCCAAGCCCAGATACCTCCAAATTCCTACTCCTCCAAAGTTTACTATTTACTTAGGGCGAACCGGTTTCGTCCTATATGCAATCATATACTCACGGGTTTGTGTGGAGTTACGGGTCGTGAATCCTCCCTCCACGTTCAAGAAATGAGACGAGAGTGACCCGACAGGCCTAAAGCACTAATTGTAAGTGAGTTCGTTTCATTCAATGAACAGTACATAAAAAGATATATATGTAAACATACGTTTTGGGAAGGTTTATAACTCGCAATACGAAACTACTTGCAACGCATCCCGAGCTCGGATCTCGCCCATCGGATTCTGCACAATCCTCAGATTGATACCGAATATATACGTAAGAATAGTG
Organism: Limnephilus rhombicus; assembly: GCA_929108145.2. Lineage (NCBI taxonomy): Eukaryota > Metazoa > Arthropoda > Insecta > Trichoptera > Limnephilidae > Limnephilus > Limnephilus rhombicus. Next base: position 30,047,254 of record OV815285.1, read on the forward strand.
TGAAATATAAATATATACTAGTACAATAAGATCTTATCTGGCGATGTGTTCTGGAGATTCGCCATAACTCCAAGCTTTTGTTTGGTTTTGTTGACGGTTTTGTTTGAGAGATCCGCCATCTCTATGGTTTGATTAATGGTCCTTGTTACAGAAGCGAACACTGCCTTCTGTTGGTTGAACTGTATTTTTTTTTTTTTTCTTTCCCTCCCCTCCAATGTTCAACTTTTGATAAATTCTTACTATCCCGTGATTCTCAATTGAATCATGTAAATCCTCATTACCCCTTATTAAGCTATCCCGTGATTTTTCAACTGCTTCATCTAAGCCTTCATTACCCCTTTTTGAACTATCCCGTGATTTATCAAATGCTTCATGTAAATCTTCAACACACCTTTTTGAACTGCTATAATAAATCTGTTAATTTTCAATTGCTTAGATCTGTAGATACCTCTTTACGTTCAAATTAAAAATAGTGTTTAATTTTTTTTTCTTTTGTTCCTAATAATTGCGCAATATAATAATTTTATCCCGTTCCTAGAAGTTAATACCTAAGTACGATATCCACTAATCAAGGTCATTTTTTTTTTCTTTTTACTGTATTCGAACTAGTGCCCCAGTGACCGAATTATTTTGTAAACAATTTGAGCTTTGTAAACATTCTCTACGTCCTCGTGACCTAGATTCAAGCGTATGAGGTATGTTTACTTTAGACATTCCGGAGACGTGTGAGATGACTCTAAAATTTTCTTTGTTTGATAATGATGTACTTAGCGCAATTGTCTAGTCTGATACCCGATTACGTATACATATTCATTCATTTATATATACTTTGTTTCAAAATACATATTCGTAATATTGATATTGTTAGGGTCATAGGACACGCCACAAGTTGGCTTATTTATTAAAGGGATTTAATTAAGGTGAGTGGACGAAATGGCTTTGCCGGTTAGTACCGGACGCGCCAGGATCTGATCCCGAGGAATCCTCAGCATCAGACCCGCCAAATCGACCAGCACAGCGGTAGAGCAGAGATCCCCCCTCCCAGAGCGGGGAATTATGTTCTAAGTTGTCAGGCATAGGCAGGAATTACCAGGTTTTGTAAATAAAATAAGGTTAATTATAATTGGACTAACCGTATAGGTTTATTTCAAATATTGCAAATAATAATACAGATAGGAAAGAACTTACCCCCACAGACCATAACCGATAACTAAAGCTAAAGTAATCTGACTATTAACGCGGTCGTTTAGACGATGAGGGATCCTCCCGGTGACTAAGGTTGGTGCAACTGCCCACGTCCCACGGTGATGCGAGCTGACTATATTGGCGGCAGGAATCCTCTGGCCTCTGCAGCATGAGCAAATACTCCGGCGCGAGCAAATAAGGCTACTCCACGTCCCACGGTGGAGTAAGCTGGCGCGGATGGCAAACGATGTCCTCTGCGGCATGAGCAAATACTCTGGCGCGAGCAAATAAGGCTACTCCACGTCCCACGGTGGAGTAAGCTGGCGCGGATGGCAAACGATGTCCTCTGCAGCATGAGCAAATACTCTGGCGCGAGCAAATAAGGCTACTCCACGTCCCACGGTGGAGTAAGCTGGCGCGGATGGCAAACGATAGAGTCACGCACGTGTATCGTGAATTGATACACCAGGAGATTTCCTGGCGGAGATCGGGTAGAACATTATATTGGCCGGAAATCATACTAGCCCACGGTGTTTCTGGGACTAAAGGCAGGGGCGTTTACTGTCCAGAACGAAATTTCCTATTCCTAAACCAAATACAATTCGGCCATTGTGTGAACACAACATTTATTTCCGGAGCGCGACTCGCGGGGTCGAAACCATAACGGGAACTCAAATAAACTTGTAACGGCACTATAATAACCGCCCGAACTTTACGGGAACTTCGAATCTCTCTCATTAGGCACCGATGCACTCCATCTTGCCCGATTCTCTCCAAAAAACTCTCACGACCTCCGGCGAGCCTTCCGCCCGCCGGGGGAAGTGCCACCATGACATTTCCGCTCCTCTCTGGTGTTGCCAGGATGAAAAACAATAGACAATGCTATCGTGCCGCCTCATAGATTCCAGTTCTTACTTAAAACGACAATTAACCTATGTTTTATACATAACATTACCCCGCTCGCCCCCAAGGTGTTTGCCCTCAAACACAAGGAGAACAAAAGAAAAGCCTGAGCTAAGAGATACCCTAACTTGGTCTGATGGGTTCCTAAAAACATACATAAACATAATATCATAAAAATGAGTTGTACATCAGAGAAAAAAAACTACCAGCAACAGTATGCTTGCAAATGGGTGCGTGACAAAATCAGTCGCGCCCATCATGCTGAAGACATGATGGTAGAGTCTGCGACGCATCCATTCGAAGTTAGACAATTAGATATAATTAAATCAGTACTTAGTGTTAAAGACCTTAATTGTAGACAATTTGTAGACAATAAGAAGATACGTGAACGGGGCCCGTAATCACCCACAGCATATAAGACGCTGGGTGATGTATTCTGACTCTCGTCTGGGACTACCGTAGACGTAGCATCTATAACAGAATAGAACTTAATATTAGAATAGATATTATCACCAAGATATGACATCAATAAACATCAACACATTAAATATGCGTAAAGCATCACTGTTCAGAACACTTTTAAGTAAGCCAAAGTAGGCTATACACTTAGATGGTGTACCATCTGCACTTCAACACTGATTTTAAATCCATTCTGGATAAAAGAGTTCCTCTTTAGAAGAGCCTACCTATCTAACTCTCTAACTGGTCTCGTGGGATAAGTTTTTCTGACAGTTATATAATAGAAAACAAAATATAAGTTTATTAGAACATTTGTATATGAAATACAGGATATAACCAACCATTGTAACTGAATGGTGTTAAGGATAGTCGTACAATCATCGCATGAATGATGCCAATTTATTTATTATTCAACCATTTATAAAAATGGTGACAATAGAATAGTTAGCGACCATCGTAAATAAATGGTGCTATCAATAGTCAACAACCATCGTTAAAAAAAAAATGGTGCCAATTAATTAAGTATGTGACTTTTGTACCAGAAGGTACAGTAGGTATTAGTGCATCGTAACTAATTACTGAAGTTCTCGCAGGAACTAATCAATCACACTCATAGCTTGGGAATTGATTAAATTCTTCAAATTAATGAAATTTCTGAATAATTATAGTAAGTTATTTTTATTGTTTAGCAAATGTAGTTAAAACATTATTAAATTGAGAACATATTGAAATTTTGGGCGAATACCTCTTAATGTTCTTAATTACGTTTATGCAATATAAAAGTATATGAACACAGTTCATATGAGATTGAACTTGGAATACACGAGGATATGCGGGTTCATATTATCGTATATTCCAAGTTGACAAAAACTTAGTAGGACAAATACAGAGTATTTTAAACTGTATGGACTCAGAATACAAAAGGATAAGCGGGTTCATATCGTCATGCATTCTGAGTTGACAAGGAAATAAACTTAAAGATAAATATAAACCATAGTGAACTTATTATATATATATATATACATATATGTATTAGTACTTCGAGGCATCTCATAATTGTACATAAATAACCAAACAAATCTTAATTATTATTTTAATGTGAAATTATACTCGAGTAATCAACTGGAGTAAGATTTTAATTTTCTACAAAAGACCACTTAAAAATTAATTATTTACTTATGTATTTTATGTCCAATACTGGTCAAAGCAATCCGGATGATCAGGCTGAACTGAAATGAGCTGTATTGAAGAGGTTTAAATTAAAGATAGCGCCTGTGAAGATGCTTTATGATAGCCGACTAAGCTGGTATGCTATCTGATTTAAGTATATCCTTAACATGAAAATCGCCTGTTACTTTTCCATTTAAGTCAGACAGGGTATAAATTAAATCTGACTTTTTCTGTACTACAATGTTTTGAACAAAACGAGGTGCCAATTTTTGTGAAAAATAGTTCAAAGCATTAGATAATACAAAATTCCTTCTCCAGACTACGTCTCCTACCTGGAAGGTAACGTTTCTTCTACGTAAATTATAGTGATTAGCGCCCTTTTTAAATGCCGTAAAAAGGGCGTTTGAAACTTGTTCATAAATTGATGACAGTCCATTTAATCTGTCGGAGTAAACTTTGAGATGAGAGGAATCTTGTGGACTGGATTCATCATCTGCCAATGGATTACGGTGGAGATCCCCATCTAATATTTGTTCTCTACCGTGCATAACAAAGAAAGGAGTAAATCCGGTAGTACAATTTACAGTATTATTCATTGCCGATTGAATTTGTGGGAGAAATTTGGACCAATTACGATGATCAGATTCCGTTAATATTGATAGTGCCGTGCCTAAAGTTTGATTGTATCTTTCAACAACATTGTTTTGAGGGGTGTACAGTGAATTGTAAAAAGGAGGGCTTATATTGTAGCTTTGTAATAGTTCCTTAAATTCTTTCGAAATGAACTGACGCCCATTGTCACATACAATGGTACGCGGTACTCCGTGTACAAGGAAAATATTTTCTTCTAAATTTTTAATAATACTTCTCGCGGTACCTTGACGTAACGGAAATAGCCAGGTATATTTAGAAAAAACATCCACGCATGACAATATAACGGTAAAACCTGAATAACTTCTAGGCAGAGGGCCTACCAGATCCACTGATAACATCTGCATAGGTCTCGTAACTTTTTTATAATTTGATGAAATTCCATTCGGCGGGGCTGTACTGATTTTGTGTGCTTTACAGACAGCACATTGATTCACAAATCTTTTCACCTCTTGGTACATTTTTGGCCAAAAGTAACGGAGTTGTAATTTTTTATAAGTCTTAAAGACTCCAGGATGACAAGCACGAGAGGATTCATGTGATTCTGACAAAATTTCCCTTCTATTTTCTAGTGGGACTACTTTTTTCCAAGACGTGTCTTCACAAAGAGGTAAACGTGTTTTTGTATGGCGAAACAATTCATTTTCGCGTATCTGGAAGTTTTGAAAACGCTGAGGAGAATCTATGCAGCCTTTCCAGATAACTGTGTACCACTTATCGGTGGACAAGTTCGCATCAATGACCGATATTGTAGCGAGGTCCATTCTTGAAAGCACATCCGGGACGATGTGTTGTGTGCCTTTACGGTGTATAACATCGAAGGAGAATTGTGAAAGGCGAGAACTCCAACGTGCAAGACGTCCACTAGGGTTCGATATAGATCCTAACCATTTTAAACTAGAGTGGTCAGTGATAACAGAAAAATGTGCCCCTTCTATATATGGTCTAAAATGAGTGACCGAGTCTAACACTGCTAACAGTTCTCGCTCCGTAATTCCGTAATTCCGTTCATGTGTATTTAAGCACCTAGAATAATAAGCAATAGGGTGGTCCATTCCCTCTATTGATTGCATAAGAACACCCCCTATACCGATATTGCTTGCGTCACAATGGATAGCAAATGGCTTAGTAAAGTCCGGACAACTAAGGACAGGAGCAGTCGTAAGTGCTTCCTTTAATTTATTAAACGCTGATTCAGCTTCTTCCGACCATTTAAATAAACTTACTCCTTTTCCTGATCCTGTAAGTTTCGATAAGGGAGCAGCTATGCTAGAAAATCCTTTTATGAATCGTCTAAAATAACCACATAAACCGAGAAAAGCTCGTATTCCTTTAGCGTTTTTAGGAATTGGAAAATTTTTTATACTTTCAATTTTAATTGGGTCGGTGCGGAGACCTTTGGAATCGACCATATACCCCAAATATTTAAGTTCTGATTTACAGAATTCACATTTTTTTAAATTAATCGTTAGGCCTGCGTCTCTTAATCGTTCAAAAACTTTAGTTAGCAGTATAAAATGCGATTCTAAATCTTCCGACACTAAGATTAGATCATCCAAATAACAAAATGCGTTTTCATCGAACTCTGGTCCAAACAGAGCGTCTGCTAGTCTTTGAAGTTCACTCGGAGCGTTTTTTAACCCGAAGGGCATCCTAGTGAATTCGAACAAACCGCGACCGGGTACGACAAAAGCTGTCTTTTCACAAGAGTCTTCGTCCAGGGCGATCTGCCAAAAAGCCTTAGACAAATCTATTGAGCTTATATATCTGGCTCCACCGAGTTTATCGAGTATTCGAGAAATATACGGCAAAGGGTAGCTGTCACGGATCGTCAGATTGTTAATTTTTCTGGAATCGAGGCAAAAACGTCCCGTTCCATCTTTTTTTGTGACTATTAATACTGGACTAGACCAAGGTGAACGTGAAGGACGAATGACTCCTAATTTGAGCATTTCATCTACTTCCTTATCTAATTGTTTCTGTCTAGCAGGAGAAAGAGGGTAATATCGTTGTTTAACCGGAGGACCCGTAGTAATAATTTTATGTTTTATTAAATGTGTTAACCCTAAGCCTTTCTTTTCATAAGAAATGGATTCGAATTTCTTTATAATTTTGGTAAGAGTTTTATTTTCCTTTTTGGTTAGGGAAGTAGCTGGCTGAATAGCTCTTAACTCATTGACTTGACCCATTCGCTGAGGAATTGGATCCTTTTGGAAAAGCTCCGGCGCGACCTGGAACATTTTCCAAAAATTGACCCCTAAAATAAAATTAGGAGATAGAGAAGGGACGACGTAGAAAAGTACTTTATGTGTAGTGGACTTATACGTAACAGGCAACGTCATTGTACCTAATACCTGCTGATTTGTTCCATCAGCGGTTGAAATATTGAAATCAATATTAACTAATTCATAACCCGATTGTAAGAATACTAAATGAATATCTCCTCCTAAACAGGAAATTGAAGAACCACTGTCGAGCAGTGCTTTATAAGAATTATTAAGAATAAGGATATCCGCGAAAGGTCGATTATCTCTTTCAAGCTCGGGATCCTTCGGCGGCGGTACCTCCACCTCAGAACTCGAGTCCGAAAGAAACTGATTAACTTGACGGAGCCAACTCTGCCACTCGCACTTCCTCTGCGCAAAGGAAGGCGCGTGAGCAGAGCGACTCACATCTAGTTTTTTTGAATCCCCATGTTTAACAGAAGCAACTTTCGGATTGGAATTGTTTTGTCTTCTCTTCCTACAATCCGATAGTAAATGACCTTTTAATTTACAAAAAGAACAATAAATATTGTTTTTGGTAGAATTTGGTTCAGGATGACACATCTCCTTTTCTCTACAATCATTAGAAGTATTCTTTTTAGATTGATTATTATAGAAAAAACGAGTATTATTGATATTAGCAGAATTGCCACTATATTGTTTATTATTATTATTATAATTATTATTATTATAATTATTATTATTATAATTATTATTATTATTTTGTTTATAATTATAATCCGTAGAACGATTATTGTAGGTACCACGATACGAGTTACGATTAGAATTGAAATTATTATTATTACTGCCCCGTGAATTAGTGAAATAATAATTTTTTTTATTATCCTTAAGTGGATTATCATTAGAAAAAGAAGAAGAATTATTTTCTAACAAATTAGACGTTGAATAAGACTCCAGTTTATTTGTAGCTTCGGTAAGTTCTGAAAATGAGTTGAAATCTCTAGATGCCAGAAGGTTGATATAAATGGGTAGTAATGCCCTCATGCATAATTGTAAAAGTTCAGAGAGTGGTAATTTAGAATCAAGCATATTATTGTGCTTCTGCATTCTTAACGTAAATTCAAAGGCTGACATACCAGCTGGTTGTTTCATAGAGAAAAGTTGTGATTTTAATTCAATCTGTCTATTATTTGTTTCGAATTGTTTTATAAGTAATATAGATAATTCATTCCAAGTCAAATCAGGTGTATAAATTGATCTGAACCATAATAATGCCAATCCATCTAAAATATCAGGAAAACATCTCACTAAATCGTCATGACGAACGTTCCTAATTCTACATTTCTCTTCTATTTCCAGTATAAAGTCTCTTACGCAACTATTACCATCAAATTTAATATTCCAATTATTAATAGTACTTGTGGATGAAGATGAAGAAGAGTTTGATTCATTATAAATAACTTTTGTATATTTAATGTAGTTTGAGCCAAATTCGCTGTCATTATCTGGGTTAACACTTATCTCATGATGCTCGATAGCTTCAGATATTTTAATATTTTTGTTATGCCTTCTGGCTTGAATCCGCATTTCTTCTAAAGTACCATCTGGTGTTATATTCCTGGATAAAAGTTCCGCAGAAAGTTCATCTTTCGATCTACTATTGATGTTGTCTATTGTAGTCGACATTTTGAAAAGTATAATTGTAAAATTCCAATAATTAAATGTACAATGTCAATAAATTAGCTAGTAACGATAGCTACGAATATATTGCTTACCCGCAGAGCAATTATATAATTAATCGTATTTATAAGCGCTTAATAGTATTCATTGTACACGACAATCTTAAAAACTTAAAGGTGTAATTACATTATGACAGTTGTTGTCAAAATGCAATGTTTGTTTACGATTGACATAGCCGTCTGTCAAATTGACACTTAGTATTCGTGTTGCCCGTAAGTCCGAATAACTTAACCCACAAACAAATATATAATAATAATGTGTACAGAATTATCATCAAGTTGGCTGTATTGTTGACAGATTGATAACCTCGCAATATTTACGTGTATACCGGAATGACATTTAAAGGTTATGTTTTATGTGAGATGCTTCGAAATAACAAAAACAATTATTGATCGATTACAAAACAAAACTATAGTAACTCCAACCCAAAACCTAGACAAATAAGAATTATACGAGCCCAGAACACAGTTGTAGGCGCCATGTTAGGGTCATAGGACACGCCACAAGTTGGCTTATTTATTAAAGGGATTTAATTAAGGTGAGTGGACGAAATGGCTTTGCCGGTTAGTACCGGACGCGCCAGGATCTGATCCCGAGGAATCCTCAGCATCAGACCCGCCAAATCGACCAGCACAGCGGTAGAGCAGAGATCCCCCCTCCCAGAGCGGGGAATTATGTTCTAAGTTGTCAGGCATAGGCAGGAATTACCAGGTTTTGTAAATAAAATAAGGTTAATTATAATTGGACTAACCGTATAGGTTTATTTCAAATATTGCAAATAATAATACAGATAGGAAAGAACTTACCCCCACAGACCATAACCGATAACTAAAGCTAAAGTAATCTGACTATTAACGCGGTCGTTTAGACGATGAGGGATCCTCCCGGTGACTAAGGTTGGTGCAACTGCCCACGTCCCACGGTGATGCGAGCTGACTATATTGGCGGCAGGAATCCTCTGGCCTCTGCAGCATGAGCAAATACTCCGGCGCGAGCAAATAAGGCTACTCCACGTCCCACGGTGGAGTAAGCTGGCGCGGATGGCAAACGATGTCCTCTGCGGCATGAGCAAATACTCTGGCGCGAGCAAATAAGGCTACTCCACGTCCCACGGTGGAGTAAGCTGGCGCGGATGGCAAACGATGTCCTCTGCAGCATGAGCAAATACTCTGGCGCGAGCAAATAAGGCTACTCCACGTCCCACGGTGGAGTAAGCTGGCGCGGATGGCAAACGATAGAGTCACGCACGTGTATCGTGAATTGATACACCAGGAGATTTCCTGGCGGAGATCGGGTAGAACATTATATTGGCCGGAAATCATACTAGCCCACGGTGTTTCTGGGACTAAAGGCAGGGGCGTTTACTGTCCAGAACGAAATTTCCTATTCCTAAACCAAATACAATTCGGCCATTGTGTGAACACAACATTTATTTCCGGAGCGCGACTCGCGGGGTCGAAACCATAACGGGAAGTCAAATAAACTTGTAACGGCACTATAATAACCGCCCGAACTTTACGGGAACTTCGAATCTCTCTCATTAGGCACCGATGCACTCCATCTTGCCCGATTCTCTCCAAAAAACTCTCACGACCTCCGGCGAGCCTTCCGCCCGCCGGGGGAAGTGCCACCATGACATTTCCGCTCCTCTCTGGTGTTGCCAGGATGAAAAACAATAGACAATGCTATCGTGCCGCCTCATAGATTCCAGTTCTTACTTAAAACGACAATTAACCTATGTTTTATACATAACAATATGTAGAATTATATTTTGATTGAAATAATTTCTAATATCATAACTTATTTCAAATGCTCTGGATTTTCTGAAATTATATTAATACATACATAGAATTAAATATAAAATATTGATTTGTAAATTTATCACACATAACTACTTTCAATAGTTATTGATGAATTCAGAGGTAGGAATCGATACCCTTTTCCTCTTTTTTATATAAGTGTTTTTCTTTTTTTTTTTTTTTTTTTTTTTGATTATAATTTTTCTTGGGAACAAAATTACATATATATATGTTTATATACTTACATATATAAATATAAAAATATACTTATTAAATTTATAATATTTTAATATAGTTACATATCACATATTAAGAGAGTAATATCTTGGTCAAATAATTAATCCAAATACCAATGTTTGCTGCATTCCGCTATCTCCTTGGAATCTGTAAAATTTTATAACGGAAAAGACTTACCCCTACCAAGGTTTTTTCCGACCGGGAAATACACGGTAACCTTGCTGCAATTTTCCTAAATTAATTTTTATTTTCCTAAATTTAATTAAATCTTTTTGACTTCAATTTTTTTTTTTTCATTTAATCTAATTAATTAAAATGATGTATGAACTCTATCGTTCTAAACTGTATTTTATCTCAAAACTCGTTGGTTAGATAACTCTTTAAATGATAGTTACTTCACGATTAATTTAGAGATGGTAAATTGTTGTTAAATTAAAATTTTATCCCTCCGAACTTTTATGTATTAATAAAATATTATTTTGTTTTATTATTATTATTTAAGATAATTAATTTAAATATTTATTATTTGTTAGAACACTTTCACTTAGATTGAACACACGTATTTAATTATAACTTCATCACGCTAAATTATCACATCACTTCAGTTATTTATTGCACTAATATTAAACGCGAAATTTCTAAGTTTAAAAATACGATATTAAGTGATTATAAAAGCCGAATTTTCCACTAAAACAAATTGTATTTATCACGAGCACTTTTATTTTTCACAAGTAATTAATGCGTTGGCTTTATTTTTATTTTTCACTGACTCTAACTGCAAAGTATTTTTTTTGTATATCACTGACTAGAATGTGAAATTTTTCTAAGTATCAAAATAATTATCACTTAGAATTTTTCCACTTTAAGTCACCCACCGTTTCGTCACGTTCCGCGAAGTTACAACCTTTTCGACCACGACCGTAGACTGTCCTCAACTGGCATTTGTCTAGACTTTTATACCCCTCTCAGGTCCAAAAGATCGTATCTGAATCTCCTATAATAAACCAATCTAATTACTATCAACTCGTAATTTCTTGAAACCTCCCCATTATTGTCGAATGCGGTCTCTTAGTATCTTTCGCGGTTGTTACTTTAAATTCTGTCTCGTACTCCCATACTTACAAGATCCGGATTTAGTAAGATCCATGTTTAATGGCCCAACTTCCTTTGTCCTGTTGTTCATACAAAATTAGCTTGAATTTAATAATTTTAAAGTTCTATTTTCATCTATTCCGTAACATGTCCGTGCGTACGGCATCTACCATATGTTCCAAATCTGTCCCCAAATTCGCCTATCAGAGATATCTTCATGTCGAAGCCTTTCTCGCAAATTGTTCATTTTTATTTTATTATTTTTCCTCGAGTTTTTCTGTATTCTATATGAACCTTTCCATTTAAAACCGAATTTTCTCTATTTACGTCGTATATTTGAATTTTCCATTTTTTCTCGAATTTTCTTTTATTCACGACACTCTTTCCATGAATTTCCTTATTTATTCTTACGCTATTGTTCATATCTCTATAAATTTTTATATTTCAAGCCGTATTTATTTTATTCACTGTTAATCTAAGATTTCCTTTGTTTTCCTCTGTCGTATCTCCTTTCCCCTCACTTCCCCGTACTTCCCTGATATAACCATATCGTTTTTTGATGTTTGCTGCCTCTTGGAAAATTTCATTTTCTATTTGTTATTAATAAATATATCATTTTTTAACATCTTTATAGGAGATACCCCCACTTCGGCCCTTAAATTTCTGTCATTTTTATTGCTTCATAGAGAACGCCTTCCAAATTTTGTCCCGTTCTTACGCAAAATCCCATAAACCATATGCCTTGGCAGTTGTATACATTAGTTCCTGTATACAACTGTCAATAAATCCTTTTTTATTTCAGTGTCGTTAAATTTTATGAGAATTCTTTAATATAAATATTTCATAAGACCCATGATAATTTTTATTACCTTTTTAACGGCTAATCGTCCTTATCTAAACAATTTCCATGTTCGAATATTCCTTGTTTATCACAACAAAATACATCTGAAATCGACAACCATTGTAATGCCTCATTTTTTTTTCTGCAATCGCGTACTATGTTACTCTATAAACTCCATTTTAATTACGCAAAATGACTCCTTTTCCTGAGTTTTTCTATCGCAATGTTTTCAGCATTTTCCACTCCCCTCCGTACTGCACTCTATTTTCTTCTCTAACACTTGTTACTGCTCTAGACATCTGAAATGTACCCTCGCCTATTCTTTAAAACTCTCATTTTTTTTGACGTTTCCTCCCTAAATCTTTCATCGTAATATCCTAGCTCCGTCTAGAATTGATAACAATAATTTTCCATTGTTTTCTCAACATTTCCATTTCCTTTAGCACGTTTTCCCTCGAATCGATCATCTCCGGTCGTCACAAACAATCGTATTATAGATGGAAATCTCCCTAACGCCTTACAATACGTTTTCGTCACTTGCTTTGCATTTTTTCACTTAAACTTTTGCATCGTGTTTACGTGTATCCTTTTTTTCCGCACCTGATATGTTTTAATGCGTTCGAGAACTAGGGTTTCTGATCCCTGGAACGTACCGGTTAATGATAACATTTCTTGGGGTCATCGTTCTTTTGTCCCTGAACAGATTATTTCTTCCCATGGAGTTTATTCACCTCTCGGTTTGGTGGGAACGTCAAACTCATTAATCACATTACTAATTGCTAAGTCCAAAGGTCGTTCCTTTGTTCTAAAAATGGGTTCGGCCCTCTTCCCGTTGATAGGCTGAATTGGTTTTTAATCGCTTTTGCTGCAGTTCAATTGGCTGTCAATATATCTCGGTCTAAAGTATATTGGGGAGTCCCTGTCCCTGATTATTTGTTGATACCATCTGTGATTTTTTTATCAATACTCGTCTCACTTTGTCTAATTATAGATCCCTACCGTAAATATGAATTCACTTTACTCTAATCCGATAGATGTCGTAGACGTGTCCGTTTTATAAGTAATTGATATTTTCTTTTTAAATTAAAGTGGGAAGCTACGATATTTCCTAATTTTCACTGTTGATCAATGCAATTCATCACAGTTCCCTCCTCTGAACTCAATTTGCTGTGGCTAACGTTGTATTTTATTTTAATGTCCTCTTCTTTTTTTTTTTTTTTTTTTTTTTTTTTTTTTTTTTTTTTTTTTTTTTTTTTTTCGTTAGACACCGAAATTGTGTTCAAATTTAGACTAGCTATCTTCCCCTCCTCATTTGGTTATCCCCTATCTCTACTCCGTGTCATATTACTTCCTATCTCCCCCTCCTCATTTTGTTATCCCCTATCTTTTTCCGTATCCTATTACTTCCTATCTCCCCCTCCTCATTCTGTTATCCCCTATCTTTTTCCGTATCCTATTACTTCCTATCTCCCCCTCCTCATTCTGTTATCCCCTATCTCTTTTCCGTATCCTATTACTTCCTATCTCCCCCTCCTCATTCTGTTCGGATTGTTAACAATCTTGAATTTGAATCTCATTGTATTCTTTATTTTCTTTTCGCGTAGATTTTACTTTATGAAATTTTCTTTAATTTTGATAGATTCAAAATTAATTTCTTTTTGCTGGAACACGCCCCTCGACTCGCGTGTTTTGGTGGTCCCCAACCAAATTGGACTAAGACCTCCCTTACAATGATTTAAGTAAAGATTGTTTACAATCTCGCGGCCTTTCGAACAACTGAAAAGCGGGTGGTCTCTTGGTGTGCAATTAATTGTTTTTTGTTTTGTAAGTATGAATATTTTTTGTGAAATGTGGGTTTTCGCACGACCTCACCCAATCCGACAATCAGTGGTATACATGTTTCATATAAATTTTCCAGCATTTTTTTTTTTCTTTATTTATTTAAACTTTATTTTATAATTCTTAATTTCTAATTGTAATTTCTTAATTCATCCAAAGTTGTTCTAGCCTAAGTGTTGTCCACTCTAATATTTAAATTTTTATAAATGTTCTTTATTATCCTCAAATTGGTTCAGCGTTCCTTTTTTCCTTTTTTTTTTTTTTCGAAATCTAAAATATTTATACCTTAATTCAAATGTTACCTTTTTATCTCTATACTTAATGTCTACCCTATATCTATAGATAAACTTTCTCATTTCAATATTTCAAAAAAAATTCCTAAGCATTGTTTATTTTTCAAAATGTCCCTTTGGTGTGCCATATAATATCTCTAATTCTCTCCTTTTGAGTGTTCTTACTTATCTAACATTTTTTTTTCTCACTAACACATAAAAAAAGTCAATTTTTTTTTTTTTTCACCTAGAAAATCTAAATTAACGAATTTATTTGCCTTACTCTATTTCAATAATTGAATATGATTGTCGCTTATTAAGAACTTGTCCACTCACCCTCAAAGACTTGACGACGATCCGCCCCTCGCAAGCAATCTGATAATCTAATATTTTAGTAATTTTCTTTCTTCCCCCTCCCCAATTATAATGTATCCTAACATATTTTTATTTGTATTTCTCAATCGTTTATTTATTTATTAACATTTACAAATATTTGTAAACTTCGCACTCTATCCGTTGATTTCCACTAACTGTAAACCTGATTTTTGTTTCTTATTACTTGTGTAATATCTAGCTAAATGTAAAGCGCTATAATCTCCTTTTATCTCCCGAGTTGGCTGCGACCACTAGCTCCTTCCCGGCTGTAGTTATTGTAGAATTTTCTTTTGGTGAACTGTTAACTTCGGTGCACTTGCTGCAACTAGCGTTTTCGCCCACACTTTCAATTGCGTGTATCCTCCTTTTTATGGCGTGGTAACGGTCACGGTATTTGTCCTTCTTGCTGGATTCCTCCCCACTCCTCTTCTTCATGTTCCGTTCTTCTGGTGTACATACCATTGTATCTAGTTTTCGTAGAAACTCAGCGGCGACAATCTCATCTCCTGATTGCCCCGAAAACCATAGCGATTGAATTTCCTTCGGATAATGTCTCATAATTTCGTCAACTATGCCCAACGGTGTGTCAGTAATTTTTAAAGCCTTCGCTAGCTCCCAATAGTTTGCGAAATGAGTAAGCATGGGTATATTTTTCTTGGCATCATATACCCCTTCTGCAAGACGACGGCGAACTTCATTTTTCTTTATGTCTCCCCAATAGGTAGCTAAAAAATCTCGCTCGAAATCTAACATAGTCTCCCATCGTTTATTGTACAATTTTGCCCACGATCTAGCTTCCCCTTTCAAATTTTCCCGTACGACGACTAATGGATCCGTTCGTTTCACTTTTCTAGTGTATTCTTTTAAATCTTCCAGGAAACTAATGGGATTTTGATCTCCACCGGAGAATGATGGTCGTTCCTGCTGTGGTAACATTTCCACTACTTGGAGAACGCTTTTCGGCGCACTATCCTCTCCTATCACCGCCACTGTTGCTGGGCTTTCCAATTGTTTTTCGAGTTCTTGCATCTTATTGACGAGCGGTGCCAAAGCTGCCTGAATTATTGTAGTTATATCTCCTATGTTTATTGTTGAAGTCTCGGTTGTGACATTTTCCCCGATTGCTGTCACTAAAGCCTGGGCTCGCCTACTTGTTCCACGTTTCCCAACCATTTTCTTTATTTTCCGAGTGTCGCCCGGTTAATGTTTATATTTTATCTTATTAAGCGACAACCTTATAATCTCTATTTTAGTTTCCTAAATTACCTTATGTAAATTATGTTGCCTTCCTTATTCTATTTATTTACTTATTTTATTTTTTTTTTTTTCCAATTTTCTCGTTTTTCTATATTTTTTATTTTATTTTTTTATTTTTCCTTTTACTTCGTTAACTTTTCTTGTTCCTTTTCCTCGGGTTTTTCCTGTAACATACCATGTGTGAGTCTCTCTTCACACTCTCGCTTATTTTCGCCCTGTTCCTCCGATTTTGTGTCGGTCTCCCCCTCTGGCTGAACGACTTCTATCATATCCTCGACTCGTAACTTAGACCTCTTTGAACGTCTAAATATCTCCCGTAATTCATCTCCCGACGGTATTTCTTTAGCTTCTAATTCCGTCGCATCCACTTTCCTTTTTTCCGCCATTTTTTGTTTAAAATTTTTAATGAATTTAACTCAATACCAACTATTTATTATAAATATACCTATATATATTTATAATTTATTTTATTTTTTTTTTTTTTTTTGGAACCTGTCCCCCTATAAACACAATATTTTTAATTATTTATATTTGTTTGCATGATGATTGTAACCCAAATTAGATCAACTCTACCATCACTCTTCATTTCAATTAAATGTAGGTAATTGCAAAAAAAACGGAATGAATATTGTTACTCCAATGTTAATGAATATCCCGTGATTTTCGTTCAACCAATAATTACTCATTGTTTAGAATGCCAACCATTCCTTCAAGTTCCGCAATACCTACGATATTTTCGCAAAATCTGTTTAGAGTTCGCAATACCTATCTTGATGTTATTTCGTCAAATCCCCTCCTTTTTTTTGGTCCGAATGATCAAATGTTCCCTTAAATAGGTATATACCTATAAAACATTCGTCTGTGATATTAAAGCTCTCAACTCGACACTATCCCCAATCAAATATTTTATGTTATTTTTATTTTATGTTCCTTATCTTTTATGTTATGACTTTTTATGTGATAATCCTCACATACAAACCCACAACATTAACTATAAACAAAGGGTCACTTTATGTAGGTAAGTTCCCCCGTTTTTATCTGTAAAGTCTGTTTATTTTTTCCGTAACCGAGTGTTGATATCATTTTCGAGTTTGTTTATTCTACAATCTCTTATAGAGATACGCGTTACCCCCGATGTCGCCCACTTCAAAATTTTTCGATGTTTTGTTATCACTTTCGATGCTTAGGTTATCAATCTTTCGATGCTTACAAACACCGCGGTATCTCGTATCCGATTGTTTACATTACGGTCATTAACATTCTGGATTCAGGAATGTCAATACCATTATTCTGTTAATTTATGGCCTGCCTTGAATAAACTGTTTACGCTTGTATCTGACCTACATTCTTTGTTACGATATTTATAATCTCATAAGCAATCAACAAATTCATGGTCACTTGATTTAAACTTTATCGACACTTTTATAAATTATTTTAAAACATGTAGAGTTTATTCGTTAACACTCTTTTTTTTATATTTAAATGTATTGTTTATATATTTATTTTCGTATATTTATTTATTAATTTATATATTTTTTTCGTGTTTATTTAACGGCGCACTGTTCTGATTTTTATTTTATTTTTATTATCACTTCATTTAACATAACGTCCTACTTATTATTATTATTATTTTTTTTTTTTTTTTTTTTTGCAATAGATTGACCAATAAAAGTTTTTTTTTTTTTTTTTTTTTCTAAAACAACTTGTAAAACTCTGATCTCCTGGTCACGGCACCAGTTGTGATGTATGTCTTTTCTCTACTCTTATATTTGTCTGTATTTTATTTACTCCTGGGCACTTGGCACCAGTCGTAATGTTTCGTCTTTTCATACTTATTTAACTCTCCTTTCATCGGCAAGACAGTTGTAATATTCTCGCCTTTTCTCTTGGCTCTGATCGATATTTAAATTCTTAAGGCTTTGCATATGTGTGGTAGGGATGGAAAATTCCTCCCCTACGTCACACAAGCCTTTATAAAATTGGACCCTTATTTCCTCTGATAACTACAGAAAGCTACTTAAAGCTCCCTTGTACTACATACCTTTAGCGATATATGTACTTAACTAATAAATACGTTATTTACGACTTTGAACGTAAATATTTTCGTATTTAGGTTGTAATTAAACTCCATCAAACGTTGTGTAATTTTTTGATTTATGATATAGAACTTTAATTACTTTAAATTTTGTGGTAACCCTCTTGATTCTAAACAGAGTGTTGAATTTCAAACTGTATTGGTCTCTCTCTTGCAAATTTAACCTTAAGTAATTTCTCTAAATGAACTAACTTCCCTTTGACGTTTATTATGATTCCCTACATCCTAATGAATTCATGAATAAGCAATACTAATCGAAACTACACATGACTAATTGAACAGATAATTAAATATAACTCAAATGGTTAAATGTTAGTAAATTTGATTATGATTGTATCTCGTATCTGCTGGGCGCCCCTCCGTTTAGATTCAGCTGCTATAAGGTACATATAAAGATGGATTTAGTAGGTTAATGTAATTAGTTAATTGCATATTTGACGAACTCAGAATAACCCTTTTTCTGGCAAAATTTGGCTCCTGCCTCCATCAAGTAAGCCGGGTGATCAGAAGTCAACCCAAAATTCGCACAGTCTTTTGGCACGGTTCAATTGATTGATACCTAAGTTATCGCGTCCCAATTGACCTTCCTTCGCCATCATGCACTGCCTTCAGGTCTTCCCCCAAGCCCAGATACCTCCAAATTCCTACTCCTCCAAAGTTTACTATTTACTTAGGGCGAACCGGTTTCGTCCTATATGCAATCATATACTCACGGGTTTGTGTGGAGTTACGGGTCGTGAATCCTCCCTCCACGTTCAAGAAATGAGACGAGAGTGACCCGACAGGCCTAAAGCACTAATTGTAAGTGAGTTCGTTTCATTCAATGAACAGTACATAAAAAGATATATATGTAAACATACGTTTTGGGAAGGTTTATAACTCGCAATACGAAACTACTTGCAACGCATCCCGAGCTCGGATCTCGCCCATCGGATTCTGCACAATCCTCAGATTGATACCGAATATATACGTAAGAATAGTGTGAAATATAAATATATACTAGTACAATAAGATCTTATCTGGCGATGTGTTCTGGAGATTCGCCATAACTCCAAGCTTTTGTTTGGTTTTGTTGACGGTTTTGTTTGAGAGATCCGCCATCTCTATGGTTTGATTAATGGTCCTTGTTACAGAAGCGAACACTGCCTTCTGTTGGTTGAACTGTATTTTTTTTTTTTTTCTTTCCCTCCCCTCCAATGTTCAACTTTTGATAAATTCTTACTATCCCGTGATTCTCAATTGAATCATGTAAATCCTCATTACCCCTTATTAAGCTATCCCGTGATTTTTCAACTGCTTCATCTAAGCCTTCATTACCCCTTTTTGAACTATCCCGTGATTTATCAAATGCTTCATGTAAATCTTCAACACACCTTTTTGAACTGCTATAATAAATCTGTTAATTTTCAATTGCTTAGATCTGTAGATACCTCTTTACGTTCAAATTAAAAATAGTGTTTAATTTTTTTTTCTTTTGTTCCTAATAATTGCGCAATATAATAATTTTATCCCGTTCCTAGAAGTTAATACCTAAGTACGATATCCACTAATCAAGGTCATTTTTTTTTTCTTTTTACTGTATTCGAACTAGTGCCCCAGTGACCGAATTATTTTGTAAACAATTTGAGCTTTGTAAACATTCTCTACGTCCTCGTGACCTAGATTCAAGCGTATGAGGTATGTTTACTTTAGACATTCCGGAGACGTGTGAGATGACTCTAAAATTTTCTTTGTTTGATAATGATGTACTTAGCGCAATTGTCTAGTCTGATACCCGATTACGTATACATATTCATTCATTTATATATACTTTGTTTCAAAATACATATTCGTAATATTGATATGTAGAATTATATTTTGATTGAAATAATTTCTAATATCATAACTTATTTCAAATGCTCTGGATTTTCTGAAATTATATTAATACATACATAGAATTAAATATAAAATATTGATTTGTAAATTTATCACACATAACTACTTTCAATAGTTATTGATGAATTCAGAGGTAGGAATCGATACCCTTTTCCTCTTTTTTATATAAGTGTTTTTCTTTTTTTTTTTTTTTTTTTTTTTGATTATAATTTTTCTTGGGAACAAAATTACATATATATATGTTTATATACTTACATATATAAATATAAAAATATACTTATTAAATTTATAATATTTTAATATAGTTACATATCACATATTAAGAGAGTAATATCTTGGTCAAATAATTAATCCAAATACCAATGTTTGCTGCATTCCGCTATCTCCTTGGAATCTGTAAAATTTTATAACGGAAAAGACTTACCCCTACCAAGGTTTTTTCCGACCGGGAAATACACGGTAACCTTGCTGCAATTTTCCTAAATTAATTTTTATTTTCCTAAATTTAATTAAATCTTTTTGACTTCAATTTTTTTTTTTTCATTTAATCTAATTAATTAAAATGATGTATGAACTCTATCGTTCTAAACTGTATTTTATCTCAAAACTCGTTGGTTAGATAACTCTTTAAATGATAGTTACTTCACGATTAATTTAGAGATGGTAAATTGTTGTTAAATTAAAATTTTATCCCTCCGAACTTTTATGTATTAATAAAATATTATTTTGTTTTATTATTATTATTTAAGATAATTAATTTAAATATTTATTATTTGTTAGAACACTTTCACTTAGATTGAACACACGTATTTAATTATAACTTCATCACGCTAAATTATCACATCACTTCAGTTATTTATTGCACTAATATTAAACGCGAAATTTCTAAGTTTAAAAATACGATATTAAGTGATTATAAAAGCCGAATTTTCCACTAAAACAAATTGTATTTATCACGAGCACTTTTATTTTTCACAAGTAATTAATGCGTTGGCTTTATTTTTATTTTTCACTGACTCTAACTGCAAAGTATTTTTTTTGTATATCACTGACTAGAATGTGAAATTTTTCTAAGTATCAAAATAATTATCACTTAGAATTTTTCCACTTTAAGTCACCCACCGTTTCGTCACGTTCCGCGAAGTTACAACCTTTTCGACCACGACCGTAGACTGTCCTCAACTGGCATTTGTCTAGACTTTTATACCCCTCTCAGGTCCAAAAGATCGTATCTGAATCTCCTATAATAAACCAATCTAATTACTATCAACTCGTAATTTCTTGAAACCTCCCCATTATTGTCGAATGCGGTCTCTTAGTATCTTTCGCGGTTGTTACTTTAAATTCTGTCTCGTACTCCCATACTTACAAGATCCGGATTTAGTAAGATCCATGTTTAATGGCCCAACTTCCTTTGTCCTGTTGTTCATACAAAATTAGCTTGAATTTAATAATTTTAAAGTTCTATTTTCATCTATTCCGTAACATGTCCGTGCGTACGGCATCTACCATATGTTCCAAATCTGTCCCCAAATTCGCCTATCAGAGATATCTTCATGTCGAAGCCTTTCTCGCAAATTGTTCATTTTTATTTTATTATTTTTCCTCGAGTTTTTCTGTATTCTATATGAACCTTTCCATTTAAAACCGAATTTTCTCTATTTACGTCGTATATTTGAATTTTCCATTTTTTCTCGAATTTTCTTTTATTCACGACACTCTTTCCATGAATTTCCTTATTTATTCTTACGCTATTGTTCATATCTCTATAAATTTTTATATTTCAAGCCGTATTTATTTTATTCACTGTTAATCTAAGATTTCCTTTGTTTTCCTCTGTCGTATCTCCTTTCCCCTCACTTCCCCGTACTTCCCTGATATAACCATATCGTTTTTTGATGTTTGCTGCCTCTTGGAAAATTTCATTTTCTATTTGTTATTAATAAATATATCATTTTTTAACATCTTTATAGGAGATACCCCCACTTCGGCCCTTAAATTTCTGTCATTTTTATTGCTTCATAGAGAACGCCTTCCAAATTTTGTCCCGTTCTTACGCAAAATCCCATAAACCATATGCCTTGGCAGTTGTATACATTAGTTCCTGTATCCACCTGGCAATAAATCCTTTTTTATTTCAGTGTCGTTAAATTTTATGAGAATTCTTTAATATAAATATTTCATAAGACCCATGATAATTTTTATTACCTTTTTAACGGCTAATCGTCCTTATCTAAACAATTTCCATGTTCGAATATTCCTTGTTTATCACAACAAAATACATCTGAAATCGACAACCATTGTAATGCCTCATTTTTTTTTCTGCAATCGCGTACTATGTTACTCTATAAACTCCATTTTAATTACGCAAAATGACTCCTTTTCCTGAGTTTTTCTATCGCAATGTTTTCAGCATTTTCCACTCCCCTCCGTACTGCACTCTATTTTCTTCTCTAACACTTGTTACTGCTCTAGACATCTGAAATGTACCCTCGCCTATTCTTTAAAACTCTCATTTTTTTTGACGTTTCCTCCCTAAATCTTTCATCGTAATATCCTAGCTCCGTCTAGAATTGATAACAATAATTTTCCATTGTTTTCTCAACATTTCCATTTCCTTTAGCACGTTTTCCCTCGAATCGATCATCTCCGGTCGTCACAAACAATCGTATTATAGATGGAAATCTCCCTAACGCCTTACAATACGTTTTCGTCACTTGCTTTGCATTTTTTCACTTAAACTTTTGCATCGTGTTTACGTGTATCCTTTTTTTCCGCACCTGATATGTTTTAATGCGTTCGAGAACTAGGGTTTCTGATCCCTGGAACGTACCGGTTAATGATAACATTTCTTGGGGTCATCGTTCTTTTGTCCCTGAACAGATTATTTCTTCCCATGGAGTTTATTCACCTCTCGGTTTGGTGGGAACGTCAAACTCATTAATCACATTACTAATTGCTAAGTCCAAAGGTCGTTCCTTTGTTCTAAAAATGGGTTCGGCCCTCTTCCCGTTGATAGGCTGAATTGGTTTTTAATCGCTTTTGCTGCAGTTCAATTGGCTGTCAATATATCTCGGTCTAAAGTATATTGGGGAGTCCCTGTCCCTGATTATTTGTTGATACCATCTGTGATTTTTTTATCAATACTCGTCTCACTTTGTCTAATTATAGATCCCTACCGTAAATATGAATTCACTTTACTCTAATCCGATAGATGTCGTAGACGTGTCCGTTTTATAAGTAATTGATATTTTCTTTTTAAATTAAAGTGGGAAGCTACGATATTTCCTAATTTTCACTGTTGATCAATGCAATTCATCACATGTTATATTTTTATAATGTGCCCTTGAATCCATTGAATGCTTGAAATTTATACCACAAATAAATGAGTACACATTTACAAACAAGATGAAAGTAAATTGAAATTAAAAAAATTATATATTACTGGTGATAGCTCTACGGAATTGTAAAGATCGATGTAATGAAAGGCAAAGATTTCGAAAGTTCTATGAAAAGCTATTAAAAAAAGGCATCTTCAAAATAGGTTAGATAGCTTAATGGCAGGTAATCTGGTTATCTAGCACGGTCGATCGATAGAGGTTTTATCGATAATGTTGGTAGCTTGTCGTTGATCCTGAGCATGACCGCTAACGAACAACTACGGCTCACAACGACCAAATGTTCTTAATTATTCGATGTAATTTGTTTTTTGTACGCGGCGATCTACATAATACTCGGGAACGATGACAAGTCATTGAAATTATCGGTAAATCCTTTATCAATCACGCTAGACACCCTAAAACGCATAAATCAGCAGTTGGAGGTACGGTCGATAAGCAAGCCAGTAGTCGATACTTGTTTATGTTTATTCCCATGCAATGACGAAAACCTTTTTCATAAAAGTTTATATTTAAAAAGCCTTCTATATTGTATTGTGCATTTAAGCACTATATTTAAAAAGCCTTCTATGTTGTATTGTGAATTTATGCTCCTCGAGGACGTCTGATATAGGTTTCCAAGTAATAAACCGGTAAGAAAAAAGTGGATTTTGCCTTAAAATATATAAATATAATACCGATAAAGAATTCTCGTATTGGTAATAAACATTTTGTTCTGTCAAACTATGACATTTGTTTCAAGCTTTCTTGAAAACGGGCCATTGGTTAAAGTAACTCCTCGGCATGCAGAGATTCCGAGCTTATAAGCTTTTATTTTTAACTTGAATTGTAGAAAAATTAAATAAATTTAAACATTATTCATTTAATCTTATTGAAAAATGCTTAAGTAGTGCTGAAGAGCGATATCCATGGCCGAGCGATTAAGATAGTTAAAGAGAATCCAAAAGTCGCGGGTTCAAATCCTCGAGTAACGAAATAAAAAAAAAAAATAATATGTATTTTTTTACATTTGATTAGATAATATAAATGTTCATCACTTTCCCCTTAGCACAGAATATAGGAACTCAAATTGCGCATGGTCAAAGTCATGACAACAGACTCCAGATTGTTGGGAGTAGTTGGGACAATTTTGGGCGGTATAACGGGTACCGCCGCCCCGGGAACCACTTATTGGATAACCAAAACTCCCCCAATAGGCTGGTTGATATATCAATTTGGGCCTCGACCTCTTCAGCCGGACTCTCTCAACCCATCATCACCTTGCAGCGCAGAGGGAGGGATGAATTCATACGTCCGTCGCTCCTGGACACATTGACTCCCTTACTTCGACCCAACCCTCACACCCTTTTCCTTCCCAGAAATTTATCTCTTTCCTTTCCCTAAAAATACTTTAAAAACGGCATCCCCAAATATGATATTTGCCGTGAGGGAATCATTTATCCTCGGAGCCTCCTGTGTGAAGGGAATATAAAAATATGTATATATGTGTATAAAAGAGAAACATGTATGCTCATGATGTGCTGAATGACTTAATTTTGAAGAGTGTTTAATTTATTAGGGGAACCCAGTGGTCAAAGTCATGACATTTGATTCGCAGTACAAATCCCACCTCGTGGGTATGTTTTTTTAAGTGCTTATGCACTGTCTTGTGGCCACGCGCTTACCAAATGCATTCACGATTAACTAATCTAGGCTAACCGCACGCGTGGTCACGACTTGTGAATGAGCCATCTCGTTCATTCATGCTGCAGGGATGGGAAAACCGGGACTGCGGTCAGGCTCGCTCAAAAATTAAAAGTTAAAACAGCGAGGTCTAACAAAATGAAGTAGTTGTGCATGAGAATATATGAAGCGGAGATAAACAACAGGAGAAGTAGGTGACGCCCAAGAATGAAATGGTACGATCGGATCAAGTATTAAGTTTTAAACATAGAAAAAAAAAATAATTGTAAGGACCTTCAAAAAGGTAATTAAAGAAGAGTATGTTTAGACAAGGACGATTAACGATTTTTTTAAAATCAACTACTTCAGTTCGCTACGTAGTTTCCTACTTGATACAAAAAAAAACTATCCAACTGTCCAATTAAGAGACGACATATTTTTTTTTCAGATATTTTTTCAATTATTGCTGGCATCAATCACCCTTCAAGGGTGTTCTAGGCCATCATTTAAAATTACAGGGAATGAAAGGTGAATTTATATAATAATTTATATAACATTCAGTCCCGGTACATTCAGTTTTCAAACAGCTCGCGTGCCATGTATTGCAATTTTTTTAGACAAATCTAATAATGCCAGAGTTCACCAGTAGTTTTATACAAACCTTGTCCTGACAATAACGAACAAAAAAAATATATCCAATTTGGTACAGTCGTTCGGAAGTTATGCGCGTACATACAATTCGGCTATTCATTTTTATTTTTATAAATTGTGTACAATATAAATGTATCTATGTAACTCATATTTTTTATATTACAATAAAAAAAATTTAAAAAGTGCAAATTTCAGAATTTTATGAAAGTTCAGACTTAGAAGAGATGATGTGTTAAATGGAGGGGAGGTAATTTTAGATAACGCTTGATAAAATATAGGATATTTATTTAGCGAGAGACATACAACAATGTCCAATCTTCTAGAAAGTCAAGGAAGTGAATTTGTGAAAAGTAAACAATGTCCGATTCTCATTCGAATAAGCGAAATTTTTGGAAAAATAGTAAAATTTTGGGAATTGTTGAAGGCACCAAATTTGGGGGAATTGTTGAAACTGCAGTTCTGACGGGTAGTCCTTTTTATTGAGGCGTAGTAGGATCCCTTGGATTAACTAGCAATGTTCCAATACTCATTGCGGAATATATCTTTGATGATGGAAAAACTGTTAAAAAAATATAATTCTGCTGGCAAAAACATCAAAGCTTGGCTCGATGACGTTCTGAGAACCCGCTAGATTAGCACTTTTGTAAACAGTGCACATCAGGTTAAAATTATTTTAAATTATTCATCGCGTGAAATCATTATGAAATCTTTTTTCAGGAAATGCGCCAAACACCGAAGAAATTTTAGTACCCGTTTACCCTACCACATTTATATTACGATGATTTGATCACTAATCACTACGGGTGATCTGACAGCTAATCCCCAGACAGTTGACCCCCGAAAATATTTTATTTTAAAATTATAATTTTTTATGCATTATTTACCAATTTCAAACCTAAAATCGACTTCAAAATTTCACCTATAATTAAATACTTCAAAATTCTACCTATAAAAAGTTGGTATGGATATCATGAGACGGGGAAGAGGAAGGTGGGGAAGTACCTGGCTATTCAGATCTGATCACCAAACCCGGCTAAAGCCATTTAAAGCAATGTTTCAATTCTGAATGGTGGTCTTACATCAGTGAGATACTGAAAGTACTAAATATACTATACACTGTTTTCAATGAATTAATTGTGAAATATCACAAATTAATCAAATAAAATTTATTTGCGCCCACCAGGATTCGACGGGAGTCAAGAGCTTTACCCCTCGACCACGGAGGCCGTCAGAGGTTGGGACTCTTGTGCGGTATTCCCGTTTACAAAAAGAAAAATAGTCGGCATTGCGACAAAAGTACAAACCTATTTCCAACCCAATTAAATTTAAAGCTTTATTTTTAATTTTTAGCTTTTATGAGTAAAATCTCAAATTATAATATTTAATTTACTGAAGAGAATATTAGCGAAACTCAATCGAAAATCTGGAATCAGAAAAAGATATTGGCTCCACTGGGAGTCGAACCCAGGACCCTTTGCTTACATGACAAGTGCTCTACCAACTGAGCTAAGGTGTATATATATCCAATTCGGTCACTTTTAACTGTATCATACTTCGACTAAGAACTACCAACATTATCTTCATTTTCTTAACGCACATATTATTGGCTGCTATCTTTATATATGATCGCAAGATTCAACTCGAACTAAATAAACAAATTATAATATTTAAAAATATAAAGATGTCAGCCAATAATATGTGCGTTAAGAAAATGAAGATAATGTTGGTAGTTATTAGTCGAAGTATGTACAGTTAAAAGTGACCGAATCGGATATAGGTTCCGTAGCTCAGTTGGTAGAGCACTTTCCATGTAAGCAAAGGATCCTGGGTTCGAGTTTCAGTGGAGCCAATATCTTTTTCTGATTTTTCTGAATCCAGATTTTCGATTGAGTTTCGCTAATATTGTCTTCATTTCATACTTTAACAATATGGATGTATTTGACAATCATTTGAACTTAGCAAACTTCAAACGCCGTATTTGCCAACTATGTATTTCTACATATCCCATAAACTACTGTGAACAACAAATTTAAACATTACCTACTTTATGTCAACTCCTATATTCTATGGACTATATTTTGTTTCTTATATTTTATGTTACCTGTATTTTGTTAACCCTTATATTTTATGTAACCTATTTTTTTTAACGCTTATATTTTATGTAACCTATATTTTGTTTTTAACATATATTATGTTACTTGTATTTTGTAAACCCATTCTTTTCACTGTAATTAAAAAAATATATACTGCATTCTATGTAAAAGCCCTATGGGCGTTTAAATAATTAAATATATAAAATAAATCAATTTAATTAAATATTATAAATTTAAAGCATTTAAAAAAATAAATGCTTACAAATAGACGAGTTAAAACACAGGATTGATTTGCTACATAGAAGGAATTTTAAATTAAACACTCACTTATTTTACGTGGTCGGAAGAAAAAATTAATAGGGTCTTTGAAAAATCTGGCAGAACAAGGCGATAAAAAATGTGGGCGAGTTGTATGCAAGAAAGTAATCACCGCATCAATATATCAAAAATAATTGGGCAAGTTAATTTCCGGAAGCCGCGGAGCCTGTTTTCAAAGAAAAAAAAAGCAACTGGTAAATGTTGAGGTTTTTGTATAATGATGAATTATATTGATGTTTATGGTTTTTGTTGATGTTAAGAATGTATAAATTATTGTGGATTGCAAATATAAAATAAAGTTAACAGAAAAACGGGATTTTTATGCCTACCCTTTTGTTACAATTTTGGAGGCGATATGGGTACCGCCGCGCCCGGAAACCATTTATTGGATAACCAACACCTCTGCCATAGGTCATCCCAAGTGGTTCGCTACATTTGGTGACTTAGCAGGGGTACCGGGTTTCATGAGGTGAGGTTTGTCCGGGTCTTGGGGGCGGATGCGTTAGCCCACCAGCTGCATGGATCGAGAGAGAATGGTTGACGGAGTCCCTTTGATTTCTCCAGCCGTACTCTCTCGGAATATCGCCTTCCATAATGGGAGGGATGGATTCATACGTCCGTCAATCCTGGACACACTGACCCCCGGATTCCTACCCATCCTCATACCCTTTTTCTTCCAAGAACTTCCTCTCTTTCCTTTCCTAAAAAGGCCCTCCACACGGCATCCCCAAGGGGATAGGGACTAAAAAAAAGTAGTTTGAAAGATGAGACAATGTTGAAGAGCGTTTATCTTCTACTGGCTTAGTCTTCCGTAACTGTACAATCAACATTTTTACCAATTTTATCACCACGTTACTTATTTTTAACCCAGGGATTTATGTCTTTCTTTTTAATAAGAAAAAAATAATACGTTCAGAACGGTATTTTTAATTTAATTTAATTTTTTTCATGAGTAACTGACTAATATTTAGCATATTTATATGAACTATATTTTCGTTGGCGATAATTTAGCCGTTTCCTTGCCTTCATAAACCCCATCTCTCTCCTCTTCTCAATAAATTCAGTCTCACAACATACCCCTAGCCATAATATCACTGGCTCCAGACGGCTATGAGCAATTGGGATTCTTGTGACTCGCATTTAAAAAGAAAACGTCGTGTTTGGGAAAGATGACAAGATACGGACATTTTCGTTTAAACCTTTATCGGTGTTCTTTATCTTTGGGACCTGTAATAGACCTACGAGCTACGAGTATGACATGTATACTATAATGATAAAATTAAACATCAAGACGTCAAACTCCTTTCTATCAAGACCTACAGAATTTGACGAATTTGCTAAATTGCAAAAAAATAAATAAGCCATTACGCCATATCGTCGCTTGTACCCACTTCTAAAAAACTTTTAAAGGTCCGAAGGTCGCGGGATCGAACCCCGGCGAGCGCAAATGAATTTTATTTGATTAATTTGTGTTTTTTCACAATTGATTCATTTAAAAATAATATAAATTGTAATTGCGGCACGTTCCAGAGTGGAAGATACTCTCAGTATTATCCTGGTATAAGATCACCATTCAGAATTGAAACGTTGCTTTCAATGGATTTAGCCGTCTTTAGTGACCAGATCTGTTAGTTTAAAAAAAATTTTTTTTTTTTTTTACTCCACACAGGAAGCCCCGAGGAAAATAATTTCCCTCAAGACCTATGTCATCTGAGATGCTGTGTGGAGGGTCTTTTTGAGGAAAGGAAGGAATGAACATTGGTCTTGAAGAGACCCATGTTGTAGGAAGGCGGAAACACAGAGGCCGGCAAACACATCCGAGCTGTTGAACAGAAGAACGAGTCGAAGAAGCGACCCGTTCTCATGTGACAAATGTCAACCGTACTGTAATAGTCCACAGCTGCTAACCCGGTACAAATCACAAGTGCACCCCACAGTTGAATTTGGCAGCCACCTCTGGTCTGGAGCTCAAAAATACCTGAAAAATACCCTCCACTCTGTGCAAAAACGGGCGGTCCGTTTGACAGAATCTCCCATCTTAACAGACGGATTGCAATCTTTAGAGCACTGGCGTCGGGTGAGAATGCTATCTTTGTTTTACCGGTATTGAAGTTTCTGGTAATTGTTTGGTTTCGATTACCTCCTTTTATAGTTTTATGTGCACTCTGTTATTATTATTTCTAAACGTAAACTGCCTCCTATTCTTTATTATAATTTAGTTTTAAGAATTCTTGTTGTTAATATTGTTCTTTAGGAATTGCTTTGTATATACTGTATATTCTTTGTTTTACATTATTTAATCAATTTTGTAATTTGTAAGGACTCGTAAGGAACACTATAGGATTAATTTTAAGTTTATTGTAATTAAGCGCATTTGAAGTGAAATATCACAAAACTGCGCTATATAAATACTACGTTTTTACGCACCAGATTTAAATGTCCGGGTTTAATTTTCCCCACAGGAAAAACTAAACCCTTTCACACACTTCTCAAATGATCATCTGGTCAATCCACGTTATGCAATTGCACTATATAAGTATTATAATTACAAAACAATACAAGAACAACATGTCAACCTACCAGAGACTCCAGATATTTTCATATCAGATGGTTCGGCTCTGTGGAATTCCTAATTGAACCTATAAATCCTACTGATCCCTCAATATAAATATTTAAAAAATCTTTTGTAATCCTACATGTATTTAAAATTACCGATTTTTGCATTTTTATATATAAATTCTTTGACAAATGTAATACGCCTAAATTTTGAATCAGAGACCTAGGTATAATGCCAGTAGTCGAAATAACAAATGGTAATATTTTTATAGTCCGAGAATGCCAAATTCTTTTAATCTCATTTCCTAAATCTGTGTATTTTCTAATTTTTTCAGAAACAGTTTTTTGAATATTACAGGAATTTGGAATAATAATAATAATTATTATTGAGGAACTAACATCATTGATCCCTTCGGCACCTGTGCATTATCGGGAAACACGCCAAATTCAACATACCTACTTATGTACATGGTCGACATTTGTCACATGAGAATGGGCTGCCTTGATAAAGTGTTCAAGAGCTCGGCTAAGGAATGATTTGCTGGTATCTATGTTTCCTCCCTCCTACAACATGGCTATTTTCAAGACCCGTGTTCACGCCATTCTCTCGTTGAAAAATCCTCCACACAGCATATTCAAAGATGACGCAGGCCCCGAGGGAAACTATTTTTTTAAATTAAAACTATTTTAAATGTTATTTTAAATTTCGAAAACTGTTTTATCTCGACACAGGGTCTCCTGTAAAAAAGGTATGGCATATTTTCCCGTATTTCATTATAAACCGTGTGGATGTTCTATGTAAGCCTAGGAGAGGGGGGGGGGGGTATAACTGTCATGGCGCAAATATCGCGAGTTAAGCCGGGAAGTACATAAATTCTAATAAAATATAAACAATCTTAGTTGCGCATTTATTAGCATGGCAGCTTTGTGACGATAGCATTTAATAATTAATTATATTTTAATTCAGCAGGAATTCAATGCGAACCCCGTAATCACGAAAGCTCGCCATATTGCACAGCCCATTAATCAAGTGCATTACAATTATTCTAAACGCTGGCCACTCGGACTCGAATTAGATTTATAATAAAATGGTAGTAATTTTGAGATTAGAAACTAGAAAGTGATTATTATTATGTTGGCCTAACAGGCTGGCCTCATATATTAACCCCTTACTTACCCAAACTCCCAAAGGTAATCACAGTCTTTTAGAGATTAATAAATAAAGCATAAAACTATATTAAAAGCTACAAATTATAAAAAAAATGTTTTTTTGTGTTGTCTGTGCGTGAAATGTTAATTATTTTATTTTGAACAAAATTTTCTTTGATTTTTAAGTGTCATTTTCTAAATTGGAACTGATTGATCAGATTAACTACAAAGTACATCGGAATATTGTATTATTTTTATTAATTATTCTATTTTTGAAATTCTTCTACTTTTATTAAATTTTTTGACAGATTTCGTGATTTTAAGTTTAATAACCGTGCTCTTCTAATAACTTAAGACAAATTTGACAATATTTGTTTTTGAAAGGAAATGGTGTCCCTACCCACTCCTCATAACTTTTTTCTTTCTCCAATAAAGCCCCCCACACAGCACCTCCATAGTTGAATTTTTTTCCTCAGTGCTTCCAGGGTGGGAAAATGATCTGGATGCTAATAATTTTAAAATACTTTCAGCTTCCAAATCCTACAATTATTACATAATAATAATACAATTATAATATAATTTCACTGTCTGAGCTAGTGGTTCACTAGATGTTATCTGTGAAAAATTATGGGATGTAATAATTTGATGTGACAAAAAAGGCTCTTTCATTTTACAGTTTACTCTTCTCGTACGTAGGTACCTATATTAATTAGTTCAGCTTTTAAAAATGGTCAGCACAAATAGTAAAATGGAAACTTAAGGTCGCTTTTGTCCTGTCATCGTAATCGACCACTGCGATTCAACGAGCTGAAAAATCTTTAAGGTTAAATGGAACATAACTTATAAAATCTACGCGTTTACGGATGGCGCTAATTTAATTATGTTTGGGAAAAACGCTTCAAACAAGTAACGCTTTAAAATATTGAGACGAATTATTTATTTGCGCCCACGCATACGAAATATTAATACGAATTTCTCCGAATACAAACTCAATTCTTTCGAGAAAGGCGTATAAATACAATATTGGGTTGAATCACTGATTCATATAATATACGCGCATGTCTTTCTTGGAAAAATCGAGTTTTTATACGCACAAAATTATTTATTAATATTGTACTAGAAGTACCCGCTCTGCAAGTTTTTGCTGCTATGTCCTGCGGGCGGCATTTGGTTCGGCTTCGCTCAGTTACTGTTGGTGACCATTGTATAAATCCAATAGGAACCGGTTCCAAAAGTGTCATCAATTGGCGTCGTTTACGACAAACCAGATTATGATTTTTTAGTTTAACAAGATTTTTTTTCAAAATCCAGTAAATAAAATGTTACCTTAAACAAACGTTAAATAAATATCTCTCGTAACAGCCAGTTTGCTCATAATGGAGTGTAGAGTGTTATGAAGCCTGCTGAGATATTGTTTGTCTACCGCGTCTACTTGTGCTACCGCAAACCTTCCATCACCAGCGTTCTACACTCCGAGCGGCTACTGCCTTCTGATCTAACCAACCACTGCACTGTGCAGAGTAAACAGGGGAGGACTTGCGCTGGTCTTTCATGAAGAGTAGAACAATCCATACCTAAGGTGTAACCTTATTCAGGGGATCAACATTGAGAAATCGATAACTTTACAATATCGGATCGATACTTTTTACGATTTTATATCGTATTTCCGAGCACGGTTTCATTGTTGACATCAAACCGATATTGACATGTAATAAATAAGAAATCGATATATTCACTTTCAGGAACGTACAAAATATTAATAAACTGGCAATGTTGAATTAGCATTTGTTAATGAGGCCTTTAAACATATTTTAACCACTTTCGTTTTCTCAAAGATCTAACGGAATAAATTGATCGATAAATTGATATTAGATGCATTATTTAAGTCTATGCGGGTTATGTGTGTGGATGGATTGTACTTGTACATAAATCAAATAAGCATTTGATACAGTACTTACAATTTTATTGAAACAATTTACATCCGATTACAACCGCACCATAATGTAATATTCATAAAGAAGTTGTACCTGAAAGCGGGAGCGAACAAGGATCGATTTTACAAAGCTGTTAATTCTTCGGCAGTTTAGAACAGAATGTTTCCGTTAAATTTGTCACGGCAAGCGGTGACTCGTGAGAAATTGAGGATCGCTTTTGGCGTGTGAGGAACCAAAAGGAATGCTTCGCGGTTCAAGATCGCTGGCTGGTTCGCTTCGACCTCTTTCAAATCTAAGAGCTTAGTTAGTTCAATCCGTCCATTAAAAAGATGCATTTAAGAATAGGACAAGGGAAAAAGAAAATAATTACCTGGATTTTAAATAATATTTAACTATATTTTAATATTTTCAAGCATTTTTTTTTAATTTCCGGGGTCTATTCAGATGACCAGTCCGCCTCTTGCGAATAGCCACAAGCACTGGCTCCAGTACTTCCATCAGCCACCCTGGCTTCAGTGGCTACCTGTTTCTCAGTCGGATTGAGGTCCGTGTGGGCGCCAATTGATCGCGCCATCACACCGTCACAACCGCACGCTTAGCGCTTAGGGCTTAGGGCCTTATCAAAACGTAACATGGGTACTGTTTTGTCAGCAAATTCAATTATTTTATTCTACTTATTTTTATGACACTAGTTATACCACTCGGCTTTGGTCGATATTGAAAAATATATACAGGACTCTCTCTCTGTAAATTTGTTTGTGCGTTTCGTTTTCGTTTCAAGGTGGTGGCCGTTTATTAAAACATTAGGTTAGAAAATGTTTTTTTTTTTAAATGTGAAATCATCGTGTTTATTTGGACTTTCTTATTCACATTGATTCAATATTAGGAAGGTACCTCTACCTAAGGAAAGTTTGATATAAGAATTGTCATTGAGATAGTGACGTTTCTTTTGGACAAATTCTATAATTATATGTCAGAAATATTTTTGAAGTGAAAACTTCTTTAGCACCGTTGGGATTTGAAACTCGATGAAACGAAAAATAGCGACACTAAAAAGAGACAAACTCATACATCTATAGGATTTAGCCTCCAGATAACAATACAATCAGTCTCTTCTTCGTGCGGTGCTTCGTAGCCTAACAGTCTCCTGTATTTGTGGTGCTTCATAGTCTCCCCACTCTTGTCTACTTTAGTTTTCTGAAGGTTTCACACTCAAGAATTGCACACTCTTTATTTTTTTTACATAAAATATTTATGGTTTATAATTATCTCTCTCTGGTTCTCCCTGGTTTCAATCCTGGGATTGGATTGCAGCAATTTCCTCTATTCTTCTCTTCCATTCTTCCCTGTCTTGTGCGGCTCTTTTGAAGTCTGCATATGATGAGCAGCGCACGTCCACCAGCAGGTCCTCCAGGTACACTCGGCGTGGGCGTCACCTAGAGTTTGTTCCCTCGGTCATACGCCGCATCTTGCACGCCTTTCGGACAAGGTCCTGAGCAGGTACCTTCCTCCATCGATTCTTTGGAGAACCTCCTCATTTGTAATGTGGGCTCTCCAGGAAATTCTTAATAGTCTTCTATAGGACCACATCTCAAAAGCCTCTAGTCTCCGTTTATCTCTTTCGGATAGGCACCATGTTTCGCAGCCGTATATCAAGATACTCCATACATAGGTTTTGATGAAGAGTATTCTCAGTTTTAGGTCTATATTATTCGATTCTATTATTTTCGACCTTTTATTGAATGCAAGCCTAGCCTGGTGTATACGGCTGTCGACCTTGCTCTTAGACAAACTCCTTGGTGTTCTTTAGTGGAACTCCTGACATCTCTACTCTCATTTGATGTTGCGTTCGGCCTAAAGTCAGTAGTTTTGTTTTGTCTTTATTTATCTTCATGTTGTAGTTGTTTTGAAGAATGCTTTGCATGGTTGTTAAGGCCTCTTGAAGTTCAATAATCAGCTTATAATTATGTTGGAAGGTATTTATGTACGAGTGTGTAAACATCCAAATCTTACTGTTATAAAAGAAATTTTAGTTTTATTTTTTAATTGATAAACTAACGTTTAAGACAAGATTTTTATGCATAGCACAAAGGGTAACAATTATTATAAGTAATAATTATCAGTAACACTCATCTACATTGAAAAAATCTTCCTAGAAAAGATACTTATATTATAAGATAGCCATAGCAATCTATTATACTATAAGATAGCCATAGCTCAGTGGCCAGAGCTCCTGACCGGTAATCAGAAGGACACGGGTTCAACTCCCGTTGGCGGCAAGTATCTTTTCTAGGAAGATTTTTTCAATTTAGATGAGTGTTTCAGGCTGATAATAGTGATAATTATTGTTTATTTTAGTTTAAGTTTAATAAAAAAGAGAACACTATAAAAACATACTTTTTGGACCCGAGATCTATTGTTCACAAAACTACGAGTATTAGTGGTACATCAACTGAAAATTCTTGCGTTCATCTAAGAACTGCAAAACGGCGTATAATATGCCACGTTGTTCTGTAGGATCTCCTCTATGGCAATTTTTTATTATTATTTTATTTTTTTTATTGCCGGCAACCCGGGCGTTTATTGTAATAATAATATCTTATACAAACAAGTTAGTAGCCCGCCTCACTTGACTAAGTCTGTTCCGAGGCGGGTACATGTATATATACATAAACTTACACACACATTCATTTACATATATTTACATACATATACCATCACACATGGTTATACAAAATATACACCGCAGGGATATCATTTCTTCTGTATTTAGTTCAATTTCGTTCATCCTCTGCAGTATGTTGAACTGCTAGTAACCGTACATTTTTTAAAACTTTGTTTTCGTAAGTACTGAATTCTGATCATCAATAATTAAAGTGCCCGCATTTACTCTTCTTTCAATATTTTGTTAATCGATAAAAAAACATTTAGGTAGCTCTGCACTTACATCTGCCCCGATGATGGCCACTGCAACGCTGTTCTAAACTTTGACTGAAAAGAAGGATGTAAATAAAGGAACGATAACCCAAAAATGAATTCCGGTAATTGTTTGCATATCGAACCCGTCAACTCCTGAGTTAAAGGCAAATGAGGAAATCTTCAACTTTTAAAAAGTCTAACTACTTTAACTTTTGTGTTTACAAAGCACTCTTTTTAGGGTGAATTGCCTATTAAAAAAAATAACTGGGATTAGAAGTGTAGGTAATAGATAGAACCTGTGTTTTTCGTTGGTGTAGGTATATGTTAAGGAAATGTAAGTAGGTACCTATATATTTAGGTCAAATTGAGCCGTTTACTATGATAACACTTTCGTGTAATTGGCTAGCTCATTTGGAATAAACCTAAACTTCCCTCAGCTCTTACTGATATCCAGAATTTGGCTGAATTTAAACGGGTTTTAAAAACGAAGTTGTTTAGTAAATTCTACCATACATAGATCTTAATCAATATGTATTGTAACAAGCCATATTCTCAAGATTTCGGTAATTGTTTGTATTCGGTTTTCTCCTTTTATGTTTAACCGGCGAACTTCGTACCGCTTCAGAATCAATAACTGTTATGTTAACTTATTAGCTGAAATAATTTTTTTAAAGTTAAAAATTACACAATGAAGCAATTATCGATGCGCAACTATCCGTGTTTTTTGTTGTAGTATCGAAGATGGCGTTGTGTACGGATTTATATTTTTTGTGATTTTCTTACTTTTCTTACTTTGTGTGTGGGAGATTTATTAGACATTTGTGCAGATATACGTTCATCGTTTGTCCCATTTTCGACTGTTGACATTTAGTGTGTAAGAAAGAGAGGCAGCATTATATGTTTTAGAATAAAAGCAAAACAATCAGCGCATAGACATTTGCCTTTTTGAATTTTTAGGATTCACCCAATAGGTATTCGATATTATATTTATTTATTTCAAAAACATACGGCACAACATGTGCCATTGACATAATTATATTTATATATATTATAATACAATAACATATAATAATACAATAATACAATAATATTTATTATAATATAGCTGCAGCTCTTTTAAAAGATATAAGAAGGCTATAATATCATATCTCAATGACAATAATTAATGTTAGGTATAATAGTGTTCGTCTGCACGGCGTCTATATCATACTCTAATATAGATTCCAAACTGCTTGCTTCATTTATATTAACTATCAGACAGACTAGTTAAGTGATAGCTTATAATGTATAATTTTTTTTCAAAATTATTATTTTTAAACCAAAGATTTATTATTGATTCTCTAACTGGCAGCCCTGAAAAGCTGAACTAATTAACAGTACCTGTAGTCATTTCAAACTTCAGTCATTTCAACTGAAGGTAACAATAATATCATTACTAAGTTAGTCCATTTTAGCCAATTCCTAGAATCCAACAATATGTACAAATAAAAGTAAAGTAGGTATATTATACTTGATGTTGAGAATTTTTCTAAGAATTCACCTTTATTTACTTATGTTTATTCTGCATAAAAATGTGTATTTTGAATGAGCTCATATTCTTTTTTGTTTGTTATAAACATATTTATATCCTATAACTAAATACTAGTTGTTATCACAAAACAATACAAGAACAACATGTCAACCTACCAGAGACCAGATGGGAAAATAATTAACCAACTCCAGATATTTTCATATCAGAGGGTTCGGCTCTGTGGAATTCCTAATTGAACCTATAAATACTACTGATCCCTCAATATAAATATTTAAAAAATCTTTTGTAATCCTACATGTATTTAAAATTACCGATTTTTGCATTTTTATATATAAATTCTTTGACAAATCTAATACGCCTAAATTTTGAATCAATATCAATAATCATATGTACTTTGTTTAATGTACATTATTATCATTGTAATTACCCTCCTATGTACCACTGTGTAATGTGTATCATGTATCACCGGATTGTAATAGCCATTTTATGGCGTTGAAATAAATAAATAAATAAATAATTCGTTCTATGCAAAATGTAGGAAAA
The DNA here is from genome assembly GCA_929108145.2 of Limnephilus rhombicus. Classification (NCBI taxonomy): domain Eukaryota; kingdom Metazoa; phylum Arthropoda; class Insecta; order Trichoptera; family Limnephilidae; genus Limnephilus; species Limnephilus rhombicus. The sequence goes on from OV815285.1 coordinate 30,086,023, forward strand.
AAAAAATTTTCTTCATAATTTGTTTTTCGTGAACTTTCCGAATTTTTAATAGCTATTTTGCTATTTGGGGCGGAGACAAATCCAACAAATCAAAGATCATACAAATTGGTCCAGCCGTTCTTGAGTTATAAATGGTGTAACCAACCCGACATTGTTTTATATATTAAGATTTCCACTCATAATGTTTTTAATATTATAATAGTATAAGCTGCTTCCTTTTTTATATTATATTTTAGTTTTAATGACCTTGTTTTGTCCTGTGCTTTAATAACACCATTGTTGTTTACTATTATTGATCTGCGCTAATAATAACAAGGTTATTGTTATCCTTTTGTTGTCTTGTCATCGCTTTGTAAACAGTGTTTCATATTATTTGACCAATATTATGTAAGGAGCACTGTAGGAAAAATTTTAAGAATACAACCACGGAATACAAAATAATATTTCTAAGTTTATTATAATCAAGCAAAAGTTGTTGTATAGTTGAAGTGAAATAACACAAAACTGCTCTATAAAAATGTCGTTATATTATTATTAAATAAAAATAAAGTAATTTGCAAGGAAATAGTAGTAACAACACATTTTATATGCAACAAAACATTTATTAAAACATAACATTTACCAGAAACATTAATTGCCAGCAACACCGAAGAGATAAACCAAAAGTGTTGTGGGCGTATCCATGTTCCCGAAGTAAGCAAAATTTTCCTAACTTCTGGTGGAATCTATAATATAAAAATGAATCGCTAAATTTGTTGGTAAGCGCAAATCTCGAGAGCGGCTGAACCGATTTCGCTAATTCTTTTTTTGGAATATTCCTTGAAGTTCGAGGATGGTTCTTACGGAGAGAAAAATTAATAAAATTGCGCAGAAAATTAGATAATAACAGAAAACATCGCACTTTGACAGTTCGCGTGTTAGAGAATGACATTTTGCAAAACAATGAATGATTGTGCAATCAGGATTCTATTTTTGAAAAGTTGAAAAATTTATTTAAAGTAGGTACTCCCCTAATATTTTGAATCGAATCAAGAATTTTAGAGAAAACAAAGGCTACCGTCTAACTGTGCCAGTGTCATTTCATTCCTCTTTACAAAATTAATCATTTTATATAGATAATAGTTTTAAAATAGTATTGTAAATTAGTGTAATATAGTTTTTACTTGTATATTTGTTTTCACTGTAAGTATTTGTGTTATATAATTGGTTCTTCGGAGCAGTTAAGGTAAGATTTTTTTTTTGATTTGTGTGCTGTAGATTTATTCGAAAATGGATAAAGAAAAACCACCTGATCCCCCAGATGATGGTTTGCTATCTGAATCCTCGGGTGTTACAAAAAAAATAATCGCGGTTAATATTCCGGAGGCTTCGGACTTCGTAACGATTACGTCAAAAAAAAGAAAAATTGCTAAACCAGCAGATAATAGAAATGCAACAGATTTTGAACAAATACATCGAAAAACACCCTCCACGCAAAACGACTCCCTTCCAAATAATTCTGTTTTACAGGATGTAATTCCGTCCACTTCTTCCTCGATTTCAAGTCTAAGTCCAGCAAGCCCTTCAATCACACCCGCCCCACTGGTAAACAATACTCCTTCACAAATGTCACGTCTGTATAATAATCTTGATAGACCACCTTACATTACACACGTGACTAAAATTTCAAAGGATGAAAAACAATCAAATTTATACGATGTGGACTTTGGACATTTTATGTTTAAAAATAAAATCCACCCTGTCTGGAATGGAGTAAAATCGGTTGGGCGTAACCGTATTTCTGTTGAATTCAAGACAGCGGCTGAGGCCAATAGCTTTGTTGATGTTGCCAAAAAAAACTCGTACAACGTTTTCATACCTACATATCAGGTTACAAAGTTAGGTGTCACAAAAGGGATCCCACCGCACTGGTCGATAGAGGACATCCTGGAAAACATTACTGTTCCTCAAGGTTTCGGAAAAGTTTTAAAAGCGCGTCGTCTAAATTACAGGTTTAATACGGAAAACTCTGTAGAATGGAGACCCTCCCAATCCGTTGTCCTAACATTTGACAGCAAAGACCTTCCACAAAATGTTACTATGTTTAACGTCTCTCTACCAGTAGAGCTCTATGTGTTCCCAACTGTGCAATGCTACAAGTGCTGCAGATTTGGACACACGAAGAACCTCTGCAGATCAGAACCCCGTTGCTTCAAGTGCAGTTCGTCCCATAGTGGCGATTCCTGTGATAAAACAGAGGAAAATTATAAATGTTTAAGCTGCTCCGGTACCCACATGTCCATCAGCAAAACTTGCCCCGAACTGTCACAATGGCCGAGAAGAGCATCTCTTATGCGGAAGCATCAAGAATGTTTAACAAATCCATTCCATCTTATTCTGAAGTAACTTCCAAAAATTCTAAAAAATCCACCCCTTCTCAACCTTCTTCTTCTTCATTTAGAAAAACTGTTGAAAGGGTCATGAAACCTAGAGTTCTAACAAAAAAAAATAATGCTAATCACGAATCCCTTCTGTGGTTCCCTAATGGACAAATTCCTTCCAGTTCAAATTTCAATTCTTACCTAAAGTCATCTACTAAAGAACAAAATTATAATATAGACCTTAACTCTACACTAATCACCTCATTTTTACATATTTTACAAACTTTAAATAAAAACAACATTCAAATACCGTCCCACGTTGCTAAACAAATTACTAATATTATCAACTCAACTAGAAATGGCTCCTCTGATGAGGATTCTTCAGTGGAATTGTCATAGTCTTAGAAATAAGACTGAAGAATTTTTAAACACATTACACTCAAACTCAATTGCAGTGGCTGCCATCTCGGAGACGTGGCTGGAACCGGATTCTGATTTCAGAGTCAGGGGATACCACTGTCTTCGAGACGACCGTCAAGATGGAAAGGGCGGCTCCGCTCTTTTCATTAAAAAATCATTACCCTTCTCCCCTGTAGATGTAAAACCAATTGGTTGTCCTTTTCAAGTGACGGCCGCAAAGGTTTTTGACACTACAATAATTTCTTTGTATATATCACCATCTAATAAACCTTCTAAATCAATCCTAAAAGCTATGTTTTCCAAGGTCACTACCCCTTCTCTTGTTCTGGGAGATTTCAATGCCCATCACGGATTATGGGGAGCTCACAATTGTGACAGAATGGGCAGAGATATTGTTGATCTACTAGATGAACTAGACTTTTGTATTATCAATGATGGTTCTCCTACTCGTCTTCAGGTGCCTGGTCAGCGACCCAGCATGGTTGATCTTACTATTTGCAATTCCAACATAGCCGCATCCCTGTTATGAAAGGTTTTGGAATACCCTCATGGGAGTGATCATTACCCCATCCTCATTGAATCCTCAAATATTTATCATTCCAACAAAAATGTCAAGTGCAGTAGTCGAAAACCAAGGTTCTTAACTGCCAGAGCCAACTGGAATGACTATTCAAATCATACAAAGTTCTCTGTGCAAAATCTGCCCTCTCCAACTACAGAAAATGCTGTCATTACGGCCGCAGAAAAATTTATCCCCATTAAAACGACACGTAACAAAGGGAAACCTCCCCCAGCTCCTTGGTGGGATATTGAATGCTCAGACGCAGTAGATATGAGGAAAAAATATGCGAAAATTTATTCAACAAATATGAATATGGAGAACTTCCTTCAGTATAAACAAATTGAAGCTAAGACCAAACGTCTTCTAAAAAACAAAAAACGTCAAGGCTGGAAAAAATTTTGCACATCATTATCTCCCGAAGTTCCTCTTTCAGTTGTTTGGAATTCAATTCGCAGGTTTAAGGGTTCTCACGTCCCAACGGTGACTCGACCACTCACTACAGAGTGGGTGAAGGAATTTGCCGATAAACTAGCTCCTCAAACTGCAAGTAATTTTAATGAAACAGAATTCACATACTCATTTAAAACACGGGGTTGGATGGACACCCACTTCAATTTAACGGAACTTAGGGAGGTCTTAAACGATCTCACAGACTCATCCGCTGGTGTAGATGGAATTCCTTATAGCTTTATTAAAAACTGCGACGTTACCACACTAAACTATTTTCTTTCAATTATAAATCTGATCTTTGACTCCGGCAAAATTCCATCATCCTGGAAAACTCAAATAATTGTTCCCATTCTAAAACCCCAGAAAGACCCTAACTCTGGACTTTCTTACAGACCTATAGCTCTGTCATCTTCCTTAGTTAAAATAGCTGAACATATGATTAAAAGACGTCTAGACTGGTATGCAGAAAATGAGAAAATTCTTCCCAGCTCTCAGTTTGGCTTTCGAAAAAGAAAAAGTACGATCGAAAGTGTGTCCATCCTGACTTCTGATATCCAGTTAGCCCTGGCCGATAATGAATTCCTTGTCGGTGTTTGCCTTGATGTGTGCGGAGCTTTTGACAATGTTTTATTGGATGTTTTATTTAATAAATTATTAAAAATTGGCATCCCTCGTAAGCTTTCCAGTTTTATAATTAACCTCCTTCTTACCAGGAAAATTCAAATCCAGGTGCTGGATTCTCCTCCACTGGAAAGAATAGTAAACAAGGGTTTGCCTCAAGGCTCCGTCCTTAGTCCTATCCTTTTTAATATTTATACCTTTGACCTGCATCGGAGTATGCATCCATCTTGTAAAATACTCCAGTATGCGGATGATCTTTTTATATATATTTCAGGACGAATTATTTCTATTCTGGAGGATGTGATTAACATTTGCATGAAAAACCTTGACACCTGGTTAAAAAATCACGGCTTAGAAATTTCTCCGTCCAAAAGCAATGTTATCGTCTTTTCCAGAAAACGTGTTACTCCGCGTGTAACAGTCCAAATAAATAATTCAATTCTCCCTATGCAGGTACAAATAAGATTCCTTGGGGTAATTTTAGACTCTAAGTTAACATGGAACCCGTATGTTAATTTAATTATTAACAAATGTCAAGCTGGCCTCAACACTTTACGTGCCGTTTCACGGGTCTGGTGGGGAAGTCATCCATTCACCCAAAAACTTTTTTATAACGCATATGTTAGGAGTCATTTGGATTACGCGTCATTCCTCATTGAACCCACTTCTAAAAAGAACCTCGCAAGGTTGGACCGTATTCAATTTCAATGTTTAAGATTGATTATCGGAGCAATGCGTTCTTCCCCAATTAACGCTTTACAAGTGGAGGCTGTGGAGGCTCCTCTTCATTTCAGAAGACAGTTCTTGGCTGACAAGTTTTTATTTAAATGCTTAAGACTCTCTAATCACCCACTGAAAGACAAAATTACTGCACTCACTGCTCAAGTGAAATCACTTCCATATTGGAGGAACAAATCAATCCCTCTTCTTGTCAAAAGCCTCCATACGTACTGTTCGTATAAACCCCTCTTAAATCCATCAGACAGACTTCCTTTATATGCCAACTCCTTTCGTATTCATTTATGTAAACCAAATATTCTTTTTTCTCTCGGCATAATTAACAATCACGAAGCTCCAACAAAACTTATCCAAATTTTAAATACGAAATATTCCAACTGGAAAATTATTTACACAGTTGGTTCCAAGTCTCCCTTATCAAACCATGTGGGAGCGGCATTCCACTGCCCATCAGATCAAGTCGACAGAAAAATCAAAAGAGGCTTCCGTTTTCACTGCTGAATGTAAAGCCATTTTTGAATCCCTCAAATACATTGACGATGTTAACATTGGAAAATTCTTAATTCTCTCCGATTCCCTGAGTGCACTTCAAAAATTAAACTCTTCCCCTTTCCATTACCCAGAAGACGATTTCTGTGTTGGAATTCGCACTTTAATTCATAAATTAACCGACTCTGGCAAAGAAATCATCTTGGCTTGGATACCTAGTCACTGCGGTATCCCTGGAAATGAAAAGGCCGATTCATTGGCGAAAGATGCCATTATTTCGGGGGATATTTTATATAAATTTTTAAACACCGATGACATTTTCATAAAATTGAAGGAAAACATGATTTCCACATGGCAGAATCATTGGGAAGAATCTAGTCAATCAAAAGGATATAGCTTTTTCACAATTCAGCCAACGATTCCTTCAAAACCGTGGTTTTCAAGACTTTCTTTTAACAAATTCTCGACATCATCCATTTGCCGCATGCGGATAGGGCATTGCTGCCACAATGTTCACCTGACAAAAATTCATATCAAGAATTCTGCGATGTGTGAATGTCGTCTTGGTGAAGAGGATCTCAATCATATTTTTTTCAGTTGTCCTTTAAATAATTCATACAAAAATTTCTTCCCTCACCTAATCAGTTCGGGTATATTGCCTCCCTACAACATTGCATGCCTGTTATCTTCTGTGAACAAACGCGTGTATAAAGTCTTGGCTAATTTCCTGAATATTAACAGCATCAATTTGTAACTGTAAGTTAAGTTTCATGTATTTATTTATTTATTTTATTTTTTACGCACAATAAATTGTGTCAGCATATCTTTTAATTTCCTTGTTATGTTTAATTAAAATCTTCTCTTATTGTAATAATTTTGCGTATTATTATTATTATTATTTGTATAGTATTATTATATAATGTAGATAGGTTCTTGTTATTAAAACTAAATTAGTTAATATTAACCAAAAATTACACTCACAAAATTACACTCACAAAAGCATTCACTTGACACTGGCCAGAACACTCTTTTGGGGTGAAGAGCCATTAAAAAAAAAAAAAAAAAAGAATTTTAGATATTTTAAATAGGTACCTATGTTAGGTACCAAATTTAATATACATGAAAAATGGAAATTTGAATAAAAATTGTAAAAGGTGGCACGCGGGCTGTTTAAAAACTGAATGTACTGGGATTGAATATATGGAACGCGGGAGGAGGGTTGGCGGGACGAGGGATCGGTAAAGGGAAGAGGGAAGGCGGGGAAGGTGGAAGGGGAGCGCGGGAAGGGGGACCTGGGAGGGGGAGGGGAACTCGGGAGGGTGGTTCGCGGGACGGTGAAGGGGGGGGGGGGGGAGTAGAGTAGGGAGAGGGAAGACACTCAGGGAGAAACAATTTCTTTATTAAGTGGCATAGCGACGCATGCCGGGACCAGCTAGTTGATAATAAAATTTAATTTTTAATAGAAATTATTTGTTGAGCAGTATATTAAATATTCAATTTCATTTTCTTCGAAAGGTCGTATGTAGAATGGCAATATCAATTTTATTTAAAATCGACACAGAACACATTATTCTAGGGATTTCCTATTCAATGACCAACGGATATTGGTGTGCATGATTGCCTTTTTATTGGGTTGTTACGTAGTCGCTATTTGGCAAGAGCATAAAAAAACCTTTGAAACCACTTGCGCTAATTTTGGTAAAAATAATAATAAATAAATGCTTATGTTATTTATAGAGACATTAAAATCTGACGGCATTGTAAAATTAACACCCAACCACGGAGAGCTAAATGTCACGGGTAGGTATGGGATGGATTACTTTACATTTAACGAGTATTTTATTACGTGAGTATAAACTAGGCACTTAATAAATAAAAAAATAACAGTCAGCATTTGGTGCCTTATTAAAATAGGTGGGAAAATTAATGTAATTGATATGGTTAAGGTGCAATAAATTTATATCGGTAGTGTTCAAACAATATTGTTCGATAATAAAAAAAAATACACAGATTTAAAATTATATTTGCGTATGTATGGAAAACGACCCAAAAAGTGCAATCCATGTTAATAATTTCCAATCTGTATTTAATTTAAAAAAAAACAGATAATTGACATGGTTATTGATTCAATCACATTTATACATCTTACTATACGGTCTACTATGGTATTACGTCCCTAACTGCTGCTCCCTATTATATTATTCTGACTATTGACTTCCGAGAAACTGCAGCGCTACGGAAATTTTCTTGGAAGGACCAACGCAGAGTGCATTCAGAGCATTTTATCCAATGTGTTCAAATTAAAACGATCACCACAATTAGCACTAAGTAATTACTTTATATGGTAAAGAGTATATAGAAAGTACGTTTACGAGAGAAGGAAAGGCTTTTATTTATTTATTTATTACAAAGACAAGGTACAATTATAACAGGAAAAAATATAAATATTTTACAGAAAAAAGAAAAGTCCCAATAAACTACTTTTTAGTAGTTTGTCAATGGGTGCTTTTACTTTGAAGATATAAATAAACTTATTTTACTTTATTTTGCTAACTAACTAACTAACTAACCATCACGCCGTTTCCCCGCAGGGGTAGGTAGAGAGGACGGACCGCCAAACAACTCGGTCTTGGCACACACTCTTTGCCTCACTCACATTCATACATCGTCTCATACATACTCTTCTATTATTCTGACTTTTGACATGGCCCGTCTCAAGTATCTGATTCACTTGATCGTGCCATGTCTTCCTCAGTTACAATTTTTGCGTTAGTGTCTAATACAATTTTTTTCTTTCAGCGAGCCAATTCTTTAACATAATATTTGTTTTACCATTTGTACATTTTTTAATTTCAGCAGGTAACATATTTAATAAATTTGGTATCATGTAGTCCAGCGTTCTTTCTCCATATTTGTTTAAGTTCTTAGGTACAATTAAGCTTTCATTTAACGTAAAACGGGTAATATAAGTGTGGTCCAGTTTATGTATGTATATAGGGCTATTCATATGTTGAGATATAATTTTATACCACAGAATTGCTCTTACTGAGAGAATTTTGACTAACTAACTAACTAACTAACCATCACGCCGTTTCCCCGCAGGGGTAGGCAGAGAGGACGGACCGCCAAACAACTCGGTCTTGGCACACACTCTTTGCCTCACTCACATTCATACATTCTCTTCTATTATTCTGACTTTTGACATGACCTGACTCAAGTATCTGATTCACTTGATCGTGCCATGTCTTCCTCGGGCGTCTCCGACTTCTTCTACCATTCACATTCGCGTCGTATATTCTTCTTACACTACTTCCTTCGTTCATTCGCTCTACATGCCCAAACCATCTGAGGGTCCCTTTCTTAATCTTACTCATTATGCTTACATCAGCCTTACATTCTTTGCGGATATCCACATTTCTCACACGATCATACATTGTTTTACCACACATACGTCTCAGGGATCTCATTTCAACAGCATTCAGTATTCAGTTTACTTTCATCAAAAAAAAAAAACTGTCAAAGAATTTTGAGATTCTGGTAAAAGTAATTCTGATAGAGATATTGAAAGAAGGGTACCTAACTGCAGGTAACTACATTAATGGAGAACTTTCCAAAGAAACAAAGTGTGCAGTCTACCACGGAGTGCTGGTACCTACCCTGATGTATGGCATTGAGGCATGGAACTGGCAAGTGAGGAAGGATGAATGTAGAAATGAGAACCCTGAGGCATGTGTGTGATAAAACCATGTGTATGATCGTGTGAGCACTGTGGAAATCCGTAAAGAATGCAAGGTTTATGTAAGCGTAATAATGAGTAAGACTACAGCATGCACAGTGAATGAACGAAAAAGGAGTGTAAGAAGAATATATGACGCAAATTTGAAGGGAAGAAGAAATCGGAGACTCCCGAGAAAGATATGGTACGATCAAGTGAATCAGATACTTAAGTTGTGTCCTTTCAAGAGTCAGATAGAAGAGTATGTATGAGACGATGCATCAATATGAACGAGGCAAGGAGTTTGTGTTAAGACCGAGCTGTTTGGCGGTTCGTCCTCCCTGCCTATCCCGTGATGGTTAGTTAGAGTAAATCGCACTTCACTGAATTATTTTAGCAAAATATGTAAGCTTTTAGGATTCATCTTAAATTGCGAGCAATAGGACAAAAAGTAAAATTTCTGACCAATGTATGAGACGATGCATGAATATGAACAAGGCAAGGAGTTTGTGCCAAGACCGAGTTGTTTGGAGAACCTTCCTGCGGAGAAACGGCGTGCCGGATTGTTAGTTTTTAGTTAATTAAGTAAAGCGCACTTGGATGAAATATTGCAGCAAAATATGTGTTTTACATTTAAAAGCTTTTAAGATTTGCATGCATTTTGGGAGACGGGTATGGGTACAGAAACCATTTATTAGATAACTAACACCTCTGCCCAAAGTGGTTCACTACTTTTGGTGACTTAACAGGGGTGTCCGGTTTCATGGGAGAGGTCTGTCCATGTCTTGGCGGCGATGGGTCTGCCTACTTACTGCGTGGCGGGCCAGATTGAGAGAGACGCTAAAAGACCCTCCACGCAGCATCTCCAAAGATGAAATTGGCCCTAAGGAAAATTATTTTCCTCGGGGTGTCCTGGGTAATGTAAAAAAAGTAGCTTTAAAGGTTCATCTTTAGGTGCCATATCCCCGCTCAAAAAGAAGAAGATGGAGAGATGTGTAATTACGAATGTTGGAGAGAGGGCGCTAATATTTAAAACGATAGAATTGAAGCGAAAATTTTGTGAAAATATTTAATAAAACACGACTCGTTTAAAATAAAGCAAAAATCTCTTGGGGGCTGTCTAAAACAGCATATAAAGAAACATTGAAATTTTTTTCATACATATAACTTGTAAAATAACCGAAACAAACGTAAATATAATAATTTTCGGAGCATCTTTTGCGATTTTTTTCTATAGAGAAAATTTCATACAATTTGCGTTTCGATATGGGGAATGTATAGATATTAGATATTATCTTAAAAAATAACATATATATTTTTTAAGAGCTTACAAAATTCAAATGTTTGAGGAGGTATGTAAGAAATTGTTAGAGATTCGGGTAGCGGCGGCTTAAATTGCATGCAAATAGGACTAAAAGTAATATTTCTGACCAATAAATTCTTCACGAATTCCATCCAAAGCGTAAAAGCAAAACCGGTTAAAGTTTCTCGCTATCCTGTACAATATAATTAAAGTTTTATCATGTTTGAGGATATCAGATTTCACCTGACACAGGCACCATAATATATTTATTTCAACCGTCCATGTCTATGAGCTCGCAAATTACAGATAAAGCAGTTCGAACAACAAGTGTGGAAAACAACTTATGAATTTTACGAGTCCAGTCAAATTATTTGACGGCAGCGTGTCGATTCCGTTGGTAATAATTTTACAACTTGATAAGTATTAAGTGATTGAGGGTGATAAAATACGGAAAGTTTTGATCTCAATAAACCACCATAAATAATACATACGTAATAAGTGTGTGGAAATATTTTCAAATTAAATTGCGTTTTACGTTTTTAATTTAGCAGCGTATGATGGCCTCCATGGTCGTGGGGTAAGGTTCTCGACTCCCAATCCCGGCGAGTGCAAATATTTTATTTGATTAATTTGGGTTATTTCACAAATAATTTATTAAAAATAATGTATTTGCATATTTGCATCACGTTCCAGAGTGGAAGACTCTTGTCACTGGAGGTTGCCCACCACTTTCCCACGGCGTTCTAAGGAAACAGATGGTTCCCTCCTTCACCGTACACGTCAGGACTCTAATTTTTTATTTATAAAGAAGCTATTTTTTTTATTAAAATGACTCTAGACCTCCAATGTCCGGGCATACATTGTTAGCAGGCAGTATGCGAGTGCGTACATGGTGTTAGTTATTTATTTCTCTTTAGAAGACTCTTGTCAGTATCACACTGGTGTAGGACCACCATTCAAAATTGAATCGTTGCTTGTAATCGCTTTAACCGTATTTAGTGACCAGATTTGAATCGCCAGGTACTTCCCCACCTTCCACTTCCTTGTCTTCTTAACCTCCCTACTGCCTTCAGCCTCACAACATACCCCAATTGGGGATGCCATGGTCTCACTGACTTCAGACGGGAGCAGTTATGACTCTTGTGTAGTATTCTTGTCAGAATTTAACGGCCGGCGTAGTCTATTGGATCGGATCGAATCCCGGTGTGGGCAAGTAAATTTTGTTTGGATAATTTGTGTTATTTCACAATTAATTCATTTAAAAATAATGTATAGTATATTTGCGGCACTTTTCAGAGTGGAAGATACTCTCAGTATCGCTCTAGTGTAAGACCACCATTCAGAATTGAAAAGTTGCTTGAAATGGCATTAGCCGTGTTTGGTGACCAGATCTGAATAACCAAGTACTTCCCCACCTTCCCCTTCCCCGTCTCCTTCCCATCCCACTACCTTCAGCCTCACAACATACCCCATTTGGGGATGCCATAGTCTCACTGGCTCTAGACGGGAGCAGCTGAGACTCTTGTGAGGCATTACTATATAAAAAAATATTCACAAAAAAATAGAATTATCAAAAAATTAAGAAAAAATTAAAATCACGGAGTAGTCAAACGGCTAAAAAATCAGTTGGAATTTTGAAAACGACAAAGTTTTCTGTTACAGCATTATATCACGTATGTGCACTTTATAGTTTTCTGAATTGTTCACACCATCAATTCTAATTTATTATTTGTAGCTATTTTTTTTACACAGAGAGGGCCCCTAGGAAAATGATCTCCCTCATGACCTGTGTCATCTTGTTTGGATGCTTGGGGAGGGTCTATTTAGGAAAAGAAAGGTAGGAAGCCCTGGGAAGGAAACGCCATGAGGGGTGTGTAGTAATCTGAGGGTCGGGGTGTCTAGAAGTGACGGACATATGGATCCATCCATCCCACTGCGATGTACTTAAGAGTCCCGCTGGAGAGGTCAAAAGGTCTCACTCAACCATTCTCTCCGGATCCGACCTGTCACGCAGCTTGTGACAGACGCATCAGCCGCCATGACCCGCACAAACCTCACTTACCCCGAGAACCCGGGCACCCTTGCGTAAGTCACTAAACGTAGCGAACCATTTTGAGTAATTTATGGCAGAGGTGTTGATTATCCAATAAATGATTCCCGGGGTGGCGGTACCAATACCCGCCTCCCAAATCCTTGTGTTATTTAAGGAATGTATCGATGCTGTTAACTCTGGTGGGGTTAGATATTACAACGATAAACCGCATAATAAATAGTGCACACTGCAAAGCTTTTTGCAATTAGATGAAAAATATACCTCAGAGTAATGGTCGAATTTAAAAAAATGCTCTGCATACGAAACCTGTGGTTATTACGCAGACAAAAATGAAGTAGGCCAGTCAGAGCGGCTCGTTGCTGAGACGCCGTATTTTTCTAACGTATCTATTTATTTATTTTTGAACTTTTTCGAAATAAGTACATAAATTTTTTTTTTGCTAATTTCGGAGGCCGGTATGGGTTCCACCGCCCCAGGAACCATCCATTGGATAACCAACATCTTTGCCACAGGTCATTTCAAGTGGTTCGCTGTGTTAGGCGGCATCACTTTTAATTTTAATGTCTTTTCAAAGGGGTGTTGAAATTCCACCTCATCAAGTCGTCATGGAACACATTTCCCTTCCCAGATGTCCTCTCCTTCTTTTCCTTAAAAAACCTTCTCACGGCATCCCCAAGATTTTTTTTTTTTTTTTAGTATATTTATTCAGTTTTTTTTAAATTTTACAATATTAATCTTTAAAATCTTACAAAACTGATCAAACAGTTTGATTGTAAGAAATCTCTCAGTTCTCCTATTTAATTAATACTATTATACTTTTATGTTTTACATTGTAATAACTGTGTAAAATCTAAAATACTAATTATTATGAACTACTAATTATTATAATGTTTATGAATACAGTGTGTGATAGTAATTTCCAGGTATTTGATCAATATTCGATCTGGGTATTTGTATACAATATTGTTTGCTTTCAAGTTCTACGGAGATAGAATGATTTAATTTTTTTTTTGATATTTGAATAAGATGTCTCATTTTTAATATTTTCAGGTAATGCGTTAAATATTTTCGGAATTCTATGCCTCTGTTCTATCACCGTATACATTTTGAGATTTATTAATAATACACATTTGTGCTTCTCTATGCCTAGTAGGGTAGTTGTGGTTTATAGGTTTTTTGAATTCTGTATTCCAGAATTCATCTAGCGTTAATTGATAATCTACCTTACTGTGTATAGAGAGGACATTACACAAGGAGAAAATTTTTTTATAATCGCCTTCACATAATTGAACTTTTTTTTTGCCTGATATCAATTTTAGGAAACGGATTTGTAATTGTTCTATTTTATTTAAGTACGTTTTGTACGTTAATCCGTAACTATTTATTCCGTATCCTATAATTGATTCTGCTAATGCGTTGTATATACAGTATAATATATTTTTATCAACAAAGTTTTTTAGGTGGTAAAATTTCCCTAATATGGATCTTAATCTATTACATACATTTTCAATATGATTTGACCAGTTAAAATTGACATCTAAAGTAAGACCAAGGTATGTATATTGGTACACTTTTTCTATATTTGGGCAATTACACTGTTGGGATTGGTTTTTTGTGTGTAAACAATCATACGAATGACTTTTTATATGCAATTCCTTATCTTGACAATTTGTATATGGTGAGTGAATAAGCATATATTTGTTTTTTTTGCGTTTATAATAATGCCATTGTCGTGTGACCATTTAATTATGTTGTTTAGGTCTTCTTGTAAAATTTCCTCAATTTTTTGTGGATTTTTGTCAGCACATATAATGCAAGTATCGTCTGCAAACATGTAGCGTTTACAACGTTTTATTACGTTAGGTAAACTGTTTACTTGCATTATATAACACGTAGGTCCCAATATCGAGCCCGTAGCTACTCCAGTACTTGCCAACATTTCATCACTTAAAATTCCGTCAATTTTAACTTTAATTTTTCTATTAAACAGGTAATTTTTAAACAAATTATTTAAAGGACCTCTAATACCACATTCCTCCATTGCCCTTAGTAGTGTTTCATGGTCCAATGTGTCAAAGGCCTTTTTAAAATCTATAAAAATTATACCAATATAATATTTTTCATTTAATTGGCAATTTATATGATCAGTGAATTTAGAAAGTAATTGTGTAGTACTTTTTTCTTTTTGAAATCCGTACTGTATGGGATTTATGATTCTATTTTTTTCTATAAAATTTTGTATTTGGTTAAAGATAGCCCTTTCAATAATTTTATCAATACACGAGAGAATCGCTATTGGTCGATAGTTTGTGAAATCTTTGTGGTTTCCTGATTTATATATAGGTCTGATGATGGATGTTTTTAGTTCGTCAGGCATGATACTTTTACTTACACAAAGGTTAATTAATTTAGTCAGTACTGGGATTATATTATCAGCATTTAACTTTAGGTCTTTAATTCTTATTTGGTCATTGCCTTCTGATTTTTTAACATCCATATCATTAATTATTTTTTTAACATCTTTTTGTGATACAGGTCTAAATCTCATTGACATAATAGCAGGAGTTGTATACGTGTTACGATCTAGGAATTTTTTTGTACAATTATGTCTTATGTCTTTTATTTCATTTACGAATGTTGTAGCAAATTTATCGCATAAAAATTTTCTGTCTCCTTGACTTCCCATATGTTGAAGGATTATTTTATCTAGATTTTGTTTAGGTTTTCCTATTAGATTATTTATTTCGTCCCAGAGTTTCCTAGGGTTGCCGTTTAAGCTATTTATTAAGTTTTTATGGAATGTGTTTTTGGTAATATTAATATGTTTGTTTGTTTTGTTTCTATATCGCGTATATTCTAAACGAAATACCGGGTTATTTGGGCTATTCTTGCATTTTCGGTAAAGATAATCTCTTTTTTTAATCATGTTCTTAATTTCTTCCGTAACCCATGGATTGCTGTGCCTGAGATTACTTTCAAATAATTTTTCTTTTTTCGAGGACGCATAGATATTATCAAAAATATTTTTTAAATTATAGTACAGTTCTGATGGACATTCAGTTTGTAATAATTTTCCCCAATTTACTAGTTTTAATTTAGAATGTACAAATTTATTATCAATAATTTTACTTTTTTTATTTAAATCCTTTGTAAGTACCTCTTTCCCTATGGCAACTCCTGTTATATAATGGTCAGATATTTTGTTAGTCACAATACATGAAAATACAGTGTTATTACGGTTACGAATTGCAATATGGTCAATACATGAATAAACATTTTTTCCGGTTAAAATTTCATCCCGGGTCACATCTAATATTACATTTTGTAAACCATTTTCACTGAGTAGATTTTGATATTCTGTAATTACACTATTTTTTGTATCCAACAAATTCAAGTTGATGTCACCACAATACAAGTAGTTTGAATCAGTTGAAGTCAATTGTAATATTTGTTTTAGTTCCTTTAAATATATATTCTTGTTGCTGTTCGGCGGACGATATACCGCAAGTATATTTATGATTTCTTGATAAACGGTGGTGATTTCTCCAGATATTGTCTCGCAGCTTTTAAAAGAAATGTTTGTTTTCTTAAAAGTATGATGGTTTTTTAAATACATGATTAATCCCCCCCCTCTTCTATTCTCTCGAGTATTTGCAATCGGTATGAAGTTAGGTATATTGAACATAGGTATCATTTCGCTTCTAATATTTATTTCCGTTAGAACAATTACATCTATATACTGCAGAACGTCATTTATTTGTGCAATAAATGAATTAAAATTCTTTTTCAATGATCTTATATTTAGATGAATAGCCACAAACCTCATTTTGATGTTTTTATCGTTTATCCAGTTATCCAAGTTATAGCATTTGATAAATTTGTGAGTTTGGAATGGTGTCGAATCTTCCATGACGTTGATTTAATAACTGATAAAATAACTGTTCCGAGTCAAAAGGAATTTTTATTTTATTTATTTTTCTAAATGTATTTGTTAATATCACTCTCACTTTTTATATGGATAATTTTCCCTGGCATTACACAGGCCCTGTGGGAAATTATTTTCCTCTGGGCCTCCTGTGTTGAGCTAGAGTAAAAAAAAAATCAGAGTGTGCAGTTCACACGCGGTGGAAGTGAAACTTCTGAATTCTTTTGATGTCTTCCATAAGGCCACTGGATTCGCGCTTTATGCCACTGGGTTATGAGAGGGCTGTGCAAGGCTGAGGATTTACCGTATTATATAAGAACCGAGTATCAGTGAAATAATAAATTTTACTGACGGTGACGCACATCCGTTTCATGGAGTGTCAAATCACTATATCGGCGCTAAAGAAGTTTCACTTCAAAAATATCTCGAGATTTTTTGCGGATCTTCGCCAGTTTTACGCATTTTATGTGCTGCGTAGAAAATCAACTCGCAAACTCCTGGCTTTAAGTCAAATTTGGCTCAGGGTCGAGAATGACTGCAAACACAGCACAGTATTAGAATAAATAAAGTTATTTACTTCCCTGAACTGAAGTTTATTTCATCGTTTATCAATGTGATGCTAGAGATCCTTCGGTTTCGGCTGGTGACTTAAATGGCATCACCTCACTTAAAGTCACTTACTCTAGCATAATAACATTATTTAATGTGAGTGCTTGTTTGTGCGAATTATGCATTTGTTGCGTAGTATTATTTCTGTGGTTAGGCAAGGAGCCGGCGGAGGAAATTGCGTCATTTCAGTAATGAAATGTTTCCAATCTCGGTGAAGGATTATCACGTTCATTCATAAATATTTAATACTCATAATCTCGGAGAAGTATTTTATTATCTATGGCTTCCATTCATCATTTGACACTCATAATACTACGAAGTGTTATCGCTCTTACCTCCACGCTTGACCTTTAAAATAAAACAAGTAAAAGTAATGAAGTAGGAAAGTATTATTGATGTTCTCATCAACGATTGAAATTTTGGATAATTCAATGGCTGGGTAAAATGCCTTTGGAATGTGTGCTTAGGGGCCTTCGTGCTCGAGGGGCAAGGCTCTCGACTAGAAATCCGGAGTTTGCATGTTTAAATCCCGGCGTGCGCAAGCAAATTTTATTTGATCAATTTGTGTTATTTCACAACTTTTAATTTGAAATAAAAAATAAACCACCGTTTAGAATCTAAAATTTGCTTGAAATGGCCTCAGTCTAATTTTGGTGACAAGGTCTGATTAGGCAGGTACTGCTTCACCTTTTGAAGTGAAACTTCTTTAGCCCCGTTGTGATTTGAAATTATGATGAAACGGAAATGACGCATACAGCACCTGCGATGCATCAAACTGCGCTCATTGGCTGCTTTGATTATGTTGTCAGTTTTCAAGGCTCCTATTGGTTGAGATATGAAACGGAAATAACGCTAGGTCTGCGCACATTGGCCGCATTGATTATGACCTCAATTTTCAAGGCTTCTATTGGTAGATATTATTTTGGTAAAGTTTGGCTTCTACCGCGTGTAAGGTGCACTCGATTTTTTTTCTACATCTCCTTCCCCTTCCCACTACCTTCAGCCTCCCAAATTGGGATGCTATAGTCTCACTGACTCCAGACGGTCGGGAGCAGATGGGACTCTTGTGTAGTGTTCACATAAAAAATAGTAAAATCCTTGATCGATTCTGTTATGATTAACTCACTACTGCTCCCGGCGGTAGTATGCAGAGAGAAAGAAACGTCACATAATTCTGAATACATTCGCATTCATACTTGTGTTTTAGCGACTCGTGTTATGACAAGTCTCAAGGTTTTTATTCACTTAAAAGTGGCTTTATCCACATGAGGCACCTTCGACTTCTTCTTCTGCCATTCATCTGCGTGTTACATTTTCTTTGAATATTAATCTCGGTCCATTCCCTTTATATATTATCTCCAAACTGTTTAGGATAGCCAAATCCCACCCCTCCCAATAAACATGTTCAAAAGTGATTTAAAAATCAATGTAACGCCTCACAAGATTGAAAGATATAGGTAACTATGTCATCATCCAAAAATTTGGCAACAAGAGCAATCAACGCATTTTATTTTTTTGTATAGAGGGTAGGAGAGTCGCCGTGTCTTGGCTGCGAAATGTACGAGAGTGGACCTGATACAGAAGTGTGGAGGAGCTATTCCGGGCAGCGCAAGACGGAGAGATATTTTCCAGAGTGATCGCCAACGTCGGGAGTACCTGATAGGGCGCACCAAGAAGAAATTATATTTTTATGCATTTATTGCATATTTATTTATTTTTGGAATAACTTAATGAGTAAAACCTCAAGTTGTAATAATTCATTATTAAAGACAATATTAGCGACTCTCAAACGAAATTTTGATATTAAACGTTAGAAAACATTCGGTCGCATCTAGGATTTGAATCCAGGACTTGCTTGCTAATTTTATTTGATGAAAAATTATTATAAGCAATAATTATCAGCCTGAAACACTCATCAACATTGAAAAATCTTCCGAGAAAAGATACTTGCCGCCAACGGGACTTGAACCCGTGTCCTTCTGATTGCCGGTCAGCTGCTCTTGACCACTGAGCTATGGGGGCTTATCAAATACCCGCCAAATAATTCAATATATACTAATGTTTCATTCAACAATTACTGCTTATTATTATTATTTTTTATTTTATTTTATTTTGTTTTATTTTATTTTATTTATTTTATTTTTTTTTATAGAAGGACACGGGTTCAAGTCCCGTTGGCGGCAAGTATCTTTTCTCGGAAGATTTTTCAATGTTGATGAGTGTTTCAGGCTGATAATTATTGCTTATAATAATTGTTACCCTTTGTGCTATGCATAAAAATCTTGTCTAAACGTTAGTTTATAAATTAAAAATAATAATTATTATTTGATGAACATTGATATTTAACTGAGATGATATATATTACCTTATTATACCTGATATTTATTACTTTGATATTTAACTAAGATGCGACAGAATATTTTTAGATGCGGCCACCTTTTTCCAAATTTTCTGTTTCAATTTTCGTTTCCTTATAATTATTTATGATTATTTATTTATTTTTAACGGTCTCAGTAAAACAGTTGTGCACCAATATATTACAGAGCACATTACAAATTTAGAACCTATCAAGGTGCACTTAATGGAAAAAATAAAAATGAAATAAAAATAAACAAGTGGTGGCAAGGTAGAAGTAAGTAAATCATCATCATCATCTTCTTCCCCTTGTCCAATTCGGATCGGGGACCCATTGCATCGACAAGGCTAAGGCTCCCAAATACACCCAATACGTCAATAATATAGAGCGCATACAAAATAAATTTATTAAGTATCTCGGTCACAAACACAATAATAATTATATCTGCACTCTCCAATCCCTGAAATCCAGGCGAACGGTAGCTGACATGACATTTCTCCATAAAATAATACATAACGAAATAGACTGCCCAGAACTTCTATCCCAAATAAATTTTAACATCCCGTCTAAAACAACTCGCCACACCAACTTTTTTTACACAACCAGTAATAATACGAAAGCTGCAGCCAACTCCCCCATTTCCCGCATACTTCAAAGATTCAACTCAATTAAAAAAACCACAAATACCGATATATTTTTTGATTCCCTCCCTCTATTTAAGAAAAACATTTCTAGCACATTGAATTCGCACACATAACACACACATCCACACACATCCGCACCCTCACACGCGCATACACACACACCCCCCTCCTTCAATAATTTACTAACTTAATTTAAGTAAAATGTATAATTTATCACATAAAAACATATGCATATAACAGCGACATGTCATTGGTACCAATTATTGTGTTAAATTCTATAACTTTGGAACTATTTTCTACTATGTAATTATTTATTTATTTATTATTAGTTTCAATAGCAAGGTTTGTACATGTATGTATAATGTATAGTATAAGTATAGATTCTTTTTTTTCACAGACCTCCTCACTAGGATTTCCTGTTCTGAGGTGGCCTGTAGTTTTTTAAAATATTTGTATTTGGTTATGGATTGTCTTTATATCGTCTTCATGACGTTTGTAATTTTATTATCACTTTGATCTCTCAGCCATGTTTTTACTTTTGTTTTAAATATATTCATTTCCTTTATATTTTTGATTTGATCTGGTAGAGCATTGTATAAATTCATAGCATGGAATTTATTATTTCTCTGTCCAAAAGATATGTTCAAACTGGGAGTAACCAGGATGTTATTGCTTACTGCCCTGGTTGAGTATTTATGTTGGGCAGTGGAGTATACATATATGTTTTTTTTCAGTTATTACTGAAAAAACTATCAGTTTTTACCGATTTATGTACTGTTTGTTTCTGCCAAATAAAATAAAATAAAAATAAATAAAATAACAAATGTAAATTAAAGATTTAAAAATACTAAAAACAACAATATCAAATGAACAGGTAAGAGGTGACATTATTATGGTTAAGTTGGTTTATATAAAACAGTTACCCACCAATATAATACAGAGCACTTAACAAATTTAGAACCCGGTAAATGGAATGGATAAAAATTAAATAAAAATTAAAAATTAATTAGTGATAAGCAATAGTAGAAGTAGACAAATAAAAAGTGTATATTAAAATTTTAAAAATACTAAATCCAACAGTATCAAATTAATGAACATGAAAGAGGTGACATTATTATTGTTTCGTTGGTTCACCTAGAAAAAGTTGAAATTTAAAAAGAGGCCAAAGGGGTAGTTGTACTATTTTGTGACATTCGTTAAAAGATAGAAGTGAAGGCTATAAAACGTTTTTTAAAGCTTTCGGTAAAAACTGAGTAGTGAGAAGAGGACTGATGTTATTCAAAGCAGGTAGGCACTTTTAATTCTGTCCCAGTACCGATACGGACAGTATTCTCGATACTAAATCACTGGGGCAATTAAAAGACTCGATAGAGTCGTCATACTAGCGTATCGATGTCCCGCACCAACTCATCCGTATACGGCCGAGCAAACCGGCTTCGATAATTATTTATTTTTGCCCACAACTAATCATTCGCGACATCGCAATTAAGCAAAAAATTGATTGCAGCATGTGTAAATAATTGCCGTGTGCTTTATTATCCCCCCGCTAATGCATGTATTTGATCAACGGCAGAACGCGCATTACATCCGCGCCGCGTCCAGCCAATCTGCCTGGTTGGATTTCTCGGTCATTTGCTAAATTGACCTTATCTCATGTGAACTTTAGTCACTGCTTACAAGCACGAATGCTATTTTCTTTTTCTTTTCTATAAAATGCTTTAGCAACTTATTTTCTGACGTTATCTTGGGAGCTTATTAAAGGATAACATATATTACTGTACTAATAAACAAAACCTTTGAACACTATTTTCCGTATTTAATTTTATTGCTAAGTGTGTATATTATCCATACTGATAACATGTTATCATTTTTCGCCTAATTTATTTTTAAATTACAATATAAATATATTGCCATTATGATGTCAAATATTCTTTAAAATAAAATGTACCTATTAAGTCTGATTAAACCAAAGTTGTTTAATTTTATTTGTATCGTAAGGATTCGAAAATGATTCATTATAATGAATATGAAAACATGTATAATATGTATTAAATTTTTTAAAAAGACTTTCACGTTTTAAAGATTTTATTCGATTTGATATGATAAAATCACACACATATTTTATGGTCACTAGGCAAATTGTGACGTAAGGATGTTTTATTTTAATTAACAGTTGTACTGTGTTCTTACAGTCGTTCTTAAATACGTAAGAACAATCCAATTATGAAAACTCAATTTGTATACAAGCGAAAGGTTGCAATATAAATAAACCTATGAAATTGGTGTATTTTTGTATTTTTTTGACTTGTGTGCTTTTTTATCTAATTTTATTTTTATTATTTTTGTATCTGTTTATAAATCATCTGTCATAAATTAACTGTACTACCAAACATGTAAAAGCCCTTTGGGTGTTAAATAAATAAATAAATATAAAGTCTACATATATTTCAAAATGTATAAAAACTCTCTCAAAAGACAAATAATTCAAACAGAATCAAGAGACAAAAGATACACACAGAGAGACATAAGTGATACACAAAATAATTAGGCCAACAATTTTCACATGTTTTTTAAGCTACAATAACACATTATTATAATTGTTGATTCCATGATAGACCGGTAAATGCATTGCCTCCCCAAAGATCGCGGGATGGTGATTCTGGTGATGCTGGTGATGCTCTGGTATCATCAGAATCGATAATTTGTTTGAAATGGTTTTAGCATTGTGTACCTAGTCAGATCTTAACAGTAGATAAATTCCCCAAGTCTCACGAAAGTCCTCTAACTAATATATTTACTAATTCAGCGTTCTACTGACACTGTCGTCTAGCAGTTGAGACACGTAGGATCCTACTAATATTATAAAGGTGAAATCCTACTAATATTATAAAGGTGAAAGTTTGTATGGATGTATGTTTGTTACTCTTTCACACAAAAACTACTGAATAGATTTTAAAAATTCTTTCACTAATAGAAAGCTACATTATTTGTGAGATCTATAGGCTATATATATTGGTAAGTTCTGGCGTTATGAATAATCTCTGGCGTTATGAAATTATTTATCATAAATTTTTTGTCGCTAACAAAATCGATTTATTGCAAACGCCAATTGTCGCCTTGAAAACGATGTTTTTTTTAAATTAGGTTACTATGGACATCCCTTTGATGTTAAAATTCAAATATGTATGAAACACTAATTCCTACTTTACTGAATGGATTTTAATGAAACTTTACAATAATATAAACATATAGCTCAGAGCTCTGGCATTACGAAATTTGTATGAAAAAATTGCAATAGGTGGTACGATTAGTAAGATATGTATAATTCTTTAATCGATTCAAATTATTAGGGAAGTAGGTACTTCAAATAAATTCGCTTAAATATTTTCTAAAATAGAATTTTTATTTAAGAATCTTTGTTTTGCAAAATGTCATTCTCAAATTTGTTTTAATTGGATAGATAGGTATCGCATTTTTAAGTATAAAACTGCCGTACTGGATTTTTTGGTAGAATATAAAAAGAAGAATAATAATTCGTACTTAATAACTGAATCGTACTTAATAAAAATGAATCACCAAAATGTATGTATGCACATAAACCCGAACGACTGAACCAAATTGGATAATTCTTTTTTTGTTCGTTTTTTTTTGTATAAAACTACCGTTGAGTTCTGGCATTATCAATTTTGTATAAGAAATTATAACAGGTGGCATACGAGCAGTTTGAAAACTGAATGTATTGGGAATGAATGTGTGGAATGTGAGAGGTGAGTGGGGGGAGTGGGGAGGGGGGAAGGGGAGGGGGAGGAGGGTGGGTGGGAAGGGGGTTAGGGGAGGGAGAGGGGGATTGATGGGGGGGAGTGGAGTGGGGAGAGGGAAGGTGGAGGAGGCTGAGTGGAAATCCCCTAATGCCATGCGAGCGAAGCCGCGGGAAAAAGCTAGTATAGAAATAAAACGTTAATAACAAAAGAAATGAAAACCATCTCCAAGACAAGCTAAATATTCATAAAGATTAATTAATATACACACATGCTTCTTAAAAAAATACAAATATCTTGTCGATCAGGGTTCTAAAGAGAGTATATTATACTTTGTGCCACTCTTATTTTGAGTATGGAATAGTAAGATGGGGTTCAGAAGCATTAAATCACATAATTTGACTAAATATAACTCAGAAATGCAACATAAGACCATATCAAAAGTCACCACAAAAACGACAGCAAAAGAAATCTTTGACAGTTCAAAAATCTTCGCCAAAAATATTTTGGTTCACATCTCAAAAAAGACATAATACATAATCATAAAACCAGAGCAAAGCAAATAGACAGACTAAACATACTTAAGTATAATACTACCTTTGGACAATTTTTTAACAGAAAGAGAAAAGTAATATAACAAACTTCCACCCAATTAAACAAATTCAATCAATTGTAAACTACTTTACAATACAAGTCCACAAAAACTTGGCATAAGAAATTAACAGAACGATAAGAAGTGATCAATTAAGAAGAAGATAAGAAATTAAGAAGAAGATAAGAAATTAAAAGAACTGACTAGTAAAAAAACACTAACCTAGAAGTTACTGAAAGTACCCCACCTAAATTGCTGGATAAATGAAATATTGCAATTTTATATTATAATTCATACTTCCCTTTGAGAGCATCATCAAATGCGAATAGACGCGTTGATTATTATCTGTCTCAAGTCTCGCTGATTTACGTGGCTGACTCTACCAAGTGTTTTCAAGGCAGGCCTTACTTCAAGGCGAGTCTCCGTACACATAGGATAATGCGCCCCAGGACATATGCACCATTGATAAGCAATTACGGGGTATTTCTCACTGATACCAAGGACACTGTACGTAGAAGTGTACGTATTATATTGCGTGTCCACTATCCGAGGCACTCTCCCAATCCTGTTTGCTAATAAGTCTGGTGGGCAATTATTTCTAGAACATGGTGTTTGATAAAATTATGTATCTACCTTGTATTGAGGCAGTATGCAAGTGGAAGTTTTATATTGAAATTTGTGTGAATATTGCATAATTTTCTTAAGTAGATTTTTAATTTAAGAAGTTGAATATCGTTGTATCCAAGTCTTTTATTTTAAATAGTGTTGATGGAATGTACACACTCTAAGGTAAATACATACGCATGCAATATATGGTTTCTTACTTTTCATGACTCTTTATTTTTTTAAACAAAATGTAGAGTCCGATATGAATTGAAATTGTCACCGCAAAAGCACACGTTACACATTCTCTTTATTTAGTCAACATTTTCGACTGCTTTACAGTGTCCGTCATCTGCTTTATCTAATATGGACACTGCAACATGGCACACGGAAGCACAATACTACCAAAAATAAATCACGATGAATTGTAAAGTTTTCACAGAAAATGCCCATTTAGTAAAATATTTACTATGCTAGTTATTTGTTTTGAATTGAGAAAATTTTAGTTCCTACCGGGATGTCATTTATCCAGTTTCCACATCTGCCTAACTACATTATTATTTTGTTGGAAAAGGATTTGAAATTTGGAACAATGACAAGAAAAATAGTGAAAAATTCGAGCGCATTTGTTTTAAAAATAGAAGTAGATTGGAACTGCCTTGGAGGCCAGTTGTTGGTGTTTTTCGTGTACCTACACAATCTCAATTAAAAGTAAAATAAAGGAATTTACCATCTCGGAAGAACTTAATATCAGTTTGTACTCATTCGTTTTGGAACTATGTGGTTGGGTCGTGTGCTCTTTCGCAGCAATACAGTGGTAAATGATTGGTTATCCCTTTTCCTTACATACCTTGTTTTTCCTACAAAAATATCACACAATTTCAGCAAACACCATTTCGTTTTGTTTCATTTTTAGTATTTACAGTCATTTGCAAGTGCATCTGAAACTATAATTCGTAAGCTCTTTTGGATGCAATACTAGTAATACTGCTATAAAGAGAACGAAAACGCCTAAAAAACGAAAATCCGTCAATGTTTTTTTATATTTCAATCTTCTGCGTAACATTACAATTGATATGATACTTAATATGAAAAAACGTAGGGGGAAAGAGTTACTGATATTACCTACTACATATACTATATTTTTAAAAATTTTTATTTTACTTTATTTAGGAAACATACAGTTTGACAAAAAAAAAATAATTGAACATAAAATATAGAACATGATTTAAACCAGTTAAGTTCCATTTATAATATTTATAAAAGCTAGAAATTAATTAAAAGTAATAAAGTACATAGTGTGTGTGAAAAATGATTAAAAAGAGAATACTAAACAAAAGAGAAGTAATATTTTTAACTTAGGTACATAGTAAGGTTAATTTGATTTTAAAAGATTTAAGGGTACAGTGGAAAATGTCAATATCGCTTAAGGCATTATAAGATTTGCAGATACGCCCGAGCAAGGAATTTTGTGCGTATTTCGATTTGAAATGTTGTATATAAAATAAGGTATTTGATCTGGTATTGCGTTTAGGGCAATGAAATGCAATCCTTTTTAACAGGGCTGGGGAGTCAATAAGGCAGTTAACAATTTTGTACAGAAACAGTAGGTCAAAATTTTTTCTTCGTTTGTAAAGAGTAATAGGATTACATTGATGATTTTCAAAACGATACGACAGGTGTTTCAGGAATTTTGTTTGAATATTTTGAATTCGGTTAATATAAGTTTATTATTATGGATTCCAAATGACAGATGCGAAATCAAGATGAGATCTTACGTATGCCATATAACAAGTGTAAAAGGTTTATTGAATGGTTTAGTGATTCGTAGAATGAAGCCCATTTGTTTGTAGGCTTTTTCTACAATGTTTTCAATATGATCGTTGATATTGTTGAAATGTTACTATGTTTAGATTTAGATGTTGGCAATATTATGTGTTTTTAAAGTTTTAACGAAATTCTTGATTTTATGAAACTATATATATGTTATGATTAAGGTTTTCACGGGTGTAAGATGTAGAACAATTTTCTCGGTTTACCCGCGTAACTTTCTTATTTATTTGAATAGTATCCATGAAGATATTAAATTTACCATGGAAATCGAAGAAAATGATTGTCTCCCATTTCTCGATATTTTAGTTAAAAAGAAAAAGAACGGCAGCCTTGGCCATACCGTATATCGTAAACCGACACATACAAATAGATACTTAAACGCCAACTCAAATCATAACCCATCTCAGTTGTCATCAGTTATAAATACCCTAGTTACCCTGTCAAAACGACTAGCAGACAAAGATCATATTCATAAAGAACTAGGTCTTCTTAGTAGTGCTCTTCAAGCAAACGGCTTCTCCAAATATTTAATAGACAAATCCATAAATAAACGCAAAAAAACTATTCCTGAAACGGAAGAAGAACCCCTTTCAATAGCAATTCTCACATTCATCAAAGGCTCGACAGATAAAATCAGTCGAATCCTCAAAAGCAATAAAATCAAAACTATTGATAAATCAGAAAATAAAATCTCGTCTCTATTAAGAAGTCCGAAGGACCACATTCCACTTGAGTCACATGGTATTTATAAAATACCTTGTGGGGCATGTGAAAAGGTGTATATTGGACGTTGCAATAGAAAAATATCATGTAGAATTGCAGAACATAAAGTAGATGTCACTAATAAACGCTTAACTTCATCCATAGTACAACACGTCCGTAATGAAGGTCATAAAATAGACTTTAATAATACAAAAACAATAGCTAGCATATACAATGAACTAGACGTGGGCAGAATGATTCCCAGGAGTGAATCGATTCAGTCTGATTCCCATGGCCTTTTGAATTGATTCCTTTAATTCATTCCTTTAATTCAATTAAATCCCAAAAAAAAAAAAAAATTAATTAAAAAAAAAAAAAAAAAAATTTATTAAATGAATGGAGAGGCTAACACCGCGCACGAGACCGGCAGGCCACGGAGTACCCGGAGTACCGCTAAAGAGGCTACCAAGCATCGCACAAAGAGGAGACCGATTATTCTATCTGATTATCTCGCAGGCTAAAACCTATAGATTAATGTGTTTGACTCTTTTTAGTGTCGCTTTTTCATTTCATCGGTTTTCAAATCACAATGAGTGGGGAGGCTACGAAGCACCGCACAAAGAGGAGACCAATAGGCTACGGAACACCGCACAAAGAGGATACCGATTATTCTATCTCTATCTCGCAGGCTAAAACCTATAGATAAATGTATTTGACTCTTTTTAGTGTCGCTTTTTCGTTTCATCGGTTTTCAAAATCACAATGAGTGGGGAGGCTACAAAGCACCGCACAAAGAGGAGACCAATAGGCTACGAAACACCACACAAAGAGGACACCGATCATTCTATCTCATTATCTCGCAGGCTAAATCCTATATTGTTTGTCTTTTTTTAGTGTCGTAATTTTTCGTATGTAAAATGTATTTATTGCTAGCAATTATATCTTAAAATTATACAAGTTTTCGTTTCACCCTTAAAATTTTATTGATTTTATTTTATTTATTAAACTTTTAATTTTGTTCCATTTCACGTGATCTAATATAAACATACATTTTAACATTAAGATGAGTATTTTATGACAGCTAACCACAGCTAATTGGCCTTATAATATCTGCAAATTTACATATTATATCGACCCAAGATCTACGTCTAAAAGTAGGTAGGTACAATATCTTTCGTACGTACCAAAAAACAGATAAGCATCATTTTAGCTTCTCACTTTTCTAGCTGATGTTCAGATTCAAAGTCGAAAGTTTTCGACTAACTATGTAATGAAATTGACGGCTTGGCGCGCGGGGGAATAAATGAACCGCGCGGACGGATTAAGGGCTGGCATTGAGGAACGAATTAGTAACTTTTGACTAATGTTTTGTGTCTTACCTAGCAGTGACTTGATTTACTCGCGAGCTGTGGACCTAGGACTGGGATGCGTTTGGGACATATCGTGACATTGACGTGACGATGACGCCTGACGTCATTTCTAGGTCTGAGATTTACAAAATACCATGACGTCACAAGTGAAAAAGACTTTTGTTTTAATTCCTCTGTCTGTTGGAATCGGACAATCTCGATTTCGACAGACTAGATACCTGGGACGCGGACATTGAACACGGACCTGGGACGGCGGGGACCTTATGACAATCTCAGGACAGGAATGATTAATTCCTTGCGTGAAAGAGATGCTCGGGCAACCCGGATGAATCGCGGCCGCGTTTTGGCCATTTTGGGACATGGACTTTGATGATGTTCGGGTGTTTTTTTAGAATGGCGGCGCGGCGGGAGCGGAATACAATCGTAATAGGCGAGTCGTTCACAATACCGTTCGTCGACCACTTCGCGGCGCGCGGCCCGTTTAATAATATTTAAATACCTATGAAACAATATAATATTTAAATCGTGTACAGAACACATTATTCATTGAAATAATTTAACAGTAAAATAAATGGAAATTAAAAATATATGGTGTCATTAAAAATCGTAGGATGCAAGGCCAAAGATAAGGAATGAAGAATCAATTCCTTTTGAAATTGAGAATTAGATTGAGTGTGTCACAAGATTGAATTTATTCATTTAATTCGGTCATTCAATTTTGCCCACGTCTACAATGAACCAGAAAAAATTTACCGTGAAGCAATAGAAATTTATAAACTTAAAAATAATATGAATACTAGAAATGACTCAATCAGAATTCCCAACACCTGGAAAGTCTTAATCGATGAAAATCCCCCAAAAATGGCATTTCCAAAATTACCAGTAGTATCTCCAATTAGCTTAACCAATCAGGTATCTACTGCCAGCCCCGCCCCCCACTCCCTCCACCATCAATCACCTGCTACCCGGGTACTTCGTTCTAGACATAAGAAGTGACTTGCACTCACTTAAGTTTTAGCTTTAGGACCGAACAGACATGCGAAAGCTATCAGTTTGAGACAAAAACTCAAGACATAAGGCCTCTGAAGATGGACAGTGTGATCTGTCCGAAACGTCAGGAGTTAAAAAGTCCTTTTTAGGACTACGTTACGCGGGTAAAACGAGAAAATTATTCTACATACATATATATATATATATATATATATATATATATATATATATATACATTCCATGATAAACTCATAACAATTTCCAATAATTCTATTAAGATTTTTGGTTTTATGATACTATGTACATTCCATGATAACCATATAACAATTTTCAAAATTAGTTTTATATTTTTGTTTTTATGACACTATGTACATCCCATGATAACTTTTTAGCAATGGGGTATTTCCACGTGTTTTTTTATTGCTTAAAAAAATTAAGCAAAAAATTACGATGATTACAGCACTTTTATTTTATTTTTATGTTGACGAATAAATTTTCTACAGCGAGTTAAAGTTTCCCATTTTGGAATTAACGCAAAAACGATATTTTGGGGCGTGGCTATCGTGTGACATCATGAGTGAGGACGCTCACTGACAGTGTTTATTTATGCTAGTTTAGCTTAGCGACACTTGTGACGTCACAAACCCATTTCCCAACCATGGGCCGTTTTGATTTGATCAGTTTTAGATCGTTTTTAAAATCAATAATATTGAATGAAAACATAAAAATCAAACATTTTTAGTAGGATTATTAAAATCAGAAAAATAATCTTTAAATATTCCGTACATTTTCAACAGAATTCCTCGTTTGTGGAAATACCCCATTACCTCCATCATTCTTTTCAGAATTTTGATTTTATGATAATTTTTTTAACAATTTCCAATAATTTTATCTAGATTTTTTATACTTTTTTGTTTTTATGATTATGTGCATGAATGCGTATACATATGTGAACCTATATGTGTATGTACGTGAATATGTATGCATATAACAGATATAACATCACATAACATCGTCTAGTGAGGCGGGTTACTTACTTGTTTGTATACGATAATGTTATTTCAATAAACGCCCGGGTTGCCGGCAATAAAAAAATATATACAGATATATATTCTATTAACTATGTAGGTATCGTATCAGTCAGTGGTAAATTTAAAAAATTCTGTGGAAGAACTGAAGGTAACTATAATCACTAATATTGCAATCCAAACGTTCGTTAAATTCAAATGTCATTAACCATTCTATTATCGAAGCTCGACTCAAATATAATTCTTCCTTCGTTGATTAAATAGTTACGTAGCGTAAACAACCCATGTCTAAAGGGTATAATTACACTCAAACACAAATCTTTAATTCACTAAGTACTCATTATAAGGAATGTAAACTCAAATGTCACTTATTGATCTCCGTGGCTGTCAATTCCTCGACAAGTGCCTAGAACCTCGCTCCGTTAAATCATACGGTGTTAACGTCAAAATATGAGTCCGGATCCAACAATAATAATAATTAGCCGTGATTAAGAGTTAAGCAGTAATAAGCAGCCATTGAAAAACCGGATCGTGATATAATGGCTACCCGCACGAGTCCACAAAGCCGACACATTCAGGCCGAGAAAACTGGACGCACAGGGTCGCACTGGTGATCTTTTTTTTTTATTTTTACATTAACTCCACACAGGAGGCCCTGAGGAAAATGATTTCCCTCAGGGCCTATGTCATCTGGGATGCTGTGTGGAGGGTCTTTTTGAGGAGAGGAAGGAATGAACATTGGTCTTAAAGAGACCAATGTTGTAGGAAGGAGGAAACACAGAGGCCGGCAAATCATTCCACAGCCTAGCTGTTGAACACAAGAACGAGTCGAAGAAACGACCTGTTCTCATGTGACAAATGTCAACCGTGTACAAATGTTGGGCACGCGTTTGGCGTGTTTCCCGACTATGCACTGGTGCCGAAGGGATCGATGATGCTAGTTCCTCGGAGCATCTTCCATTGTAATACCGGTAGAACAAGGATAGCATTCCCACCCGACGCCTGTGCTCTAAAGATTGCAATCCGTCTGTTAAGATGGGAGAATCTATCAAACGGACCGCCAGTTTCTGCACAGAGTCGAGGGTATTTTTCAGGTATTTTGGAGCTCCAGACCAGAAGTGGCTGCCAAATTCAACTGTGGGGCGCACTTGTGATTTGTACAGGGTTAGCAGTTGTGTACTATTAAAGTATCTGCGGGCCCTGTACAGCACGCCCAGTTTTTGGGAGGCTAACTTTACTCTGGCTTCAACGGAACCCCCATACCTGAGCTGGTCACTTAGGGTTACACCAAGCATATCAATGGAGGGCCTGTTCGGAAGATTGCTTCCGTTGAAAGTTACTAGATTTTCATTTCGTTCCCCTTTGACAAGACAAGATTGGGTCTTTGAAACATTAAATTCAACGAGATTATTTTTACCCCAAGAGAAAACACTCTCGAGGTAACCGTCCATTCTTTTCTTTAAAGCCCTACGAGCCGTTCATCTTACACTACAAAGGAAAAACTTGATCATCCCTACAAATATAAGAATTAAAACAGCCAAACAGCTCTGTCTTCATAAAATTTATACATGGATCTCTGGGATTTATATATATTTTTAAACTTAAAACATTATATCAATACGGATAGTTTGTACATACAATATTTTTTAAGAGTTCAGATAGAAAAGAGTGTTCCGAAACGTACAGTTTGTTTTTAATGGTTAATATGATACATATAAATATTTTAGATGCCTTAAATAAATACTGTGAGTACAGAAGACATTTGCCATTGAAGTTATCGAGTATTTTTTGGATCAGTGTTTTTATAAGCCGATAAAAACTGTTTTAAAGTTAAAAATCTTCAATTTACTCTTTTCGGTTATCGCTTTTCGGTTTTGCTTTTATTGTATAATGTGTAAAATTTAATTCTTTAGAAAATGATCGTAGAACATTTAAATATTTGTGCGTGGCTTCGCAAAATAAAATAAAAGATGCTTTGGCGATTGTGAATAAATCAAAACAGGCGGCTGGTGTTAAACGGGAATTTAAACCTTATTGATAAATTGACATAAGGTGTGAATTTTTCACAACATGGTGCATCGTCTTAAAATAATGTCCCAATCGGACATCAACGACCGGGAAGATCCAATCCGCCCCTGTGGACGTTCATGTTTATTGATCAGGAAGCGAAAACGGCTCGCCCGTATTTAATTGTTATGCTGAATGATAACCGCGATAAAATCATGCAAATCGGACATCTGTGAAAATTAATCAATTAAGATTACTAACCTTCAAACGATCATAAATATCAAACAGGTACAACGGTACATCGGCGAACGATTCTACTTCTCTGTGACGTTTTTACAGGTGTCTACTTCCTACTTTACCTTTATCTTTCCTGTTACCTAATTGTTTTAAATCTCCTGGAAAAATGAAACGAATATGACCTTCTGGGATATAAGGGCGCCTTTCTTAGAAGGGTAGCTGAAAAATAAATTCTTCAAACAAGCCTCTATATTTGGCTAATACGTCAATATTATACACTAAAAAATATTTTTTTTAAGTTAATATCTTAAAAATGTTTTTTCCTAGCACGTCGTACGTAAAATCTTAAAAAAAATTATAAAGGGAGGTGAGCGCATCGATAGGTATGTAAGAAAAGTGTTGAATATTTCGATTGGTTTAATTTTTTTTTAAGTTATCATCGTTATAAACAATCTTTATAAATTCATATATAACACAGCTTAAGTACACAGCAATATGCCGAACGTAAACAGTTCCGATAAAGTACATTTTCTTATATGAATCTACAAAAAATGTTAAAATGTTAAAATTTCATTTAAATTTGAATGGATATCAATAAAATTTTTGATTGTTCAGATTCGTTCATTGATTTTGTTCAGATTCGAACTGCTGAAAGCAAAAGAGGAAATGTGATGAGCTAAACAAAAAACGATGAAATAATAGGTGAAGCCTTACTAAAATCTCGTTGATGGGGAATCAGTAACACACCCCCAAATAATAAGGGAAATATACGAGGAGGTTGGTGGAAAGAGTTGTGATAGTTTTGGAAACATCTGATTATTTAGCTCTGGAACTTAAACATCGACATGGTTAAATTCATTTCAAGCAAATCATTTCGATTCAGAAAGGTATCTCTCACCAAAGCAACACAAGACAAAATAAACAATAGTCAAATTGGACAATTTATACCTCGGACAGGTAGGTCGTCCTTGTTATTTAATTATATGATAACCCATGCTACATTTTAAGTACAAATGAATATAATCTAATTTAATTTACTGTCGTACATTCAAAATGGAGAAATATTGCTTATTTACTTAACAAAGCTGACGAGCGCAATATCGTACATTAAAAAAAATATCTGTGTTTAATTGCATAACAGCAAAAAGTATTCTAGTTCACGCTGCTACTCGATCATTTCTAAAGTTCACATCAACTTAAAGTTTATAAAAGTGACTTACTAGATTATACAATGATTGATTTCAGACTAACCTTACCGTATAATTTACGTTGTTCAGCGCACTGTTATAAGTAGTATAACAGCATAAATGATTTGTGTTACCTTATTATGCGAGTGACAGGACAAATAAAAACACAACCTGAACACAGTCTGAACGAAGCCTCCAATGAATAGAATTACCACGTGACAGGTGATTTTTAGTAGCTTTTTAGTATGGAACGCAGGCAGTGTTTTCTAAGGCTGTGTTTCACGTACCGTGGGTATTCATATCACTAGGCAGGAACAAATGAACGAAGAGACTAAGTAGTCGAAGTAATTTTTCTCTAAAGTCTGGCTGCTTTATGACACGACAATAGCAAGTATTTGGGGTACTCATTTTCTTTATTGGAGTCCTTTTCTATTGAAGGTTTATTTTTATCCCGGAAATTTTAACCTTTATTTTAACCTGGTTAACAATAAGAGCAACGGTTATAATCTGAAATGAAGTAAAAATCAGTATCAACGACTAAATTGTTTAAAGA
Organism: Limnephilus rhombicus; assembly: GCA_929108145.2. Classification (NCBI taxonomy): domain Eukaryota; kingdom Metazoa; phylum Arthropoda; class Insecta; order Trichoptera; family Limnephilidae; genus Limnephilus; species Limnephilus rhombicus. Next base: position 30,121,128 of record OV815285.1, read on the forward strand.
ATTGGGCGATCACTTAATTGAAAAAAAAGCGAATTGGATTTAGATATTGGCTAAGTCTTCCGATAAGGGTGAATGTTTACTTTCTGACATCTGACGTAAAACGTATTTTTGTCCAAAGGTTTGATTTGATGAACTTCACAATCAAAATCAAATAATTATATAAAACGTAATTTTTGTGGTTACCGGTAGTCCAAATGATTGTTTTTCCATTTTGGAGGCGTTTGTGAGTACCGCCTCCCAGGAATTATTTGTTGCATACCAACGTCTCTGTCACAAGTCATCCCAAGTGGTTCGCTACGTTTGGTGACTTAGCAGGGGTGCTTCGTTTCAATACGTGACAAGTATCCAGGTCTCGGAAGATGCGGATGCGCGGCGATTTGGGGAGGCCCTTTGACCTCTCCAGATGGTCTCTCTCGAACCATCGCCTTGCACCACAACCAGAGGGATAGATTCATACCGTCCGTCGCTCCTGGACATACTGACACATAGATTCCTACCCACCCCTCACACCCTCTCCTTCCCAGAACGTCCTCTCTGCAATTTCCTTAAAAGGACTCTCCAAACAGCATCTCCAAAGATGTTACAGGCCATAAGGGAAATTATTTTCCTCAAGCCCTCCTGTGTGGGGTAAAGGTTGAATGGGAGATACTCTCGGTATCATCCAGCTGATACGGTTTGTAGGTACATTCTTAAATACTTACGTACTTAATTATAACCATATATTTTACATAACTTTTTTTATTTAAATAATTGACTACCTACCAAAATATTGTCAAATGCGTTTAAGAAAGACAAAGTAAATACGACAATTACTAAACAAACAAAAAAAATTTGCTGAACCACAAAACCTTGAAACGAAAACGAAATGTAAGCACACATTTACGGATAGACGAAATGCAAAACGGTCTTATTAAAACGGGACTTTGCTCAGTCAAAAATGACTAAAATTTTATGACTGTTCCTGATTTTATATCGGGAAAAACTCGTAATTTCTACATTAGAATCAAATGACCTTTAATGTGTCTTAATAATAATAATTTTTCCGATTTCGCTGTGCAAATAATCATAGTTTTGAAAAATTTGCAGGGATAAATCTTCTTCATATCAATAATAAAGAAAAACGCTTCGATAACTTGGAAGCCTTAGAACAAAAGAAATCCCTTAATAATGAGTCGATTTTAAATAACCAAAAAATATTATCTAACAGTCCCATCTTAGACAAGTTCCCTTTCATCGTTCATTCTAACTCCTCACCCCACTCTTCACTGATCCATAGTCACGCCCCCATCCCACTTCAGCACATTGTAATATATTATGTTCACCCAAAGTTTTATAATGTCAAATTAGTATATTTTGCCGTAAAGAAGAACTGTTGTTACGAAACCGGTCAATGTGTATAAAAAATATAGTGGTTCAAACAAAGTATCATTTTTTAAATTTAATTAATTAACCGATGAAATTGCAGGCATATTTTTTTTCATCGTTGGAATTTTACTCCACGAACTTTGGTCAAAAGTCTATGTTCTTATCATCATGCCACTACCATAATCCTATACCGTGTATCCTATATCAAAAGAAAAATATAAAACACTTATACACGTATCGAGCTGTTCGCTTAGAAATTCCTTTAAGACATGTTTTAAAACGCCAGTTTCTCAATAAATTACCCCCAGAGACGGAGACACATTATATGTATCTATTTATACGATTCAACAAAGGGATATTCGTAATCTTATATTGAAATAAACATGATTTTATTGCCGTGAATGGTCGCGTTTTGGTCGACAAACCAGTTGGGGTGAGCTTTTTGAGTGATCAGATTACAGGGAAATAAAGCTCGCGATACAATCTAATTCGGGCAATAAGGCTCTACAGTCTACAGTCCACAGCCTACAGTATACATACTTGCAGCCTGGAGTCCCTCTGAGATCCTCAATTCTTACATCCGGTTGCTTTTAATCAACTTCTTTAGAGCTTTTATGAATGAACTTAACCAATTGTGTTACTATGATGAATAAGTATTATAAATTTACTAGCATTATAACTTACGAGTATATACCTATATAGGCTTATTCCGATTTTTTTCCAAAATATTGATTAAGCTCTACGGCAGTTTTAAAATTAATCCAGGCTCCATAGCACATGACGGAAAAGACGTTGCGAAATAACGGTAGTTAAGCCATGAAAAACTCCTAGTAAACAGCTAGTGCTCCTAGGTAAAAGGTTTTTAAAATTGGGAAACAGCAATTTTTATTAATTAATTGTTCGTTAAGATGGTTTAATTACCCAATTAATGTCCATACATCATTTTCATACTTCTCTTGGTATTGATGAATGCAAAGGATTCAATATAGACGGATTATAAATTAATCAAAAAGGTAACAAAAATCCTTACACATTAAAAAATTAAGTTCTTTCAGATGAATTATTTTTCGTATTTTTTTATATAATATATTTTTATGTATGAATACCGCACAAGAGTCCCAACTCCCGTCTGAAGCCAGTGAGACTATGGAATTCCCAATCGGGGTATGTTGTGAGGCTGAAGGTAGTGGGGAGGGGAAGGAGATAGGGAAGAGGAAGGTGGGGAAGTACCTGGCTATTCAGATCTGGTCACCAAACACGGCTAATACCATTTCAAGCAACGTTTCAATTCTGAATGCTGGTTTTACACCAGGGCGATACTGTGAGTATCTTCCACTCTGGAACGTGCCGCAAATATACTATATACTCGTATATTTTCTAAATGAATAAATTGTGAAATAACACAAATTAATGAAATAAAATTTATTTGATTCGATCCCGCGACCTTCGGTGTGCGAGTCAAGGGCCTTACCGCTGGCCGTCTAGTTCTAGAAATTATTTAAATCTGTTATTTTTGTGGTTGAATTTTATTGACAGCAACGCAAAAATTATTATGCCAAACTAATGTAGGCACATAACACGTTAACTAACTACCCTCGAATATAACCGTAGTCGAAAACTGCGGCTCTTTATCGACTTAAGTGCGGCTCTTCGCCAAATGATTAGTTTAAAATACATTTTTTTAACTAATTTTTAATGAATAAAATATATTTTTCTACGGAAAAAATTTACAGTACTAAAAATAAGACAAAACAATCCCGTGAGAACGGTACTATTGTGTGATGCGCTTGCCCTGGTATACATTTTCGCCGAAGGTCCCGACATCCTTATCTACATAGGGTAGACGTTTGGAATTTGACATTTATTTACTGTGGAGTTTCTTTCAAGCCATTTATATGTATTGCATAGTTGGCGTTCATATTTGCAAGTGATGCTCACATTATAACCTTTTCAAAACAACTAATTGGGGATGCACTTTTCCGATAATATCTGTGATTATTTCCGGATTTTTTTAACATGTTTAATCACATGATACCATATTTATCCCAGTTCAGGTAGGTCTAACAGAAATCGTTGTGTTTCCCTTACACTGATAATGAGAAATATGATATAAACGGTATTGGAAAGAGAAAACAACACGCTATATATTGAAATCTAAAAATTAACCCCAAAATAATGCACACCTTTATGAAACCCAAGTTTCCGACCACAATTTGAAAAAAAATTATGAAACTACGTGGATTTAAAAAAATATATTTTTGCACGTAACGGCAAAAAAGTGATGCGATGATAACGTTTATAATTCATTTGTGAAATAAAATATGTATGGGTTTTTAATTTTTTACATTATCAGTAATTTTCGTTAGAAAAAACGTAAGGTGAGCCATTTAAACTCTTTAATGTTTGCATTAAAAAATTTCCGTTGAGTAATATTCTATTCATTTACTAAAAAATATTTTTACCCCCTGTCAAAATTCGCCTAATTTTTGTAAAATGCCATTTATTTGTCAGCCAATCTGTAAAAATGTAAATGATTTGCGCGACTTCACCGATGTATTGATTAAATTATGCCTTTCGCATTTTATGGGACCGCAGCACTTTGGGCAGGTAGGTAGTATATTATACCTATCTCAATCTAGGATTTATTATTAGTAAAATCAACATTCTTACATCACATCGTTATTAAAAAAAGTACTTTTATCTTAAAACACAAGACTATCTTTTATTTGCCTTCGTGGAAATCGAATCTTCCAGAAAAATCTCTGATCATAATAATATATTTCTAGGTATACTTATGATAATATCTTTAGAAGTTACTACATTATTCAAAAAAATCTAGACAAGTTTTCCCTGATTTAAAATTACGAGAAACTCCCACAAGTAGTTAGTAGCTACCAAATATTATTCTTTGAAAAGATTCCTAACAATTCACCGCTATCGCAATCATGAATGAATTATTTCTTTACATACGAGGCATGTTCACAAAGTAAGTGTACTAGATTTTATATTTTTTTAGAAAACGTGTATTGAAAAAAAATTACAGGATATCATTGATACATTTATTCTATATTTTTCCATATAATCACCATACGATTCAATGCACATAGTGAGCCGTGGCACAAGTTTCTTTTTACCCACCTCGAAGAATTATATGGCCAGCTCCTTCCCCCACTTCAAAACCTCTTTCTGCACCTGATCGCCGATTGAAAATTTATTTTCATCCATATGTGCCTTATTTTTCAGGGTATCAAAATATCGATGGGCATTGATGGTCTCCATCTGAGGTAGAAATTCGACCAAAGTGGTGCCTTTTAGATCCCACAACACTGAGGCCATGATTTTTTTGTCCGAAATTGTTGATTTGAAATTTTTGGCAGACGCCACTTTGACGACTGCTTTTTTTCCAGGCGTGTAATAAGAAATCTCCACCTTTTTTTCGTGTAAGTGTTACTCCTTCCGTGAGTAAAAAATGGATCGCAGCACTTGGCGGTATTTTTTGCCGACATCTTTCACGCAACTGGACACTACAACGTAAGTTTACGTACTACCAAGTTTGTGAGTTTGTGCGATGCTCGTTCTAGTCAGGAGATCCCCTCTAAAACTCTGCTGTAAACAGTGCTGCCAACTCCCAAAAAACAAAACAAAAAAACAATAAACCACAGCCTGTTATGGTCACAGTACCTACACTTGCTTTGTGAACATCCCTAGTACCTATATATTTACCACGATATAATTTTGGAAAAAAGTACGATATTTGAAATACGACATATTCGATTTATTTTTCGGAGACAACATTTAATGTAATAACACGGTTAAATTAATTGAAATGCGCAAGTACACCTAAATATATAAATATAATAACAAGCGTTCGTGGTAGCCTGGGTGTCACAGACATAAATAGTAAGCTGGAAGAACGACAGTTGAGATGGTATGGACACATAAGACGGAGACCATCAGACCACACAGTGAGGCAGGCAATGTCTATGGAGCTTCACCGACAGTCATCCAGAGGAAGACCGAAGAACTCCTGGATGACCCAATGTACCAAAATTCTTCAGAGAAACGGCCTGGATGAAGGCGATACCCAGAACAGAAGATATTACAACCTGAGAACGAGAAGAGCCGACCCCAACAGCCTACCTAGGCAATGAGTTGGGACAGCGCAAGGAAGAAGAAGAACAAGCGTTATATATAACAAATAGATATAAGTGAACAGTCACATCAATAGTAGGTATATGAGGTATTATAAAAATATGTCCTAATGTGAATCAGCAATACAAGGGCTTCAGTAGGGCATCCATATAAACCTTCTGTATCTAATAGCCAATTTCTTAGATTATTTTTGACTTTAGCAGTATAAATAGTATTATTTATAATAATCCCTTGCTTTTAATTAAATATTTTGGGTACATATAGTTTGGGCTTCATTCAATGTAATTATTGGAACATTTCAAAACCACCAATCCTTCATTTTGAGTGAATCTTGTATTAGTTTTATGGTAAACTCTTTCTCTATTCAAGAAATTGGACAATGTAAGATGTTGACGTATGTAAAATATTATTCAAAAATAAAATCATTGAATTTTTCTTTTACGAAATCGAAATAAAAGTTTGAATAATGCTGTATGCAAATTATTGATATTGATTCTTAATCTAGCCTCAGCCAATAGGTGAAACATTAATATTATTAACATCATATATCTGAAAATTAAAGCAAATACATGATGTTTTAAAAATTTTATTACGTACTCGGTAATAAATGACTAGTAATCGTTTATTCACCATTAGTTATTATTTATTCCAGAAAACAATGAACCATCATAATGGGGTATTTCCACAAACAAGGAATTCTGTTGAAAATGTACGGAATATTTAAAGATTATTTTTCTGATTTTAATAATCCTACTAAAAATGTTTGATTTTTATGTTTTCATTCAATATTATTGATTTTAAAAACGATCTAAAACTGATCAAATCAAAACGGCCCATGGTTGGGAAATGGGTTTGTGACGTCACAAGTGTCGCTAAGCTGAACTAGCATAAATAAAACTGTCAGTGAGCGTCCTCACTCATGACGTCACACGATAGCCACGCCCGAAAATATCGTTTTTGCGGTAATTCCAAAATGGGAAACTTTAACTCGCTGTAGAAAATTTATTCGTCAACATAAAAATAAAATAAAAATGCTGTAATCATCGTAATTTTTTGCTTAATTTTTTTAAGCAATAAAAAAATCACGTGGAAATACCCCATTATAAATTGTGCATTGATGTTTTGAAAATATTTTATATGGAAACGGTTTATTATTGAAACGCGCGCGCCGTTAGAAGGAGAAACATGGCGTAATATCCCAAAAATATAGCGGTAAGTAATATCGCGTTTTATAGATTTATTACAAATCAAAAGGTAAAAGTTTGACATTCATTGTTCCAAGATCCCGTCACTAAATCCCCGGCCTTATCTTGTAGCGTGGTTAACACCTCTATTCATTTAATTGCATTTTCTGGTCAATCCGACCGGCACAGATACTCGGCACTAAATGTCTTTATCCCTTGCCAAGAGGTCCTGGCCGTTGCTCGGCCCGTATGGCGCAACTAAATAAATTACCTACTACAAACACTTGGGGTGTAATGTTTTTGCGTGCTATTTTGAACTTAAACGCATTTGATAGTTAAATGAAGGCAGATATAGAAATGCAGATACTCTTCATTTCTATATCTGCCTTCGTTTAGAATAAATACAATAAAAAGTCCCGGTCTACAATAAAAATAGTCCGGTCAGTGGCTGACTTGTCTGGTCGTGTTCAATTCGTCGGCTAACTAAGTCCCCCATCACGACACAACAAGCAATATTTTCCGCTTACTGGGGTTGTAGTAGGAGATTTTCAATCATTGTCAGGTTATTTGTAACCCGGAATAAACATAAATAAATAATGTTTTCATCAATTTTGGAAATGGTACCAATGCAGAGTGTATCAGCACATACCCAAAGGATTCTAACCAGCGATTCCTGGAAGTATTTGGAGTTAAAATGAAGATAACATTTTGCTAACCATTGATATTTTTTTCAATTAAAAACGATTTTTGACGCTCCTGGTACAGCCTAGTGGGTCACGTGATACGCACAAGGGCGATTTGAAAGGAATTTTGTTCTTGTTTTTGATTCAAAACAATATCTATTATTGACAACAAAATAACTTCTGCGTTTTTTACTCCATATCCATTGGAATCGCTGATTAAAACCTAAGGGTATGTATGATATACCCTGCGTATGTAATTTTTTTAAACCTTCGTTACACATTCCTTAGTGGATGATCAACACTTATTGTCCTTTCTTACTTTCTATACCAAAATTATAATGTATTGAAAGTGTATTTTTTTATTAATTATGTACCAGTAGTGTAGTAGTTGTAGTAACTACCCTACTTTGTCGTTTTTTAATTAAACGATGATAAAAATTTCTACAGTAAAGTTGACGATGTAAATAACATTACAAGCCACAGTATTCTAAAAATAGTTAAAATTTTGTGATTAAAAGCAAAACGAAAAACTCTCCGTTCGAAAGTTTTAATGGTTTAATAATGGAGGACATGCGAATAGATAGACCCATTGCTTAATTTCAAATAAGATTTTGTCCGAAATGTACCTGCCTTATCAATATAAATGTTTTAAATAAATGAAAAGAAAATACTTGGTTTTAAGTCACTTTATTAATATATTTTGTTTACACACTGTCTACCGGTTTCGGTACCTCCGTACCACATCAGGACTCTTCTTCTTTTGAAAAATTAATATGTTTATGAACCTTTTTTGTATTTCTAGGCCTTGTACGCACTATCGGCTAGCCGCGTAGGCGGTCAACCGTGCGGCTAGCCGCATTTTTATTTTAGTATGAAATTTTTCGGTGGTTGGGTGCGTACGGATATGAGCGGTTGCATACTAAAATAAAAATGCGGCAGGCCGCGTGGTAGACCGCCTACGCGGCTAGCCGCTACTGCGCACAAGGCCTTTAAATTTAAAATTAAGAAACAAATATATATATATGTATATTTGTGACTTAATTTTTAGTTTTCTGCTACCGGTTTCGACGGTGACCGGAAAACTCAGAATAAAACCAAATCAGAACCTCCTTTGAAATGTCATTAAAAGTAATGAAAAAATAAATTAAAAAAATGTTTAAATATGTTACGTAAGGTTAGGGTTATGGGCTATTTTAAAATTATTTTTTCATAGCTTGACCTTTCAAAGAGATGTTAAGTTGACTTGATTCTGAGTTGGCATGGAATCGTTTTCAATACATCTGTGCCATTCACTAGCAATCTTAAAACTACTGCTGGTTTATTCATTTTGAAAATTTTATTTGTTACATCAAAGTTGCCAATTTATGAATTTGATAAATGTATGTATTAGAAAAAATAATTCAATTTCAGACTAAATACGGGCGTGAGCTTTTTGCACTGATTTATCCTTTATTTATCCCACTATTTATAGCAGTGAGATATACGAGACAGATAAAGTTGTAGGCACCTACTTTTTCTAATAGGTGCCCTTTGCGTGCCGCGTGTCGTACGGACTGCAGATTGCCATTTGCAGTAGTTACCAAGATAGCAGAAGTATCGAGAGCATTTGTATAATTTTATGTTATATGTTATTTCCCATTGTGATTATCAGTTCTCTATTGCAATCTCGATGCAAATTCTAGTGCAACTTTATTTGTATGTGGTGCAAGATTGGAGTAAAGGTCAGGATAAATAGTGAAAACGTACTGGAACTGGCAAAACATTAATACAAACAAAATGAAAGTGAAAATATGTTTTTTAAAACATGTTAAAATTGGTCGATACGTAGGTGAGGTAAATTTAAAGTTGTATTGCTGTGGGTTTCGTCCGACCGAAACAGGATTTTCTACCGAAACCGAAACTTTTTTAGACGTGTTAAAAATCTACTGTTTACTAAAATTTTGCTTATTTTGTACACTTATACAGACAGTTAACACGTGTTAAATGAAAAAAAATACAATAATTGCAGTACCTACGGGAAAAATGAAAATGGAAGGTACCAGAAATAATATGTACAGAACAACTCGTCCAATTATTAAACATTCCAATATTTTAAAAGTAACCAATGAAAATCTAAAAAACAAATTTACATCGTAACAATGTTTCTTATTTCCGCTCCGGATAGACTAGGCGCCACTTCCCGAGGTACCTTCAACTTTTGAAGTTTATTAATTCACACCTACAATATTTTTACTAAAACTGAGCATGAACACAAGTTTCAAATAAAACAGTCATAAAAACTTGTTTTGTACAACTATTCATATTCATACGTAATATTTTCAAAACATTACCTTCTTAAGAACAAAAAAAACCTTCCTTTTGAAATTATCATGTTCAGAAATTCCATTCGTACATTATTCTATGGAAGTGTAAGAAAATCGTATGCATTTATTCATTCTGAAATGTATTATGTTAGAATTTCGAATGCACGTTCGGAATTCGTGAACCGACGTTATATTGAGTAATTTAACCGTTAATGGATGAAAAGTCTAGTATGGCACGCGTTTGAGAAATATCAACGTAATATTATTATTTATTAATTCTCTGTTCACACTCCTATACTCGTAGCACTCAAGATGCAGGCTGTAAAGTTGTTTTATCGGATCCATCGCGGTAAAAAGCTGGTTTGCTTATCGCGTTCTGGCACGATTCTGACACTTCATCTAGCAATCACAATAGGAGATTCATCTTGTGGGCCATCAAAGGGGAAGCTGGGATTTGACCAACATTAAAAGAAAAAAAATCTTCAAAGACAGCAAAATTATTTTGTGGCATTTTAATTAAAAATTAATAGAATTAATTAATATACTTAATATTAATATGGTTTATGAGAGCAATGCTCACATCATCAGGGTTTTCTTAAAACTAATTATATATAATAGAAACTTAACAGTGTTAATTGAGAGGTGGGAATGAGAGAATGGGAAGGGGGAAGAGGGGCAATAGGGCACAATTTAAAGGGGAACAAGTTTATTTGTCTTTGAACACCTTAAGGCCCCGCATCCCGAATTTCTACCGATTTCTTACACATTTCCCTTAAACATGGCAAGTTTTAAAGCTCTTAAAAAAATATATGTTATTTTTGAAGATAATATCTAGACATTGCCCGCGCCGAAACGCAAATTATATAAAATTCCCTCGATAGAAAAAAATCGCAAGGTATGTTCGAAAAATTATTATAAACACGTCTGTTTTAGTTATTTTACAAGTTATATGTATGAAAAAATTCACAGTGTTTCTTTAAATGCTGTTTAAGATAATGCCCGCGAGACTTTTGCTATATTTTAAACGAGTCGTATTTTATTAAACATTTTCGCAATTTTCGCATCGATTTTGTCGCTGTAAATGTTAGCGCTCTCCTCTAACGTTCGTAATTCGTATCTCTCCATCTTCTTCTTTTCGGGCTCAGTTGCAGAGCCTTAATGTACCTAACTAAATTCTTTGTAATTAAGATGTATTTTGTGTTTATAATTAAGCGATACACTATATCAATTTCCTCAATCAAATTTAAAAAAAAACTCTAAATGTACTTTGAAATAAATATAACTAATTAATATATATTTATGCAAGATTATAGGCGATAGATATCTATATATATTTATAGATATTTTTGATTTGGTGAATTATACTTATGTTCGGTGGATCCTGCAGACAAGCTATCTTGTGACAGCTTTGCGATTAAATAAAATAAAAATAAATTAAAAATAATTAATTAAGAATTAAATTAAAACAACCTACCTGTAATTAAAAAAATGTTTTTTTTTCATCATTAATAATATTCAAATTAGCATTCACGCCCTTCCTGATTTGTAAGATTTCCAATTTGTCCAATTGAGCACTTTTAAAATTACAATGTAGTAACTCAATTCCACTATTTGAGTCAAAAGTGTGATTCGTCTCCAACAAATGATTTGCAAAGTCCGAAAAACAATTTTTGTGTAAACACGTATGTTCCTTCATCCTTCATCTAATTGAGACTCGGAGACCCGGACGTTGATTTTCCGTATATTTCAGTACGTGGAAAAATTGACATTTAGAGCCAGCGAAAGAAAGCAGATAGACGCCCTCGAAATGTAGCGCTGGAGAAAAATTCCCTTTCCAGGATTCCATGGACAGCCAGACGCACAATTGTGTCCATTCTGGAAGAGCTAGACATCCACAAGGAAACTTCTGGACACATTGACAGCTTTGACATTTACCCCAGATACCTAACCACCCCTCATACCCTTTTCCTTCTCAGAACTTCCCCTTCTTCCTTTCCACATAGCATCACCAGAGATGAATACGTGTGGAACCAATGTAAAAAGACAACCGAAATCAGTAAGTTTAATTCTTTTTAAAGTCTATAAATCGACAATATACCTAAGATGTTTTCATTAAAAACCGATTACACCACTTATAGATTCCCTTTATAAATAAAATCACATTACATTTCTCTAGATGATGATCGCCAACATTCAATAAGTTGGAAAACAAATTTTTGTAACATAATTTTAATTTTAATTTGATGGTGATGAGTTGAACACAAATTGTAATATTGATAATAAGACAATATTAACGAATCATCGAAAATAAACTCTCAAATTGTCATATCTAGGAAATACTGGATGTGACCGTATCTTTTTCTAATTAATATTTAATTAATGAAGAAAATATAAGTCGCTAATATTTTCTTCATTAATTAAATATCTAAAATATAAGTTACCCGTTTCCGAGCACTCTTCCCCTTTCATACAAGTGGATCTTTATAGTATTATTTTATCAATTAAAGCATGTAGTCCAAACACATTCGTATCAATTATTTAGGCTGAAAAAAGCTTACACCTTTAATGATACTGCACCGGTAGATAAACAAGTTATCTCATATAATTAATCAAATAGAGATACGTTTGTGTAACCATCGTGTTTGAGACTCATTTAAAATTGATCTGAGATAATAGTCATATGGGATACTTGCTTTTTGTGGTTGTCATTTGAATACATAATATCTTTCATCAGGTTTCTATGATCGGAATATTATATTATTTTTATTGTGATTGGAATATAATAATGACGAAACAACTAATTAAAATCTTTAATTCTTGATAATAAATTATCGCTTTCATATCGCATTGTTAAAGATATGTAATTATTGATAAGGGTGAATAATATTTCATTGTTAATAAGCAGTAGATAAGGTGATTCAAAAATAATATCAGTTTTTTTTTAGTTTTAACGATTCGCTTCCAGCTAAGATAACTTATATAGGGTGTTAAGGCACGTACAGTATTTGTAGTAAAAAACGTTAATGAAGTTTTTGTCTCCGATGGATTTAAAAAAAAAAAAACATAAAAAATGGTAGGTGTTGGACAGATGCAGGCGTCGTGAGGAGTTAGTCGCTTACTCGACTGAGTGACCAGTGACAAATGCAAAAGAAAAAAAAAAGTTTGATTTTGAAGAAAAAAAGTCTTCATTTAATTGTTTTACTTCGAGTACTCGCTAGTTGAATATATAAAAGAAATAAAAATATTAATATTGCAGTTTGAGGTTTTACTCAATAATTTATAACTAAAATACAGTTTTTTTTTAAAATTTTGTTTAGTAACTATATATTTATTATTTTTTACATTTTTATGTGAAACATGTTAAGTATATATATAAAATTGAACATATATTCGTAGTCCCCCTCACTAGGAGATCCTGCGCTAAGGGGGACTATGTTTTGGATAAGTTTTCAGCGACTTTTATGGTTTAACTTCATGGTTTGAATAAGGTTTCCCAGAAACCTCTATGACGATGTTTTAAGTATACTTGTAAGTTCATTTTCCGATTCAGCCAACATTTAATGTTCTTAATGTAGCTATTTTTTATTTTAATTTGGTTGATACTAAGTAGTTATAACTAAAGTTAAACTAAGTTAAAGTTATAAACTAAGTTGTAACTAAAAAATATTGAGTAACTATAAAAATATTGAACACTATTAATTCTATTATCATTGGCAAAGAACAATTTCAAATGGATTCTGAGGAGACAAATTACTTCTACCTGTGTATTACACCTGTCATTTGTAAAAAATGATCATTCTTTAACGAATTTGTTTAACAATAATAATAATTTACCTTATTTGTGGTGTTTTAAAAATTTAATTCTTGAATAGAATTTACAAAGCGCTGCTACGAAACCGTTAAATTCAATTTAAATTAAACGAGTAGGTAAAAGTATCCAATCCAACCGCGCTAAATTGGTTTGACATAGCAAGACCCTTCCTACGCAGAAACAGGAAGCTGGTATCACATATTATAATATATCAGCTTGTAGCAATTCATTACAATAGGCCACCGGATTCAATTTGTCACAAAAGAGATAAAATTCGCGGTTGACGCGTTAAGAGCAAAGTTCAGTACCTACGATTCAAACTCACGATAAAGTAAAGAGACGCCTCGTAAAAAAAGTTAAAAATATGCATAATACAACTATTTTCAATGATTGAATTGAAAGCACATTTTTACAGTATATATTGAACTTAAGTGAACACAATCAAATGTTGGATGGTATTTTTACGCGAATCACCGATCACCTTTTTCCGGCGTGAACATATTAAACGCGATCAATTTTCCTCCATTCGCTCTTATTGAAATTGAAAATATCCGCGGTGAAAATGGATGGGACAGTTGACATTTGATTGCATCTATGGTTTACATAGATAACTCATTTATCCTTTAATTCAAATGTCCACCCGTGTAGGATTTGGATTAATGAATTCCCGTGGCTTGATTGAATCGGTTCCGAATTTGAAAATCCAGATTTCTTCTAAAAATAAAAAGGATGGAACATATAACGAATATTATTTAGATCAGTAATAATAATCAAAATTAAAAAAAATAACTTATATCATTGATGTAGCTATTCCAAATTCCTGTAATATTCAAAAAACTGTTTCTGAAAAAATTAGAAAATACACAGATTTAGGAAATGAGATTAAAAGAATTTGGCATTCTCGGAATATAAAAATATTACCATTTGTTATTTCGGCTACTGGCATTATACCTAGGTCTCTGATTCAAAATTTAGGCGTATTAGATTTGTCAATATACATAAAAATGCAAAAATCGGTAATTTTAAATACATGTAGGATTACAAAAGATTTTTTAAATATTTATATTGAGGGATCAGTAGGATTTATAGGTTCAATTAGGAATTCCACAGAGCCGAACCCTCTGATATGAAAATATCTGGAGTCGGTGAATTATTTTCCCATCTGGTCTCTGGTAGGTTGACATGTTGTTCTTGTATTATTTTGTAATTATAATACATATAGTGCAATTGCATAACGTGGATTGACCAGATGATCATTTGGGAAGTGTGTGAAAGGGTTTAGTTTTTCCTGTGGGGAAAATTAAACCCGGACATTTAAATCTGGTGCGTAAGTAAAAGATTTCTAACGTTTATTAAACTATTTTTATTTATTTATTATGTAAATATGCGAAACGTTTATGGATGATTATTTTTTCAGAATAATCTGTTGCGAATTTCTAGATTAACGTTCAATTGTTTCTGAGTAATTTTATTTCAAAATTTAGTTTCTACCCCGAGTAATAATATGAATTGAAATGACAGCTCCATTTTTTTGCTCTCTGAATTTTGTTTGTCAGATAGATACCTACTAAGGTGGGTGGAGAGGAAGGTTAGGAAGTAAGATAAGTTCTTAAATTATATTTTGTAGAAAATAAGGTGATAAAGTTACTAGAACTCAATTTGGAAGACGGGTATGGGCAACGCCGTCTCGGGAACCATTTAGCGGATGCGTCTGCCCAACAGCTGCATGGCAGCCCGGATCGGGAGAGAATGGTTGAGGGAGTCCCTATGACTTTTCCAGCCGTACTCTCTCGGAACATCATCGCCTTGCACCGCACTGGGAGATTCATACGTTCGTCACTCCTGGACACATTTACCCACAGAGTCCTACCTATCCCTAACACTCTTTTCCTCTCCTTCATTTCCTTCCACACAACATCCCCAAAGATGACATAGGCCCTGTGGGGAATTGTTTTCCCCATGGCCTCGTGTCTGGGGCTAAAGTAAAAAAAAACACAGGAATGCAATTTATAAATATTTACCTATGTTATCACCTAAAACTCTTAATTTTTTAGGTCCTAATAGGTTCTTCTTTTTATAATATTAAACTAAAGAAAGGACACAAAAAATTTAAAGAAAGGACGACTTGAATATACAATTTATTTATTATAATGACTACCATAACACGGGCATTAGTCTAGTATGATAGTCGAGTAAAGACTATCTGTAACAAATAAAATATTATGAAAAAAAATTATTATGTCGAAGCGTGCTTCAGGAGGTGACACTTTTAAGCCTAACCGGAAGAAAGTTTAAGTTTCAATGACAGTATTGCCTTCTACCTAAGATCACCCACACTCTTTCGGATAATATGACCAAATGCATATTTATGTGTTACTGACTTTCGAACCCGGCGACACCCATATTTTTTCAATTATACAGAATCTTTCAATTTTTGTCCATACACGGAATGTTGTCAATTGCAGTTTTTAATGTCTTAAATAAATTTATTAAATGAACTTAATTGAACTCCACTTAATTTAAAATAAAATAATTTAAATAAAATTTATTAATATTATTATTAAGTTCTGCAATTTTAAATGCAACACATTTAACTAAGTTAATAGCAGTCACATCATTAGTAAACAATTAAGAACACAGTAAACAAATTAGTAAACATGTAAGGGGGTATTTAGTTTAAAAAAAATATATTTTCATAATTCCATAGTTTAGAATTTTAGATATTCAAAAATATCTCCTTAAAATAATTTTTCGAAATTCGTATTATTTTTTACGTTATAGCAATTTTAATGTCGCAGTTTAGACGGAATCTAACTAGAATTTAAATAGAACAAAACTTTAAATGCACTTGCAACTACTTTTTACGAGACTGTTGACATAATATCTCAAGTTCTACTCAATCAATTTACTTGAAATTTGGTGTGAGCCTTTTCTATACATTACTCTACCGCCCCTACCAAAACTATAACAAAATTTAAATTTTTACTATTTTAAAAAAAATTAGAAAAGTAAAAAAAACTGGTAAAAATGTCGTTTTATTTCCACATTTGGTACGGGCCACAGCAGCATTTGTTTGGATTAAGAATTAATTAGGTTTTTTCAGATTATTGGCAGGGTTGCAATCTTGTCAACCAGGGCGCGTCATTTTTTGAGACCCCCCACTTCAACACCCTGTAACTTTTCGAATTTTTTACTTTGTTTTTTTAAAGTATTCTTCAAACATTAATAAATATTTGGTAAAATAATGACTACTAAAAATATTATTCGATTTTTTTTGCACCTGAAAAAATGCCTTCAATTCGTGCCTCTAGACTAGAATACCCCCTTCTTAATGGGTCGAAAACCGATTTCAACGTACCTCATAATTATTTTTTCAGTAAAATGATTTAACCATACAAATCACAAGTGCGCCCCACGGTTGAATTTTGCAGCCACCTCTGGTCTGGAGCTCCAAAATACCTGAAAAATACCATAGTCGGGAAACACGCCAAACGCGTGCCCAACATTTGTACACGGTTGAAATTTGTCACATGAGAACGGGTCGTTTGTTCAACAGCTCAGCTGTGGAATGATTTGCCGGCCTCTGTGTTTCCTCGTTTCTACAACATGGGTCTCTTCAAGACCAATGTTCATTCCTTCCTCTCCTCAAAAAGACCCTCCACACAGCATCCCAGATGAGATAGGCCCTGAGGGATATTATTTTCCTCAAGGCCTCCTGTGTGGAGATAATGTAAAAAAAAAATAACCGATAATAAATCAATTTATGCACCTTCAAAATTGAAATTTAGAATCACACATAAAGACGTGGTCTCAAAGTAATATTACCAAAAAACAAAAAACAAAACAACAGTCACAATAATAAAAAAAATTAATAATAACATTATTAAATTTAATATTAATTAAATTTAAAAAAATGCTGTTCTTGCTGCACTTCGTTTCAATAGCTCCTCGCATCATCTTTGGGGATGCTTTGTGGAGGGATGTAATCTTTGGAGAGGCAGTGTGGAGAGAAAGGAAGGAGAAGAAATTCAGGGAAGGAAAAAGGTATCAGGGGTGGGCAGGAATCTGGGGGTCAGTTGGTCCAGGAGTGACGGACGTATGAGTCCATCCCTCCTACTACGGTATGAGGAGATAGGTCGAGAGAGTCCTGCTAGAGGGGCCTAATGGTGTCCCTCAACCAGTCTGTCCTATCCGGCCCGTCTCGTAGTAAGCGGGCAGCGCTTTCGTCGCCAAGATCTGGATAAACCACTCCCGATAAACACAGACACCCCTGCTAAGTTACCAAACGTAGCGAATCACCTGGTGTGACTCATGGCAGAGGTGATGGTTATCCAATAAATGGTTCCCGGGGCGGAGGTACCAAATTGAGTTCTAGTGACTTTACCAATTTATTTTATCCAAAATTTAATTTTTGAACCTACCTTATTATCCAAACCTGCCTCTCCACCCACCTTAGTAAGAACCTACCTTACAACAGAAATTTATAGAACATAAAAAAATCGAGCTGTCATTTTAATTCATAATACTCGGGGTATAAACTAAATTATTTTTTAGATGATATTCGCAAGAGATTATTCTGAAAAAATTATCATTCATAAACTATTTGTATTATTGAAAAGTAATTTTGGACAGACAAACTGTCACGAATTATAGTAGATACCGACATTAATTATATGCAATTTAATTATTCATTATGCAACCGAAATTTCATTCACCGTTCACCATGAAATTAACACAAGTATTAAATAGTTAGTAGGCGTAGGTAAATACAAACACAATATAGCGATATCTCTTTCACTCCAAGCTCCGGACCGAAGGGCCTCGTAGAGTATTCCATACCGGTGTTTTTATGAATAAATTGATTTAATGAATGAATTGAGAAAAGACGCCCAGTCGCATGAATCTTTGCATATTTCGTAATAATTTATCTAGCGCCTGAATGAAACTTGAGTATGGTACGTACTGTAGTACCTTTGCATGTATGTCGCAGGCTTAAGGTGTGTTCACTGTTAGTTCACGTGATGGCCACTTAACAAGGGCAAGCAGCGTCTGACTGATAGATTTCCTTTCCACTTTATCAATGAATAATGAATTAGATATCAATTATTTACAGCTATGCACAAAGCTACAAATTTTGATGTTGAGTTAAAAACTGTAACACGCGTACATTTTTAATAATAAAATGTTCCAAATAAAAATAAAATCGGATGTATTTATCCGAGACGCTATCTAGGTTACAAACCAGTTCTTAGATCGATTGTTTCCAATGAAAAAGATAATTGCCTATAATATGGAGAAATTAGTCAAAGATGATTAGAATTGTTTATTCTAAAATTCGAAATATGAGATTGACAAATACGACGGTTTGATGGAAGATGGCGGTGGCCGAATTGGAAGAGGCGCCCGTCCCGGTAAGACGAGAGGTATTATAGGTTCGAGTCCCAGTTGCGACCATTATTTTTTTGTTTTTCTGTGTCATATTCTCTTTCATATTTTCGTTTAGATTATTAGTGTTATCTTCTTCTTCAATGCTTACATTTTCCTTCATTTTCTCCCTCAAGAATGCCTAAAAATGCTTTCAGAAATATTTAGGTTGGTACATACTTTCCTAAACTTGTTTTACTCCGCTTCTCGGTTAATACGGAATATTTTTTATTCAAAATATGGATTTAGCTTTATTATTACAAAAGTGAGTATTTATGTTGGGGGAGACTTATGTTAAATTAATTCACTGACGCCACATATGAACTGTACTAATTGTCTCGTTCATATTTATATTATATTTTATAGACAATCAATGCTGCCAATCATAGAAACATTATTATTGCAATATAAAACAATAATTTATTCATGTCATGACGTGAATACGTTATTGACAAGTTTGAACCTGTATTTATAACAGAAGAACATGGAAAGAAAGGTATTAGTAATTACAAAAACCCGCTAAACAAACCCTGCTTGACATATTAACCCTTCAAAACCTGGGATGTATATCTAAAAAGTTAGCAGTACATATATAATCTATATGATGATGACATGCAGCTTCCGCAGCATGAACCACAATCCAGTAACGTTAGTACTGGGAATAATTCGAAATAGGAACTATTTTATTTCTTATTTTGACAAGAATTTATTTTATGTCATATTTGATTGTCTATTAATAAAAAAGGAATATTCCGTTTTATCCGTAAAGCTAACTTATACAACTTTACTAAATAAACATCTACTATTCTTCTACTTATTCTTCTACATAAATATACCAGATGATAGTTATTTATGCTGCTAGTAACTACACGACTGTCATCATATTTATGTGTTAGGTAATTTAAATTTGTTCTTTTGTATTGTTTCCCACGTGTATTCGTATTGAAGGCATTTTTATTTGAATTTTTTTTTTAAATTATTTCACATTAGATAGGTTATAATAGTTATTATTGAAGGTAGAAATAAACTCAATGGATTAAATAAAATTAATTTTAATCGTTGTATTTTTGGAAAGCTAATATGCTAAAATGATGACGAACGCTTTATGAATTATCTTGAGAAATCAACAATCTTAATTTTAGCCAATATTATTTTCCAAAACCAACAATTTATTATACTACCTACCCAAATTGTTTCCATAATTGTTCTGGTATCTGCTGAGAACAATACAATCCCCAAAAGCGGCAGAAAACATGAATTCTAAATATTTCTATTAAAAAACTAAAATTTGTCAGCCCTATGAGCGTGGGACGCTGTGAAAGAAATACAACGCTGCTCGTTCTCTCCTAGGCTCTTGACGTTCACCAATTCTCTGCTGACAATGCTCACTACTCACTGGTCTTCAGTTAACAGTCTCCAGTCAGCGCCACATATTTCTCTATCAACTCTTAGCCTAACTGTTTATTGTTGTGAGTTGGTTAGTTTTCCACCTTCTTGAAGATACCGAAATCATTAATTGCTGATTGTTCCACCATCGCAATACGAGAAAAAACGCAATCTACGATGTTTACATATAAATTTCCATAAATAAGAAAAACGTTATACTTTAAAAATCAGTGCCTTTTTAAAAGGTTTTTTCGATTCATAAAAAAAAACAAAAATTGAAATAAATCATGACTTACTAAAGTCTGAAAAATAAGGGTTTGCAGCTAGATTGAAAATGCGAACTATTCAAAATCTCGTAATTTTCTTTCAGAGGAAATCAAAATCAATTTGTGAGATGGGAAAATGTGTTTTTTTAGGTTATGGTAAAATGTTAATACACTCATGTTTACGGAATGTAATATAATACGAAAAAGCCAGTGAGTAAGAAACTAATTGTCAAAATAATGCATTACAGGTTTTAGCAGAAGTGTAACACGATACACAAGGAAACATTTTTTTAAATTTTTAAACTGAAAAAATATGTATAACATTGGTCATTGAACGTGGTAACGACCAGATTATATCTGATTTAATGGATATAAAATTTGCTTCACCGTACAATAGAAGCATTTATAATGCTATATTTTGCAAGCACTAAAGGCGATTTAGTGTTGTATAAATCATAAAATGTAGTGAAAACGTGGGGTTAAAGCACATATCCATTGCTGTTCCCATGTTAAGTAGGATCTTATTACGGTTTATTTCAAAGCTTCAATATTTCACACCCCGTTTGTGTTCATGAGTCATACAAGATCTAGAAATCTTAGGTTACTTTGAACTTTGAAGGAACTTTTTTAAATTGAAAATTTTCCGTAAATTCTTAAGATGTTACCATAATCTCAAAGGAACTCGTATCTTAGATTAAAAGTAGGTATAATATAGATTGCCAGGATTGTAGGAAGATGAAACATTCTTATATTATGAAAGATTTCAGGGGAATTTAATATGCAAGAAATCAGGTAGAAGATGTGCCGACTTCCATAGATAGAGGACTGGCTAGTTTCTTTGAATTTTTAAATCAAGGGGTTTTGGTTTGAAAGATATAGCAAAGATCTTCTTCAAACTTCGCAAATATACTTTGTGGCGTCATTATTGATTTAATGAAAACAAATAACTTTGTAAGCACCACTTTATTATTAACATTATCGACATGTTTCAAAAACAATGTTTTCTTCGTCAGGATAAGAGATTAATATTTAAAAAAATAACAAATGACAAACAAGTATAGACAAATAAGAACACAGACAAAATATTAAAAAGGAGATGTGATTAATTACTTAAAAATATATTTTTTAAAATTATTATAAATTAAATATAAAAATTATTTTAGGATGTGTAAAAATTGTTTAAATGGTTTAAATATGAATTATATGTCTGCCATCTCACTTCCGATACACATGGAACGACAAATCCTTATTAGGAAAAAAAACGGAGGGTTTTTATAAATATATATTTTTAATTATGTATATATGTTAAAAAGGTAATAATGAAATGAAAATAATGGATGGTGATTATCTTGAAGTTTCATCAATATTTCAGTAAAAATGGAGAACGCCGTTTCAAGTTCAATATGTCGTTGATCAACTCTGCTAAGGGGGCATACATTAATTACGTGAGCAGTTTTTATTCCAATCTAGACCTCTCCCCCTCCCCTTGGTGAGATAAATTTGGGACACTTCGTATATTCTTTTCAAGTAACGTGAGATTTTGCTGGACCCCATCCCCCCCTTTTGAGCTCACGTAATTAATGAATGCCCCTTAACAAGGATTAAGTTCTTTTAAGGATATGATTGTTTTAATGATAAATATGTTTGATGCATTTCCAAATTCTGTAAAAATATCCTCCATAAAAAGATTATAAAATATAATAGACTGTCATATAGGAGTAAGATTCGATTTACACTCACAGTATCTTTAACTTTCAACAATTTATTTATTTATTTATTAACGCCGATTATAACGACTTTTACAAAAGAATAACAATTATTTTACATATGAATACAGAATATACATAGATAAAAGAAGAAAAAAAGAAAAAAATTAATATAAAATTCATAAAAGAGAACAATATGTTCCTCTCCATGCCACATAACTCACCCGAAAAACACAAGAGCTAAATCGTGTAACCTACTTCTAGTGCCTAAAACTAAATCAACTTTTGCCCAAAAACACGAATCTTACCTCGCACCTCACATTTTCAACACCTTCCTAAAAGAAACCACCTACTGTACCACAAAAAACAACCTAAACTGGTTATACAAACATTTCAATACATGGTTACTACACAAAAAAAGGGCATGCATCACCAAGTTATTAGTAATCTCATCTTAGTCTTTAATCCTCACTCTTTATTTACTTATATGTGTTGGTTACTTATAGAAATTTTATCTTAATTATTAAAACTGCTTTTGTATTACGAATGCTTTTATTATTAATACTGCTTTTGTTTTGCGATAGTTTATATTATTATTACCTCATATGTATATTATTTTGTTGAAATCTTATAGTTCTAGATTTAGACGCTAGCATTACTATGTGTACTTGATGAATTTTTGGTTTTATGGAAATTTGTCAATTCCTTGATAACTGTATTTCAACTCCCAATAATTCTTATTTGATTATATGTATTTAGGTTTTAATTTGTATCTATGAGTTTGATTATGTACACGTATGCGAATACCTGTGTGTAAGTATGTGCGCATATGCGTGTATGTGTGTATGAACATAATTGTGTATATGCATGTATATATATGTAAATGTATATGTGTCTAAGTTTATGTATATATATATATATGTACCCGCCTCGGAACAGACTTAGTCTAGTGAGGCGGGCTACTAACTTGTGTGTATATGATTATTATTACAATAAACGACCGGGTTGCCGGCAAAATTAAAAAAAAAAAAAAAAAAAAAAAAATAGAAATTGTAGTATCAACATAAAAAAGTACAATGAGTAGGTTATTATAAATACAATACAACAATATTTAAGTTAGAAATGAAGAACGCCATTTGTAGCTCAAATAAAATTTGTCTTGGATGTATTCTGTTGACAAGGATTGTTCTTTAACGGAAATCATTGTTTTGATGAGAAATATCTTTGGTGCATTTCCAAATTCTTGTATAAATATCCTCTATGGATATTTTCATAAAATTTTAAATGCTTGTAGTTGTTCGGCTATTTATTCAAACGCCGCGCCGTTCAATTGGAGTTATATATATAATATTTGTTGATCTACCTACGCTTCTGATTCCCAAGGACACATTTTTTGTTTAATTAGCTCAAATTTAGTTTAACGTACTTATTTAAATTAACCTCAATAAAACTGCTTTCAATTCTCTGGCAGAATTTTGTCGAATAGATGTGTAGCTTATTTAAATCCCCAGAAGGGCATATCTTTAGTGCCATGTTGCTACCGTTATGTTATCGATCGTGTTGTTTTAGCTGATGGCCGAGCCGATACATTGAACAAACGGCCCCAGTCTCGAGCCTCAAGCCACAACACGATCGGGTCGGGACAATCTCCGAGACCTTCGCGCTTTGGTAAACTTGAGCAGTGTTCATTGATAAAATGACGTCTACTTCACGCTGATGTGCTATTACTCTCCGTACTTCCATTCACCTCTTGAGAGTTGGGGAGAAAAACGATCAAGCCTGACTTAATATAAATAATGTTGAGAGGTTTATGGACCATAAGAAATATTATTTTTTTGGTCGAATTACCGTAACAACGGGCGGCTTTCAAATTGGGGGGCCATACGTGCAACTCAGAAATTACTTGCTTTTAAATGTTTTTTTTCGGGCAGCGTGGACACAATAACATTTCAAAAATAAATGTCACATTAGTTGGTTTCTGTTCATATTCCAACACATTTTTTATTTAAATGTAAAGCTATTTTAAAGATATTGTATGAATTCCTCCACGATTATAATAGTATAAGTATAGCAGTGTCTATTGATATTCATGTAACTACTTGAATATTGAAAATAGAATTATTTGTACTTTTTTTTTTCAGATTTGGGTGTTATTTTAATAATCTTATAAAAAATGTTAAAACGAAGTTGCCCCACTGCGAAAGGTGTCTTTGATCAACACGTTTTTTTACAGTTATTTAATGTTAATGTTGAAGTCACCACAATTTACAGTACGTATTAAAATGTTGAATTCTTCATCAATGATTGAATTACTTCGGTTCAGGACCTTTTCCTGGACCTTCTTATGGAAGTCATTAACTTTATTTCAAAAGTAATCCACAATATATTTTATGTAGAATAATTCGTTATGCCTTTCGTTTACGAACGTTAGGCATATATTTGGGTTACCTCCCGACTGTGCACTGTGCAGTACTGTGCACCGAATGAATGAACGATAGGATGCTGAAGATGACAATTATGCTAATTCATCAGATCACTTGCACACATTGCTTTCCCAACCGCGATCCAAACGCTAAGTGTTAAGTTTTGGTGATAGTGTTCAAAGAGTTTAAGATAGTTGTCGCGAACTTTTCCTTGGTGCAATCCATTTTCTATTTAATACCCAGTTTTTGCAATATTGTTATTAGAGTCAAATCTTGGTAGTTAGGAAGGCACATTTGGCCAGAGATGAAGGATGCGTATAAATTAGTTGTACTGAGCGATGAGAAGACTTTTAATTAAAGATCAACCGACAATTATTTTGACATTACAACATTTTTCTGCATTGTAACCTAAGTAATAATGGATGAACCCTGATCGCTTTCTTCCGTGCCTTCCAAATGTATGGCAAACTGTGGGTGTCGTTGGCACGTGGGACGAGGTAGATTGTAGGTATACCTTCGACTTATTAAGCATAGGAAGTTACGAAATTGTTAGAGTCATAAACTAGCTAATGCTGTCAAACCTTATGGCTCCGTAACACAGTGGTCCAAGTGACTCCTCGTTTAAACGGCGATTATTCCCAATTCTCATTGGAATATACGGCGTTCGTTAAATAAATAATCTCATTTCCTGAACCTATTGATACTCATTAACTCTTCAGAGAGATTTATAGAAAATGGTATTACTTTTACGGTAGTGTTGTTATATTTACTTCTGCTTTTGGGCTATGGTGAAACTTTGCACACAATTAACATAAGGATGGCTTAAAGCCAAAATATTGTATCTCCAATTTTGGTCGAAAATGGGTTAAGTACTGAAATGTACTAGACTAAAATTTTCGACAATTCAAGCTTTGAATTAAAATATTGCATCTTCTAAATCTAATGTCACGGAAATCCTTTAGGAAATGCTTTTTATGAGTACAGAGCATAGATACTGTATCTGCTAAATGAAATTTCCTTTAAAAATATATTGAATTTACATCAGACACCAAAAATATTCAATAATCCAAGGTTTGGAAGCTTTCTATTTTTTTTTTATGAACAATATTATTTTTGGAAATACAATATTTTAACTCTAAGCCGTCGATAATATGTTTCCTAACTAAGTACCTAATTACTACAAAATATTTTTTTAAGCTTTATATTTTGACTTTATAATCGCCTACATTACTATCGGACAAAACTTAAAGTAAAGAGATAGATTATAAGCCTTAGTAGTTATTATTGTGAATCTTGGTTGTAATCCGCGCCCTTGAGGTGATTTTCCACGAAAACGGCGCTTTATAAATCAGCCAAATATTATTATTTTTATTACAGAAAAATATCTAATCAATACTCGAGTGTGTTTTTCACAACGGATATATTGGTTGCTTTGGTAGCTCAGCTTTTTTGAACAGTTGCTCGTAAAGCAAAATCGCAGAGGATTTTTGAATGTATGCGTTTGTTAAAATAGGGGATAAATCAAACGGACCGCCCGTTTCTGGACAGTCGAAGGTTTTTACAGGTATTTAGGCCCTCTAGACCGGAAGCGGCTGCCACAGTTCTTCAGCAGTAGGGCACACCGTTGAATTTTGCAGCATTTGTACAGGGTCAGCATTTGTGTACTGTTGAAGTATCTGCGGGCCCTGTGCAGTGCGCTTAGCTTCTGAGAGGCTAATTAATGGCTTCGATAGAGCCCCCGTGCCGGTCACTTAGAGTTACACCAAGCACATCAATGGAAGGCAAGTTCTAATATACATAGGCAGTATAAAATATACTAAAAAGGTACTAAAAGCCAGGTAGGTGCTTGACATTATAGTTATTAATGTATGCCGACGAAGGTTTTTAATTAAACTTGCCAGTTAATAAGCTAAAACTGGTAGTTTGGAATGGAAATTTATCAAGCCTGCATTGATTATGATGACGTTATATGTCTGACGGGACGGGCGAAAGTTGTATCGAGTAATCTAGAATTATTATTCTCGAAAAACCAGAATTTTCTTTCGATTATGCAGGTGCAGTAACTGACCTCAGTACCTACACACATACAGTTTGTCAAATAAGAGTAGAAAACATAGGAGGGCGCCACTGTTGTTGAAATGGCAATACTAAAAATATAATCATTGTAGTAATCTAAAGCTGTGTAACCTACATTTTATTAAAAATTAAAAAGGCATAAAAGTGAAAAAATTTTTTTTATTCATTCCACTGATCCCAAAATTAGAATTGCATATAGGTATATTATTATTATATCTTTGCAATTTTGTGTAAAAATAATGAAGAATAACGATATTGTAATAAAACATAAAGCACACTTTAGAAATTGTTCACATTTATTTAATATTAGCTTAAGTACCTACTACCTACTAGCGTTGTCCGGGCTTTAGATCATGTCTCTAATTTTAGATCTGAATATTTTTAACTCATTCAGATCTAAAAGTAGTATAACTACTCACCATTAATGATTCTGCCTTTTTACCTACTGCTAAATTCAAATTTATGTTAAATTTAATGAAAACCAATCACTTTGTAAAACACAATTTATTCAAATTTTAAGAACAAAAACATGTAGTTTTAAATGTGTATACAGTGTTCTGTATTTTCAGTCTCATTGCACTTTGAAATAATATTTGACAGGTAAATTGGTGTTGCCAGTCTACAAATTTTGTAGTTCCATTTTTTTATATTTTCTACTCTTATTTGACAGACTCTACCTAAGCTTCTAACAGATTTTTCGAATGCAGTACTTCAACTATACAATGGAAAATTTTGCTAAAGGCTGCTATAAAACTCGAAAAGTATTGAAAGTAGGCTGTAAAAACGTGCTTCACAGGAAAAGTTATAATGTCGGGCGCTCTGTCCAATCTACATATTATTTTCATAGTCGACAAAACTAGATGTACGTTTGAACGTATGTATTGCCTGTGAAGCCTTGTATTACATTTAGTTTTTTATCGGGCTAAACATTTCTTTGACGTGTTTATCCTTGCTGGAATGCGGACTTGATAATAAGCTGTGATCTGGAATGTAGATTTATCTTACCTGGTTTATTAAATAAGATGATCTTTTTAAAATGAATTAAAAATAGTTCAAACATAGTTGAAACATGGTGCCACTACTGAATCAACTCGATAGACCGACTCCGGATCCGAATTATATTTGGATACAGAAAGTACAGCAGCGCATCGATGATGTTTACTGAACTTGGACTGAATGGATTCGCTGGCTTGATGAGACACCAGGTCACTGGAGCCAGGATGCATAATGGCCTCCGAAAACGCGGTAGTGACCGCACCCTTCGAGCACCAAGCGCCACTCCTGAGCGAGCGCTGCGCCCGAGCTCACTCAAGACCACGTCCACATAATTGATTATTTATATTTTTATTTTTAACTTTATGAGTAAAACCTCAAATTGTAATATATAATTAATTGAAGACAATATTAGCGAAACTCAATCGAACCTCTGGGACTCGAAACCAGGACCTTCTACTACCAAGATTATCTTCATTTTTATAATGATCATTTATCGTTTTTTTTTTTTTACATATTATTTTTAATTCTTGTATCTTAATTTAAATTTACCGTGTAAACACGTATAACTATATAGGACGTGTGGGTTTGCGCCATCCTCCCCACATCCTGAAATAATAATAATAACCCAATTAAAATTATGACTGAAAAACATAATTTAAACTTCTCCCATCACTACAGTTAGGGAACGTACCCAAACCACGTGACCAACTTTTTGCAATTTTTAACCCCCCCCCCCCCCGGTGACCAAAACCTAAGCCCCCGCCGCTCATTTGTACCAAGCGTGACATTTTGAAGACCCCCCCCACCCCCTAAACGTGTCACGTAGTATGGGTACGTTCCCTTACAAGAACGGAATACACCACGTTTTTTTACACACATACTCGTACTTAGCGATAGCTCTCTGAACTTTATATAATATCTTGAATTTGTTCATTTAACTTGACTCCAACTTTATAGTCTCATGTTTTTGTTGAATGTAATAATTATTGTTCTACGTTCACATATTGGACGGTTGGTAATAATCAATCGTTACCATTTTTTTCAATGTTAACGCTCTATCTATTGTATAAATAAATAAACTAAAAAAGGTAATGTGAAAAGGATACAAAAGGCAAGAAACAGGATTTAATTTTTACAACATTTTTGATTATGAGGTAACATTAGTGACCTTTTCATCTTTTTCTTGTGCCTCTTCTATTGACAGTGTGAGTAGGCTAGCTCCAAAAGACTGAGCAGGTTTGAACCAAGTTTTGAAGATATATTTTCCGGTGTCTTCCCTTACCTCGTCATCCGTCAATCTTTCCCTAACCCAAAGTCATTTTTCTCAAAAATAAATTTTTCTCAAAAATAATATATTTTTTTTACATTAACTCCACACTATGTCATCTGGGATGCTGTGTGGAGGGTCTTTTTGAGGAGAGGAAGGATGAACATTGGTCTTGAAGAGACCCATGTTGTAGGTAGGAGGAAACACAGAGGCCGGCAAATCATTCCACAGCCGAGATGTTGAACACAAGAACGAGTCGAAGAAGCGAGCGGTTCTCATGTGACAAATGTCAACCGTGTACAAATGTTGAGCACGCGTTTGGCGTGTTTCCCGACTATGCACCGGTGTCGAAGGGATCAATGATGCTAGTTCCTCGGAGCATCTTCCATTGTAATACCGGTAGAACAAGGATAGCATTCCCACCCGACGCCTGTGCTCTAAAGATTGCAATCCGTTTGTTAAGTTAGGATAATCTATTGAACGGACCGCCCGTTTCTGCATAGAGTCGAGGGTATTTTTCAGGTATTTTGGAGCTCCAGACCAGAGGTGGCTACCAAATTCAACCGTGGGGCGCACTTGTGATTTGTACAGGGTTAGCAGTTGAGTACCTTCTATCGGCGGGCCCTGTACAGTACACCCAGTTTTTGGGAGGCTAACTTTACTCTGGCTTTGATGGAGCCCCTATACCTGCGCTGGTCACTTAGGGTTACACCAAGCATATCAATGGAGGGCCTGATGCGTCGGTTGGTTGATGGGAACATTCATTGTCTTGGCGGTTGATGCGTTTGCCAACCTACTGGGGTGGCGGGCGGGATTAGGAGAGTCTGGTTGATAGTCTTTTACCTCTCCAGCAGGACTTACCGACCCTCTCACCCAGTGGGAGGGATAGATTCATTCATCCGTCACTCCTGTCATACTGAATTTTCTAATTCCTACGCACCACACATACCCTTTTCCTTCCCAGATCTTTCTCTCCTTCGGTTCCTTAAAAAAACCCTCCATACAGCATCTACCCTCTACTCGGTCCCAGGGGAAATTGTTTTACTTAGTGGGACCTGTGTAATATTAGTAGATAGGTACGTTAAATTCACGCCTGTGTAATTTCGAATTGGGTGCTCTATACGATGCCCATAAAATAATGAAGTTTTTTTTTAGATTCGGTACGTTATACTTTTGAGTCATTGGACGAAGAAAATTTCAAAATATTAAGAAAGGCGTATGAAATAATTTTTGTCCAGTAGGTTTATTTTCTGATAATCAAAGAAACATTATGCAACATATAACACATGCCTTTAAAAGATACCTTTAGGGACAATTTGTGACCAAACTAATGAAATTGTAGTTGTGTCGAATCTTCAATACAAACTACGGTTGGAACAAACATTACAGCTACTTGAGTTTCCTTGAAAGAAAATTAGAGATGTGTTTAATTCATTGATTCATATTAAGCGATATAAGTACACTACCTACGTACATAACAATACTTAACAGTGGCATTCAACTAGTTCGTGATTTTCCCGATAAAACAGTTTACGCCTTGTGTAGATGCACATAAATATAATTGTTTGCTTGCTTTATTTTTTTATTGGCTCGCCAACAGAATATATCACACAATAGAGAACTCCAGTCCAATTTTTTAATTTTTTTTTATAAATAATGACCTTCTAAGTTAAATAACTGCATTTTTATTTTTATTTTAAGAGTTAGTTTTAATAGTTAAAATAATTGTCAAAGTTTTAATTTTTCAAGACCCCCCGAAAACCACCGGAAATAAGGTAAATCGTGTGACGTCATCACTCCTGAAAAATTAGTATAGGATTGGGAAATCAGCTGATCAACTACCGCCATTTTGAAATTTCGTTGTTCCGTTATTCTCCCTAGAAGAAGCATTACTATTTTTTTTGTGCAGTAGTTTTTGAATATTTTAAATAATTGAGATAAACTAATAGAGGTAGCTCTATTTTTGGTACTGAATTATTAAGGCTTAAATATTGTTTCGTTAAAAATAATTTATTTAAGTTATTATTCGTTAAAAATAATTTATTTGTCATTGGCGGAATCTACTATCAGATATGGAATAACGTCTTGGGGAAACTCGTGCAAGACAAATATAGGTTACATTCAAACAATTCAAAACTCTTTGACTAAGCTCTTGGTAAGCAAAAGTATTTATGCACAAAGAAGAGACATAAAATTATTATATGAGTCAGTTAATATATTACCTGTTCGAGGGATATTATGGTTTAAGATTGTATGCCAAAACCTTTTGTCGGATTCAATATATAAAGAAAAAGTTGACCATGCACATGGCACTAGATTTAGTAAAAATGAGGGTTTATTCGTTACGAAAATTATAAATAAATACGGAAAACGGACATTCACTTATCTTGTCCCTACCATATTTAATAAGATGCCAGTAAACATAAAAATCGAATCAAATTGCACCACCGATTTAAAAAAAATAATTAAAACATGGCTAATGGATCAAAACTTTTTATACTGATATTGTTTTGTAATCTTATGTATAAATATGACTAAGAGTAATTTGCCTGTGTTATATCTGTCTATCTGTATATTTTATGCCTTTGTATTGTAGCTATTTAAAAGTTATTATTCAGTATCTATTTTGTGTATTGTGGTTTCATGTTATATTTGTGATTTAATGTTATATTAATATTGTTAAATTGACCTGCTGACAAACTGGTTTGGCAGTTTAGCGGGTGCTTAAAATGAAGAATAAAAAAAATAAAATAAAAATTAACACAACAACTAAATCTCTATAAACGGTATGAAATAAAGAATAACATGAAATGTTGTTAATACCGATGGCTTGTGCTATACCTACATTTCAATTGATTTCAATACAATGTGATACAATGACTGGTGAAGCGTGACGTCAGCGCTAACCATTCAATCGTACCAACTTTACAGTGTATTTTAAAGAGACGTTAAAAAATGCACTTTTTAATATTTTTTTAAGAACTCTACGTTTAATATTATGAAATAAAACTTATACATTCAGAATCAGCGTTTATTGGTCTATACGAACATATTTTTTTAAAGCGATAATATTTTTCACTGGAGTTCCTTATTAAAACAGCAATTAACATTTTCGATATGGTTGTAGTGATGATTCGAATTAAATCTAAGCACACCATTCATCACACTTTTTGTGCAATGATAAGTTTAAATTTCAAGTTCATAAATTGTAATTATTCTATCATGTACATGCATTGCCTCCGTAATACTTATATGTATATGCATGTGTGTGTGTGTGCATGTATGTGCATGTGTCTGTACACATATATATATACATATAAATATTAAATAGACAAAAGTAGCACACGATAGGATAATTACAAAATGTACCTATGTATCTTACATCACGTACATATCTTACATTATATGCCTGTGTTAAAAGAGGTCGATGACGATCATTCTTTCAAAATGAAAACGAAGCAATTTCTCAAGATTATAAATTTTACGTACTTATGAAAAGTAATGATATAAAGTTCATACTTAAAATAAAAGCTAAAAAAAAAACAAAATTTCGTAAATATCACAAAAAGTTACCGCACGCCATTGTAATTACCGTGGGTGTTTAAAGGTATGAATTGTAAAGAAGGTAAACATACAGGTAATCACAGGTACATTATAAATAATAAGAGTGTCAAAGATTACGACAATGTGAGATAGGCCTATAGAGCTAAATTTTAGACAATGTAAAACTAGAATAGAATATAGGAAAAAACAATCAGTCAGCAAAATGATTATTTGCTTATTTTTATTAGTTTTTTTAAATTTGTAGACGATACGACTTGACTTGACTTAAAAAATAATTATTAATGAACTCTCATAAAAATATCAAATACGGGCAAAAATACCCATAGGGGGTATTTTCATACCTTAGATTTGCCATTAAGGAAATTTAGTCCACACTTTTTTATATTGTTTTTGTATTTTTTTTTTTTACATGAGCTCCAAACAGGAGGCCCTGAGGAAAATAATTTCCCTCAGGGCCTATGTCATCTTTGGGGATTTTGTGTGGAGGGTTGTTTAGGGAAAGGAAGGAGATGAGAGTTCTGGGAAGGAAAAGGGTTTAAGGGGTGGGTAGGAATCTGGGGTTCAGTGTGTCCTGGTCATCAGACCTAAATACACCTCATCCCATGAACCTGGGCACCCCTGCTAAATCACCAAACGTAGCGAACCACTTGGGGTGACCTATGACAGAGGTGTTGGTTATCCAATAAAGGTTCCCGGGCGGCGCTACCCATTCCCGCCTCCCAAATTGATGTTATGTATGTTATCGAAGCAGCAAAAACTCTAAAACTGTGACATTTGAAACACTCTTTTCTTCACAAAATTTTAGTTCAACGCTCCAGCTTTTAGCTTCAAACTTTAAGTTCACCGTGTGTTATGGAGCCATAAGTAACCTAACTAATTGAGAAATAATTTGACAAAACGCCATAATTATGAATAGGTACTTATTTAGGTAAACTGAAGGGTAAAAACTTGATGTGATATAAACAGATTTGTAACAAATCTGAGGTCACCAATTGTCATAAAACTGGACTCCTAGTTTGGTAAAATTGTCCTTACTTCGGGCAAACACGCCCACAACGCTGTTATATCCGTTTACTTCTTCAGTGGGGGTATTCCACATTTAAAAATAAATCCATGGAACTGTTAAGTCGAGATGATGTTTTAATAAGTAGTTACCAGAACGAATGAATTAAGGTTTCCGCGACTTTTTACCCCTCGACAAAATATCGTCCAACAAAATATGCTACGGATAAAACATTCCCCAAACAAATATCGACTAAAACCTAACCTTACAAAAAAATGGGACAAAAATAATACAAACATCTTGTAAAGACAATAAATTATTTAAATAAATGAAGACAATATAAGCGAAACTCACCTCTGGGACTCGAACCCAGGATCTCTTGCTTTCCGGGCAACCCAGGACCTCTTGCTTTGCCCGGAAAGCAAGAGGTCCTGGGTTCGAGTCCCAGAGGTGTCAATATATTTTTCTGATTTTTCTGTTTCCAGTTTTTTCGATCGAGTTTCGCTTATATTGTCTTCATTTATTTAAATACTACAATTTGAGGTTTTACTCATAAAGTTAAAATAAAAATAAATTATTGTT
Organism: Limnephilus rhombicus; assembly: GCA_929108145.2. Classification (NCBI taxonomy): domain Eukaryota; kingdom Metazoa; phylum Arthropoda; class Insecta; order Trichoptera; family Limnephilidae; genus Limnephilus; species Limnephilus rhombicus. The sequence continues at coordinate 30,155,319 of OV815285.1, forward strand.
CAAAAATAGTCTATCCTTGTTCTACCGGTATAACAATGGAAGATGCTCCGAGGAACTTGTTATTAATGTTCAAAAATGAAATTTGAAATAAATAAAATGAAATTATTATTATTGAAATTTTTGTTCAAAAATACTATCCTTGTTCTGCCGGTATTACAATGAAAGATGCTCCGAATTGATCCCTTCGGCATCGGTGCAACGTCGGGAAACACTCCAAACGCGTTCCCAACATTTGTACACGGTTGACATTTGTAGTTCTTGTGTTCAACAGCTCGGCTGTGGAATGATTTGCCGGCCTCTGTGTTTCCTCCTTCTTACAACATGGGTCTCTTCAAGACCAATGTTAATTCCTCCCTCTCCTCAAAAAGACCATCCACGCAGCATCTCAGATGACGCTACTGTGTGGAGTTAATGCAAAAAAAAGTCGAATATAAAATAAGGTTAGGTTAGGTTAGGTTTGAGTACATATTTTGTTGAAGGATGTTTTATCTGCGGGATATTTTGTCGGGGATATTTTGTGGCGAGATGAAAACGCACATTACCTGAAAGTCCCATCTAGTATGTTTTCTTACCTTGGTGTTAGTACAACATAGATAATGCGTTTAGGTCTAGGGAGATAAAATCTTTGTTCATCAGCTACCTACGCATGAAGGTAATAGATTATCACCCGTGTGTCAAAAACAGATGGCTCATAATTTTCATAAATAATACGTCCAGGGATAATTTCCAGAACTTAAAGAGAAATATTTTCCCCTTTGGAAGATCGGAAATCAAGATCGGTAATTACTGATTAGAGAATATTGATTTAAGTTGTGTTCAAGAGGATGTAAAATAGCTTGGACCCTTGAGGCTGTATTACAAGTTGCTGCTAAGAAAAGATATTAAACAAGTTCTGAGAAAACCAAGTAACAGAGAAGAATTTCACCCGTTGGTGGTCGAGTGGATCAAAGCATTGGGTTCCCATCCAGACGTTGCGGGTTCTCTCATTTGGTTAAGTCCTCCATGATTGCACAATAAACGTTTTTTTATTATTATAAGGAGGATGTAGATAAAATAAAAATCATAGTGTTATTCACACACGGGAGAAGTAGACAAGAGTCGGGATGCTACGAAGCACCGCACAAAGAGCAGACCGATAGGTTACAAAGCACTGCACAAAGAGGAGACCGACAGGCTACGAAGCACAGCACAATGAGGAGACCGATTATACTATCTCATTCTCTCGTGCGCTAATTCCTATAGATGCATGTGTTTGTCTATTTTCAGTGTCACTATTTTTCGTTTCATCGCGTTTCAAATCTCAACGATGCTAAAGAAGTTTTCACTTTGATAAAAAATTTGCCGAAAACCTGAGAATATTAATTTGTTTCTTTTTATAAAACATACTAAAGAATCAGGTTTTTTAAAAGATACTTCTAGCACGATTCAAATATGATTAGTTCTATCAACATTAGAACAGTTTTCTGTCGTGTCCAGAAAATGTAAGTTTCTAATTTTCTCCTATTTAATAAATCAAATCCAAAATTTCATTTAAAAACATTAGGTAATTCAATATCTACCCCCTCCCTCACCCAAATTTTGTGCATTGTACCAGCCTGAAAATGATCTTGGAAAAAAGTTTAAAACTGTTTAAATATATTATTAGAGCTCTATCGACTATCAATCACCATACGAGGTTCATTCCCGTTTCATGATAGCAATTTAATTGTTGACAATAATGCATATATTGTTTGTAGGCAAATATTGTTTTTTAGGTAGGCACATATTTTTCAATATGTCCATAAAAACAATTAAAAAGGTAAAAAAAAGTGTTCAAATCTCAAAAGAAACCGCTTGGGTAAAGTGGCATAATTCATAACGAACGCTTTCATTGCTGTAATTCTGTCTATAAAAAACGATCGGAGTAACAATTAATATTTTATGTAACATTTTTTAATTATACAAAATTTAATATTTTATTTACGAGGACAATATTTGAAATTTCAATCGAGGAATTATATAAAGAAACGTCACTATTTCGGTGACAATTCTTTTTAAACTTTCTTCAGGCTGGTTGGTACCACGATATTGTAAAGCTAGGTCAAAGTTCACCACTTAGTCAAAATTTTTCATTTAGTCAAAGTTTAGCTTGCCTGAAAAATAAATTGGATGCAGCAGATTTTCTAAAACGCAAATCAGTCAAAGTTAGCCTTCTAGTCAATGTTAGGCTTGCTGTGTGTGCATTGGAGGACCCACCACATACCCGCCCTGGTGGTGACCCGACATTTGATCCGGCGACATTTGGTCCGGCGACAGTTGGTCCGGCGACATTTGATCCGGCCGACTTTTGATCCGGCCGACACTTGATCCGGCGGACAGTTGATCCGGCGGACATTTGATCCGGCGACAATTGATCCGGCCTGATCCTTTAGAAGATTTTTTCTTTAAGTAAGTATGTAAAAAGGATACACGGCCGTACAACCAAAGTCGATGTACTTATATCTGAAGGTATCTTGAGTGAAAATCCGCTGTAAAAATATTTTACCAACAATAATTTCGACTCTCCGAAGAAGCATGCGGCAATACAAAATACGACATATTTATACGTGCAGTCGGTTTAACAAAAAAACCTTAAAAGATTCCAACTTGCATATAACTTTTTTATCTGAAAATTACACTAGAGTCCCAACTGCTCCCAACCATCTCGAGCCAGTGAGTGCCAATGGCATCCCCAGGGAGCAGTTAGGACTCTTGTGTTTTGATAAAAGTTCAAAAAAATAAAAATTTAAAAAAAATTATATCATATGATTTTTGTAATTTGTTCGCTGGTGTACAGTGTATGTAGGTTTAGTCGGATTACTTGAAATGACGTGACTAGATCTGAATAGCCAGGTACGTTTTCCACATCTCCTTCCCCTCCCCACTACACTCCCCACTACACTACCTCAGTATCACACCATATCAAAATTGGGGATGCCATTGGCACTCACTGGCTCGAGACGCTGAGAGCAGTTGGGACTCTAGTGTAATTTTCAGATAAAAAAGTTATACGCTAGTAGGAATCTTTTACGGTTTTTTTGTTAATCTGACTGCACGTATAAGTATGTCGTATTTTGTATTGCCGCATGCTTCTTCGGAGAGTCGAAATTATTGTTAGTAAAAATATTTTTACAGCGGATTTTCACTCAAGATGCCTTCAGATATAAGTACATCGAATTTGGTTGTACGGCCGTATATCCTCTTTACATACTTACTTTAAGAAAAAATCTAAAGGATCAGGCCGGATCAATTGTCGCCGGATCAAATGTCCGCCGGATCAACTGTCCGCCGGATCAAGTGTCGGCCGGATCAAATATCGGCCGGATCAAATGTTGCCGGACCAACTGTCGCCGGACCAAATGTCGCCGGATCAACTGTCATGGAACCCGCCCTGGTATAGGTAACAGATGGTTACCCCTTCAAGGCTTTTGCAAGGACTCTAATTTTTTTGGTAAAAACTATTCTACATTTGATAACGAAACTAGACCTCCAATGTCCCTACATACGTTGTTAGCAAGCAGTATGCAAGTGCTTAGCGGGAAATACAGATACAATATGTGTTAGTATAACAAAATATAGACAAGGCAAAGGGACAGGTTGGTGAAAGTCCACGAGGTGGCAAGCGCTGGGTGATTGTATCCAGCGTATCCTACAAGCACCTTTTTGGGAGGAAGACACAGTAGATAAGTAATAAGGGCATGGCAAACGGTTGGGAGCCCTCTCCAATCGATTGGCAGTCCCAGCAAGAGTGAACCACACTCAGCTTCCGCGCCCCTTAGCCGGTTCCTGGGTGATGCCTCAAAGAAAAGTAAATGGGAGATTGGGGGGAAATACCCGACGACCCTAAGGAATTCAGCGTTGAGTAGCCGGAGGCAAGGCGAAGGAGAGCAGAGGTCGCTCCCCCAAACCTAACGCCTGCACATGTTGCTGGGGGTGGCGCAATTAATTTTAGAGGGCACCGTGCCATCGTCGACCGACTCCTGTTGATGCAAGGACGAGGTCTAGCGCACCCCCAGAAGGGAAAAAGAAACAAAACAAAATAGATAGATGCAGTTCAGTTCAGCCTTCAGAACAAAGAAACCAAAACAAACTAAAAAAAACAAAGTCGAGTATGTTAGTTAGTTAGTAATGTATGTGCAGTAGATTCTCCAAACCATAAACGGAACATACAAACAAATTTGCGGATAGTTATAATGCCAAACGGTCGAGTTCAACCAGGGCTTCGCCAAATTCAATTGAATTAATGAATAATGACGAGCACATATGTGTGAATTGTCATCCTTCAGTTTTAAAATAGCTGAATGAACACTAGATTTAGGCATAAACAAATTCGGAATATTTATTAAAAAATGACATTTGATAACTTGTAACGATTATGTACCCAGTTTTCTCTTCACTCTTATTTCAGACAGTGGGCAGACAAATCCGCCGCCAAGATTCGGGCATACCTCACCCCATGAACTCGGGCATCTCTGCTAAGTCCAGAGTGGAAGATACTCTCGGTATCGCCCTGGTGTAAGACCACCATTCAGAATTGAAACGTTGCTTGAAATGGCTTTAGCCGTGTTTGGTGACCAGATCTGAATAGCCAGGTACTTCTCCACCTTCCTCTTCCCTATCTCTTTCCCCTCCCACTACCTTCAGCCTCACTACATACCCCAATTGGGGATGCCATAGTCCCACTGGCTCCAGACGGGAGCAGTTGGGACTCTTGTATGGTATTCATGTAAAAAAAGTCACCAAACGTTGTGACCCACTTGGAGTGACCTATGGCAGAGGTGTTGATTATTTATTTATTTATTTTTTCAGGTTCTCCATAAAACAGTTATACACCAAATTATTACGGAGAAGATTATAAAATATATGAGAAAAAAAAGGCCGAGGGGGCAGTTTCACTATGTTGAGACATATGTCAAAAGATAGTTACTGAACTCTCTATAGGTAACATTGAAGATGTCAATGCTCAATGCAGAATCGTTAAGCAGTTGAATTGCTCTATTTAATGGGGCATTCTGAAAGGAAGAAGTTCTCGCTTTCGGAGCATAAAAAAGTGTGTGGGATATCCCACGAGTATACGCGTTAGGGACATATATGTTAATCTCCTTCAACATAGGTGGATTCAGTACAGTACCGGAGATCAGCTTAAAAAAATGTTTCCCCAAAAATATTTTACGGCGGGCTTCTAAGGTATTAAGATCGAGCATTTCTGTTAAGAACAACGATGGATACAGGAATGGGTAGTATCTATATTCCCTCATATACAGGTAACATATTATCTAATAAATGGTTCCCGGGGCGGCGGTAACAATTCAATTGTGAAATAAAATACGGATCATGGGATAGAACTTACGACTCCTGAATGGGAACCCAACGCATTGGACCACTCGGCAATTAACCTGTATAATTTAATTGCTGAACAAGATTCCAAGCATTAAGAAGCTACTTTCACAGACTTACTACAGATTGGTTAAATGATAGTTTTTATAGTTTTGCTCAGTTTATGTGAGTTACTTTCTACCTGTTTGTACAAATTAATAATGTTTATTTTATCGCTTAAGCGCTTCGCATAAAGTGCTTAAAAGTTCTTAAAAGTCCTATAAAATAACGCCATGGCACAGGAGAGGTGCGAGCAGGATACTTTTACGATGAAAAAATACCCTTAATAAAAATTAGGAAGTCACAACTCATAAAGGGCAAGGCTAAGAAATCTGTTCTTAACTTGTCGTTCATCGTAAAACAAGCAATAAATAAACCCTCAGTAATCTTTGATATCAGAATACAACAATATTTAAAGCCGAACGTATTTTAATTCATTTTATTAGGTCTATAAATGTCCCGCTCAGCCTGAATAAATAACCTTTAAAAAATGCCAAAAACTGATTTTAATGCGTTTTTCATATATTTAAGTAGTTTTGTGGATGACATTCACGATGTGAAATCTACAATAATCATAAAAGGAAACACATAAAACAGTAGGTCATGAATCATTTCATTCATATTTTCGTTAGTCTTTACTATTAAAAAATTTAAAACTTCAAACACACAAACGTATCTTATTATAATATTCATAAAAATAATATTATTCTAGTTAGTATTCTTGCATATGTAAAACATGAGTATAAACAAGGCATAAACTAAATATTTGATAACCTGTGGCAAATACAGACGGCGCGCGCCGTGTGGTTTTTTAAAACTCGATGTAAGTATGATATAATCAAAAATATTCATTTTGTTTGTTTGTGCGTATTGCGTAAAATCTGGTTTAAAGAACTCAAATTTGATTTCAATTTTAGTGTCATTTTCAAAATTGGCACTGATTGTGGAGAGAATTCAGACAATCGATAAAGTAGGTGGGAACCTAGGTACCCATATTTTAAATGAAAATTATTTTAAACAAATTGTCATTTTCAAAATTGGTACACAAGCATCCCGTGATCATTCACTGTGTTAGTATCTATATAATTTTGTAAATCGATAAAATTTGTGAAATATTTAACTAACAAACTTGGTGTCTTTCTTACTTTTTTTGCAGATAAGTTTTTAAGAGTATACGACGGCCTCCGTGGTCGAGGGGTAAAGCTCTTGACTATTGATGCGGAGGTCGCGTGTTCAAATCCCGGCGTGTTCAATAAATTTTATTTGATTATGTTGTATTCATATAAAAAAGTATTTCAAAGCTCCGTAGCTAATACAGAAAATAATTTTGTTGAGCTTGACATTCCAGCCAGAAAAGTGGCACAAATTGCAAATTTCGGAGCCCCGCGCGGGCATGACAAATTTTCAACAAATTGATCAAGTTGAGAAAATTTCTTCATGAATCTCGACGTAATCCGTAATATGTTCAAGAAAGAGCTTTCTGTCAAAATGGGTTCATTGGAAACCTTATTTCGGTTATTTTTCAAAATAAATCAACGAATCAACTCTTTTGCTGTTGAGTTCATAGCAAAAAAGTTTGACATAAAACAAACTATGATTTGCATACCGGCATACCGCGGCAAATTTCTATAATCAGAGACGTGCCTACCAATAAGAAAGGTTGTTACTAGTTGCCAAGAAGACAAAAAGAAGCAAGTAAACATATCAATATCTTGTCAATACCTCATGAAGTCATAACATTATGTATCTTAATTCGAAGCCTTAAAAAAGCCTTTTAAGTTCACCCGTTCATTCTGCGGTACTGTTGAAACCGAGCCCAACGCCAACGGTATCGAATACTATGTAAATTCTTCGTTGCGGAATAATACTCAGCGCGTGACAACCAGTGAGATTATCTCCTACAAATCCTTTGCTCCTGATACTTACTCCCTGATTGATCACCTCGACTCGGAAATAATATCTGAACTGTGCGTAAAATGATTATCACTGAGCGGTTAATTGGAACTTAAGCTAAAGGTATAACCACAAAACTTAGCATTTATGTTACGGTGAGTTGAAATAATGGTTGGCGCAAGAGTTTTGTTTGGAACGTTTTTGTTTTCCAAGGCCTTCATCGCCATACTAAATAATGCAAAATCATTCAAAATCATATGTTTTTATTCTGAAAATTTGATCGCTTAGAAGTATCATAGATGCTTCAATTAAATACTACGTGTAGAACATACCTTGTTCCTTAAAAACATCAGTAATTTTTTTTAATAAGTCTTTTAATAAGCCTATAAAAAAAGTATAAAGTTTATAAAAAACACTTTCAAGTCCAAACTCTCCTATTTATAAAACCCTTTTCGGATATGGTTTCATTGTATAATGTGACAAATTCAGTTTCTTTTATAATAATCGCAAAAAAAATTGATATTTACCCCCGAAATTCCTAATTTAAAATAAAATACTCATTTTCGCGTTATTTTTTTACAATACGGCCGCTAGTCGACGAATTTGGTTTTTCAAAGTGAACCCTGTTAATTCTGAATTTGAAGTTAATATTGTTAATTCCAAAATTTGAAATATGAGATTGGCTATTTTGACAGTTTGACAGTAGGCCGCAATGGCGGAATTGGTAAACGCACGTCCCGGATAGACGAGAGGTTCTGGGTTCGAGTCCCAGTTGCGACCATTACCTTTTTCTATTTTTCTGTGTCTTTCCCCCAATGACGTGCGTAGGCCTGAGGAATAGCCGCGTGGTCTCGGCGTCCTTCAGCCCCCCCTCCGAAAACCCGACGCTCAACTTTTCCCCAGAGTCTTCGAAAACTTTCTCTTCTTTCCAGGCAGACTCCATTAAAATATCTGTAGAAGAGACTGAGCATGCCTACATTGCGTCTGCATTTGAGGTGGCAATTGGTCTATCATCCACGGATTGTCAATCTCTGCTCAGAATTACGGGCCCGCAACTCGGATTTGTACCGATTTATTACATATGTCCCTTAAACACGGTAAGTTTTAAAGCTCTTAAAAAATATATGTTATTCTTGAAGATAATATCTAGACTTTGCCCGCGCCGAAACGCAAATTATATAAAATTCCCTAGATAGAAAAAAATCGCAAAGTATGCTCCAAAAATTATTATTAACACGTTTATTTCAGTTATTTTACAAGTTATGTGTATGAAAAAATTCACAGTGTTTCATTAAACGCTGTTTAAGATAATGCCCGCGAGATTTAAGCTCTATTTTAAACGAGTCGTGTTTTATTAAACATTTTCGCAATTTTCACATCGATTTTGTCGCTGTAAATGTTAGCGCTCTCCTGTAACATTAGTAATTTCGTTTCTCTCCATCTTCTTCTTTTCGGGCCCGGTTGCAGAGCCTTAAGTAGATTTATTAAGTATTTTGAGACTACAGCCTAGAGGCAACTCGGAAATTTAATCGTTGGTAAATATTAATAGATACATGTAAATACGCATAGAAAATCATTAAACGCATTCAAGTTTGTATTGTGGGGAGACTACAAGCCCTTTATTTAACAATGTGAAGAGTGAGTTTTTCTATATTTTTGTCGCCGAATTCCAACGCGCCTTTTCCTATACATTTGGTTATCTTATTAGTATTTGTGTTTTCTTCTTCGGAGTCGCTAGATGTCGCTTCCTTTTGTGTTTTCTTTGCCTGTTCATTTTGGAGTGGTTTGAAAATTGGATGATTTTACAAAAATGAAAATACATATTAGGATTCGATCCTTGATCAGCTAAATGTCGAACTGACGATTAGACTACAGGAGACTTGCGTGGGACCGTGTATTTATCGTATTATATTGGAACCGAGTACCAGTGAAATAAATAAATATTTCTTTGCTTTCTCATTCTCTCACAGGCTAAATCTAATATATGTACTCGTATGTGTTTGTTTTTTTTTTTGTGTCGCTCACTTCCATTCCATCGAGTTTAAAATGACAATGGCGCGGCGCTAAAGAAGTTTTTACTTCAAAAACTCTCATTGTATCATCTACCCGGACAGAATGTTTCAAAAGTGCATAGAAGTTTCGATTTTCAGGGCGTTATTGTTTTACCACAATTTCTTTCTTTCATTGTAAACCTAAATCTCAGAGTATCAATTATTCATTGACAAGAAATTAATGTCAGGTATAAAATGCGGATATACTTTATGCTTTTCATAATGAAATAACAATCACATCATTTCAGTCACTCTGTGGTTTCGATTGATTGAGATATTGACTTTGAAAGTATTGTGGTATAGATCATTGAGTTTGATGGACAGTGTAAAAATGGGTTTACGGCTGCGGTAAGATACATTAAGTACACTCACAAGGACGGTCACGCAAAGTGACAGCAATTGGCTCGAGAGATGAATGCTTCATTCATGGTCACTTTTATGCCACGATGTCACGGTAGACAATTCAGATACCCCTATGTCTGCTGGGAGATGAAAATAAATTGCATAAAAACGTCAGGTGTTGATGCATACGTCCGACGTAACTAGAAAAAACGATGACGAAGCCGAGTACATTGTTCCTACGGGAACCGGACCCCTGCATAAGCAGTGTTGAAGAATCGTGCTCACGGTATGAAACTTGTACGCACTTTTGTCATCAAATAGTACTTGAACTGGTTAGTTTGACAAAAGTGAAAATACCGCTCTCTTAGTAAGATACAATCAGCGTTTTTTACATTAACTCCAGAAAATAATCACCTCAGGGCTTTTGTCATCTTCGGGGATGATGTGAATAAGGTCTTTTTAGGAAAAGGAAGGAGAAGAAGTTCTGAGAAGGAAAAATGTATGAGGAGTGAGTAGGAATCTGTGGGTCAATCTGTAAAGCGTGACGGACGTATGAATTCATCTCTCCCATTGCGATGCAAAGCGATGGGTGGAAAGTTTCGGGCTGGAAAGGTCAAAAGGTCTACCTAGATCTAACTCTAGATCCGACCCGCCACGCAGTAGGTGGGCAAACGCATCCGCCGTGAAGACCTTGACAAACCTCATACCATGAACTCGGAAACCTCACCACCAAACTAAAAATGGAAAAGTCACCAAACTTAGCGAACCAACCGGGGTGACCTATGGAGGGGTCATAGTAATCCAAAAAATGGTTTCCATGGGCGGTGGTACCCATCCATACCCTGCTCCCAAATTGTCCTTCCTTATCAATGATTTACGTTTGCATCAAGAGTTTAATTTAGGAAATATTTCTTGTGAGATGTGGTTTTGCCTAGGATATGCAACTATGCCTACGATAGGTTGGGTAATAATTTTGTAAAATATATTAAACCGGCTACCATATTTCCATATTAAGTCATATGGGCACAGGGCGCATGGACTATGAATCAGAGTAAATGGAGTCGTGATGTAGTTAAGTGTTTCTCGCTTTATACAGCTTTTGTCATTTATAATCTTAATTAATCCGCATTTAAAATAGTCAGGAGTTTTGTCCGTCAGCCCGGGTGATGGATGTCGTGTCGTGTAGGTACTCGAGTTTGGCTCCATAAGCAGAGATGTCGCCTTATTGTTGGATATAAATATATTTAATTGGAACGGAGGCAAATGGAAGATCTGATCATGATAGGAAATACGCATGCGAACATTAACATACTGGTGCTTTCGGATTGAATTATAACCTGCTAGATGGCTTCTCTTTCATTAATAAGAATATGCATTGGAAAAGGCGTGCTTTTGGGCATTTAAAAAAATATGAATAAGCAGGTAACACGTTGAACAATAATTGTACAATGCTTTTTAAGTGTTATAGGTGGGTACTATTAAATACTGGTGCAAATGAACCGAAAGTATATATATACTTATTATATTTTTTTTTTACATTAGCTCTGCACACATATATATATTTTTTTACATTAGCTCTGCACAGGAGGCCCGGAGGAAAATAATCCCCCTCAGGGCCTGTGTCATCTTTGGGGATGCAGTGTGGAGGGTATTTTGTGAAAGGAAAGAGAGCAAGTTTTGGGAAGGAAAAGGGTATTAGAGGTGGGTAAGAATTTGGGGGTCAGTGTATCCAGGAGTGTCGGATATATGAATCCATACCTACCACTGCGGTGCGATGTTCCGAGAGAGTACGGTTGGAGAAGTCGAAGGGACTCCCTCAACCATTCTCTCCCGATTCGGCCTGCCATGCAGCTGATGGGCAGGCGCATCCCCTGTCAAGACCCGGACAAACCTCACCCCATGAACCCGGGTACCCCGGCTAAGTCACCAAACGTAGCGAACCACTTGGGGTGACCTATGGCAGAGGTGTTGGTTATCCAATAAATGGTTCCTGGGGCGGCGGTACCCATACCCGCCTCCCAAATTGTAGATGTACGATTCAATATTTTGATTTTCATGTCATTTGCGGGCAGGTAAAGATTTTCATGTAATTTTATGTAGATAAAGATTTTTAGGTCATTTGTATACATGTAGGTAAAGATTTTTAGGTCATTTGTATAAAGGCAAAGATTTTTGTCATTTGTGTGTAGATAAAGATTTTTTAGGCATTTGCATGTAAGTAAAGATTTTTATGTCTTCTGTATGTAAGTAAAGATTTTTATATTATTTGTATACAAGAAAAGATTTTTACATTATTTCCATGCAGGTAAAGATTTGTATGTCATTTTTATGTAAGTATGTATATACGCTATAAAAATCATTAAATAAAAATAATAATTACTAAGTAAAGATTTTTACGTCACTTGTATGTAGGTCAAAATTTTTATGTTATTTCCTGAACAATGTGCGTTATTGAAAATGAAAATCGTATATTTTTGCGACTGTATTATATTATAATAATAATTATTTATTTACGCACAGCTGGACTTAGTCATTATTTATTTACTTTTATTTTACGCATGGAAAATATTATTATCTGTGGGTACCGAAAGGTAAGTAAAGCATATTTTAAGTTAACTTTACTACTATAATAAAATATGTGAAATACAATCCTCAATTATTGGTGATTGAGAGAACCAGACTGAGATTTGAACGTTTTTTTAGTTTTACTTTGAGAGATCAGATATTAAGATTACTTTTACACAATGCCAGCCATAAGACTTTATGGTTATTTTTCGGTTCCATTGGGGCTAACCGTGTATATTTTAATACAGTGCTGCGGCTTTAACAGAAGCTCACGTGAATGAATCAACCGACGTACGAAATACAAAGTATAATAATTATCATTTAATTAGATTGGTACTCGTACACGAAAAACCTAACATAATAAATTCTACTAAGAATGAACGAAAAACAAGGCTAGATCAACTTGGAGTTCATTTCGATTGAATCTTCAAGGCATTTTTTCATACTTGAAATTTAGTAGATATACATTTATAGAGCTAATCTTTACAAATTCACAGTAAAAATATGTACGATAGGTACATATAACAGAAAAAAAATGTTTTTTTTTTTAATGTACCTGTCAACCAGCCTCTCTCGATCCGGCCCGTCTTGCAGCAGATGCATCCGCTGCCAAGGCCCGGACAAACCTCACCTCATGAACCCGGGTACCCCTGCTAACATAGCGAACCACTTGGGGTGGCAGAGTTGTTGGTTATTCAAAAGATAAATGGCGCCGGTACCGATACACGCCTCCCAAAGTTAACGATTGCATTTATTGTAATCATTCTTATTAAAAACAAAATTAATAATGCTTTTAGTGTTTCGATTTTTTTTAAATTTAATGTAACTTTTACAATACAATCTCCAGAATTCCCAGGGGGGGGGGGAGCGGTCCGCCCGACAGGGGAGTGACACTCGATCGTGGAAAAAAATTTACCAAGGATATTGTCACCAAAGTATTGTATACATGACCACGGTCTGTTATTTTCTTTCATATGTTACCCGTGGAGTGCCCCGAATTTTGTGTCTAGGTCTTTTTATAGGCGAACATAGCCTATATTTGTGGAAAAATCTGAAATTCTCTATCCACTCCCCCCCCCCCCCCCCCAAGTCAGCTTTAATAGGGGGTAGGGGGGGGGAGGGGGGGGGTGACATCCGACCCGGGTTTTAAGAAATCAGCACTTTGACTGGCAGGGTGGATAGAAATCTAGGCATTAGTGTCTACAGGAATGACGGACGTACGGATCTATCCGTTAGACTGCGGTGCTTCTTGGTTCAGAGTCTTACTGAAGAGGTCAAAATGTATCCCTTAACCAGTCTCTACCGACCAGGCCTAACACGCAGCTGGTGGGCAGACGCATCCATCACAGAGACCAGAGATAAAACCTCACCACATGAATCCGGGCAACCCTGCTAAGTCACCAGGAGTAGCGAACCACTTGGGGTGACCTATTGTTTTTAATTCTGTAAAGCTTTCTACAAATTATTTGCTAATGCAAAATTTTGTGAAGATATTCGAATTTATCAACATGTAGATGTATAAAGAGAGACATTTCGATGGTTTCTTCTAGCCGAATTTTTCACCCACTCGTACGTATGTTCGATATAATTCATACGGTTTTTGTTTCATTACACTTTTCTGTACGTAAAATATGTTTACAAGAGTTTCCATTAGCGAACACTTGTAAAACAATCTACAAACTCCTTAAAAATACTTACCAAAATCCAGATGTCACTTTCTTATCGAACACAATTC